>CM075852.1:27950267-29150267 GCA_037975125.1 Latrodectus hesperus
CTTATCAGCAGTAGTGGTGACGTCATAGGTTTGTAGTCTTATACGAGGGTTTAGAGTGATGTCATATGTTTGTGATCGTACACGTGGTTCTTATCACTAATCAGAGTGTGTGAAGTCATTGAATAGTGCTGCCATCTATGGAGGAATTTTCAAACTTTTTATATTAATGCTGCCCTCTATGGGATTAATTTTGAACTGTATATTTTTATTTTTAAAAATTGAATTTTGCCATCCGTGGGGACAGAACCTCGCACCTCAGCCGTGGTAGTCCGTTATCTTATCGACTGAGCTACTCGGACTTTGCGAAGGGAATGGTTTTTATGGTTTATTATCAGAGGGGATGATTAGGACTTAGAATTTTTATGTTTAAGGATTATAATGTATTTTAAAGTGTAGAATATATTTTTCAGAATTTAAAATTTACACACATTTTATTTTAAAAGAAAATGGATCTTCAATTAAATTACAATGTTGAGAATTTTAGAATATTAATTAAATTTTATCGGAAAAGACTGAATTCATTTTTACCGTATGAAAATTAATTATTTTTCGAATACTACTCACAGAATTTTTTTAAAATAAAATTCTAGACATTTTGTATATGATTTGAACTTAGAATAAATGACTGAATTCTATTTACTTACCTTTATGCTCACAACTGTAAAATTTTTATATTAGTTAAAATAATGCTGATTTCCACACCACGCAAGGCGTACAGCACATTTGGCGCATTATCTCTTTTTTTATACTTGGTGAGATTCCCCAGTAGGTATATTTTACCAAGTTTACAAACATTAAAACACTTTTAATGCTACATCCAATATATTATACTTTATATACATTTTCAAAATAATTTTTAAAAGATTTTTAATTTTTTTGCTGGAGGTTCTACGTTTGACATAATTTTACGGAAGGTTAGACTTATACGACATCCCTTAATTAAAGGTTCTGAAGGAATCCCGTGAGTAAATAATTTGTTTGTAGGAGGGAACATAGAGTACATTGATCCATGTTCTAAAGAAATGCATGTTTTTTTACAATCCATTCGCTTAAACTCGATCGTTCGTGTTTCACCAAAACTCAGAACACCAATAGGGGTATTAAAATCTAAGTCTGATTCATTATCTTTATGATCAGAAATTTTCGAATTTCCATTTGAATAGAAATTAATCAAAACAAAATTGTACTTACAATTCATTGCTTCCTCGACATCATTGCGAATTTGTTGTAACATTGGTGTCCAAGGCAAGGCAGAAACTTCTAATCCACTAAAACGATAAACTAGACCATGATCTCCATACGCACGAATTTTTCGTAAAGGCTTATAACTTTGTCCTTTAATAATGAAAGTTGGAGTTGAAAACGGTAATAGTTTAAGCTGTTCAAACACATCATTTGCTTTGACTTCATCATAAAATTTAGATAAATAATGAACATTAAGTTCATTATTGTTAAAAGTAATACATTTATCCATAGTTTTAAGCAAAGAACTTTTATATCGACCTCTCACTGCGACAGAAGTTAATCTAATAAAAGAAAACATGAATAAAATTTGAACATAATGTAAACTTAATGCAAACATTTTAGATGATATGTTATAAATAATCATTTTATGTTTTTGTTCGATGATTACAATGAGACATTTATTTCTAATAACATTTTAAAGATTATAATACTTTTAGGTATAAAGTTATATTTCTTTATTACTATATAATTTTATTATTAATATACAATATCTAAAAATTTTATAATTGAATAACACATTACGATATTAAAGTAGCTACTTGAAGTTGTTCAAACGTCAAATAGTTAAAATATTCTTATTTTACATTTTGGTTTTCCATGATCTAATAAAATCAAACCCGAAAATTGAATACATTTTGAAAATTATAAATGATTGTATTATGCTTTTCTTCAATGATTTACTTTTAGTATTATTTAAAAGAAAAATGCTTTTGAAGGGTAAAATTACATATTTTAATAACACTAATTTTTAATATACAATATCTAAACACTTTCCTATTGAGCAACTATACATTAAAATATTAAAATAGCAATCGTTTAATAGTGATTTCCAAGATTTATTATCAGAGGGATAATATGAAAGGTAAGGACTTTTAGATTCTCAATAGTTTAAAACCTGTCATTTTTTCACATAAAATTATAGATATTTTTTTAATGATTTTAAATTTGACTAAATGATCGAATCGGAAATTGAACAAAATTCATATCTATAGTTTTTTTCGAAGTTCTTAATAAAATATGTAATTTGTAATAAATTTAATGAATGTAGAAATGTTTTAAGTAGTCCTATTTTCAGTCAAAAATAAATTTTCATAGTTTTTAAACTAAAGATTTGTGAAAAAGTTCGTTTGAAACTTTAAAAACTAATTTGATATCTTGTGAATATTGTGATGTTACATTCTACATATAGTATTCAAAATTTATTAACTTATTCACTATAATCTACTTAATGAATTTTATAAAATATTTTTATAACATGTTTGTCTCTTTAAAAGATGTTATTTTTTTTAAATCACATATAATGTAACTTCATTGTAATATCATAATCACAAACAAAATGGTCTTTGCTTGAATCATTCAGAAATCTATATATATTTTAGCCTAATTTTACATTTAATGAATGCAGTTATTCTTAGTATATGTGCTTTACTTATGAAAATGTTTTAGGAATAAACTACAATTTTTAAGCAACTTGAACAAACACAAATATATTAGTATTTCTTTAAATTTTAAAACTAAGATTAGTTTAAATTTATTTTTTGTTGAGTTTTTATTCAAATATTAATATCTTCCTCATCTCGATATTGGATATTTGTAATGGTTTGGAATGCACTTTACGTAAGACCCTAATTAGACTTCATATACCAAAAATGACCGATGAGTGTAAACAAACCAGAATTTTTATAATCACGTTCTTAAACATGTGTTTTCAAACTATATTTGCTTCTCTTGACTGAGATTGCTGACTTTTAAGTCAATAAATTTAACTAGTTTTTGTAAAAAATTTAATTTATTGAGTATAAATTATTATTATACTAAATATTTATTAAATACTATATACACGATTTTTACAAATGAAACTTTCAAGCATTTTGATTTTAACGGTGTTTCAAAGCTAATGTTATTTTAGTGAATTTTTTTATATAAATATGACACTTAATTTTAACCTAACAAAATTAACCGGTTAGCAAAATTTCTTAACTTGTTAAAAAATTTTCTTCTCATTTATGAGTAAATTTTTTATATTTTTCTTTAAAAGCTACCGAAAATGCAAATAATTTTGATAACTAATCTAGTTTTTACAAATAAATTCTTTAAATGCTCTAGCATATTTAAATTTTTTTAACAATTTACAAAGTATTTACACATTGAACACATTACACAATTCTAAACATGGTACATTGATCATTTTTATATGCGATGAAATGCAAAAAATTTCCTACGTTATTATTTTTTTAAAATCTATTAAGGGATTAACGTTTGTTTTTTTAATTGAATAACAATCTCATGATTTCAAATATCAATGTTTTCATAAAAATAAGAAATAATATGTGAACTTACATTTAGAAAGAGTAGTTTTCCGGTCAAATACATTCACTTTAAAACAAAGGTATGCGATATTACACTGAAATCGCGGGATAAATATATCACGTGACTCTAGCTTTGCGATAACTCTAATCAATGTGATTCGTTGTTTTCGCTATACATGCGTCATCACGTGATTGGTGTGTAACAATTCTTATCATAAAATGCAACAGCTATCTTATCATTTAAGTAAACCGATGAATGTACTATGTGATTAAACAATTAAATTCTATTGGAATTTATACTTCTATTTTTTAAAAGAGGTAAGTTATACAAACTTGTTACTGTAAATAATTAATTTCAACAAGAATAAACTAAATGTAAGCCTAAACTGAAATATTGTATTCACCAAAGCTTTCTAACATTTATTTTAAATTATTCCATTATATTGGACTAATCATTAAATAACATAAGATCTTTTTATAAGTCAAAACATTTAAAATATATCTATGTTAATACATACTATGTAAAATAAATTAAAAAAAACTTTATAAAATGGTTTAATTGAAACCGTTAAACATTTATATTTACAGACTATGTAAAATAATTTAATAACACGTTAAACTCGTAAACCATTTAAATGAACAAACATTTATATTTAGACACACAATAAATTAATATGAAATAACGTTAAATGCTTAAACCATTAAATATTTACAGACGATTGAAATCTATGCAAATTAACTTCAAAGCATTTTAAATTGTATTTTTTTAAAGAAATTAAATGCAATACATAATCAATTGAAATAGTTACATACTATGTAAAATAAATTAAAAAACACTTTATATAAAATTACTTTGATTGAAACCTTTAAACATTTATATTAACAGACTGTATAAAATAAGTTAATATTCAACATCGTTAAACTCGTAAACCATTAAAACAATTAAACATTTAAATTTAGTCACACAGTAAATTAATATGAAATAGCGTTAAATGCATAAGCCATTAAATAATTACAGACGATTGAAATATATTCAAATTAAGTTCAAAACATTTAAATTGTATTTTTAAAGAAATTAAGTGTAGGACATAATCAATTGAAATATTTACTATATAAAATAAGTTAATAATACGTTAAACTCGTAAACCATTAAAACAATTAAACATTTATATTTACATACTCTATTAAATAATTTAATATGAAATAGTCTTAAACACGTAGATTGAAATTAAAACAGTTAAAATTTTATATTTACACACTCTATTAAATAAATTAATATGAAATAGCGTTAAACGCATAAACCATTAAATAATTACAGACGATTGAAATATATGCAAATTATGTTCAAAACATTTAAATTATATTTTTAAAGAAATTAAGTGTAGGACATAATCAATTGAAATATTTACTATATAAAATAAGTTAATATTCAACAGATTTAAACATGTAAATTGAAATTAAAACAATTAAACATTTATATTTACATACTCTATTAAATAAATTAATATGAAATAGTCTTAAACATGTAGATTGAAATTAAAGCAGTTAAAATTTTATATTTACGCATGATATGAAAGAAATTGAAAACACTATATTAAAATAAGTAGATTGCAAAAAATAGATTATTTATATACACAGTTAAAATATCTTTACACTATACAAATTATATTAAAAACTTTGATCAGAATTGAGAAACACTAAACATGAATAACAATAAAGGTAATCATTTAAATATTAATTCGGGCTAAGAAAAAATTTACTTACTTGAGAAGATTCCATAGCTGAATTCTGATTCTGAGAAGATTCCATAGCTAAATTCTGATTCTGAGTAGATTTCATAGCTGAATTCTAATTCTAAGATTCTATAGTCGATTGAAGACGTACTAAACTAAAAGCGTACTTTCACTTAAGCAGATGAGAGTAAGTATGAAATGTCGATAAAGTTTCACCCCTTTTTATATCCAGCGAAGAATGTTCCAGAACTGATAATATACCATCATCCTATCACTCTCCTTCTATTGGCTTCTATCAAATTTTTAAAGATGTCTTTTCGATTACTTATTTTTAATTTCAAATCATAATAATTTAATTTCATTAAAGATTTAAAAATAATATCAGATTTTTCAGTGGGGTAAAATCCCTTCTTTAATATAACATTTAAATTCGACATAGTTGAGGCTTTGGGAGTTACAGTGAAAATGAATCAAATGTGATTAACGCTTTCAACCCCTTGCTCTTATCAGAACCTCGTTATCATTATCTATGAAATGCGCATGACGAGTAAAATCTGTTCTTTGGAAATATGATATCAGTTATTTACATAGAAGCTGATCGAAGCGGATTTCACATGAGGCATGTCTTGATACAGAAGACAAAATCTTATTAGTAGATAACGCCCCCTATGCATTAATTATTGATAAGAGTTGAGGGCTGTATCAAGACATGTCTACCATGTTCTATCAGCTTCGATCAGCTTCTATGTAAATAACTGATATCATATTTCCAAAGAACAGATTTTACTCGTCATGCGCATTTCATAGATAATGATAACGAGGTTCTGATAAGAGCAAGGGGTTGAAAGCGTTAATCACATTTGATTCATTTTCACTGTAACTCCCAAAGCCTCAACTATGTCGAATTTAAATGTTATATTAAAGAAGGGATTTTACCCCACTGAAAAATCTGATATTATTTTTAAATCTTTAATGAAATTAAATTATTATGATTTGAAATTAAAAATAAGTAATCGAAAAGACATCTTTAAAAATTTGATAGAAGCCAATAGAAGGAGAGTGATAGGATGATGGTATATTATCAGTTCTGGAACATTCTTCGCTGGATATAAAAAGGGGTGAAACTTTATCGACATTTCATACTTACTCTCATCTGCTTAAGTGAAAGTACGCTTTTAGTTTAGTACGTCTTCAATCGACTATAGAATCTTAGAATTAGAATTCAGCTATGAAATCTACTCAGAATCAGAATTTAGCTATGGAATCTTCTCAGAATCAGAATTCAGCTATGGAATCTTCTCAAGTAAGTAAATTTTTTCTTAGCCCGAATTAATATTTAAATGATTACCTTTATTGTTATTCATGTTTAGTGTTTCTCAATTCTGATCAAAGTTTTTAATATAATTTGTATAGTGTAAAGATATTTTAACTGTGTATATAAATAATCTATTTTTTGCAATCTACTTATTTTAATATAGTGTTTTCAATTTCTTTCATATCATGCGTAAATATAAAATTTTAACTGCTTTAATTTCAATCTACATGTTTAAGACTATTTCATATTAATTTATTTAATAGAGTATGTAAATATAAATGTTTAATTGTTTTAATTTCAATTTACATGTTTAAATCTGTTGAATATTAACTTATTTTATATAGTAAATATTTCAATTGATTATGTCCTACACTTAATTTCTTTAAAAATATAATTTAAATGTTTTGAACATAATTTGCATATATTTCAATCGTCTGTAATTATTTAATGGTTTATGCGTTTAACGCTATTTCATATTAATTTATTTAATAGAGTGTGTAAATATAAAATTTTAACTGTTTTAATTTCAATCTACGTGTTTAAGACTATTTCATATTAAATTATTTAATAGAGTATGTAAATATAAATGTTTAATTGTTTTAATGGTTTACGAGTTTAACGTATTATTAACTTATTTTATATAGTAAATATTTCAATTGATTATGTCCTACACTTAATTTCTTTAAAAATACAATTTAAATGTTTTGAACTTAATTTGAATATATTTCAATCGTCTGTAATTATTTAATGGCTTATGCATTTAACGCTATTTCATATTAATTTACTGTGTGACTAAATTTAAATGTTTAATTGTTTTAATGGTTTACGAGTTTAACGATGTTGAATATTAACTTATTTTATACAGTCTGTTAATATAAATGTTTAAAGGTTTCAATCAAAGTAATTTTATATAAAGTGTTTTTTAATTTATTTTACATAGTATGTAACTATTTCAATTGATTATGTATTGCATTTAATTTCTTTAAAAAATACAATTTAAAATGCTTTGAAGTTAATTTGCATAGATTTCAATCGTCTGTAAATATTTAATGGTTTAAGCATTTAACGTTATTTCATATTAATTTATTGTGTGTCTAAATATAAATGTTTGTTCATTTAAATGGTTTACGAGTTTAACGTGTTATTAAATTATTTTACATAGTCTGTAAATATAAATGTTTAACGGTTTCAATTAAACCATTTTATAAAGTTTTTTTTAATTTATTTTACATAGTATGTATTAACATAGATATATTTTAAATGTTTTGACTTATAAAAAGATCTTATGTTATTTAATGATTAGTCCAATATAATGGAATAATTTAAAATAAATGTTAGAAAGCTTTGGTGAATACAATATTTCAGTTTAGGCTTACATTTAGTTTATTCTTGTTGAAATTAATTATTTACAGTAACAAGTTTGTATAACTTACCTCTTTTAAAAAATAGAAGTATAAATTCCAATAGAATTTAATTGTTTAATCACATAGTACATTCATCGGTTTACTTAAATGATAAGATAGCTGTTGCATTTTATGATAAGAATTGTTACACACCAATCACGTGATGACGCATGTATAGCGAAAACAACGAATCACATTGATTAGAGTTATCGCAAAGCTAGAGTCACGTGATATATTTATCCCGCGATTTCAGTGTAATATCGCATACCTTTGTTTTAAAGTGAATGTATTTGACCGGAAAACTACTCTTTCTAAATGTAAGTTCACATATTATTTCTTATTTTTATGAAAACATTGATATTTGAAATCATGAGATTGTTATTCAATTAAAAAAACAAACGTTAATCCCTTAATAGATTTTAAAAAAATAATAACGTAGGAAATTTTTTGCATTTCATCGCATATAAAAATGATCAATGTACCATGTTTAGAATTGTGTAATGTGTTCAATGTGTAAATACTTTGTAAATTGTTAAAAAAATTTAAATATGCTAGAGCATTTAAAGAATTTATTTGTAAAAACTAGATTAGTTATCAAAATTATTTGCATTTTCGGTAGCTTTTAAAGAAAAATATAAAAAATTTACTCATAAATGAGAAGAAAATTTTTTAACAAGTTAAGAAATTTTGCTAACCGGTTAATTTTGTTAGGTTAAAATTAAGTGTCATATTTATATAAAAAAATTCACTAAAATAACATTAGCTTTGAAACACCGTTAAAATCAAAATGCTTGAAAGTTTCATTTGTAAAAATCGTGTATATAGTATTTAATAAATATTTAGTATAATAATAATTTATACTCAATAAATTAAATTTTTTACAAAAACTAGTTAAATTTATTGACTTAAAAGTCAGCAATCTCAGTCAAGAGAAGCAAATATAGTTTGAAAACACATGTTTAAGAACGTGATTATAAAAATTCTGGTTTGTTTACACTCATCGGTCATTTTTGGTATATGAAGTCTAATTAGGGTCTTACGTAAAGTGCATTCCAAACCATTACAAATATCCAATATCGAGATGAGGAAGATATTAATATTTGAATAAAAACTCAACAAAAAATAAATTTAAACTAATCTTAGTTTTAAAATTTAAAGAAATACTAATATATTTGTGTTTGTTCAAGTTGCTTAAAAATTGTAGTTTATTCCTAAAACATTTTCATAAGTAAAGCACATATACTAAGAATAACTGCATTCATTAAATGTAAAATTAGGCTAAAATATATATAGATTTCTGAATGATTCAAGCAAAGACCATTTTGTTTGTGATTATGATATTACAATGAAGTTACATTATATGTGATTTAAAAAAAATAACATCTTTTAAAGAGACAAACATGTTATAAAAATATTTTATAAAATTCATTAAGTAGATTATAGTGAATAAGTTAATAAATTTTGAATACTATATGTAGAATGTAACATCACAATATTCACAAGATATCAAATTAGTTTTGAAAGTTTCAAACGAACTTTTTCACAAATCTTTAGTTTAAAAACTATGAAAATTTATTTTTGACTGAAAATAGGACTACTTAAAACATTTCTACATTCATTAAATTTATTACAAATTACATATTTTATTAAGAACTTCGAAAAAAACTATAGATATGAATTTTGTTCAATTTCCGATTCGATCATTTAGTCAAATTTAAAATCATTAAAAAAATATCTATAATTTTATGTGAAAAATGACAAGTTTTAAACTATTGAGAATCTAAAAGTCCTTACCTTTCATATTATCCCTCTGATAATAAATCTTGGAAATCACTATTAAACGATTGCTATTTTAATATTTTAATGTATAGTTGCTCAATAGGAAAGTGTTTAGATATTGTATATTAAAAATTAGTGTTATTAAAATATGTAATTTTACCCTTCAAAAGCATTTTTCTTTTAAATAATACTAAAAGTAAATCATTGAAGAAAAGCATAATACAATCATTTATAATTTTCAAAATGTATTCAATTTTCGGGTTTGATTTTATTAGATCATGGAAAACCAAAATGTAAAATAAGAATATTTTAACTATTTGACGTTTGAACAACTTCAAGTAGCTACTTTAATATCGTAATGTGTTATTCAATTATAAAATTTTTAGATATTGTATATTAATAATAAAATTATATAGTAATAAAGAAATATAACTTTATACCTAAAAGTATTATAATCTTTAAAATGTTATTAGAAATAAATGTCTCATTGTAATCATCGAACAAAAACATAAAATGATTATTTATAACATATCATCTAAAATGTTTGCATTAAGTTTACATTATGTTCAAATTTTATTCATGTTTTCTTTTATTAGATTAACTTCTGTCGCAGTGAGAGGTCGATATAAAAGTTCTTTGCTTAAAACTATGGATAAATGTATTACTTTTAACAATAATGAACTTAATGTTCATTATTTATCTAAATTTTATGATGAAGTCAAAGCAAATGATGTGTTTGAACAGCTTAAACTATTACCGTTTTCAACTCCAACTTTCATTATTAAAGGACAAAGTTATAAGCCTTTACGAAAAATTCGTGCGTATGGAGATCATGGTCTAGTTTATCGTTTTAGTGGATTAGAAGTTTCTGCCTTGCCTTGGACACCAATGTTACAACAAATTCGCAATGATGTCGAGGAAGCAATGAATTGTAAGTACAATTTTGTTTTGATTAATTTCTATTCAAATGGAAATTCGAAAATTTCTGATCATAAAGATAATGAATCAGACTTAGATTTTAATACCCCTATTGGTGCTCTGAGTTTTGGTGAAACACGAACGATCAAGTTTAAGCGAATGGATTGTAAAAAAACATGCATTTCTTTAGAACATGGATCAATGTACTCTATGTTCCCTCCTACAAACAAATTATTTACTCACGGGATTCCTTCAGAACCTTTAATTAAGGGATGTCGTATAAGTCTAACCTTCCGTAAAATTATGTCAAACGTAGAACCTCCAGCAAAAAAATTAAAAATCTTTTAAAAATTATTTTGAAAATGTATATAAAGTATAATATATTGGATGTAGCATTAAAAGTGTTTTAATGTTTGTAAACTTGGTAAAATATACCTACTGGGGAATCTCACCAAGTATAAAAAAAGAGATAATGCGCCAAATGTGCTGTACGCCTTGCGTGGTGTGGAAATCAGCATTATTTTAACTAATATAAAAATTTTACAGTTGTGAGCATAAAGGTAAGTAAATAGAATTCAGTCATTTATTCTAAGTTCAAATCATATACAAAATGTCTAGAATTTTATTTTAAAAAAATTCTGTGAGTAGTATTCGAAAAATAATTAATTTTCATACGGTAAAAATGAATTCAGTCTTTTCCGATAAAATTTAATTAATATTCTAAAATTCTCAACATTGTAATTTAATTGAAGATCCATTTTCTTTTAAAATAAAATGTGTGTAAATTTTAAATTCTGAAAAATATATTCTACACTTTAAAATACATTATAATCCTTAAACATAAAAATTCTAAGTCCTAATCATCCCCTCTGATAATAAACCATAAAAACCATTCCCTTCGCAAAGTCCGAGTAGCTCAGTCGATAAGATAACGGACTACCACGGCTGAGGTGCGAGGTTCTGTCCCCACGGATGGCAAAATTCAATTTTTAAAAATAAAAATATACAGTTCAAAATTAATCCCATAGAGGGCAGCATTAATATAAAAAGTTTGAAAATTCCTCCATAGATGGCAGCACTATTCAATGACTTCACACACTCTGATTAGTGATAAGAACCACGTGTACGATCACAAACATATGACATCACTCTAAACCCTCGTATAAGACTACAAACCTATGACGTCACCACTACTGCTGATAAGAGCCTGCTCCGCGCTCCGCGTGCAGGTGAACTCTCCTTTTCTCACTACTTTCAGCTTTCATGCAAATTGAAAAAGGCCCGAGATCATGACCTTTACTCACAATAATTTAGGGAGTCGCTTTAAGCATATAACCTTATAATGTCCAATATGTCTTCTTCTAATGTTGAGATTTATTTCCTAGTAGTATATATGATAAGGCCGCTCGCCCTGTCTAGTGGTCAGAGTCTCTGACTACGGATAGAGAGGTCCTGGGTTCGAATCCCAGTTAGGGCATGGATGTACTATCTTTCTCTATCCTGTCTTTCTCCTTTCTGTGTATGAAAGCGTTGTAAATGGTTGCCTACCTTATAAACGGGTCCCTATGGCATATGTGTACTGAAGAAGTCGGACTCCACACCAAAATATGGTTTAGTTGAAAAAGTGGAGCAGCTCATCCCATACTGCCAGCCTAGCTGGCACACGACAACAACAACATATATGATAAGAACTTATATATTCATTTTTGAATATTTGAAACAACTACGCAATAGAATGACAAAGCAATTCTTTTCTTTAAAGTTGCAATGACTTTACAAGCCATTTTAAATAAATTTGAGACTAAAATGCTTATAATACTTTTTGAGGCAAATTAAATTTGGTTACTATATTAGCCAGATTATTCAAATATTTTCAACACTGTATTTATATTTGCTTTATATTATACAAAATTGAACCTTTCTTTAAGTAAATTATTTTATTCTATTGTTCAAAAAACTACACAAATATATGTCATTTTTGAGCTAATTTTTTTATTTATAAAGTGTGGGATTTATAAAGTTCTCAATGCCAATGAAAACTGCTTGATATCCAAATCTTATGGATCATAACAACTCTAAATTTTTAGATGAAACATAGAATGTTCTTTGAAGTTCCTATACCCTCATGTACACCTTTTTTAATACTGTTTTTTAGAGTAAAAAATCAATAAAGTGCATTACTATTTCAAACGGAACATTTCTATTTCCACCGAAGTTACCTACAGCTCGGTGGGGGAGAGCGCGTGAAGAGGCAGCGGAGTGAAGTCTAGAAGACGCCGCGATGTCGTTTTCATAGCGCTTGTCAAAGATTATCCAACCGTAAAACAACATCCAAACGAATCCCACCAAACCACTCGTCTCCCCTTTCCTTATTTTTGGGTGCTCAGATGCCTGATTGGTTTCAGCCAACTCCGGCAGCTATTGACATCATTAAATTACGGCGGCTTATTTTTAATTTTCATTTGAGTGGTGCAGATTTTTTTCTTATAAATAATAATCTCTCATCATCAAGAAATTAAAACCTTACTTTTTCCCTTCACTTTAAGAAATTTCAGCATAACCGTATTCATAAAAAATAAGCTTATTTAGTTACGTCTAAAAATTGTCTCTAGTGTTTTTTCTTACAATTTCGTTGCAATATCATTTATTGTAAATTATGCCAGTCCAGTTAAAAAAGATCCAATAAAGATAATGTGTAGAATATTAAAAGAGTTTAATTTTAATTTTTATACCTTAAAATACAGTATCGATTTTAAAATCTATAAATTTTGTTAGCATTTTTAGAATATTGTTGCCGCCCAACTTGACTAGTGGTCAGCGTGCCTGACTACGGATAAGGAGGTCCTGGGTTCGAATCCCGGTTCGGGCATGGATGTACTTTCTCTCTCTATCTCTCCTGTCTTTGTCCTTTCCTTGTATGAATGAGGTGTGAATGGTTGCCTACCCTATAAACGGGTACCTATGGCGTGTGTGTAGAGCAAAGTCGTACTTTCACCTTCATGGTGCTCTGATTAAAAACGAAAGACCCTCCCAACGACTTAATTCGCTTAGCATAGCGAGCTTGGTTTGTCCAAATATCATTAGAAAACAACAACAATAACTTGTTAATGTCTTAAAATGCTTATCTCTAAATAAAATTTAAATGATATTAGATATGACTAGAAACAATAATCAACATCTTTAAATGGTTTATCATTAGAACTGAGACAGATAAAATTATTTACTTAGATTTTTGACTTCTGGAACAGTTCTAAATTTTAAGCAGCTTTTTTCTTTTTTTCCCCTCAACTCTTCTTTCACTTTCCAGATTTTAATTAGAATATTTGCCTAAGAAAAATAGGTCAGGACTGCAGAATATTTTCTTTATAGTCCTGACATATCACACAAAATATTTTCGAGACATTTTTTCTGAAAAAATTTAACATAAGCAGATAATTTTACAGAAATGAATAAGATTTTTTAAATTAAAATTATTATTAATGGATATAGTCGTATATACTGCCATATGTGTCATTTAACTATCTTAAATATTATTATTCCACATATATGATAATATATATGTCATTTAATATTACCGCCACATGGCAAATTCGAAGAATTCTCCCCTACGGCATGCCTTTTTACTAACAAGAGTACATAATTTAAGGCCATTAAATATGGGCTCATCATAGCTTAGTAATATGAGGGTGCTTATCATTAGAGTGAAAGATTCCTAGTTCGTTTCCAGACATTGATAAATGGATGTTGCTTTTATTCCTTCTGCATGGCCGTCTGTCAAGGTGAATGCTTTGGGGTTATCCAACATTTTTCCTTGTGATGCGCAAATATGTCTTATTGTATGAAAAAAACTGTTGGAAGACGATTTAAGTGATGGACATTAAAATATCTTACGACAGTCAAAATCTGTTTGGCTATCCCCTACGCGGAGTCAAAATAATTAAATTTAGGCTCACCAATGTCTAATAGAAGGATAGCGCTTTTCAGAGTGAAAATGTCGGTTTCGATACCAGGCACTACTTAACTGCGGTAAAGGGGTTTGTGCTTCTCTTTTCTCCATGTACGCCTGTCTTGGTGGGTGCTTGGGAATTTTTTGAGTTTCATACCTTATAACGCATGAATGAACAAGTCTGCTCGACAGGCAACTTACACGGATATCTGAATTGCTATTAACAACCTTAGGCAGTTTGTCTACTACGCATTCATTCAGGTAAACAAATAAATTTTAAATGCTAATTTGGAAGAAGTACAAGTATATTCATATACAAATTCCCTACTTCGGCTGATTTTGTGAAGGAATTTTTTACTTCTCGATCCAAGTTCTCCTTTTTAAGCAAATACCATTGTTGATTCTCTTTCCACCATTCATCAATTGTGACTGGCAGTGTAAAAAGTTGCCCGTGCTCTTTCGGCCGGGGTTTGAGAGAGCAGGAGGACCCACCTTCTCCCTGATGAGCTGCCGTTGTACCTCCCGGAGAGAAGAAGTGTCCGCAAACAAAAGCGATCCGCAAACAACCCGTCACGAGAGACAAAAGATAAATGATGAACTCGTCTTCGCTCATCGCACCAAAAATAATTAAGGTCAGCCTTAAAAATTGCCAGCCAGCTCTGCTGTGACCTTTTTTTTCTCTCCTTTGGAAGAGGCTGTGCATTCATCGTTTCTTCCACAGAGGTAAGAGAAAGGGGGGTTGAAGAAGACTATACCTCACTAATTGTTGTTGAGAAGGCAGCAAGCATGCTCAAGTGCTAGACGAGCACCTCTTGCGGTTAATGGATGGTGCAGCGTCCCCGCCCATCTCTGCATTATTTAATTTTTTCTCTCCAGGGCTGCGTCTGCAAAAGGGATGGGAATACAGGAATGCTATGAAATCCCTTACACCAACACATTTGGACCTGTTGGCTGCACGTTTCGATATTGAGTTCTACAAGAATGAGCTTCTGAGATTGCAGATCCAATTTTGGGAAGCTGCATATCACATTTAAGAGATTTAAAGTGAATAGGAAGAACTTCTAAATCGCTTCAGTAAACCAGTTACAGAAATCATCACTTGCTAATAAATTATGAAAATCGCGACATTCGTCAATAGAAAACACAATCCACTGACATAGTCTAACCCATTTATTTCTAATTTGAGAAATTCTCTCATAAAATTCATTCAGAATAAATCTCTTTAAAGAAAAGAAAATCTATCATTTATTTATAATGATGATTGAAGAGTACATTTACCGCTGAAAACTCGAATGTTATAAAATTGATTTTCACTATACAATCCAATGAAATGTTCAGATAAAACTTATATTCGAACGATGGACAAGGGATGTGATCGCTCCAGAACTGTTTCTTATTATTTAAAACTAAACTCCATGCCACGACAGCCGATGTGGGCCAAGGCCTACAGTGCCCATAACTGTTTTCTTGACCGAGGGCCCTGCGATGCGAAGCACATGTCCCAGTTAGGTGGTCAGCCTAACGTAAGACCCCCAGTGTTTAGTTCCCAAGCATGCTTGGTACTCAATTAATCAACCCAATGAAGGGATGAAAGGCTGAGTCAACCTTGCAAAGGCCGAGGATCGAACCTCGGACCTGTGTCATGGGAGTGTAAAACGCTGCCACTAAGCAACCGGGCTTCTTTTTATTTACATTGCATTAAAATCATTTTAAAAAAATGTCTTCTTGTATTTGAAAAAAAATATTTTAAGTAATATTGCTTTATTAAATACTTAAAAAAATTATTGACTCCTTCAAATATATTATACCTGTTGTCATTTGTTCATAAAAAATAACTAAAAGAATACATTTGATATATTCGAAAGCAATAATTTCTTTAATCGATTTAAAAAAAAAATTCATTTTTAAAATGATACTTTTTCAGTGTAATTTATGTAAAACATTATTCTGCATGTCTTTTCCAGTTCATTCACAAAATAAAATGATAAGATTCTTTATAGGATGAAGGCAATTGCAGGTGTAGCAACTGAGTCCGATGATCACCCACCGAAATTGTTATTCTCTTTTCAATTATATCAATCATCAGAGCATCCCTCGAGTCCATCTCTTCAACATACAATCAATAGTCTTTGATACTTTAAGGGAAGCAAGTAAAAAGCGAAGATAAGATGATCATCTCGTTCATAAAAACACCAGTTCCTTTGAAAAGCGACTGGGTGTGAACGAATACCAAAAAAACTATAGCTGATCATTATAGTGAACTCGGCTATAGATAAAAAAAAATAAAACGCATGTATGTTTAAAAGGATGTGTATACACAGATCGTTGGTGTGAAAAAATAATAGAGATGAAATGCGCTGAACTTTTGATAGGAATCAGATCAGGAGACGATATATATTTACATGGTTGTCTGTTTGGCGAGGTCTTATTAGCTCAATCTCTCAATTCCTCCCCCCGATTTTCTCGCTGCAATTCCTGAAGGGGGTGAAAAATATGACATGGCCAAGGGAGAGGGGGCAGGAGAGAAGACAGTAGTGTGAGAACAGGTCCTAACGAGGTGATAATAGGGCTTGTATTCGCAAATAATATTCCAGCACAGGCGCCTTTGTCTAGCGAGATAAGGTGGGTTTGCCCAAGACGTCCGCTGTTAAGAATGATCTATTGCTTTTGGAGAACGAAAAAATATGGAAGGAAAAAAAAAATACGAAAGGGGATAGGGCGTGAAGTTCGTCACCCCTTCCCCTCCTTCGCTCATTTTCATCTTGCCTGGGCTCATTCACGCATTCTTATAGATGAGTCCACACGTGCAATTACCAACCACGAAATTTTCCGAGCGATCCGACGATCCCAGCACTTGTCCATCATCAAGAGAGGAGAACCGGCTCTCAAAGAGGAGATAACCTCTTTTCGTCACTGCCTCTTCTCGCACAGCCCCCCCTCACCTGTGCATTTTCTCTGGATGAGATTCCGCATCTCCCCCCTCTCCGAATTCTTTGCTTTATTTTTTGACTATCTTATAAACTCACCTTTCAAGATGAGCATCTATCTTTTACGCAATACAGTCGTGAAGTGGGGGTAAACTTTTCTTCGTGTGTGTGTATATATATAAGGAAAAGAGAGTGGCCCTTTCTTTTTTGCCCTTTTTCTAAAAGAATTTGTGGTTTCTCACAGTGGAACATCTCATTCCTTTACATTAACACTGTACGTTCTTAACTGGCATTCAATTCTAGCAGGGCGTTTGTTTCTTAACTGAGATTCACTCAAAAAATTGGAGATCTCATTTTATTTTTCCGACATAAATTTAAATTCTTCTTCTTTTTCTTAGAGTTGGGTTTGTATGTCATTGGGCACCTCTGCTTTTATCAGCCTTTTGTACTATTAACTCTAAACCCAATGTTTCCTCTAGTTCCAGTTGCTCGTGTCACCCACTTTATTAATAAAGTCCGATATAACCCTTTATTGGAGTTTAGGTGTAACTCTCTAGTATGGATGATGCCTAAAGAAGTTAATCTAGGGAGGGCAAGAACCTCGCATTCGTAAATGATATTTTTGGCCTTTTCCTCTTGCATATGACATTTCCTGCAGATGGAGTGTTGCTGAAACAGTCCCATTTTATGGAGGTGTTTTCTGAAATAGTAGTGCCCAGTTATGAAGCCTATGATTAAACGTATCTTCTGCCTAGAGCATCTTAGAATTTAAGAGGCAATCCTCGCTGATGATCCACTGATCATACTTTTAGCGTGATCTGTATGAGCCAAGCTTCATACATCTTCTGTTTTTCCCATCTAAGAACATTGGTTTTTGCGGTCTTCAAATTGATCCCACAAAAAGGTTCTGCACCGATGGGAGCAAAAGACGATCCTTGTTTAGCAAGTTCATCAGCCCTTTCATTATCTTCGATACCTTTGTGCCCTGGCACTCATACAAGGATCACCTTGTTTCTAGTTGCCATTTCTGTAAGAAGGTTTCTGCATTCCAAAATCATTTAAGATTTTTTCTCGAAAGAATTGAGCGCTTTTAAAGCGGCTTGACTGTCACTAAAAATGAGAATCCGCTTACCGTGATAGCCCTTCTAAATTTAATATTACTGCCACCTATTACTCATCCTCATTGAAAATATGCGATTTCAAAATATTTTTCAAAACGTTTAACGTCCTTTTATTTTTGACAATTAATATAACTCTGATTTTATTTATGATGAGAATTTTATTATTATACAAAATTTTACACAGTATAATGCAAAAATAAAATATGGAGTCTTCTTATTGTCAATTTTAATACACAGAAATAACGAATTACTAAAAACGTTTTTTTATTCTGTATAAATTATTTTCTCTGACATCGTAATATTTGAATTTGAGAGGTCTAAATAATCTCAGTTTTGGCTAAAAATTCAGACAAAAAGTGTATGTAATTAAATTTATCCGTAAATCGTGAAAGAATTTTCACTTTTTAAGGATTTGCATTGTTTGTAACAGGTCCACAAGAAGAGAAGAAAACAAGCGAACATCCAATTGTAAATGCCTAGAAGCACAAATAAATGAAAGCCAATTTTTTTTCGTACATAAAATATCAAATAAAATGACCTTTGTGAGGATATTCTGCAAATAAAATTTTATCTTAAATAAAAATATTTTAGAAAAATCCTACTTAGGATCGCTTTTTGATTATCCCAAATATATTACTTTAGTTCAAAGTAAAATTCAACAAAAAGAAATATAGGAAGAAACTAAAGCAATTAAAGAGCAGTTTGTAACAAAGTATATATCATACAACACCGAGCAATTTTCAATTTTCACATGCCATTAAGGGTTCCGCCCATCGTTTTCCTGTGGTTAAGTAAACCACAGATGCGATAAATCGCCAAATGTGCCAACACTTATTAACCCGTCTGTCAACCGAGTCGCTTGCGGCGCGGAAGATAGAGCGATGGGCGGGAAAACACTGATAGTTCAGAAAGTAATTTTTAACTGGACTTTTTATCGAAGCAAGATTACTCTCTCCTTATTACAGGCTGTCGCGATCTTATTCTATCGATACTTTTTTTTTCATTACATCTATAATCATCCAAAGATAAAAGCGATACTTAACACGTCCACGGCGTCCTTTTTGTTGACAGTGTTTATATTTTTTATGTGGTAGGCAACGCCAACAGAAGCCACTGGTAGGAATTGCGCAGCATTTGATTCATGTCCTGCTCATTTAACCTTTAACTAGCTGTAAAGTCTATTAGGTTTCATCGAATATCACAGTAAACTGACATTGCAAAATATGTTGTTGTTGTTACTTATGACATTTGGACAAGCCAAGCTCGTCTTGGCTATGCGAATTTAAGTCACTAGGAAGCGTCTTTCGTTATAATCAGAGCACCACGAAGGTAAAAGTACGTCTCTGCTCTTTAAATCCTCTGGCAAAATATGTTGTTGTTTTCGTGTGCCAGCTAGGCTTGGTAATATGGGGTGCGCTGCTCCACTTTTCCAACTGAACCATATTTTAGGTGTGGAGTCCGACTGCCATAGGGACCCGTTTATAGGGTAGGCAATCATTTACAACACATTCATACAAGGAAAGGACAAAGACAGGATAGATAGAGAGAGAAAGTATATCCATGCCCGAACCGGGATTCGAACCCAGGACCTCTTTATCAGCAGTCAGGCACGCTGACCACTAGACAGGGCGGGCGGCTTTGGCAAAATATGAATAGCGTAAATGTAATGTGGTTACTTTAATTACTGATATTCATGATAATGAATGGAATTCCAGAAATAAATAAGCTTTCATGAAATCTAACAATTTTTAAAATTGTTTTAGCCTAGTAATTCCAAAATATTTTGAAGAGATCGATGAACATAAATGATGGGAAAATACCAAAATCAGAATAACTGTGTCGTGTAATTCGATACATTTTTTATTTGTCATTCCAATTTAATTTATTATAAGAATTCATAATTTTGATGCAATTCCTTGGATAGCAATAGCTCTGATGAAAGCCCATTCTAATCTCACAGCTCAACTGGAATAAGTGCAAATGCTGCAACAGATGCAACATAAGTGATGGAAAAATGCCAAGATCAGAATGTCATGTCATGTGATTCAATGCAATTTTTTTTGGTCATTCCAGTCTAGTTTACTATAAGAATCTATACTTTTCGTGCAATTTCCAGCATTGCATTGGAAATAGTTTTGATGGATGCCCATTCTACCCTATCCAAAGGATGCAGGAATGATTAAGAAAATTCAAGCTTTTGATCCCGGATTCTGGAATGTGGGGTCTTGGAGAGAAAGGTGCATTTTTCTCGTCCCGAAGCAGTCACGTGATCGAACAAATGAGCATTTAATTACTTCCAGCGGCGTTATCTGGAAATGGGCTCAGAAATGAGCCTAATGAATGCGGCGGACGGAGCTCCTGATTCGCGGGGGTGGTAGAAAGCTCGGGGTGCGGTTGCCTGTTTGGGAGGAGGTAATCCCCTTTTGGCTTCAACGCTGAAAGTTCTCTCTTATCGTTAGCGCTTGCCATTGCGGCTTCCGATGTCGGCTAGTTGCCGGATCCGCTGTCCGGCACGGTGCTTAGCAGCAACGAATTTGTCATTTTTGGAAGCGAGATCTCGATGTAGAATCCTCGAAAAAGAACAAAGTCGGAAGCAAACGAAAAAAAAAATCATATCAAGTTGTTAAACAACAGTTGCCACAAAATAGGCACAACATCGCTCTCAGAATGAAGATATATATCCACATTAATTGAAACGAAATGGCGTTTTTAAATTTATATCTCATTGTGGCTTCATGCAATGCTTTGATGCGATACTTAATTATAACAATGTAATTGACTGTATTAAGCCCGCCACACACGATACAATTTTTCCATACGATTTGTTGGAAGGGGTAGGAAGTAATTAAGCACACAGTCCCCTCAAACTCTGCTGACCACAGAAGGGGAGGCACATCTGGGGTGAGAAGTTATTTTTAAGGGTGCCATTTTTCAACATTTATTGCTTTTGGCTTAAAATGTGTGCCATGTAAATGGAAATCAAAAATCGCCAAAAATTTCAATAATTTGTTGTTCAGTCACTTTTTCTGACTTGACGTATTTATTGTTGTACTCATTTGTCTGCTTGTAATTTCTGCCATTAAATATTATCATATAACATGAGCAAATTAAGCACAGAAGTATTATTGGCTGTTGCTTTGGACTGTGATGATGGTGAAAAGCAAACAAACAATAAGAAAAAGAAATGGGCAAAAAATTCGCTGCTCCAGCGTGAATCTCTTTCACATCTAAATTTAATTACAGAAATACAATCGGAAGATAAAGATTTCTTGAATTACATGAGGATGAATGAAAAATTTTATTCAACAATTAGGTTTAAGGTCAAATGATTATTTAACTGGATTAGAAATAGGGCAACAAAGAAATTATTCCGATGAAGCAAAACTCATTCGAAAAAAGTTTGCCAATTATTTTGCTTCCAATGAAGGCAAACTACCATGGCAAGACGCTTTGATTTAATCCTAAATAAAGTACTTAACTTTTAAAAGTTTATGTTTAGAAAATATAAGATATGGATACTAATAAAAGTGCTAATTAATTGTTAGTTTTATTATTATATATCAAGAAATTAGTACTTAACACATTAAATATATTTTGCAACTGTATATATGTATTATGAATACTATATAAATACACATAAATATATCCAATCAAATTCTGGGAAATTATAAAATGGTCGATATATTTAAAGGGTAAAAATGGCATCTTAATAGCATGTGTAAAAAGTTATTTGTGCTTGAAGACGCGAGATCCCTTAAATTTATATGTGTATCTCCATAAAAATTATAAATACACAATAATTGAAGCATTAATTGAAGCATTTTCATCTATTTTTTTTATATATTTTCAATAATTTTTCGTACGCTCTAACTTTTTTTTATTTTATTCGTATAATCATTACTCATTACTTGCCACAAACAAGGCTCATCTCTATATACTTCAATGAATTCTTGCAATATATGCTTCATGGACATTTTTAAAAAGTGAATCTAATGTTTGTGAGGTGTTGTATAACAGAAATCTAAGTTTCAGTAAATGAGAAGTTTCAAAAATTTTCCCAAGTGTCGCCAAGAAACAATTTGTAGCCCTGTGGGAGAAGACACGCGACAACAGGAAGCAATTATTTACTCCCTGTAACCCCCATGTTGGAAGAAAAATCAGAACTTGTTTGAATTTTCGTGAACCTGTCCAACTTCACCACAGACGGTACAACTTGTTCACGTCCAACAAATCGTATGGAAAAATTGTATCGTGTGTGGCAGGCTTTAGCTTTAACATTTAAACCTTACTAAAAATACTAGGTTTGTTATTAAATTAAAATTTTTTTGACAAAAATTTTACTATCTCAAGGCAGAAAATTAGTTAAAAGACGTTATTTAAAGAAAATATTCATATATTTTTATTTATCGAAGATTATAATGGAACAGAAATTATATTTAACCATTGATTGACGAGTGTAATTATTCGAAGAGAGTATATGTGTATAGATATATACACATACATGGATTATTATCAAAATATTGATAAATTTTTGAGTATTTTAATAAAAAATAAATGTATTTTTTTTCAATGAAATAATATTCATTTATTGATGTGCATTTAACAAAAATATTTTGTCTTTATTTTAAGATAATTTATTATCTTCCTGATTTTTTATGATTTTCATTATACTGTTCTTGTGTAAATAATAAAACTCTTAAATAACACACCTTGCGGTATTTCATAAACTTAGTTCATGTTTACGTTGCACTTCAGTTGCAGAGGAAATTATTGGCAACTGTATGGTATGCAATGTTAGGATATTTTAACCAATGAGAAAAAGAAATACAGTAGTTTTCCACAGTTTTTTTCTGTGCAATTGAGCCCAAAACAATGAAATGAGATTATAAGCGTTCAGTTTATACTTTCCAAATCATGTGAAAATACTTTAAATGAATAAAGTACTTGACAAATTTTCCAATTGAGAAGATACTTTACTAGAAGAGATGAACGAGATGGGGCAATCTCTGCAAACAGAAAGCGAAACACACAAAGCTCCTTAACACATCATCCTTTGACCTTCTGAATAAAGAAAAGATAGGGTCGAGCCGAGGCCTGGAGGCTACTTCTTCTCACGGATGGAAAAGATCGAGCACGCACACCTCCAGGACAGGCGGACGAGAGGTGCGTCCTTCCCTTGCTCCCCCCCCGTCCATGAATTCGGAAAGAGGGGGCAAAGAGGAATCCACGAAGAGCAGGCGCAATCACTCCCCGAAGTCATCCAAGAATGGGTGTGCTTATTGGTTTTAGCGCGGGAGAATGATGCCCGCGCGTGGTGGAAATCGAACGATTGGGTGATCTTGGTGCACCCTCCGCCCACCCCCGTCGTGCGCGGTTGTCATGTTTATAAGAAAAGTGACGTCTCAGATTTATGTCGCAATCCATCCCGGGTAATCTTCGGAGATGGAATAAATTGGACAGAAGGGATAGCAGATGCACCTGTAAGATTTCTTAGTATGACGGTTGCAGTTGGAAACTCTATTTTGTATGAAATATTTGTAGACATATTATTTTTGATTAAAAAAATAGGAAAAATTGCTGTAATCCATGACTAGACTAGACGAGATGAATGAGTTTTAATTCGAGTTGATTTCTCTTTCGAGATAGAATATATTTATTACGTGGTAAATAAACCAATGTTTTCTTTTGCCAGTAAACGATATTTTTTAAGATTCGAAACTGGATTTAATGTACTGATAAAGAAGTTTTGTGAAACTTTTGTAGGATAAAATAAAAGCAATAGAAATATTGTAAATAATCATAAACAAGTAAATAAATAAAGTGTTAAGCAAAATTTAAGTCGTAATCAAACATTGTACCGTTAATCCCATTAATAAGAAAAACTGCATTTTAGTCACTGTTGTTAGTTTTACATATTATAGCTCATTTCCATAAGCAATTTTATTATTATGATTTAAAATATAGTTATAACTTTAAGGACAGATATTTTAAAAGAGTGATTAATTCTGTCTTTTCTCTGCAATACCTTCAAATATTTCCAAAAGGGATATATTTTGAAAGTTTTAATTCCAAAAAAATATTGCTCAAAAATAAATTTTCCTATAAAAAAATTAACGAAATTTTTATGGCAAATTTCACTCTTTATTTGGTTATATATAAATAACAGTAAATTTTACATTCTCACATCGCAGGGGGAAAATGGCGGGGTAAAGTAAATTTCGGCATCTTTGGCAAGCAAATGGCGATCATTTTCACAATCACTGTCAAAATCTGAGACATCAGCGCAGCTTTTTGGCGAAAAATCAAAGAATCTTCGCTTTTTGAAGCTGGTGAGCTGATTCTACATGCACAAGATGACCGGTATTCGTGATGCGCCGTGCGTGATGGACGCTGGCTTGGCGAGTATTGCGTGATCATTTAACTGTCTGTCTCCTCCGTTCAGTGCTGAGGCGCAAGCTACAAGAAAAACGAAAGCTAGCGAGAGAGTCTTGGCCATCTCCTTAAGAGCAGCTATTTTTTTTTTTTTTCAATTTCGTAGTCGTAATCCCATTGTGCGGCGATTAGGCTCATTATTGGTCGGCCATTACTCATCGTCGATGCCGAAAACATCGCACGCGATGACAGGCAAAAGTCGAAACGGATGAATAAACCCTTTTCCAGGGAGTTTTGTTTAAAACTTTGTCTTCAAGTTGTCTGATGCGATTTATATAGAATTTCGAGAAATCCTCATTCGAAAGCTGCAATCTATTGAAAGCAAATAGCTTATATTGGGGGTGAGTTTTTCCTAAACTTCAGCTAACTGTTTTTAAATTTCATACTAAATATCAAAATTTAATATCTCAGAATTATTCTCGTTGTATTTTTTTTTAAACTTTGTTCTTTATTTCGATTATTTTTAAATATATAGTTGTCTTAGTAATTGTATCAGCCTATTAAATTTCTTAGCATTTGCTATTTATGAATATTGTTAAAAAATGCTCATTATTGCTAAAATATTTTTTGAAAATTTAAAGATAGGCAAAAGATAGGTATGGGATTTATGAGAAGGACAGTGAGAATTTTACTTCAGTAAATAATGCTACTAGTGCAATCAGCAGCTCTATTTCATAAGTCTTCAAATCATATTCAGAGCATAAACTTGAAATTTCATAAAGCAAGAATTTTTTCTTTAAGACTACACAAGACAGTAATAATGTTATATTTTTAAAAAGCAATAATTTTTTTGAAAGATTTTGAACTGTATTAAGTAGTTTTCTTCAAGTCAAGTACTTCTATTGATATATATATATATATATATATATATATATATATATATATATATATATATATATATATATATATATATATATATATATATATATATATATATTGATGATTCTATGGCTTCTTTGCGAGAATTTATAACTATGTATTCTCGTTTCAATAATGCTTACTTATTTTTCATTAAATGGTAAAGAAAATAACTCTAAAAAATGGATTTCGTATTCTGTACTTTATATAATTAACACTTGAAAGCTTTTTAACATGAAATTATAAATAATTTTATATGATGCCTGGGCCTTTTTTCTATATAAATGAATAATATCAATTTAACTTTTCATTTTTCGAACTTCAGATTATGATGTAAAGCTTTCAAAATGCTGTATCATAATTAATTAAATCATTTTCCAAGTTACTTTCATCCTGTGTACGGGTAAATTAGTTACTTTTAGCGAGTTAAAAAAAAAAAAGGTTATTCCCCCAACATCTAATAATATATTGAGTCTAATAGGAAAAACTTAAATAAGTTTCTTAAAAAAATTGTCAGAGCTATTAAAGCGTGCGAATAAGGATTCAGCCAGAATCTTTAGTTTCATTTAGCAAGAGAGTTATTTCTGTTTCTAATGGAAAAGGAAACTCACTCAATTTCGATTTCCTTTACAGTGTCGTGACAATGTGAAATTTTCTGTGTAATTAGAGCTCGAAATTCGACACCCAAAATTTCAAACTTTTCCTGGCAGATTCAAAGAATAAACACCTACAGCCAACACGCTTCTATTAAGATGTTCCGTTACACATTTTCAATTTTCCTCGAGTTCACGAAGATGCACGCGAACATTTTGCACCGATGTAAACAGCGACGGGAAATTTTTTCCTCCACTAACTGTGTAAAAAAAATGACTTGTACTACATTTTTTTAAAAAAAATTATTAAATTGTGAGATGCGATACATTTTTTCACTTATCGGAAAGTGCATATTTCCGCTAGCGACTTATGAGGTTGTCTTGTGTGTCGCGAAGAAGAGGGCCGGACAGGTGTTAACGGCAGTCCAACGGGCTCAGAAAACAGCGGACCCTCCAGCAACAGGCTCTCTGACGTCACATCCTGAGACAGGTAGTTAGCATTCGGGACACGTGGGACGCTCACTGCGAAACACCGACAAGACAATGAGACGCCGTCCCTTAAGCTATGCAACTAAGCGCTTAAAGACGCTTGTGCAAGGATTTATCTCGATTCCTCTCGAGCTCTGCCGCCGAAGGTCGCCGTCCCTCTCGAGGAACAATGAGGGGAAAGCGCTACAATCAAATAACACATGAAGATGTTAATGAAGACAAGTGATTTTTCCGCGACTCCATTTACAGGTCTCCCCCAAAATGATTCAACAAGTGGTTAACATTTTAAAAGAAGTGTACTCACCAGTCGCCTCTTGGGTTTGATGAGCGGTCTGTTCTGACCGTTCATTTTGTGGTAGAGTCCGCAGGCATTGCAAAGGTAGTGTCCCGTGCCGTCCCTGCGCCACAACGGCGTCGAGGTGGCCCCGCAGTTTACGCACTCCCGACCCTCTGAAACAAGACGATTCACCGTCAAATCACAGTTGGCACACATATTATTTCAATACAACAGACATCAGGTTTACATCTCTGAGAGAATTATGAAGTAATGTATAATCAGATGAGTATCTCTATTAAAAAGCTTAGTCCATTTTTTTTTAAATTTCAGTCACCATCTTATTTGAATTGCATTTTATCATCTATATAATAGTGATCAAATATAAACTTTGAAAAAAATGTCAGGATAAGGGATTCATTATCAAGAAATCAATATCAATCATGACATGCCAAAAATTTAAATGTTAACATAATTAAATACTAAATTTAGTCATTTAGAATGTAATATTAAATATTTGAATATATGAATACTATTAGCTATGATAATTTGTGTTCATATAAAAGAGGCAGAATTCATTTATTTTAATTTATTATAATTAATTTAAAATTCGTGAATTCATTTATTGAAAGAAATGTTAATTTATTGAAAGATTCCTGCACCCAAAATTGTCTTAGATGTTATACAAATAATTCATTTAAAAAGTTGATATTAGAAAAATAATGTAATTTTTTTTTTTTTTTTTTGCATTGGTTACATCTTTTGTATGGGATGTACAAAATCTTGACATTGCATCGGCTTAATCTGTTATGAATAATTATTTAAATTTTGTGCAAATTGATCATGCTGCACTATTTTTACCCTATAAAAAGATATAAACTTAGAATTGTGACCCTACTTGTTTTGACATAATAGCTCAAATGACAGTTTAATTATATTAAAAATATCAAGACAATATACCCATGTAACTTTTAGTAAACCGTATTTACACAACAAACAGCACTTTTTTTTATGATGGTTATTCATATAATCATATGCAACTCATATCTTATAATACATAATATAAACCACACAAAAAAATTTTAAAAATGAAAGAATTCAGGTAAAAAAAAATAAACCAAGCACAATACATTATTCACATTTTAAAACAATTCATTCAACGTGCAAAAACTTCAAACACAAGAAAATTCTTGACAAAATTTAAAACAGAAAACTATACTTATATACCGCTAATTAACGGGGGGTTCCAAACTCGACACGTCACTACTACAGGGAGAAAGAGAATAAATAGGAGAACACACAGTAAGAAACTAATAAAAGCAGGCACAAGAGAAATGAACTAAGAAGAAGAAGAGAGTCAAGCAAGCAAAGAAGAGATAGAGACAGAGAGCCTTACCACAGGGGTTAGAGTAGTGAGTATCGGTGTCAGAACTCCACAATACAATCCCGTTGTTAGTCAAAGTTCTGCTATAGCCGGACCATAGATTCTTGTCATCTGTAAAAGGAAGGGCTTTCGTCATTCAGTGGTCAATCACCTTTTACAGAGCAAGAGTCAGTGATTCGGCTATTTTGACCACTGAATTCAACGGTTTACCCAAAAGATACATTTTTTTTCTTATGAGGTTTCATGTATCCAGTGTTAAATTATTTGCAATCATCAACTTTTGGGTAAACCCAGGAAAAATAATATTTTGAAACTAACTACAAAAATAACCATGCAATATACATTTCCTCAAGTTTAATACATGAATCTTTTCAAAATGTAAAACAAAATTCTATCATTTTTTAAATGCTTTAAAATAAATATTTGAAAATCGATTGAAAAAACATGTGAATCACTTTATATTCTACTTATACAAATAATATTGATAGCAAAGAATATCATATTGCTTAGTTAATATATGTAAAGAAAAATATTTTATGCCATATCCAAAAGAAATTTATGAAATAAACATTCAGTTGATGTTTTCCCAATAGATAAAAGTATTTAATTACTTATTTTTTCAGTTTGCAAGTAAATTAGATAATTTTAATATATGTATAATACTGCACAAACTTTTTTAAGAGAAAAATTCTTAATTAATTTCATGAAATAACAATGGAAAATTTCTCGGAAATTTTTTTTTAACTGGTAATAAGGAAACTTCATCAACAAAAAATACAGCCAATTATATGATATTATTTAATGTTTAGGGAAACTTTGTGTAAATTTTTGTTTAAAGAAAACATTTATTAAACCAATGTTCAGTTGAATTAGAAAAGCTACAATTCATCCTGAAAAACTCCGGCATTCAGCTTAGAATGTAAAATCAATATCATTTTTTCACTGTTTTGAATAAAGAGCAGATACAGATTTTTCAGAATATCAGTTCTTATTTTTCCAAGTAGGTAAGCAAATCAACTTGTCAATGGCATAAAATGGTTCACTTTGCTTCAAATTTTCTTGTTGATCAATTGGAAACATAGCCAATTTAATTATCTAGTTATTAATTTACATAACCAGTTATAAATTCAATTTTCTTTAAGGATATTGTAAAGTTCTCTATTAATTCTCTTGTGTGTTCTCATAATAATTACTTTCAACTTTAATTTAAAAAAAATCACTATGTAAAATTTATGCTGTTTTTTTGTAATATCGATTTTCTTTTAAAAGTGGGGGAAATTTTCAAAATTCAAATGAAAATATATTTTGGATGAGAATTTCATACTATGACAGACTTTTCTCTGGGTTCCAACTTAAGAGGAATTTTGGTATTTTCATATTATCATTGTGAAAGTCTCAATTAAAGATTTGCAATTCCAAATTTGAGTCCACAATATCAAATTCCACTTAATTGGTATACTCTGACTTTTTTTGCATTACATAAATAATATATACATATATATATAATATATATATATATATATATATATATATATATATATATATATATATATATATATATATATATATATATATATATATGTATATATATATATATATATATAATAATATAAATCAATATATTATGGAATTATTTAGATATTTTTTTACCATATACTACAATATTTTGTTGTTCGTCATTAATCATTTTTACGACTATCATTTCATGTTGTTTGTACTACATTGTTTGTAATTGATTAGCATGTGAGAAAAAATGTACATTTCCACAACATAAATGGAAAAAAAGCTGAATTATATAATTTGCGCCATAACATATCAATATCGAGTGCAACCATTCGACAGGAGCAAAACAATTCAGCTCTCATCTCAGCGCTTAGCAATAAGAAATAAACAAAAGATGGCGCAGTACGCTGCCTACTAATCTAATCGGATGAGGCAGGCGATTGAATTTTGACCACCCCCGGCTGCCTGCATCACCCAACCGAAACTGATGCGGGATTTTATTCTCCCTATCACTAGTATTATTATTTCGAGTTGCGTTGAATTGTTTTTCAGCTACTTGTGAGAGGTTTACATGTGTCGGAGCACCGTGCGATGAATTGTTCTGGGAAGGCATCAATGAAATGGCAACAGGAATTTGCGCTGGAAATAGATATGCGCATGGATTACATTTTGTTTCTTCTTTCGATCATTTTCTGAGTGTGTGTGAGCCTCATCTTAAATTTTTTCTTCTTTTCAATTCATCGCAATTCTCTTTTCATGCAAATATTATGAGCCCTAATAATAGTAATTTATCATAGAAGCATTTCATGTTTCTATTATCATTATAAAATGCATATTACGCTTTAAACTAGTAAAATAAAAGTCTGGGTCCATTTAATAAATTTGGCTGTAAATATTTCGAATCAATATAAGTGCTGATAATATTTTACTCAATGGCACACGTCTTCGAAATTTTCATATTTTTATTCCATTTCCCTAAGAATTTTTCTTATGACTTGTATTTGTATTTTTCATCAGTTATCGTCATCTCAAACCAATAAATATTATTATTGAAAGTATAGGGAATACAAAATCCTTATTCTGTTCCATGTAAGAGCCGTGTATATGGGATAAAAGAATTACATTTGGTTATTACATAAATCTATGTTATTCAATTGTATTCGCGTGCAGGAGTATAACACCTTCCAACGTAAAAGAAAATTGAATGTACTAACAAAAGAAAATACTTGAGCCACCTGCTATATAATCCAAATATTAAAGTACTGTTCTCATCAAGATGAGATTAAAGAAATAACCATTCGGTTAAATCCGCCCTTGTCCCAAACAAATATTTGATGATTTCAATCTTGAAATTCTCATTACATTATTTAATAGCCTCCATTCAATAAAAAGGAGAGCTGGCTGAAAATGTCACGTGTTTCTGTATCTTCTTGAAGGATCTTGGAAAAAAAAGAACTTTGAGATTGACGACAGCGGATAGCTTCCATTTTCAATTATTTGCTCAGCTAATCGAAATAAGCAGTACTTTTTTTTTAAAGTCTTATACAATTCCCGGATTCTGTTGCTGTGTCGATTTGAAGAGATTCGGCCAATAATATTTGTCGAACTGATCCTATCAATTGATAGGGTATCTTTTATGTTTATAGCACTGCCTGTGTAACGATGGAATCAAAGCGACGATAAAATGTAATTCGACGGAAGAAAAGAAAATGAGATGAGTTGAAGCCAGGAATCTGTGCTCCAGTTCGCGATTGGCTGAATTATATAGCCGTATCACATACAGAGAGTTCTGCACTGTGCATTAAGACACAGTCCTGTAATAATACCACGTAAAATTTCTGGTTTTACTGAAACTGCTTTGACATAAGATTGTATTTTATAAGACTTATTTAAACCTCTAAGTAATTGCTTTATTATTTTTTCCAAATGTAAGTTTTCAGCTTCAAATATTTAATGAAAAGCGAAATTTTAAAAGAAACTCATTATATCTTTTTGGCTAGTCTCAAAATAATTTATAGCTACTGATACATATGCGTTTACAGCAACTAAAAACCGTATTTAGTTTAATCAAAACTATTATTTATTTTTAAATATTTAAAATCAGACATGGATATTCTGTAAGAATAAATTTTGATTAATAAAACTTAGTGAAATAAAAAAAGACTTGTATTAGCCATTTCTATGGCTTAAAAATGCTGAGTTTTATTATTAAAACCCTTTCTAAAGTGAGTTTAACTAAATCCAATGAATGTACGAATATTTTCGTCTTCCATTTCAACAAGGATATTCTTTGGCGAATTTGTTCATGAGCCAAATCTACGATATTAGACAAATCCAACTGCATCTAATGCCAAGTTGGAAAACAACGTGAGCTGAAAATGACATTGTTATTGAATTTGCGACCGAGTAGAAACAATTTAGGCAGTTTTTTATTGCACAGAAGATTTTTTACTGAAATTGGATGGATATAGTAACAAAATATAAATAAACTAGAGAATTCTATATGTATTCTCCTTATTATTATTATTACTTCACTTCTCGTAACCTCTAAGGTGGGTAATAAAATCCTTTAAAGAAAAAGCAGTAGGGGAGAAATACATAGAGCCATATTCAGGGGGGGAGGGTAGAGTTTGACTTTTTACTTCTCCAAATGCGGTCTTTTGTGGCGGAGAGAAAACCATTTTGGGGAAGACCGAGTAATGGATAGAATATTATCTTTATAAAAGCTTATACTTATATCCAGGGCCTTGGAAGTGGTCTTGCAGAGAGACTGTACCCTCCCCCAGAATAATTTTTTTGCGAGAATTGGGAAAAGATACTGGTGGCATCCGACGTGTATTATTGTTAACTTTCTTTTGGCCCGAAGGAAATTTCGGTTGCGCTTTAAAAGCTCCATCAAGCGAGGCATGCGTAAGAGCAGTTGGAAGACTGGAATGAAAGGACACAAATGATTTTTTTATTATAGCTTCCACTTTTGTGAAAGCAATGCTCACTTTTCAGTTAGTTTTTAGGAAAATGAAAAGGGATTTGGCCTGCCGATTTTTTCATTCGAACGTCACTGCATTGCACTTGACTACAATCAACAAAAAAAGGCAGACTAGTTTTTAGAAATGTATTCTTACGAAATTCAGCAAAATATTTCAAGTTACTTTTCTATTTCACAAAAAAAGCATTAATTTCTTCAAAATGCTGTTCTTTTCAAGATAATGTAATAAATCTGTATAATAATTTAGGACCTTTTTTTATCATTATTGTTAGGAATTTAAAAAAAAAAGGAAATCACAATAAATAAGTACGATGACATTAATTTGCTAGTTAACATAATTTAGATTATAAAAGAATTAAAATATGATTAAATGTAATAAAAGTTTTCTTCAAATTCAGAATATAAAATATTTTTCTTAACAGTTTTACGAAACGTGGTTTTAGATTTAGATAGTTAACACTACATTTATTAATACTAAGCATTTATATTATTAATTACTTTTAGCTAACTGTTGAAGTAACATGTGAAAATACTTATAAATACTATTACTCCTAGAATATACACTATGAATGTTTCCTTTATATTTGAGAGAGAGAGAGAGTTTCATAGAACCATCATCATAACATATAACAACATAACTGCAAATATTTTATGCTTACAATAGAAATGCATGAAATTAAAGGATTGAAAAGATATGATTTTGTTAATAATATATTAGAAGCAATTTCGAAGAAATCCAAACAAAGAATTGTGCTCCTCAGGGAAGTTAGAAAAAAAGAATTAGTTTGTTATATATTGAAAGCAAGGAGTAGTTATTTTAATAGCAGTAACGAGCCATTTTTTTATCTTATTAAAAACAATATTATTTCTCTAAAAAGTTTAAATTATTATTAAATAATTATGAAAGGCATTAAAGATTGCTGATATCATCAGTGTATACATGAATTGGTTGGGAGGGGGCAGAAGAGTAAAATGAGTGCAAAGGGAAAGAGCAAGAGGGAAAGTGGGTTGAAGTCCAGTGGCGTGAAGAGTCGGTGTTAGTTCCAAAGCAGAGAAGACGCCGTGCTTTTTAAGAGTATACGTATTCCGCTTACCGGCACTGGATCGGCCTTTGTTCCTAGGTTTGCCGCTGCTCGAGCCTCCAGAACTCTGCATGGACGACGACTTCCCTGTGGACGAGCTCAGGAAAGAGCTATGGAACGGATACGCCGCTCCGGTGTAGTCCGCAGATCCACCCGATGGGGGTGGACCCGGTACATAAGGGGAGTAGGTGGGCATGTGGTGGTGATGGTGATGGGGAGGCTGATAGTGGTGTACGGGAGAGTGGGCTGAGGAAAAAGCTGTACTACCTTCTCTGGGCTTGCCGCTTCCCGAGGAACCGCAGTTGCTGAGGGCCGAACCCAGGGAGGTGATCATGTTGGGCGTGTGGTGGCCCTTGATGTCTTCTCCGCTGCTGGACACTACCAGGCCGGACGTGGAACCGCCGTAGTCGCCGCCGCCCACCCCGCCGTTCGAGGGATGCGTCGACACAGTGTCCGGTGTGGCGTCTTTGGGGGGTGTAGGCGGGAAGCTGAAGAGGTGAGGACTAGAGTGGGGAGGTAAGGAACCGGAGTGGGGCGGTGCATGCACCCCCAGAGGACCACCCGATGACCCGCTCGGGTGGTGCGGTGGTTTGCCGGAGAAAGGCGAGCACCAGGCTGAGCCATGAGCCGGATGGGGCACCATGGGTTTTCCACCCTCAGAGATCCATGGGTGAAGGGGCGTGTGGAAGTGCGGCCTGCACATCTGGCTGCTGGGCATACGAGCTGCAAGAAAATAAGAAAGATCCGATTGTTAAAAATGCTGCTTGAAATTTCAAGAGCCATTTTTGAAAAATCATGACATTTCGGGATACAAAACAAGACATTTTTGAAAAAATAGGAAAGAAAGTTCAGATTAGAAATCATTCTAAACAGGCTAAAATTCTTATGAAATGTAAAGTCTTTAAATATGAGGAAAGAAAAAAAAATATAGAATCGAAACTTAAATAACTTCTTATAGTTGATAATCTTATGAATTACATACATTTTCAAATTCTCGTAAAGATTTTCTCTCTAGATTAAAGTATCAGTTAACTTCATTGGTTATTAGGTATATTAGGTTATGTCTAGTGCCTTGATAGTTCATCTGTATCTTTATGGTATTTAGAAATTAGAATTGGATACGTGACTTCTGGAAGGTTAATATTTTCACTTCGGAGACAAACACGTTTCTCCAATATCTTCAAATAATACCTTTTAAGTTGAAATTTTGAATGAGGCACGTAGCAGAACTTTGGGGAAGAGTCCATCATGCGGAAGAAGTAATATTTACTCTCTCTCTCTCCCTGAGCTCCTGATTTACGAGGCTCACTGAAATTTCAATCGGAGACCTTGTAAAAATAAATGAAGAATGAAATTATAGGATGATCTTGGCTCTTAACTTTCCCAAGGAACTCTTTTCTTGGCGCTGGTTTTAACGAGTAACTACTTATGTCATAAACTTCTTTGGGGATTACCGGCAGTGAATTTGCAAGAGTTCACTTAATGATATCCTTGTTCATACATTTTTTCTATTGCAATCTTCGACTCGTACTTTTAAATTGCGCACTTTTTTTCTATATCTTGAAGCTTAGTGTTTTAAAATCGTTCTGCCTGCAATATGCATCATTTATTTAAATAAATATTGATTAAAAAAATTCTTATTTTACAAAGGATATAAAAGTTTTACCATAAAGACAAGGACTTGTCAGATAATTTACTTATCAAATAATTTTTTCAATATTTATTACACGCCTACTATTTTGATTATAATTTAAATCCTTTTTATAAACATATACAGAACAGGAAACACTATTTTTGATGTTATCATGAATTTAATTCATGTATTTGACAGAAGATTCATAAAAAAAAGGAAAAATAATATCTTAGATTGGCTTAAGCAGGATTAGCTTCCAAGCTATTAAGATATCACCGAGAAAGAAGTTTCCGAATGCAGCAAGACAGTGGAAGTAATAAACAGAATGGAATATTCGAACAATTTGAGAGTGTCGGCAAATAGATGGAGGAGATGAGGCGTCATCAGTGTAGGTATCCTCACTTCCGTTCTGCTCTCTTTTTTTATTCTCTCTTTCCACAGTTCTGTTTGCTCAGCGGTTACAGATGCCAGTTTTACGTGTGGGAAAAGAAAATACTGAAATCATTTATGGGCGCTTCCTTTTGTTTTAATCCCCTCAGCTTATCATTTGGAATTCGGGTTCAAAAAGTCTCATTTCTATTTCCTCATCGATACTTTGATATGATACTTATATAAGCGGAAATACAATCGGTCAGTTCGAAGTCTTGAGCGAGCCTTTGAAATATATTACAGAAGCATATTTTGCATTCATGTATGTATATATGTGTGTGTATGCATAACTATTTCTTTTTGTAGAATTTAGAACTATTTTTCTTATTTCCTTGCGAATCTTACTCTCGACGAAAACTTTCTGCTTCCAAAACAACAAAACGGAAACAATCTAGTATAACGTAAAAAAATCCTTTCGTAAAATGCAGCTGTGTATATGTATTCCAGACCATATTTTTATATTTCCTACATACCTCGGAAAAGAAGAGAAAAAATACAACGGGGTGTTTTTGCCGAATAGTCCGTGAAATGACCTCTTCCTTTTACAAGTACCACAATGGAAACAAATAGGAGGAAAATAAATTAGATTACGTATGATGCTTTTTGTGTGTTTATGGTTGGGTTGCCCTACAGAGATTTCTCCCAGTAACCTCAACGTCTATTTGTTTCAATGTCTGGAGAAGGGCTTTTGATCCGAATAAGCCCTGATTCCGGAAACAGAGCAATATGAGAGAGAGGTTTGGGAGTTTTTGATTGGAGCGAGCAAAAGTAAAATAAAACAGAACGGTTTTAAGGGTTATGGATCCCTACAAAGGCTGGCGAGCATTTTTCAAGTTCTCAAAAAAGCAAAGCATTTGGATTTATTACTTCATCTGATTTGTAGGAGAGTGGTTCGGATGGAACAGGGAAATCACTCTCAGGATGGAAGCTCTAAAATTTGCCGAATGGGTTCTTTGGGATTCACAAGAACTCAAATGCTGCGACAAAATTTAAAGATAGTTGGCATGTGTTAATGTTGAGAAGTATGCATTTTTTTAAAAAACTTATTTATTTTTCAGAATTAGGGTAAGAGTTATGAAATTATCATTCATTATTTTTATACCACGCTGAGCAAAATTTAGATGGAAAAAAATCCTTACTGAAATTTAACGATATTTATATAGTGAAAAATAAAATACAAAATTAAAAATTGAAATGAAACTCTAAAAATTAATTAATACATTGATAAAAATTAATTTCTACAGTAATATGACATACATTGTAAAAAATTATTTTATTTTAGACCTCATAATTTATACATAATAAAGAGTTTTTTCGTAAATGCTTGTATAACATTTTAATAATTAAATTAATGAATATAAGTAATGACAGTGTAACGATCTGATATTGAAAAGTTCATATCTAATTTAGAGAAGTAAACATTTAAAATTTGATATTAATTCTATTTAAAATAAAGTTAAATGAGAGAAAGATTAGTTTTTCTCGCATTTATATAAAAAGGAAAAATATTTTTGAAATAGTCATATACTATTTGGTTTCATAAAATAAAAAGCTGTTCTCATTTTATTTTTTTTAAATATCTACTTAAAAATTATATAAGCTTCACATTTTGCAACAAAATGGCATTGATTTCGTGATTTCTTAAAAATTTGAAACAGAAATTCTTAAACGTAAGATCAATCTGTCACCAGTCAAATTTTTTGAATTAAACTATTTGCATACAACTAGTAATTTGACTTCCCAGAAATCCCATTTTCAAAATTAGTACTTTTTTATTCTGAAAATGATACCAGTCTGATAATGCATACAAAACTCTTCCACCATATTAGTTCAAGCAATGTGCAAGTGACAAAAGAAATACACCTGCTGATTCCGGTGTCAAAGCGAAAGGAACATTCTGCAAACAATTCTATCTTCCAAGTAGACTCCATTACGCAGAAAAAAAATGCCTGAGAAAAACAAATATGATCTAAAAAAGGAATAATATTTCTGTATGTATATATACTTCTAGGTAAAAAATATCGGAAGCTGAAAAAAATCATTAAAATAAGCGAATACAGAAATTTATTCTAAATAGTGGCACCCGTTGAATTTATATTGAAAGTGAATATAAATAAAAAAATACATGAGTTTGTTTTAAAATATTGATAAAAATGTCTGCTAAGTAGAAGTGTTTTGTCCAGTTGGATTGAAGTAAAATCATCCGGGAAAGGATTGTACATCAGGCGCAGTCATTGATTTAATCAACTATGATCTCAAAATTTGTTCTCATGTATCTGAGCAATTTGTAAAACATAATGGCAACATTTCCTTCATCAGTTGTTCATGATGTCTATAGCGCACGAAAGGATTTAATCGCATAGGAAAAGCGCTCTTCTCTTTTGTTCTAATTTAAATTGAAAAGTTGAGATTTTTTTTTAATCTTATACTTTTTATTCCCTATCAAAGTAATAACAAGAATCATAGTAAGTGTTAAATCTTTCGTTTCGAAAGGACCGTTCCTTATGGCGTTGGAATCACTCACGACACTTTAAAAAGCATTCGATTAAGAGACAGAGAAATAACTTCTTGAAATTATTCTTAGCGGTATGAATCGGGAGATGATATCTATGTATTTTAATAGTGTCAGCACACAAAGATAATAGATTTAAAATATATTTCTCTAAGCTTAATTTAAATGATTATTTACTAAAATAATTAGACTTGGTAAGTTTTTATTCAATTGAGAATTATAAAATGTCATGAAAAATCAATGCACAAATGTGAAGCTTATAAATATCTTTATCATCAAATTTCTTTTATGTGATTTGCTGATCACTTGACAGCAAATATTACCCATGAATGCTAATTAGAACAGAATTTGCTATTTAAAGAGAAAGGATATCAACTACAGATATCTATGGCCTGGATGGGTGTTGAACTTAACAAATTCATCAACTGGAGGACAGAGCGCTAACAATTTAGAAGGGTATCTCAACTTTCAGCATACGTTAATAAAATTATTTTAACTAGATTCACAAAGTTAATGATTTTAAATTGATTGAATTCAATGATTTCATGAAAATTAAATTCAAAAGAAGAAGAAGCCTTAACATATACTTTAAGATCAGATGAAGTATATATAACATGTAGAATTATGTAACCAATTGAAGACATTTTTATCAACATGCCTCATTCCTTTAAACTAATGAATTTATATTTTATAAATCATGATAAAAAAGATTGGATTTTATATAAGTGTAATTTATTTTAGCTCTTCATAAATATATATATATATATATATATATATATATATATATATATATATATATATATATATATATATATATATATATATATATATATATATATATATATATATATATATATATATATATATATATATATATATATTAATAATTGTTTTAATAAAAGGACGTGTTATAAATTGTATATATAAATATGGAATCGGGGAAACATTTTTTCTTCTACTAAGTGAAATGAAATGTTCTTAGATGGGAGAAACAGAAGATGTATGAAGCTTGGCTCAACACTCCTGGTCAAACCCACGCTAAAAGTATGATCTGTGGATCATCAGCGAGGATTTCCTCTGAAATTCTAAGATGCTCTAGGCAGAAGATACGTTTAATCGTAGGCTTCATAACTGGGCACTACTATTTCAGAAAACACCTCCATAAAATGGGACTGTTTCAGCAAGACCCTATCTGCAGGAAATTTCATACGCAAGAGGAAACGGCCAAGCATATCATTCACGAATGCGAGGCTCTTGCCCTCCCTAGATTAACTTCTTTAGGCATCATCCATACTAGAGAGTTACACCTAGACTCCATTAAAGGGTTATCGGACTTTATTAATAAAGTGGTGACCCGAGCAACTGGAACTAGGAAACATTGGGTTTGGAGTTATTGGTACAAAAGGCTGATAAAAGCAGAGGTGCCCAATGATATACAAACCCAATCTCTAAGAAGAAGTGAAATGAAATGTAAATTTCAAAATATTTCAAGTCTGAAATATTGAATGAGATACAAAATACAAATGTGAAAATAAAATACTTTTTTAGAATTGGTAAAGTAAAAGAAATTTAAAATTCCATTCAATAGAAGTCGAGGATATAATGTAAAATTTCATAATAATTGTAATAATTTCATAATAATGTAATGTAATATTCTGTAATAAAGTTCTTTATTTGAAATTTTCCATGATTGGCCATATGGTAAGCTCATTGTGTTTTTACGTGCATGAAACTATAAAACACTTGTTAAAAAAAATGTGTGTGAGTTAATTATCGATTGCAACAACTAAAATTATTTAAACACGAGTAAAAAGAGGGGAACTATATTAATATAATGCATAAGTAAAATGTTTCATGCAAAATAGGGAATATATAGATTTAGCGTTTCTTATCAATAATTACCATAGAGTTTCTCTTGCAATGATGCATTGATTACCATTCGAATAAACAATGAAAAAGTGTAGCAGTAAACGAGTTGAGTGGCAACAAATCCTCTCGGAATAATGTCACGACAGAAATTAATTCTCTCAGGACACACAAGCGACAAATTCCTGCGAAGCTCCTCCATTGTCGAGCAGCATGAGTAAATAAATATTCGTGATCTGACCATAAAAAGGAGGCACAATACCCGCCAACAGTTAAACGGTTTTGGTTGGGGTCACCCGAATGCCTGCGCGGACATTTCATCGGCAGAGCATGGTGTGGGGGCATTTTCCTGAAAACACATTTTCGCGTGCTCTCACATCGTCCGTTTCCATGCGAGGGAATGTAGGCAAGCAAATAAATAAATAATAATATTGCTAAAAAGAATGAACAAAATAAAGAAATGGGAAAACAACATTGTAAGTAAGTGTAACGTAGTGTGAATTTTATGTGGAGAGGACTTTTTTAAATAAATTTTTTTTTTGTAGCTGTGTTGCTTACAGTAAGAGCACGTCATGTCTAGCAGCCAGGCGTTACATTTGGGAGTCACTGCTAACCTACAAATTTATTTATTTTATTTTTTGTTTTCACACGAGTCACGAAAGTTTTAGCACAAAATTATGGAGTGATTTTTCTGTGCCTACTCAAACAACATGAGTCTTGAATAAATGCGTGCTAATTTTTTTTTATTTCCCTATAATGTTTTGGTTGTGCTACGAAATGTATATATTTATCAACACATACACATTAGAAATCTTAATTCTCTTCTTTAATGGTGAAAAATATTTAAAAATACCTCCCCCCCTCATAGTTTTGAATTTAGTTTGTGACAGTCATTTTATTCGCTACAATTGCGGTTAACAGTTATGTAGGAGTAAGAAAGGCATTTATATTTATAGCTTGGTAGAGGCAAATGCAGGAACAAATAAGACAACTAATCAATGAAAGTTTTTTTTAGTATTTAGAGTGAAATTAACAAACATGTATAAATAAATTGCTTAAAGGTTTGTAAAAAAAAAAAAAAGTCGATGAGGCTGAGCAGAAAAAATGAACAGCTCTAAGACTAAAAATTAAAGTGTCTTAATTTTATAATTTTGGAAATAAAGCTGTTTCGATTATTGTATAGAATCAAACACAAAAGGACTTGAAAAACCCTATTAGCATTGTTCATAATATGTAATAATAAATAATTAGCTATGTGAGTGGGTTGGGGAACCAGTTATGAAAATTTTTCACATTTTCTGGTTGACACTTTAATATGGATAGTAATCAAATAACATGAATTTGAAACCGTATATTCCCTTTTCGTGATATTTGGTTATAGACTCATGTTGGATAAATAATTAGATAAATTAAGAAAATTTTTTAGTGATTCCTAAAATTGACAATAAATTGCTTTAATTGTTGACATAATTCATAGAATTGCAATAATCCAAAATGAAAGCGATTGTCTCATATTCCATACTTTTATAAATAGCTTTTCAATTAAAATGATAAGAAATCACTTTTAAAAATCATAAATATAGACTATCTACTTTCGGTTTTATGTTCAAAGGGAAGATTCGATGATTAGATTACATTAACGTTTACCCATGTGACATTGTTTTAGATACTTGGTTTCTTCCATTTACAGTAAGACATACAACAAAAATATTCCGCTAAGTTTTTCGTTTTGAGCCTTTCCTTGACTACCCCATCGACCCCAGGGAAAGGCAGAGTCCTACCCACGGCAGGCAGCTGCGGCAACATTATCTACCAGCAGACGATAATCATCGGAGAGATGCGAATCAACGGTTGGCATTATGTCATCGCCATGTATCCCTTCCCAGTGTGCAAATAAACATTTATTCTTCAAATACTTAATGATAGGGCACTTATCACTTTCTTTTTCTTCCTGCATTGGTGATGACGCTCTTCTATCAGGTGCGTGCCGTTCTAGAGACACATCCACTTCCTCCCCCCCTCTGCCCACAAGAGCTTTAATACCTTGAGGAGCGACGAAGCTATTAACCGACCCTCGATTGATTGGTTGTCCGTGATGGTGAGAAGATCCATTAAAGTGAAATTATCTCTGTTACCATTCCTCGGTGCAGTGATGTGAACGGGAGCAGGGATGGGGAAAATGTAAGACGTGTTATTACACTGATTGGAAAAGTCTACAGCGAGAGAGAGAGAGAGAGAGAGAGGCTGCAAGAAAATAAGCTGAAAATAAGTCATTCTCCAAAAAGTTCTTATTTGCTCACATATATAATCGATAGATTTACGGCCAGATCCAGATTTACGCCGATTTTGTAAGGGTTTCTCTAATCTGAATGGAAACAAGAAAATCCTAACGATTTTCTATGCTTTAGCATCAAAAAATAATAATGGAAGTCTTTGAATTTTTAATTGAAATAAAAATTGAAAATCCCATAAAAGATTACACAAAAAAGTAACAAAAAATAAAAATAACTTATATAGTCAATAGAAAGCATTGAAATTGACCAATCAAAAACAACAGATTTCATTCCAATTTGATAGAATTAAATTTGACATTTTCTACAGTAGTTCCTTTTTTTATTGTTAGACAGTCGTAATAATTATACAATCGATGTAAATTTTATTTCTATGTATAAAAGTCATCATTAAAAATTTCTGACATTTATTTAACGAATTTTGAATTAAGTTCATTAATGACCTTTTTTACAGCAAAGTACAATTCATTATATATTGTATATGATCAGCATAAATTCTGAAGTAATGTGGCAAAAGAAATAATATGCTAAAGGAAATTAGCATTTTATAATCATTAATTAATCATAGAAATAAAATGTATTTTTATTTAATTATTTTGTATGTTTTTTAACATACGTTTCATCATTTAAATTTTTTTTATATGTATGAAATTTTTGTGTAAAATTTGTATAAAAAAAAGTGTTTTACCACTTTATTTTCAGCATTTTTTAACTTCTATTGTTAGATTCCGTTTTAAATGCATTCTTTAAATTAAAATTGTAATTATTAATTACTTTAAGCCGTATTCTGGCTAACTAATAATCAATATTTGTTTTAATGCTTTTTATTATACAGTTTTGAATGAGAAAAATCATTTTTTTATCAATTATATGTCTTTAAATCTGAACTGTACAGTGTAACAATACTGCATGACATTAAGTGAAGATTATTTTCAAAATTACTTTAAATTCCATTACTATCATAACATTTCCTATATTTAAAAAGTTTTAATTTAGATAATTCAATTTTAAATTTACAATAGATTTTAAAAAAATCAATCACATCTTCGTTACTAATTTTCAATTCTGCCAACATTTTGAACAATAGCTAACGAATATCATAATCGATTACAATTTTACTGATAGCTATTTCCCAGTAATACTTTATCATGAAAATGAATTATATCAATCCTATAACACAATGCAACAATTACTAACTTAGACCTAGGGCATGTCTTTCTAAATATATTTACTCGAATTATGATTTAATATAAAGAAGAGCTTATAATAAGTGAGGTACATATTCAAATTACAGCACATGTTCATTATAAAATTGCTTTCCTTAGAGTTATTTGTATTGCACAGAAACCTCCCATTACTGTGTATTGTCCGATTATATAAAAGTTGCAAGCTTTACTGTGGGGGAACAAATATGTCATGTTCAGTGAAGCCAACATTCAGGAGGTCATGACTGCCTTTTTCCAATTGGAAACGGAAGTCTGCGATGGTCGCAAATCGTCACCTTGAGCAAGAAGGCCCTTCTCCATGGAGACTCGCGCTTTAATATTCTGACAACTCTCCAAAATTATTGTTCACAAAGAGTCTGATTCCCGAACACAATGGGAGGAGAGACCAGGCAGCCCGGTTATTAGTCTCGCATGGGGTTACCAGTTATGTCTTCTGTAAGTCAAGGTCGGACCCTTTCATTTTCCCGCATCTTCCCTTTGTCAGGAGGCATAGGTAATAAAAGCAAATTAAAATAAGAACCTGCCCAAGCTCGACGAGCAATTACCCGCTAACTGCGACTTTAGCATGGTATCGGACATTGGAAAGAAAAAGATTTCTGAAAAAAAATCACGCAGCTTTCGTGCCAGGCCCTATAGCTTTTCGTCTGCAACACATTTTTCCAATTAATCGCGTTCTTGGATTGCGCTTCAAGTGATTTCAAACTATGACTAGTACTAGTGAACTCAGTATTTGTTCTTAAAATATTCATGCAAAATAATTTCAAACGTAATAACTGCAATTTGTAGGAACAAAAATAAATTTTTTACCTGAGAGAAAGAAAAATAATTCCTAAAAATAAGAGGTAAGTTTGATTAAAGTATTTTTGAAATATATGACCAGAATTACAAGCTTTTGGGAAATACATGACCTTAACTAAAAAGTAATTGCAAAAAATTAGAAAAAAACTTTACCTGTATTTAAATGAAAAAAATATATCATTAGCCTATCTCAATGAAATATTTTGGTTACAAAAATACTATAAATATTTCCTTTTCATAGCAACATATTGCGTGGATTGTTAATATGTAATAGTGAAATAATTCTTTTAAAAGAAAATTTTCTCTGAACTCAAATATCCATTATAATATATACTTTACATATTTCATTTCCTTAGCAACAAAATAAGTTGTGGTTCCAAACAGTCTTCCATCTGAAGTTAAAGTGCTAATTTTCTGAATTTTTAAACAAAAATTAATAATTTAATCAAATTTTAGTAAAATCAAACAAAATGACTGTTTAACTGTAAATTATAAAATGCTTTTAATGCTTTTATTTCTATCCATTTTATAAATATCAGTTAATGTCTATAAAATTAATTTATAGTAAAAAAAATTGGTACATTTAGTATAATTACAGAATAAGATTGCATAAAAAAGTATAATGGAAATAATAAACTATTTCACTATATTATAAACTAAATTCATAATGCTATTAAAATTTTTCTGAAATTATTATTGGAACAATTATGGCATACAAAATTTAAGGTGTATTTCCTTTTTTTTATTATCCCTAGAACCGCGTACGTAAAGTAATATCTGCATTCCCTAAAAATGTATTAAAATTGAGAAAATATAGACGAAATATTTCTAAAAATTATTCGAATTATTATAAGTAAGGGATAATTTAGAAAACTGCACTTTAATTTATTTAAAAATTAGGGAAAAATATCTTCCCATCGCCTAAATCTAATGAAGCAACGCCAAACGATAAAGAACGGAATTATAAAAAAACACTTGGCACATGTGGCAGCAAAAATCCGGCAACGAACAGGGCCCAAATGAGGGCGTAAATGCAGATTAATAATGCTTGTAACCCAAGAACGTGTGGAAACTCATTTTTAGGAAGTTTCTGGACTTTGTCATCCCTGGAATTAACGCCAATTGGGAACAGAGAAAAAGGTGGGAAGAGGAAGGGTAAAAAAGCAAGGGAAAAGAAGTTTTACTTTCAATTTTCTGCTTAACAAATTCACCCTTCGAATATTTTTTTTTTCTCTTTTCAGTTCATTATTTTCCTTAAATTTCATTCGTACCGCATTTTTTCGCCCTTTAATTCATTTCGGTATTTCTCCGCCGCAAAAGCGCTAACTCTGAGTAATCATCGTTTTAATGGAACAGAAACTAAAAACGAGGTATTCCAGCTGCTTTTCAAACACATTTAGTGGAAACAGGGAAAAATACAACAAGAAAAATCCCTATTTAAGCGAAGAGAATTTTACGCCAAATTATCACAGCTTCCATGGGCTCTGGCTCTTAAATATTGAAATTTAAAAGAAAAGAGGAAAAAAATAATAATCGAGTAATGAAATTAACAGTTTTACGAAACAAAAAAAGTTATGAAGTTATTTCTAAAGTAGAATAAAATGGAATTCTAAGGCATAGTGAATTACGATTTTTAATTATATAATCAAATGTAATTTTTTTCAAACAAAAAGAAAACATTTTAATTTCAACATCTGCATAATATTTCAAAAAAATTTTGCATTACTTTTGAAACTAAGATAAACTATTAAGTTATCTTAATTTCGAAAGTAATGCAAAGTAAGTTAATAGTTATTTTTTTTTTCTATCGAAAGAAAAATATAACAATAAGCTTACGAATATCATTAAAAGTTCGCTAATGTGTACACATTATGAGTGGTGTTTATGTAAATACAGGTAAAAAGTATTTTCGTTTTTAATTATTCGAAATTGGGTATGAGCCAAATTTGGAGATGTTTGATTACGCTTCTTCCGTAATTTTAAGAAATTGATTTTTTTTTTTTCTTTATTTTTTTTTTCCTAAATTTTGGGACTTGAAACAAATCATACAACTTTTTTTCTTAAATTGGAGGTTAATGAAAGTAAGATTTACAAATACTATTTAAGAAAATAATTTGTAAATCTTAATTAAATTTTTCTGAATGGAAAATTTTTATTGAATATTGTTTTTTCTTCTAAGATTAATCAAGTCAAATTATCATTTGATAAATTAATAAATAGTTCAATTACCATTTGAATATGTTAAATAATCTACTGAAATAATTAATATATTTTAATAATTAACAAATTCTAAATCAGTTGAATAATCTGTTGACAATCTAATTAAAATAATATCTAATACAAAAAAAATAAAAAAATCTAATAAAAATTAATTGAAATTGTGGTTGAAAATAAAGAAATTATTTTATGAATTTTAACTAACAATTCAAACCAAAACTAATTATACCCTAACTAAATAAAATCAGGAGCGAGATCATGGCTATAATTGATTTTTATCTCGCATCATAAGTATTCATTATTATACAATCATATTTTGCGAATATTAGTTTAATTTCTTTAAATTTGGCTAAAAAATTATATTAAAACACAAAATCCAAACAAGTACCTGAAAAACATTTTAATATAAACAAACTGTAGGAATTGCTAAGCTTTTATTTTTTAGGAAACGTTGTACTAGAAATCTACTGATTACTTTAAAGTATCTTTAAACTGCCTGCCAGAGTTACATTTTCATATTTCATTATAAAAGTTAAATCTCTTTTTTTTAATTAGTTTATTATCATAAGAAAATTCGCAAAAAGCTAGTAGTTATTTCTTACAGAATAGGAACAATTATATATGTATATTTAGGTATACATATATGTATACGTATGTACATGTATATGTATGCATACATACATAGATACACATACAGATAAGTATAAATAATTATGTGAGTGAGAATTTAATTATTTAAATTTTCAAAACTAAAATTAATAAAACGATGTACAACTATACGTAGAAATTAGTTTTTTAATATTATTTTATTTTTTAAAGTTTTTAGATAAAAAAATATTTAATATAATTTTACAATATCATAATTTTTTTTAAGTTAAACCTTTTATAAGATTATTTATGCATTGATATTCTTAAGTTGTTATTTTAAAGCTCTCTGAATTTAGCATTTTCTGTAGAAATTAAATTATTGCATTTTATAGCATTAAAACACCACAAACGTTATAAATTAAATTTCTACACAATGTTTCACAAAAAATTTTCAATAAAATTTTATAATTATATCAGAATTATTGAAATATTCTTCTTAAAGGTGTTTTTGATGTAGTTATTTCTGTAAACGCAATTAATATTATTTTCAAATAAATGAAGCAATTAAAATAGAATAATTTTTCTTCACTACATTAAGACAATATTTCTGGTAAATTTAGTTAGCTTTGTTGTGAAGCATTATTGTTATTAAGACAAAAAGTTGTTTGATAAAACATTTGTACATTGCTTGCTTATAACCCGTAATTATACTTCTCTCTCTCTCTCTCTTGTTTATGATACAGTGAACATTATACTATTCTCTTTTGATGGAGAAAAAAAACCGAAAACAAAGCTCAATAGATACTTGAAAAATTTCCGCATTCTGTTATAAATATTCTCTTCGCTAACAATGAGAAACAGAATGCAAGAAGTCCAAAGATCCATAAACTACTGATCATTGTGCCAATATTTGAAAAGAAAATTAAAATAATAATAATAAAACAAATAATAAAAAAAGCAAGTTTTGAAAAAAAATAAAGAAAAAAGAAATCGTCTGCAGCTCTAGAAGTTCAGCAAACGATATCTTGAAGGAGGCTTCTACCACGTAACAGTTACACCACGATCAAACCAAAGATCCTCCGAATCGTTCCGCAAGTATGAATTCCGTAATTAGTGTTGCCAGAAATACAGGCTCCTTGAATGGCATGTAGGTTGGTGGTTGCTCTTTGTTTCTGAGGGATGCCATTCTTTGATGTCTGATGACTGGACGAAAGAAGGGGAATAGGTATTGATTTGTAACTCTGATGACTTTCGGTTTGACATAAATAGAATGTTTATCTTAGTTTTATTTGCATTATATCGTCCCTCCACGCGTCCAATTAGGTATGCAAGATGAAAGATTCCACTGCTATTAAAATGATCGTGATGCTTATTGTTGACGTTTACAAATAAAAGACGACATTCAGTGGCTTAGGTCATGCAGAAATCACAAGGAATTAATTATAATTTGACTCTGGTACAGAAATAAAATCACTCTTAGGAAAAACAATAGATATCAAAACACACTTAATCCATTTGCTTCCTCCTATTTGAATGTATTACAAGGTAATTACATAAAAATAGACCACTTTTACATAAAATGTGATTATGTGTTTAATAAATTAAATTTTATTCTGCATACACACACAAAGACATCTTGCAATTTGTGATTCATATATAATTTCAAGAAAATATAAATAAATCTGATCTTATTTGAAGCAATGTTGAAACTATTTTTGATAAAATGCAGTACTTTTGTATTCTAATTTAGAAATCATGTTCATAATGCCCATTACACAATGTGTAAACTGCACATTAATGTGATCACTTTTGAGAGGGGAAAACCAGTAATGTTCAATTTTGTAAATAATCGAGCAAATATAATTTACTTCACAAATACTTATAAGCATCGTAAGCCATTAAAAATACTCTCTGTCATTAAAATCCTAATCGTTAATATGTCTTTTAAGTAGAAATTGTCTTTTTAAGTAACACCGCATGCCATCTGGGTAATTATATATCCTCATGAATAATATTAGCGGGCAAAAAATTACTTAGAGATAGGGTTGCTTTTCAATCATTGGAAATTTTAGGTGTAAAAATTATGCTGTTGTTGTTATTGTTACATATCTCCGGTACTTAGCAACGCTAAATCAGGTTTACGAAATTTGTCTCACTCTAAGGAAATCTAACACTAAAATTGAGTTAGTGAAAAAATCATTTCTGGAGAATGCTACTGACAGTTTAGAATAGGATCAGGACTGTCCTGACGGTCAAAACACTTCAAACAGATTGGAAAAAACTTTTCTCCATAAGAATAGAACATAGATCTCAAGTGTTCACTGAAAAGTCTGATCATGGCCATCTGGCCATAAAACCTCACTTAAAAATCATAAATCTCATTCATAAATGCAGACTAATACATAATAATTTTCTATGTAATAGTTTGATTCATATGTTTATTTTAGTATTAGGTTTTAAAATCCTTAATTTTTCCCCTGAATACCATATGAATTTTGTTTTTATCCCAAAACCAATTTGGTATCTATGAAATTGGTTTTTACATGTAATGAAATATACATTTTATTCTGTCTGCAATGTGATCTGAACAAAAAATGTAGCTTCATTTTTATATTTTATTTAAAATTTGTAAAAATATAAGGGAAGTATATAATATTATAACAGAAGTAAATTTTAACTCTTGTGTGTACAGTGTTTGCAGTCTTGAGCACTTTATAATTGTATAGATTTTAAAGTCCCTATTTTACAAAAATCAATGCTTTCATGCGTTAAAAAATCCTAATTTAAATTCAATGTGAAATCGTACTCGTATGTATCAAATGGAGCGGTGACGCAACCTTCGTATACAATAAGTAGTATTCGGAAGCCTCATTGGCAAACATACGTGAATGTAATACTGAAATTTATTTTTCTTCTCTAAGTAACCTCAGCAGCTCATTAAAGTGGAGGGAGGTCCATACACACCTTTCTCTTAGTGACCATTTTCTTATTTATCTCCTCTTAATTGCTTCCACGCACGGCTTATTAGCGCGCTGTATTGTGCCACTCAATGCCAGCGTGGCACCAGCAATCACAATGCAAGAAGGAAGGTCGCTCGAAGACAATTGAACTATCTGTCATTTCTGGAATGCTTGCGAACGGACAACACCGATGCCATAGGGGGTGGTATTTGTCCTCTCGTAACTAGGAACCCTGACGCAATGGTATTGTCTCAAGAAGATGGAAGCAAATTCCTCAGCATAAATACTAAAGTGGAGTACTAAGTCTGTTGATGTAAAATTAATGTTGTTTTTTGTACACAAGTTATTAAATTTGCAGTTTTTTATTGTGAAAGAAAAAGTTTAGTCTTCTATCCCAACAAGTGTCAAATGAAATCTGCAGGAAGGTGTAAGGAAACTACTCACCATGTGGCGGCCTGTAACTGTGAACCGCGCGGGCCGCAGCGGGACTTGCGTAATAGCTGGCTGGGTTGACGGGGTTGCCGTTGCTGTCGAGAGAGTGAAAGAAGACGTCGACGTCGTCGGGCGCTAGGAGGTTGCCGGATCCATCGATTCCAGCGGCGCCCATGCGGGGGCCGTCATAGGGCCACCGGTGCCCCTGCCCTTGGTCCCCCGACACATCCATAGGGCCCTGCTCCTCCTCCGCGTAGTTAAAGTGGCTGGTCGCTCCAAACTCAGCGTCCGACGGCGACCATCCAAGGTGACGGCCTAGTCACGTGGTGTGGCGATACTTTACCTATAACAATAACATGCAACGGATGTAGTAAGCCCTCATTTAGGAAAAACAGATACAGAAGTTATGTAATGAAGAAAAAATTAAATCCTAAGTTTGTGTTTTGTTGTTTATATCTAAATAAATCTAATATTTCTGCAAAATTATGTTTAATTGTGCCTGTGCGATATAGTAAGATAAGTTACTAATTCCCAAAAATGTTCTTTTAAGACACAAATGCAAACCTAGAAAATTTTTGAAATGATTAAATTTTCTAAGGAAATTTGAAATTCAGACTTACCAAGATTTGTTAACAAAATTTCCCCCCTTTTTCTGATTTCATTCAAATGAAATAAAATATCTTAGCTACAATGCCATTAAAAAATAACAGGGGAAATAAAATTTTTTGATTTTGCTTCATTGTTGCTGAGAGTTTGAGCTTTAACTGCTTGAAGTAATAAATAATTATTGCTCAATGCTTACTGGGGGAATGTTAAGAGAGTAAAGTAATATTCATTTATTACTTTACATCTATGAATACTACTAATTATTTAATACTTAAGAAAACACCTTAATCATTGAAAACTGATAGTTTGCATTTTAAATATTTCTTTCCAATGCCGTACTTTTATTCATTTTAATGTAGAAGGAAATTTTTTTTAAATAATTTCATAACATTATGATGCTTGAGTTTTAGTATAATTTACATGATGGGTAAGTTTAGTTTACAATAGATGCAACGTTATATAAGTACCTGTGTGGTAAAATATAAAAAATTTTCAAAAAATAAATTAAATAGATCCTCGAAATGAGAATTATGTCGAGAAGAAGCTAATTAATACTCTATCGATTTGTTTGCTTAAATTGCATATGAAATTTTCCTTTTATGATTAAAAGTTTTTGCATGTTGTATATTTGAATCTGATTTTATTATAATACACAAGACAGGACTAACAAGAATTGTCCAAAAAACGAAAGCATACATGAAAACTTATACGAAAGGAATTAAGAAGTAACAAATTTTTTAATAACATTATTAGCTTTCAAAAAATGTTTAGCAGCAAAGCGTATTTTAATGAAACCATTAAATTTCTTGTGAAGAATAAATTTAATTTTAAAAATTATTTACGAGTATTTATGATGTATTAAGCAAAATTGAGTTCTTATGTCATCAACATAAATAATACAGTTTGAAACCACAATATCTTTAAATAAATATTATCAGAAATCACATTTTTTAAAAACTATTGAAAAATATATTAAAGTAGAAAATCATTTTTATTTACATCTATAATTATGTGAATAAAACTGTTCCATTTTGCACGATAATATAAAACTATTTTGAATTACAATTTTTAAGAAGTTCTATCTGACGACAATTCTTGTGAAAACTTTCATTTATGGTATCTATAAATTTAAAAGTTTACTTCAAGTTTCTAAACACTTCATAAATTGGATGCTTTTCTTTAAAATTTCTAAGGGAAATATTTCTTGTTTGCGGTAGAAAAAAATTATGAACAGTTGATGTGGCAGTGATACAATTTTAAAATAAATTCTTGAATATTAACAAGTTATTTTGTGTCTTTAATACTCTACTCTTAATTATTCAATTATATTTTACATAATATGTAAATATGCAGCTTAAAAATATTTGTAAGATAATATGTATATATATATATATGTGTGTGTGTGTGTGTGTGTGTGTGTGTGTGTGTGTGTGTGTGTGTGTGTGTGTGTGTGTGTGTGTGTGTGTGTGTGTGTGTGTGTGTGTGTGTGTGTGTGTGTGTGTGTGTACATATAGTTATAAACATACTTATATGTAATACCCGTAACTTTTTAGCATATTATAAATATTAAATATTTTAAGATGGGAAGCATATGAAAGATTTAGAATTGAGCTCCTTAATACTTCCTTATATTTCTCGTTGACTTTTTTGATTGATTTTATTTTTATTTTCTTATTATGAGAAAATGAATGAACAAATAAAGATTATAGTCCAAATATTTCAACCACTTTCCTTTGCAAGATATTAAGAAATTTCTTATTTTAAGAAGTAAATACAGTTTCAGAGCGAATAATAGTAATGTTTACTGTCATTAATATACAGTTGTAATTTGCATAATCAAAATTATACATCAGGAGTATCAATAATGAATCGAATTATTTTTTTATAAAGTCATTTAAGTTTTCTTCGTTATTTTTTACAAAAATAAAAAACAGAAAGTACTGTTGAACATTATACGAGTGAACATCATTTTGTGTTATGCTGATGAGCGATCAACTCAACTCCTACGCCTTTGGTTACAAAACCACCGATTTATCCCCCCAGCAAATAATTGGTGCAATTACTCTCCACTGAAGGGAGCAGCTCCTTTGGTGCATCACAAAGATTATCTCCCCTCCCCCGACCACCCTTATTTGGAAATAACGGTTCTGATTGGGTTGTAATGACTGCCCTTGTGCTAAGTAACGGAGAATGAATGACCATTTCTGACGTCATCAATGGCAATTTAAACACGTGATTATGAATAAATGAGTCTTCCAGCAAACAGGGCAGGGGTTGTGATGGGTAGAATTCGAAACAGGATTAAAACGCACTTTTCTTACTCTCACTTCCCCTTCAGACATCATTACTGTAAGAGGAGCTTAAATTACAAATATTCAGTAATTACTGAATTACAGCACAATAATGTTTTTCAACAGCACAATAATGCTCTATCACATTCCGTCTTGATATCTACCTCATTCTGATCTATTTAATAAATTTTAAAACATCTCTAAAGAATGTCTAAAGTTCAAACTTGTATCTTCTTTGAAAATTTCCAATATCATTGATTATATCAAAAATGATTTGTTGCACTTTCCTTTCAAAGATACCCAACATTTTCTTATATATATATATATATATATATATATATATATATATATATATATATATATATATATATATATATATATATATATATATATATATATATATATATATATATATATATATATATATATATATATATATATATATATATATATATAACTAAACTAAACTCCATGGCACGACAGCCCATGTGGGCCAAGGCCTACAGTGCCCATAACTATTTTCATGACCGAGGGCCCTGGGGTGGTATTTCCCAGTTAGGTGGTCAGCCTAACATAAGACCCCCAGTGTTTAGTTCCCAAGCATGCTTGGTACTCAGTTAATCGACCCACTGAAGGAATGAAAGGCTGATATATATATATATATATATATATATATATATATATATATATATTTAGCATAAAATTTTCTTTAAAATTTTGTTAAATTAAGTATGTAATGTAAAATTAAATTAATTAAATTTTAACTAAAAGATTAATTAAAACAATTATCTTATTTAAAAACGTATGAGACAGATTTTAAAATAAAGCAAATAAAACAAGTGCAACAATTTTTTAATATCCATTTTTGTGACAGCAACCAAAACAATATATTCTTGTTGATATTTTCAAACAAGCTTGCATAAACACAATAACAGAAGAAATTTCTTCCAATTCCGGAAGCTCTTTAGGATAAAAATAAGTTGTAGATTTCAAATAATACTTTACAAAGTTTAGTTGAGGAGAAATCAGTATTTATAGTACATTGTATAACTTTGCACTTGTTTATAATGTTTGCTAATTACAAAAATAGAAATCCTTCAACAAGTAATGCGAAAACAATGCGTCTGAAATAGTAGCAAAAAACAGAGAATACTCGTTACATCAAATTTACATTGATTTTATGAACTAATTTACGAACTAGTGAAAAATAGAGAATGCTCATTACATTTATTTTACGGAATCATAACTCACGTCATTTTAGCAAATATACTATTTCGCAATTGTCAACCTATTTTCGTAAGTATTATTTTATCTTATTAAAAAATAATTAGATTTAAAATTCACAAAAAAATGAATATGCATTAATAACTAATCATTGTAACAGATTGATATTTTTTAATAGATTTGTGATAAAGTGAAATATTATTAAAAAAAAAAGATAGATTCATTTTTTTAAAAGGAAAAAGGGTTTATTAGTATTACTTTTCTAATTATCTGCACATAAGTTGTCTCTTAAAATAAAACGAATAGAAAAGATGAAAATTACAATCCTTAAATTAATTTTAAAAATTAAAAACCAGATTGCTTTCTTTTAAAATGATATGAGGATGTTGTACATCGCAGCAAAGTTATATTCAATTAATATCTTTCTTTTTCCAAAGTTATTTTGAAAAATAGCATATTCTAGTAGTTGCAAAACTAATTTCTTTATGTTGTTCAGAAAACAATTTTCAAAATGATTATATTATCAAATTATATTTTCAAGCCAAAAATTTATATTTTTTAGTCTATTATTTTTAGCCTAACTTCCAACGGATAATTTGAAAAAGTGCAATAAAGATAAATTTAAATATTGCTGTGTCTACTAAGGAACTAAAGATTGTTTTATTTGTCAGAATTACTTAGATAACTTAGAATTACTTAGTAAGTATCTTGCTTGTAAAAATATCTTATCATTGGGGTGTGAAGATTTACTTGACGTGTGGATCAAAATACAGTTCAAGTTCCACAATTGTTTCAAATTGTCTTAAAAATTGTAAACAGTCGTTTCTGAGATTTTTCTTAGGCAATTTCTAACAGATTAATAAAAAATCTGAATAGATATTAATTAAAAAAATAGCAATACTGCCACCAGAAATGAACTGATACTTACGAATATCATAAATCGAACATATTATCATTTATGAAGAGATTTGCAAAAGAAACTTACCAAAAATGTCTAATTATTATTCACATATTTATGTCATTTAATTTATAAGCAAATATCCTTATATAATAAAAAAATCTCTTTTTCTTAAAGGATTTAAAAAGTGTATTCATGTTGATAAAAGTTATTATTTGAAAGATAAATTTAGGTTCTGTTAAAATTGAATTTATGTCATGTTCAAATTTTAATGCATACAAATGAAATCTCATATAACGTGATTTCATTTGTTAACTTCATTTATTTCATTCGTGTATTTGAAAAGTTTTGCCTAGCAAAATTTATATATTAATAAATAAACTTAAAAGGTAAGAATAACATTTCTTAGTTATAGAAACCACAAAAAAAATGCAAATATAAGAATAAATGTCATTAATAAAACTTATATATATTTCAAATATCAACCCAATTATTATATTTAATTACCGAATACTTAATGAACACGAATAATTTACTAAAACTTTCATAATTGTTGGTTCATGCTCACAAAAATATTAACCGATGAAAGCATCAAAAATACAGCTTTTAAATAGATTGCAAAAGGATATATGCATGCAAGAAAAACTATTTATCTCCATTACAATTGTGTGCTAACATTTACAATGACTCCTATTTGATTGGTAGGACACTCATGCTAGATAATTTGCATGAAAAGTTAAATGAAAGAAGATTTTGTTTGGATGGGGGGCACCAGGGTATCAGTATCCTTAATTCAACAGTTAAAAGAAAGTAGAAATATTCCAAAAGTCATGTGATTATGAAATGTACAAATCTATCAGAAAGCGTAGAAAAAACCTATTGTGTCAGCTATATTGTTAAATTCTAGGAGGAATATTTTTTTTAATATGCATAACAAAGCATCAAATATCCGAAGATTTAATTACTCAAAATGAATGTATTGATAGTTTAATTGTCACCAACAAAAGTTAAATATCTTGTTCATCACAAAGATGGTAATCATTTTACATAAATATAAAAATGAGAAAATTTCATTGATTTCATTAGCGCACTCACTTTCTACTCAGACCACTGAACTCAGCAGAAAATATTTATGATTTTTTTATTCTGTAATAGTCAATTATGCATAATCATGTATTTCTCAACATAGAAAATTTAAGTTCAACATGGACTGAAATAAAAAATTTTCTTTTAATTTGTATGAACCGAAATTGGATCCGATTCCCTAAACAATGTGTGGTTGTTGATATAATCGTTTCTCGGGAAAAGCATTCACTTTTGTTGATCAAACTCATAAAGCGGCCTATTATAATCGATTTAATTGATGTAAATAGGGTTACGGTTTTGATTATGGAAGCAAGGTTGAAATAATGAGTGAATTTCATTATTGGAGCTAATATATCTTGTGCGAAAACTGGTTTATCGGTTGCCCGCCCCTCGCGGAAATGTGCTGAACTTTTGCACCTCCATCTTGCAAGAAGGGAAAGGCGTCCATAGCTAAATATGGAATACCTTTGAAGCCACGGTTGAGAAACCTCACTACTCATTAAGAGGCCATGATTTATTTGTAACGTAAATTAATTCTTTGGGATGAAAAGAGCTCCATCCATTTTACGCGATTCTTTCCGAAGATAGAAAACAATTATCATACGGGATGAATGCCTCGCTCGGACCTTGTTAAATGCGGACAATGTAATTAAATTATTTGTTCCAGAGATACATTTATATTAACAATTATCTAAAAGTAGGGAACAGGTAGGCTTATAACAGTTATTTTAGCAGCTTGTCGCCTTTTGCAAACAGACATAGTAAGTAGGTGTACGAGCAATTAAATAAAGACCAAAAGCAACTAATATTTGCAGATATTACACCTACGTATAAACTATGTATTTAAAATGGCAGTGTATTAAAAAATAAAAAGCTAAACGTAAGCATTGTATCTAGAGACAAATTTTGAGCGGTTTTTATGTATCATCTGTTTTGAATTTCAGTTCTAGCGTAATTAGTTTTTAAGCAAATTTATATCGTGCTCAAAATATCACTTTGACTAGTTATTTATTAAAGGAGCATATAAATGTATTATTACATTATATTTTTTCATCAAGTGTTATTTATTAATAATATGGTGGTATTTATTTTAAATCGTTAGTATAACACAAATGCAACCTTACAAATAATAACTTACCCATAATAATGGTTTTCACTGACACCAATTTATTCGTAAAAAATCAAAAGTTATTAACCATGAAGTTATTTAGTTATAATAGCTGAGATAGTTTCAATATTTTTTTTATCTCTTATTAAAATTTAAATCATTTTCAATTTATTAATTTATTCATGCTTATATTCATATTAATTAATTAATTAATTGATTGATTTCTGCAATTTTCGATTGCCTCTAAAATTATTACTGATAAAATATAAATGCTTATGCTTTGTCATTCTTAACTTAACAGAAACCTTTTGTTTCAAGAGAAAAACTTCAACTATACATTTTGTCCTTACAGAGCAAACTATTAAAAAACTATCTTATTTACGCCTAATTTGAATTTACTCGATCTGTTATCAAATTTAACCATCAATGATTAAAATACAGTAAACTATTTATATCATTATATACGCTAATTACTATCCTTATGTGTTTAAATTTATCGAAGACAACATTTTTGAGAGTTGGCGAAATGTTTTCCCGCCTGGCGATGTTACCTATTCATTCCATGATTCGGTCCGTGGAATTCGCCAAAGGATCTCATTCAGTCTTCATAAGGATTTTATTAATGATAGATTGCACGACTTTGACAACATGCAAGGTGCAAGTGACCTAATGAATCGTTAGGTGAATGAACAGTAGAGGAAAAATTTCATGATTTATACTTACCTAAAAATATAATACTCTAAATATTAATTTATTTAAATTAGAAAAACTATTTAAAGAAATCAGTATTAATGATTTTACTATCTTAGGATGAAAAATTTTGCTATTCATTAATTAGGATAATTAGGTGTTATTGTCATTTTCTAAAACAGCTTAAATCTTCCTTTTAATTAATATATTTTTGTAGTCATTAAATTACTATTAATCATTTTATTAATTATACATTGATTATGCTTAATTAAATTCAGTAATTTCTGCTTTAAATATCCTAATAATTTAAAGGTTTCAAGAAAGGAGAAACTAATTATTATTATTTTTAATAAAAGGAAGAATGTTTATTTTGACAAATGCAGTATCTTACTTGACAACATTTTTTAACCATCAGCTATTCTCCTATTCACTTAATTTATTTTCTGGAAATACAAACTTCGAATAATAAAAGTACAGAATGAATACTCTTATAGCTTTAAAAATGCTAATTTTTGTCATAAAATGAGATGTTGGCAACTGAAGGCTTTCGAAAAATATGACGTTAGCAACAATATATTGAATAAGAACTCACATTTAATATTTATCTCATAAGACAAAAAACATATTTCCGCTTGTTTTTCATTTGTTATGATTTTATTATATTTAACAGACTGATGATTTAATAAAAATCAGATTTTTACAGTTCTGGAAATTTAATTTCTTATTTTTTTTCACTGAGAAATTTTTATAAAGTATGTGAGATAGACTTTATTGCAAGAATCATTGCATTACAAAGTATGGATAGACTGTCATAGTTAAGGGAAAGTATTTAAGTATGGAAAATATTTTAATGAAAGTTACTTAAAAAAGTAAAAAATCCTCTATAAGATTATGTTTTTTAACGTTTTGTCTCATATTACATGTATAAAGTTTTCAAATTCGGTAATTGAATAAAACGACAAAAAATTTAATTAAAATATTAATTACACATATATAGCTAAATTACAAACGCTCAAAATTATCTTTTATAACTAGTTGAAATAAATGGATTTAAATTAAAAATATGTTTAGTAGGAAAATTCGTTATTTAAAGTGATTTTTATAATGCGAAATTATTTATTAAAAATAAAATACCTACTTTAAAAAAAAGAATATCAATTAAAATTATGAGCTTTCCTTTAATTGTTATAAATGTTTTCAAAAAATGAAGAATAATTCAACCAAATTACTTTGGTACAACAACATTTTTTTCAGTTCTGGTTTAGATTTTCCTGCTTTTTTTCTCATTTCTTCTTTACTATATTCTTAAGTTTGTATAATGCTTAATCACAACATGCACAAGTAATATATATATTTTTAAAACTTCAATGCCTTTTTAATTTCAATCATTGTTACTCCAACTTGGTTATAACGGTTTATTAAAAGATTTGAAAATAATAATTAAATTCTTTGTTCAACCATATACAAGATTTTCCTTTTCACACTTAAAAAAAATGCAATATATAATTAACTATCCGTTATTATTAATACCACATCTATTATTATCATGGGACAGTCGACTAGCTATTTCCTCAGTTTAGATTATAAAAAAATTTTACATTGATCGCTATTGTAACCGTAACTTATTAAATTATTTCACTGAATAAGCATTGACTGTGAATATGAAATGTATCTAGATTTTCTAATTAATTCATTTTGAATTAATTAACATTTTTATATTAAAATACAATAAATAATTTTTAATTGAACTGGGAATGATAGCAGAAATTTTGTAATCGATGTAACAATTTCCGACACAAGAAATAAAGATTGAGCTTAATAACTTGTGAATAATTGGTTAATATTAGTTATTAAGTTATTAATTATAGATTCAACGAATACAACGGATTATTGATTCATCTGATATTAACCAATTATAATTATTGATTACAACTGATTAATATATAATATGAAAAACATTTGAACCATAAACAGTATAACAGTTAAAACCAGAGAATAAGTTATATTTTATTTCACCCTCTTTTTTTAACTTTTCAAAATTGTAACTATTGATTGTAATAATAATATTTATATCAACCGTCACTATTTTACTCAGTAACGCACATAAAAGTGTAAAGTATTTGAATGTTTAGCAAAATATAATTTTAGAGAGAGAATATGCTTACATTTGAGTAATAAAAAACACATTGTAATATTTATAAATAAATATTCATATTTAATAGTAAAAACTTGTAGTGAAAATTTATCAAAGTAGAAAAGTTAATTTATTAAATAAATCCTTTTTTTTTTTGTTAAAATTTATTTTGAAAATTTATATAAAAAACACGCAAAAATGAATAAAAATTATTTCTTTAAAATAAAGTATTTTTAGTTCTGTTGATCACTATAAAATATAGACGTATGTATAAAAACCTTATTCTAAATACGCGCTTTTTATAGAATTATATACTCAGAAATATTCCTGTAGAAAAAATCTGATTCATGTTCACACAAATTTATGAAATCAATTTTGTACAAAATAAAATCATCAAAAAAAAAAATCTATCAGCATACTACAAATCGAAGAAATAGAAGTGAAATGCGTACTCACCATCATTTATTGCTGAATAGTTGAAGTAACGACTTATGGACGCAAAGAGATAATTGCTATCAGCCAAGGCCGGCACTGGTATCGGGCGATCGGCCTGCTTAGGCACCGGCGACGATCTCACCGATTGCAGCAATGGAAAAAGAGCATCGATGAATTCTAAACAAGTAGTTGGAACTATTCCATAGAGGTCTTTTTCAAATAAATCACAAATACTGATGTGGGTGAGAAAAATCCTGCTTTTTGGCTGAGCATTCACTTCAGACGTCGTGCAAACAGAAAGTAAACAAACTTATTCAAAAGCGCTCAAAAGCAACACAAACAACTCAGGATGCAGCACACACACTTGTCGCTCACTCCACAACGGCATCAAACACAGCTTTTGGCAGAGGCAGCGCGGCTGCGATGCTTTCGTGTACGCCCTGGGAGGTGACGTCATGAGAAAGGCGTTATCCAAAAAGCAAATGATCCGCCTACTTTATCACGGGAGTGCAGCTGAAGAAGGCAAGGCGTGTCTATATCTAATTGTTTCTGTCCAATGAAAACGAGTTATTGCACGACCATAAGCTAAAGTGGAGAAGAAATGATTGGCTAAACGAGCAGAACTCCGATGAGTCAGGCAAAATCACAGACGGAGCTTTCACGGTTTAGAATTCAAAGCTTGAATTCAGCCGTTCTTTCAAAGGATAGCAGAATTCGTTTTTGAATATCTTACTTTTCTTTTTTTTACCTCATTCGCGAATAAAAGAAAAAAGGATTATTTCAAGAACCAATAACTCAAGGCTGATTTTCTCGGGGGCAGGATTAAATATACTACTTTTAAACGTTGTTGCTTCTTTGTTTAAATTTCATAAATTTCGAGAAATAAATTAATGGAGTTATAAAGGAAAAAAGTTGTAAACAAACCAAAACTACTGTCGAATGCTTTCAGAACAATTTACTACATATATGTTAAATACTTAGAATAAATTTTAAGCAAAATTATTATATTTGAAATTTAAAATTTTAAAATATTTTCAAAAATGGATTATTGGTTTGATTGTTAATTTTTGATTACATAGTCGTGTCATTGCTATCCGTTATTAAAAATAATATATGATTATTGAACATTTCTCTTTGTGTGTGTGTGCAAGTCACGTCCTAGTTCTCATCATAGTAGTTAACATTCTTCTTTTTTGGAAATTAGATATTTTTAATTAGAATTAAATATTACCTGTTTACATAAATACATCACAAATTCATATCTAATTTATAATGAATTTTTAAAAATTGAAATAAATAATTAATATATACGACAAAATATTACATTAGTTTATTTAAGCCAAATGAATATAAATTACATAAACTTTAACTATATTATTTAGTTAATTGATTAGTTCTTCGACTTTACATTAACAAAAGTGAAATTTTTATGTAATAACATTCAAATTAATTCGTCTTGAATAAAGCTTCTTATAGCACACATTTTTATCAAAAGTATAATTTTATAAGATGAGGTTACGTATAAAATAAAAAAATAAAAATTAGCTTTTGTTGAGGATGTTTTCTTTCAAGATTTTATAATCTTTAATATTTTAACAGACTTCGATACACATTTGTTATATCTTTATGATATTTGCAATATCTCATCAATAAAAATTTTTATTGTCATTCTCTGAGGAAGTGTTTTATGCTTCAAAAAACACACTGTAAAGTTGAAAAATCACTTTTTTATAGTGTAAAAGTACTGTATTGAATAATTGTTGTTTCAGTAGATGTGCTTCTGACATAGAAAAATGTTATGTAAGTTTCGTGTTTTTTCTTTCTTTTCCCACAAAAGTGTTATGATTTTTTAAAATTTAAGCGAGTTTTTGATGTCATAGAATGATTAAAGTATAGAATTCTCTTTTTAAGTTTATTCATTTATATTTCTGTACTAGAATTGAAAAAATTCTCACAAGGAAATACATTCTGCGTGACTTTGAAATATTATTGATAATAAAATATTTTCTTGCTTATTTTTACTAAGCCAATTCATATGCATCATAAATTGCTAAAATTAATTAATTGGGTGCAAAAATATTTTCATTTTTCACTTTACAGTCGCTTCGAAAACTGCCCAATGCATATTTTAAATTACTGATGAGAGAAGTTTGTAATAAATATAAAACTAATAAATAAGCAGTACAAAGACCTTATGATGCAGTATTAATGATATTTTCTACAATTGTTATCTTAAGAAACAACTTTTGATGTAATTTATATGCCAATCAGAGTTTTTACTTTATTTGTTTTTTAAATTATTAATTGATTCACGAACTGTATTTTATGCTTTGAAAACGTTAATAAATTTTTTTGTTAAACTAAAATTATGTATTAATTGTTTGAGACTTAATACAAAAAGAAATAAAATATTAATATGAGTATTAACATTATACATATTAATTTAAAATGTTTATTATATAAATAAATAGAAAGTAATTTATTCAACAGACTTTTCAAAAACCTCTTCAATACAAAAATATTTCAGAACTATGTATACAAATTTTCTACAAAGCAATTACTTTTCCGTATAATTTGCACATAAAAGTTTATTTTTTAATATGTGAATTTTTTACTTTTATTTTATTTAAATTAAATAACATTAATGGGAAATTTTATAAAGTATGCAATTGGAAAATCAGGAAAATTTACATGAAAAAATTTCTCTATAATTTTTGAATAGGTTTTGCAAAATCAGGAGAAATATAAAATATAATCAGGTTTATAAGCATTATAATATAAAAAAATGCTTAAATGCTTAAGCAATTATGCTTAAAAGCAAAATAATTAGATAGCCGTAAAAAATATCATTCAATTTGAAACGAAGTAAGATTCTAGAAACTGTGTTCAAGATAGATTTACATGTTTTAAAATTAATTATTAAAAACTAAAGTTTAATTATCTTATATGATATCCATAGTTAAAAAATACATGAAAAACTTGCAAAATTTAATATTTTCTTTATATTTTTGTTCATTAAAATGCAATGTATTTCGTAAATATTTAGAAACACAGATTTCAATTTTTCTATTACAGATATAGATAATAGTACTAATTCTAATATAAGGAGTTCTATAATTTTTAATCAAAAATGTTTATAACTTCTTTGAGTTCATTATATTTATTAGCAGTTCACAAAAATTTAAAATTATAGCATTTGCATTTGAATGCAGTATTTCAAACAATTCACACGTTACACAAAGTTCCTATACCTACACAATGTGATAAATCTAATTTTTATTGCAAATGAAATTTCTTGCCAGCTTTAATAACTAAAAACTCGATTTTTTTTTGCACTATATAATTTATAAAAATTTAGTTTATTCAAATCATTTATTTCATTTTCCCTCACCATAAAATTTTCGGTTTTAAAGCAAAATAGAAAAAAGTAAAATGATAAAAAAAAGTTTTTTTTTTTTAAATTTGAAATTAATTTTAACATTGATGAAAAGTTACAATTTTAAATTTGAGTTAACTTTGAAATAAATAAGGGTATTTAATTCTTTTGCTTGGAATTCATTTTCCAAGCAATATTTTTTCTTTTAAAATTGCTCCAAATTAGAATTTCAAAGAAAATCAAGAAAAAATATTCTAACTTTCGTAATAAATCAAATATTTTTTCTACTTTTGAAATGAAACATTTTCTCAAAAAGTAATTTTTACACAAATGCATCTTTTCAGAAATATTTATAACTTTGAGATTGATTTGCATTAAAGATCTTTTTTTTAACTTTTGTAATCTAACTAACATGAAACTGAATAATTATCAGTAATAAAAATCAGGGTTGAAAACTATAATAATTTTATCTAGTTTTATTACTACAAAGTACCAATTTTGATGAAATAAAAAATCCAAAACTATATTAATTTAAAATAAGACATGATCATTAAAGATTTTTAATATTACACATATGTAAATATTACTTAATCACAATGTTTATGTAATACACAATGTAAATATCGTGTATTTTTTTCACTGCACGTTATGTTTTTTGCATACATCTACAGCACAAACTGTATTATATCCGTATTCCAATAAAAATATTAAATTTTTTTAAATGTCCATCATAAAAATATATAAAATAAAAAAAATGGCGAATAACATTTATCTTAATAAATATAAATTTTATCTTCAACACAATTTATAAATATTCACATATTTAATATATATATATATATATATATATATATATATATATATATATATACGTATTTGCAATTCTAAGGCTTTTTAAGTTATGAATCCTATTTGAATCTATGAATTTTCTTAATTGCTCACTGCAAAGTACTTTTGACCTGATAGAATATCACGAGACAAATTTTAAACACCCTGGAATGGCTCATTGAATGTGTTTTACAAATGAATTATGCAATGACTGAAGATTACAACTTACAAAGTGAATTTGATGTATAAGGAGGTTTTTCAACGTCCAACATTAAGTACTACAATTTGTTACTATTTCAGGAAGGAAAAAGAAAAGACTATGGAGCTGTGACGATGTATTTCTAGAGAAGAAATCTTAATTACCTGTTTCGATGAGGTTTTTGATGTCCTCTGTGATTCTCTCGTGATCCCCGATACGGCTATATCCTCAATAGGTCAAATCGATAAGATTTTACGGCTGGAGCACGCATTCCACGTCTAGAAGTCGTAAAAAGTCCGCCTCAACCATGTGAGTTTGGAGCACCCTTGTTGATTCGACGCGCTGTTTTCCACCGATACCATCGGCAATATCGGTTGAAAATCTATTAGCGCTTTTTAGAGTGTGTGTGTGTGTAGATGCTCCCTAGATAATAGCCGTGTTTGAACGAGAAAATGTAGCAATGTACGTTGGTTTTAGGCATGTTACGATAGACAGAAGGTCATAAAAGAGAGAGAGAATTGCTATATTTTTAGGACAGAGGAATCGAGCTTCATTGTCAACAGAATTATTTAAAGAAGAGTTACAATGCAATAAAAAAATCCAATTTCAAAATTAATTGATATGTCTTTCTTATTTTTTTCAATCGAATGAAGGTTAAATTTATGATTTTTCTAGAATTTTCTTATTCAAAGTGCTGAACTTTTTTAAACATCTTAAATATAAATCATAAAAATTAAAAAGCAAATTACAAAGTGCTTTAAGAATTTGTAATTTAAATGAAAGGTTAAAAAAACTGTAGTAAAGGAGAAACAATTATTAAAAATTAGTTTAGGAAACTATTAGTTTTAAGCACACAAATAAAAACTATTACGAAATTTTAAATGTAAGTAACTTATTTATGCACTTTAAGAAATATTAATTTATTATATTGAGAAGATATCTATATATAAATATATTGATATTTTTTTAATGTTTCAACCCTCTTCATCCTTTAACAATATAAACCTCGAAAAAATTACGAAGTGTGTTTTAGAAAATATAAAGATTGATTCCATAAAATCCTTTTAAAATAATATATAAATTTGAATCATTTATTTCTCAGAGGCATCCTTAAAGGATTCTATAAATATAATAAGATTGATGCTTTCGTTACTATAAAACACAAACATCAATTGAACGGGTCGTTTATGGGTTTAAAATATCGTGTTACTTTTTTAATAATCAATTTTGTTGACTTTAAAACCGTTATTTATTTGTATCTACTTTAAAAATTGTCTATTTTTAATAAGAATTCTAAATATTCTTATTTGTGTATTTATTTCACACAGGTGCTATTTAATTTGTTTTTGTTGCACCAGCATGCTTCCCTGTACCTAGTCCTGAGTTGGGCTCTAGTAGTTAGACAGAAGCAGCTGAGTGGAGTCTTCGTGATGTTGAAGCAGGTACCAAGCAGAAGACCCCCAATACTTGGCCTGCCACCCGCAGAGGTATCATTTCACTGGGAGGACATTGCGACCACAACCTGTTTGATAGTGTTCCAGTCGCCTTTAGCGAACACGACACATCTTCGATCAGCCGGGATTCGAACTCACTACCTTCCGATGATGCAAACACCACCTTAACCAACCAGGCCACCATGGCCCTTCTATTTAATTTGTATTGGCGATCATATGCGATGTCTTTGCAAACATCAAATAATGAAATCAGTAATTGATATATCACTTAATATTATATTTTTCGTGTGCTATTAAAGTAAGATTATGAGGCTTTTGAAACAAATATGAAAATATGATAGGCATAGACCTTCTCAACACGGTGGTTATTGGTTGATTCAGAATTAATCCATAACTTCGGTCAAAAGATCATATTTTTAAAAATTCATTTCTGCGCCAATATGACTATGATTTAAATTTTTGATTCTAAAATCAAAGCTTAAAATTGAAAAGTTTATTTGATATTACTTCAAGGTTTTCTGTAAAAATTAAAACCATTTTTCATTTTGTTTGATTAATTTAAATTCCTGTGTATAATGGTATAATTCACCAATATTGATTAATATTATCTGGCTAATTAAATGAATCAAAAATAATATTCTAAATTGTCACTTGTAATTAAGAGTTAAATGTGTATCAATAAAATATTCTCTTCTAAACCTCAATAAGCCTAACTAGTGGATTAGAAATGCTTGCGTACGAATAGGATTTGATAAAGTAGATTATCATAAGTCTGGATCAAAAATAAATCAATGACACCGTGTGACAAGGAATGTGTGCTGATTGCATTGTTCAAAACTATCGAGTTCCAGTTGTGTTTGTAAGAGGGATAACAGGAAAGGAAGGAGATCAATACTTGTAAAAAAAATTCGATCAAATTTTTGATAGAAAGATCGCAAGGAAATCATAATAACAAATGCAATGTCATTCTTTATAAATTTTATTTTATAATTGATGCTAATAAATTTCTTTTTCGAATAGCTATCAAAACTTTTTGTTTTAATTTCAAATCTGTACAGTTATAAAAGGTTAATCAAAGTGGATTTTGCAATTGAAAAAAAAATTTGCAACGACTTGGCATACTTTTAATACTTTGGGTAGATATAAATCGAAAATAAAATTTAAAAAAAAAATACCTATAGCTCTTTTTCTCGATTTTGTAAAATGTCCCTTTATTTCAATAGATGCATACGCAATTACATTTAAATAAGTCTTAAACGAAAATATAAAACTAGTTTCGCTGTTCATTATTGGAAAGCACTCAGACATATTTCTCTTTTATACAAACTGAATAGCATAATGTGTTTCTAAAAGTTTGTAGCTTATTTTAGTAGAATTAGACTCTTTAAGAATTTCATTTTCCACTTATTACTGATTTAATTTAAGAAGGAAAAACAGAAAATCCAGAGTCTTGAAATGCTTGCTCAAACACAATATTTTCAAAAAAAGGAATTTCTTTTCCAAAATTTGTCAAAATTAAAAAAAATTATTGTATAGACTTAAAAAGTCTATCATTATTTGGGGTGTACGAGCATTTAAATTAAAATAGAACGTTAACAAAATTAAATATGTTAGCAAACATACCAAGTTAATACGGTGGAAGATATTTGCTTTTAAAATTCAGATAAATGAATCAGTAAAAAACAATACTGAAACAGTTATTATAAGTTTTAACAAAATTTTTAATACATTAAGAACATGATATTATGTCAATTCTATTTATTTATTTATTATTTTTTTTTCATATTCTTAAACTATAAGATGTGATCATCATAAAATCTTAATTCTATTGATTTACATCATCAAGCAAGAGAAAAAATATTAATCTAATTTAAATTTTGCTTGGAGATTGTTTATCTAAAACTCGACTTCTTTCCCTTTAATATAATGATATATAAATAGAAAAATGATGTAATAAATGTTATATGAAAATCACACAAAACTGTTAATTTTTTTTATCTAATGTTCCTTCTAAAAACAAAATTATCATAAAATCAATAAACATCTTATAAATTAATCATTATTTCCAAAGAAATAGATGATTTTTTTTACTGTTTATGTTTTAGTAAAGCCAATGAGCATAGATATGGCATTTTAGTCGCTTTCTAATAGAAAGGCGAAATATGCTTATTTATGAAAGTCAAGCATCGATTTTAATAATAAATATTTGATCATTTAATTTTGTTGATTTCTTCTTGCTTTTGTTACATTTTTATGCAATTGATATATTTTTTAAATTTCAATTCATGATTAAATTAAAATAGTGAAAGCAAATATAAGTTTTAAAAATTTCTTTGGGATAATTTTATTTAAATGATTAAATATATCATGAATTTCCTCAAATTTTATGATTTAAATAATGAACAAATAAAGAAAAAAAAAATATTTAACAGATGGATATGAAGCATTCATAGTGTACTTATATCTTACAAGAAAAAAGTTCCTTAAACTTATGTGTCGAAAAATTTAAAAGTGTATTTTTTAAATAAATTAATGACTAATTATACTTTTAAGCAATAGTCACAATCTTCTTCACTGTTATATGATGAAAAAACTCCATTAAAGTGTTGTTGGACTTTATTAATAAAGTGGGTGACCCGAGTAACTGGAACTAGGAAACATTGGATTTGGAGTTAGTGGTACAAAATGCTTATAAAAGCAGAGGTGCCCAATGACATACAAACCCAACCCTAAGAAGAAGAAGAGAAGATATGATGAAACATAATTTCTGAAGAATCACTATGAATTTTTACTTTATTTTAATCTTTACTAAAATAAGAATCTCCATAAGAAACTGTGAAAGTTTTAAATTAATTTCTAAAAGGTTGCAATGTGTTGTTTATTGCATGAAATTTTTCGCATGGAGGAATGGTTCTAGATAGTCATTAGAATGTACTTGAAACCATCAGATACATAAGTAATGCGTCCTCAATTATTTTAACTCTTCTTTTATTGTTTAAGGACTAGGAAATTTTCCTTTAATAGTTTTTTTTCTTCGAAAATAAACGTTTTACCATTGATTTATGGTCAATTACATCTTTCTTAAGAGGAAGTACAGAGAGTATTACTTGAAAACAGTGCTTTGATTAAGAATTGAGAGGTTGCAAAAAATAACAACAAACGTCAAACATTCGTAAAATGTCAAGAAATTTTAAAAATTGTTAAAAAGGGTGCCACAAAATAGCTAGTTTACAACACTTTTATGGTATGATTTTTATTTATTAATCATTTGCTAATTTTTTGCAAAACATTTTGGTTGAGTTGTTATGATATTAAAAATATTAATTTAGAAGTAAAATTTAACTCCATAACACATTGGATAATAGCTTGTAAATAGATTATTTAAACTAAACTCCATGGCACGACAGCCCATGTGGTCCAAGGCCTACAGTGTCCATAACTGTTTTCATGACCGAGGGACCCTGGGGTGCGAAGCATATGTCCCAGTTAAGTGGTCAGCCTAACGTAAGACTCCCAGTGTTTAGTTCCCAAGCATGCTTGGTACTCAGTTAATCGAGCCACTGAAAGGATGAAAGGCAAATAGAATATTCATGATTTCTTATTTCGTTCAGTTATGAATTCATGTAATTATCATGAAATGAGAATTTTCTTGCAATGTGCAATGATGTTAAAAATTTATATTCACTGTTCATAAACTGAAAAAGGGCATGTAATTTAGATTTCAATTTTGCTTACACCAGCAATGCAATTATGATAGTACAATCAGATTCAGATTTTCAACTAGAGAATGCACTCTGAAATCTATTTACTATGGTAGCTCCAATTTTTTTTTATAAGGCCACTAAATCATTGTCTTTACTTGAGGATTCATTGACGTTTTGTTGATCATTAAAATATCATGATGAGTCATGTCTTTCAGAAAGGGTCGTACATGACAGTAAGATGGAATTTCCAATTTTCGGATAGTATGCAATGGTTTTCTATATGTATACAACTTTGCCATTAATTGTTTCATTTCGAAGTCGTTTCCAGCACATTTCTTGTAACCAATGGGAAAGAAAATGCACTCATCGGCCGTGTTTAATCATGTCGTCCCAGAGAATGGCAGGCAGGAGGCTGCCATTGTTGTGTAAGCAAAGGTTTGAACCCTGTCGCTGCGAAACAGTTGTGAGAAAGACCACTTTTTCCAACTCATCTTCAGTAGTAGGCAATCCACGTAATTCACGCTAGACTTGTGCCCCCGGACCCCGAGAAATAAAGAGGGTTCTTCTCGAATCATTAGGACGTTCTATTTTTAAAGTCTCGTCGGAAGACGAGGTGGCTTCCTCCGTTTGTTTATTTCTTCCACCATCCATACTGGAGCACCGTAGCGTGAAAAAAACTATATATATGAAAGCAGATAAAAAAGAGACATATTTATACAATCTAAATGAATCGTAAATACTATCGGAATAATTCTCGGGCTTTTGTTTTGGCACACACGATACATAGTTCTCTTACCGACCTGCGTCCCCTCTTTAAGATACGCTCGGTTGATTCTTAACGGCAGTGGAAAAAAATTTTTTTACCAGTAAAAATGCTTTATTGGCTTTTCATAAGCTACCTGTGTAAAATGACATCAGTAAATCTATTTTCATTTCCATAGATGCAAGCCATATTTAAGTTATTAGATTCTACCTACTTTCGATAATTCAGTTATTGGCTAAACTTTAATTAAAATTTACACTTTCTTTTTCAAAACTATTAACATAATCTTGAATGTCTTTAGCTTAAGCACTAAAAAGGCAAACCTAAATATCATTTACTTGTTTTTTTCATTTACTTCATTTTCCCATATTTTTTTATCCAATTCCCTGTTTGATTCTCGGAAGCTTAACTCATTTCATGATATGAGATTCGAAAAAAGTATTTCGTAATATTCGTTTCATATTTTTAGGTTCAAAGTGACTTTCCTCTTTCTTTGGTAAATGAAAACGTAACATGTTTCTGGAAAATGCATTCACAACTAAAAATCATTTTCTCAAACTAGTTGTTAGAAATATTCTGTGAATAGAGACTATTATATATTTTTATTAATTTAACTTCATACTTATACTTAATTTAAATGGTGTTAAACTTCAATACTGCATATTTAAATGGCACATAAGAAATATTTGAGACATCAAAGTTTTAAATGTCGAATTTTTTAGATTTAATAATTTGGTTCTCAGACTTATTCAGTAAAAATGCATTGAGAAAACATTACTACATCACAATGTTTATAGATATCTCTACTTCTAAAAAGTAGCAACTATTATTACTTCATTTGAAACAAAAACACATCTATGAATTTTTTTGGAACAATACACCCAAGAAAGTTTATTCAATGAAGAATTTTCTCAACTCAATACAACTCTGGATAACAAGAATAAAAGTGACAATTTGCAAGTCAAAGATTTCCCTTTATATTAACCTTGCTTTAAGTGAACAAAAAAAAAAATAAAAGCCTATTAAATTTTGATGTAGTTAGGTATGGTTGTGTATTTCTCTTAAATATGATGATAGTAATTATTTATAAGAGCAAAGTTTTTAGAAATATTCAGATTTATATTCAATTCATGCAATGTTGTACATTAGTATGGTTTTTTGCTATTGGAGATAAACTTATTTTTTAATCCAATGTAGGTATTATTTAAATGCAAATTATGAAGTTGTAACGGATTATGAACTGATATTACTCAAATGATCTTGTTTTGGAGATGACCGATTGGCTTTGTTAAACAGTCTACATTGCAATATAAATTCCTGCACAAAAATTGATAATCACAACTGACTTTGAAATCTCTCTCAGAAATTCGAAAAGTTATTTCAGTGGCAAATAAATTGTTGGCAGTGAAATGTGTCTCATCAGGCATTGGTGCATGTTAGAGTATTTGAAGACGGGCGGAATATTTGTCGCATTTCACTATTACGATTGGTTGCATTCCGATGACGTCAGAATCGTTGAGTTTTTCACTTCTTTTTCTTTATCTAGCGTCCCCATCTGCGACATGTCGGGGGCGGGGCTCCCTGCGAAAATCCTTCCGCCCTGTATGTAGAAGAGGAAAAAAATTCACAAAACCATCAACGGTTTTGATTTATGAAAGTCGGGCCGTGAAGACTCCTCTAAGGGGAAGAAGATGCTTTAAATCTTAACGTGCTTTTATAGGAGTTTTATTTTATTTTTTTGTTAAATCCGTGGGATGGATGTATGTTTTATTTTTTTCTATTTATTTATATATTTACTTCTTCTCTTGCTGTTTATATTTTTTATTTGTTATCTCGAAAAGAGGCAGTCGTACAGTTCTGAGTCCGTCCTTTTTTACTCGCGGTTGGTCGGTCTGTCTGTCGGACAGGTTGAATTGCTAATCTTTTTTACGGACCGTTCGGATAAAAAATTAAAAATACGTGACTTGCGCTGGAGCTGGGCTAAAAACTCATATGAGGGGGAAGAAAAGTGTACCTTTATTCACTATTCTTTAGACAAATAATATAAAGCGTCCTTATCTTTTGCACGTTGGCTGCCATCTTAATTTACGTGTTTGCTCGCTCCGTCTTCCCTCAGTTTGCTTTTATAAACTTTTTTCTTTCTTCGTTGTAGTTCATATTTTTATTTTTACCCACATGAAGCCATTTATTATGAAAGTGGTAAATTGGCACTTCATTTGGTCCATATTGAAATTTCCCTATGCAGTTGTACCTCATTTTAAAGAAATTGTGCCAATGTAAGAGAACAGAAATAAAATAGTTGACGTTGCTTATTATATAAACGCTTACTATATAAAGCTTACTATATAAACGCTGGGAATAGAATTCTAATAAAGTTTATAAATTAAAAAAAATCATCATTAGATTTTTTGTGTTTAAAGCATAAAAATAATTTTCAAATAATTAATCAATTGTAATTGCCAATGAATCAAATGTAATTTCATTATTCCTTTAGCATATTAAGTCAAAGACCTCATACGTTTGAGTTAAAAGCATGCAAACTATGAATATAAAACTTTTTCTTAACATTTGATGTTATTAATAAATTTCTAGTTTTTGATTCACGTAAATTATTGATAGGATAACTTTGTTTCCAATTGAGATTTGAAGACAAAATTGTAATTTATATGGTGATAAAATCTTTACGATGTTGATGTTTCATGAGATACCTTAGAAAGTGATATATAGATTATTATACTAATTGAGAGAGATATATAGATTGCTGATTGATTTTTAGATTGATGGGAGATTTTATAAGAGGTAATATAAATATAAAAGCTATTTCAAAAGTATTCCATGAGATTTTAAAATTTATTTATTGAATATTGGAAATAGGTATATAGGAAAGATCCTTAATTTAAGGTTTTAATTAAAATTTCTTAAATTTTAAGTCAAATTTAAGGAATTGTAAATTGTTTAATTAGATAACGAAAAGTTTCGTATCAGTAGGCAAGATATTGTTTGTCCAACCAAATATTGTTTATTTATTTATAATGCCCGACTGCCCTGAGGCCTTTGCCCTATTCAGCTCTATAATGGGTGGAATGATGGTATCTCATACTGTGGGGCACCCGGTGGGTGTGTCATCATCGCCCCGAAAGTGAAGTGATAAAGAAAGACAAACTTAAAGAGAGAAAGAAACATCAATGCCCGAACCATGATTTGAACCCTTGACCTACTGTTTCGAAGTTAGTGACGAAAACTTTTCCACCATAGGTTGGCTCAAACATTGCTCAATTAAATTTCAATATCTTTTTGAGCTACAAATTCCTGTTGAATTTATACTTTGCTTATTGCGCGTTATTAATGCTTAAACGTGCTTTATTCTGTTTAATCAAGCATGCCACGAGGTTACACAGAATGCAGGAATTCATCTTACTTCTGCTTATCGTGGAGTTGATTCAAGCATCAGTCATGCTAAAAGTTGCTCATGTAGATTAAGAGAGATATCGTTGGACCACAGCCCATCGAATTACTTTTACGACACGAGACAGAAGTTCAACACCCTGATCTACCTGCTCCGAAGAAGAAAAAAAAAACAAGGTTATCATCGCCTTCTAAATGCCGTGTGTTGGAGCGGTTTGTAAAAGCAGATATCACAGAAGAAGCTATCTATATTTAGTGTTGGACACATTTTCTGCGAGATACGAACCCCATGCTATATCTGGATCAGAAGGGGCTCGAGGAAAATAAGGAGCCTATCTCTCTTGCCAGGAAAGATGCCATCTCAGCAACTTGCTGGAACTGATGTGCCTCGTTACATCTCGTTCGACTGGAACTTACAGAAGATTGACAGACAAAATCACGAGTCCATCATCAATTACTTGGCAGGGGACAAGAATGCAGAAGGCAGACATACTTCCCGAAGACACTAGTTAATTTGTTGCCGAAGTTGATAGATTCAAATGCCATCAAGTAACTTAAGAGAATGCGCCATTTTTTGTCATGAATGAATGTATTACACATTTATTAGCTTGGCGAAATAGCAAATTTGGTTCACACAAATAAATAGCGCTTTAAAAGCCTAGATTGTTGCCAATTTAATATTTATATTGTGTAAATTTATATTTTCCATTGATAACTGTCATTACTATTTCTTTCGTTGATAACTAAAAAGGATATAGTAAATGGCATCAAATAATTCAGAATACAGTAATTATAAAATAATTGAATTGTGTTCTATTATATTGAAAACATACTACTGAAAAATCTTTGCATTTTACTTATGAAAATATCTGAAAGGGAATGAATTCTTGCAAGATTTTAAAATAAGAGCATTTTAAGCATTAGTATTTAGTTCCAATCTTAATAGCAAATGATAAAATGAGAAACTATGGCAATCCGTTATCCATGGCGAATCTTCATTATAAGTGATTTATCCACTTGTCAATGATTAATTAAATATGGATAAAACTTAGCTGGCAAGGATTTATATTTTTAACAGATTCAAGTGGTATAATTTTGCACTATATAATGAAAACTGCATTAAAAATTGGAATTCTGATGCAATTTAAACAAATTCATGTTTTCCTGTCTGTAATTTCATACCCTTTTTGGAATATGACGCGTGTCATTATGATATTTGTGATTTTACTAATATAATTAGTGTTAGTGTTTTGCTATTCAAAACATTAGTTGGAGACGTAAAAGTGTCTGAATAAATATTTAACATGAGAAACTTTCTAAAATTAAAAAATAATAATTATGAATGCTGTAATGTCTCATCGTCAACTTCAGATTTTAAGAGCCTCTGATGGGGGAGGGTGAGTAGGGAGACGGTTGGTGCCAGGAACAGTCTGACGAAGCTGTTTTTTTTTTTTTTTTTTTTTCTTTGTAATATTGATACTTATTCGTTGTACGCTACGCAGGCGCGAGAGATGTTAGCGAACCCCGATATGACTCCTTTGTAAATTTTTGTTTCTTTATTAATTAAATGAGTTTGTTTCAAAATTTGGAGTCATTAGTTTGTTTCATAACAATTTGTACACATTCATAATTCATCATATTATATTCATAATACTCTCTACACAAAAAGTCAACATAATAAAAATTTATTTTAGTTTTGATAATTTATAAAATGATTAATAAAACTAGAGCAATATTATATTTATTTCAAAAGACTAACAACTAACAGCACATATTATGTAAATGTTAACTATCGAAAATCCCTTGATAAATGCTGATTTTTTTTTTTGGCGCCAAGATGTGATTAACAAAATGGTTGCTGCATAAAAGTTAAATTAAGATAAATTAAAAATTTCGCCGAACTAAGGGGTACCCAATATTCATATATTATGTTGTAAGAATACTAGTTTGTGCATTATATAATTGTAATATGGGCTATATAGTGCAATTTTATACTAATATATTAACTATACAAATGCTTATATTTAGTAACAGTTTACTAATTAAAGTAAAATAATACTAGTAGAAATTTGTATTTAGTAATATAAAAATATTTACAAATACAAATTAGTTTGAGCATGTTTGATTATGATGGGTTTGAACATTTTTACAGCGTTGATACTCAGAAAAAGCATTGTTTCTCTTTCATGAAAATACAAAAGAAATTGTATACATAAAATTACTGTCAGCGAACTCAATCTATCAGTCAACTTGTAAACATAAGGAGGGAAAATTCATAATAAAGATAGATTAAATTAATACCAAATATAAAAATAAATTATATTAAATATGATATAGACAATTAAGTCTATGCATAAGATTTATCAAACAAAACAAAAAAGAATTAATGGAATCAGCTTTTAAATAATTTTATTATTCAAAAATGTTGAATAACATGCAACTGTTCGAGAATTTCTTAATGACTATCAATCTATATAATTCAAGCTATATGTACACTATAATCAAATAAACTATTTTATATATTTTTATTAGTTAAATTCGAAAACTGGGAAACTTTAAAGAACTTACTAATTTCCCTTTCCTTATCATACTTATTAACGATATCTCGTAAATGTTATAGGTGACACACGGTATTGCAAAATCATAGTGATGTTAATACAGTATAACTCCAATTAGAATCACTTTCACAATTTCGGAAAAATAAATTAGACTGAAGAAGAGAGGAAATATTAGAAAAACCTCAAGAAAAAGAAAAGTTAAGAGAAGGGGAAAAATGAGAATGACGTGTCACTTGAGGAATTCAGAAACATTCTTTTGGATGCTCAGAAGTTAGCGCTGAGGATTTAAGAGAATGGATTAGGAGTGAGACACCGGATTTCAAATTACAAATGATGGCTAACTTATTGAAAGTGTCGAGGAAGAAGATGACTTTAAAAATTAAACTCCATGGCACGACAGCCCATGTGGGCCAAGGCCTACAGTGCCCATAACTGTTTTCATGACCCTGGGGTGCGAAGCATATGTCCCAGTTAGGTGGTCAGCCTAACGTAAGAACCCCAGTGTTTAGTTCCCAAGCATGCTTGGTACTCAGTTAATCGACCCACTGAAAGGATGAATGAAAGGCTGAGTCAACCTTGCAGAGCCCGAGGATAAGATGACTTTAAAGTCCAAGTGAAAGTAGATACGAGGCCATCAGCTAGTGAAGCATTTGCCGGCTTTGAAATTGCTTTAAAGTGGGGGAGCACTGTACAGCCACTGCTCTTTAATTTTTTTAACATGTAAAAATGTTGCCTTTTCATTTTAAATACTTTTTCTTTAAAAATATACAGTTTTTTCCATCCATTTTGAACATACAATAAAAAATCATAATCGACCCTTTTCCGAAAGAATCCGACTAACAGAAATTTTTTACCATCCAAATGGGATTCGGTCTCAATAGATTCGGATGAGTGAAGTTTTACTGTAATGGTTGACATTTAAATATGTATATATGCGTGAAATAACAAGAGTCATAGGAAAAATTTCATGAAAAATTAACTTCACAAATAAATTATATCACATTAAAAATAACATATTTTTTAAATGAAATTGGTAACTGTCTTAGATATTAAAGAAAAATTATTTATCTATCCAGAACGCCTGCCCAATGGCATTCATATGTGTAGTCATTTAAAATTACTGTAGGAGTTACTGAGTGATTTTTTTCTATTAATAGTAATTTTTGGATTGTCAACTTAATGTATTTTGTTTCCAGTAACACCCGAAAAATACAAGGAGCCAATTTTAAAACTGATTGAAATGACAATGCATTGTGATTTTTATGGACAGAAAGAAAATGAAAATGAAGAATGTATTTTAATTCTGACATTTATTGATTATAAAAAGTCTGCGTGATACCATCAATGAAAAATGATTTTATTAAAATAAAATAAATGAAAACATTACTTCAAAATGCTAAATGATTTGCAAAGAAAACGTAGTTACATTTCTGTAAATTTAAATTTCATTATTTAGCACTTATTTATGATAATGTCCCTGCTTAATAAAACATATTACATATTCGAAAGAAGAACAGAGCAGCGTTTCTGAGTCGTTGTCTATTAAATTAAATGACTCTGAATTTTTTTTTTCCTTTGCATATGTAATAAGTTTGATTAGAATTATATATTTCTTAAAAAAACATTTGATGCAAAGATATTTATGCATGAATATATTATTTTTAAGGTACCATATATAGATATGTAATATATGATGATGAGGTATTTTAATGGTAAAAATAAATCAATGTTCCAATTAATTTGCATTATATATATTAAGAAGGCAGACTGATAATATATATAATGAAGCCATATTTTCACATTTTATCAAATTGATTACCAAACAGGTATATAATGATAATTTCATTCATATTAATGGGGTAATCAAAACTAAAAGTATTAAATCAAGGGAAATTGTAACATTTTAAAAAAGATAACACATGACCCCTACAATAGAAAACATATATCCCTAAAAACATCTAGAAATATGCATGATCTAATCTTACAAATTCTTCAATTAAGTTACTAAATATAATTCAGCGGAAGTTGAGTATATTGCTTATTCTGTTAAAATATAACATTTCATTTTGAAAATACCGATTTTTATTTTAAGAATGTATATTGATAATATATTAAATTAACAAAGAATTTCTTTGTAAGGTTAGCATATTAGAGATAAATCATAACTCTAAGTATTAATAAATGAAAGCGATTGCGGTAGGCAATAAATTAGTTAAGAATCAGAAAAATTGACAACGGAAATATATATTTTCTAATGCATTTTAAATGTGGAATGTATTAAAAATGTGGAATATATTTTAAAAAAGAATATTACACTTGTCGTTTTCAGTGTTATGTTATATGTGATGTATCACTTTGAATTGCTATTTTGTTCTGAATGTGCTTGTTCTTGATTTAATTAGTTCATGTCTACATGTACCCAGTTATTGTATGTAGCGTTGGTTAACATTACTATTTTTACTTGAATTTAAATCAATATTACTATTACAAGAAGACTTGTATCATAGGTTAATTATTAAAAGTTAAGTTATATTATAGAATGATATAAAAATAAACGGAATATGTTTTTAACCGTAAATAAAAGAACATGTAAAGATGTAAAATGAAATAGTTTTAACTTAATAAAAGTTACCTTTTAAAAATCTTAAAATGTAACTTTCCCATGAAATTTATAACAGTAATTTTAAATTAATTGTTTTCACATATAAGCATTTAATTCAAAAAAATAATTAACTATATTGCCTTAGATTTGTGTTTTTTGGAATATTTGGTTCATTTAAAAATTAAGTGTTATTTATGATTGAATATTTTTCCACAGAAAGAAATGTAAACAGATAATTTTTCACTTAAAAAACTTAGTTATAAACAAAAATGTTTGATCTTTTATTTTTAGACAGAAATTACACACACACAATCGCGTATATATACATACATACATACATACATACATACATACATATATATATATATATATATATATATATATATATATATATATATATATATATATATATATATATATATATATATATATATATATATATATATATATATATATATATATATATATATATATATATATATATATATATATATATATATATATATATATATAACAAGAAATCATGTTAAGACAGAGAGAGTAATTATTTTTTAGATTTAATTATTTCCTTATTACTTACATGATTAACATTAAATTTTGCATCATATTTCTGAAGCGGTTGTTTTGATTTCAACCATTATCATTTACCATTTTAAATCTTTTTTTGTTGAATAAGAAATACAAGTTATTTATTTTATACATTATAACTTTCACATTGAGTTTTATCATATTAGAATTGAAAAGTGACTTTATTCTGAAGTATCATAAAATAAAATTATGTTAGGCAAATGATATATTTTTATTTTGACAGTCACAAATGGAATAGGATTCTGGAATAAAAGCATAAATAAATGAATTTGAATTAGAGGAGAGCCTTAACTTAACATTTTATAAAATATAAACACGTACGCACAAATCTTCAACGTATTCGATTATTAAACTAACGAAAATCATTTAGAAAGAAGCTTAAATCCTTTTTTGTAAAACATTCTAATATTGTTTGAATAAGATCCAATATATTTCCACTTTTGGTAAAGAAAAAACTCAGGGATGAGGTTTTGTCTGATGAAAAAAATGTAATTCAGTGGCTAGTATTACCTTTTTTTCCATCAGACAAAACATTATATAATTGTTTTTATCAAATTTCTTATAACTTTTATCAAATAATTTTAAATTTATTGCGTTTTAAAATCGTAAACGTATTTATTAATCATATTTTTTGGATTAATTCATTTAACCTTAATAAGATTTACAATTTCCAATATTTGTATAAAAAATCCATGTTTAGTGACGTGTCAATTCTTGGTTCTGTTATGATTGATGATAGAATCCCCGGATGCAACCCCTTCTGTCAACTTAGCAAATCGGCCAGAAGCCGCACTCAGGTCAGAATTAAGATTTAAAGAGCACCTCATTAATTCCCGCAGTGGAGGGACGTGGTCATCGCAAATACCTCTTCGGACAACCCTCATTAATCAGGAAAGACTCTAGTAGAGATTTGATGAAGGGGCACCCCCTTCTCCTCCCCCGTTGGAATTACTCTTCGATCACGAAGCCGGACTGCAAAGGTGTGAGACAGCGGGGGAGGGGGAAGACGTTAGCGCTTTCTTCAATTTGTTTGCAGAAAAGGTGGACTCGCATTTTCAATCGCATAATAAGTGATTTAATCTCTCATTTTTTTTAAAAATTCCCTCCCACTCAGTGCCGATCACTGAGAAACATCCTGGAGAAAAAAGAAAAAAAAATTCAACTTCAGATGATTCTTATTCGCCCAGAGTTCGTAGAATAAACTTTTAAATTGAAATTGGTGAATTAAATTTCTTCAATCATTTCTTTATTGATTCTGATGAGTGAATGTAGATTCTTTTTATATGATTTTTTTCAAAAATTCATACAATTATGATTTTAAGAGAACACAATGGACCTTTTCTTATTGCATAAAATTATTTAGTGTACAAGATGATCAATACAAGGTATAGAAAAAAGAAATTGGTTGTACATTAATGTCGCATTTGTGTCATAGTTGGTTCTTAGCAAAAGTTTGAAAAGAAAGAATTCAGGGAAATTTTTTAGAAATGATCATAGATAATGTACATAACAAATCAACAACTATTTCTAAAAGTTAATTTTGAACCTTGTGCTATTTACATGGGGAAAATATTTTCTAAGCAAAATGCCATACTACATAAGTGATTTTATGCAGATTTTTTTTTTTCCAAAACTTAATGGGAATAATGGAAAAATGCATATATACTATAAATGTTTCATTATTTGATATGATTGAAGGACACAAATGTTCTTATAAAATTTAAGTGATTCAACGTGAATAAAGGTAAATAAAATTAATTTATTCGATAATTTGAAATGGTTAACTATTTTACTAAAAGTATGAGTTCAATAAATTTTTCTCTGTTAGTTAACTATATCAAAAACGAAAATTTTTTACATTTCTGATATATATACTAAAACTAACTCCATGAATTAAATTCCATTTCCAAATATTAAAGAGAGAATAAGCAAAAGGATGGAGAAAAAAATTGCATGTGAAAAAGAAATTTCTACAATAAATTATATGAAAAATATTTAAATTCAAAATGAATCTACATAAATTATTTTCTGAAAAATATTATTAACTATTCTTTTATAATAACGAATTGCAAATAATAATACATGAAATACAATTTAAATTTACCCTACAGAATGAGTTTCAGAAACAATAAAAGCTTCCTACTAAAATATTATAATTTTTCATTTGAAAAATGATAATGAAAACAAATAAAATGAACAAATTATTGTTATAAAAATAAAATTGCCACTGATAACAAAATTCCTAAGAATGCATTTTTCAATGAAGTATATTGTCAAGTCATCTGGGAAAGAAAACAACTTCTCAAGATATGCTTCCAAATAAACAAACAAGCTGCTTATTGAAGGTAGCCAAAACTTAACAAAGAATTCATTTGGATGGGGACATTTTTCGACAGTGATGTAAAAGATCTCTGACAAAGGTTGACATTTCGGAAAAGAAAAGCGGGGATAGGGAGGTGGAATCAGAAGGTCCCCAATTAGTCTAAGGTTTTGGGAGGGAGAGGGTAGTCAGGCGCCGACCCCTACTGTCTTTGTTTGTTGGTGGGCCCAAGATTTCCAGAACTAGCATTCTTTGTGGTGAATTGCTGTTGACATTGGCGACAAGAAGCAAGACTGGACGCCCCCTCTCTTCAAACTTTATGATGTTATTGTTCTCACCATCACTGAGTTGCCCCATCAACCCTAGAGAAGGAATTCCTACCATCGAAATTTATTTTCTATTTATTTACTTTTGCATCTTCATGAAACTTTCGCAGATTTCACCCTAGTTTTTACGACCTTTTAAGGACCTCGAGGTATTCCCACAGCTCCTCCGCGTTTCCTTATCTCCGCGGAAACATTTTTTAAACCTATCAGGAAATTTTATTGTTATTTTTATGCTCCTCTTTTTCTCAGAACAGTTACAGACCCAGAAGACATTCCAAGAAATTTAATATTTTACCGAATGTAAATGAAAACATATTCTTTCGCATAGTTCACTGTAAAATAGAATCGGCTTTAAAAAGACTAATTTTGTGAAAAAAATTTAGAAAAGATTAAAATTGCTGAATATATAGCAATATGGAAATTTTTTGTCTATTTACATTTTTCCTTTTTCAGATTTTTAGTAGATAATTAAATATTTATATGTATTTGGATTAAATAAAATTAAGCAGCTTTTGTCTTGAAACATTTATTTAAAAAATGGAAAATATGATGGGATCATATTGTGTGTACGACATTTTTCATTCATAATTTTTCAGTAAAAGAAATTATTCGTGGTCAAATATGAAAACATTTTCAAATATACCATACATCTATATCACTTGGAGTTTTTACATAATGTGAATCATAAGAAAGAATAATCTTTTACTTAATGTTGAATACTTAAAAACAAAGAAAAAATTTCAAACATTGGAATAAATTTTCCCGAATAGATTTTATTGTAACACACAGATTTATATATATATATGTATAATGTTATGATAATCTAGAAGATTTAAAGATTGATTTTGAGTCTATTGATCAAAATCTGTTTCTATTGATCTGATTCTGTCTATTGATGAGTTAAATCATCAATAGACAGACAATTCTGGAATGTCTGCCAATTGATTTCATTTTTTTTATTATTTTTTTTTTCATTTTCACTTTTATTTAAGGAAGTGATAATTATATTACTTAAATGTAATGAATGTAGTCTTTTGGAATTTGATCTGGATGAAAAATCTCCGGAGAGAAATATACTTATTACTTTTTTAAAAATAATTTACCCGTGAAAGTAAACTGAAGGCCGTAACATCTATAATTGGTTAATTCAAATTAAAATTTCAGTTTTAACGAATGTTTTCGCTTATAGTATCAATAAAATGTATGAGTTCAATATGTATTTATAAATATTTAAAATGTTTATTAAATTTTAAGATTTAATTATTTTCAAAATAAATAGTATTTACTAATTTTAATGCTTCACCTCCATGAATAATATTTTATGGATACATAAGACTATTATCTATTTTACTATAGCTATATATTATGCAATTTTTTAAGTTAACATTTTAGAGAAACTTGACATTTTCATTTTAATGAATGTTTTGATTTCCTAAAATAAATTTTCTACTGTTTTTCTCTGCAAGCAATAGTATGTTAAATTTATGTTATAAAGATATTAGTGTGAATATGTTTTACCAAGATTTACATTAAAGCAGTACTTCGTATTTCGGGAAGGTAGCTAAGGGATTAATAGTGTCAATCTCGGGATACAAATACAGCATCAGTAAATGTAAATGAATATGTTGTTTTCTTTCAAACTTATTATAGGTTTGCGTAAAAGCATTTTTAATAACGCTGGACATTGGGTGACTAACCCTTCTCCACAACAAGGACAGATTTTCTACTCATTTGTCGTTACCTGGTGGGCACCTGTGAACCAAGTCACATAGGCGAGTAGCATTACCCACGCCATAGCACCACAAACCCATTTACAGGATGGGCCACATTCATACATCATCTCAGAAGAAAGGAAAGAGAAACAGACAGATATAATCATCCATGCCTGAACCGGAATTCGAACCCAGGAACAACAGCCTGGTAGTCAGAAACTCTAACCACTTAGCCATTTGTTGGTGCATAAAAATATTACATGCATTATATTTTCTTCCAAGTTTTGCAAATAATTTTTAAGAATATCAAGATGTCCAAACACTCTGATTTTAACTTTTTCTTATCACTGATTTTTTTTAAGAAAACAAATCTGAATCACCTATACAAAGAAAATCGATTCAAAATTGAAGACTTATCCACTGTTATGTATCCAATTATTAGTAAATCCAATGCAATCCAGCTTCCTCAGCAGGATTCCCAACCCAATGAAGATCAAGCATTCTTGAGCTTGGAAATGTCACAGAAGCCGGGAGCACTTCCTTATCTCGTTCCTCATCACTCTGCAAAACAATACCAGGGAGTGACGTCTTGCGTGAAACATTAAGGAGTAAAACTAATGATTTGGTTTTATATCGTAATGCTCCACGTACTGCAAAGGGTGCTGCATATGCACTTATCACTTTCTATCACTATCCGATCTGTGTGTAACCACTGCCCACCCCGGTGCCAAATTGATAATTTCGAAAGCAATAAAGCAATTAGCCTACCATAACAGGATTTGCAATCCATCAATCGTGCCTGCTGACGATTATAGGGATGGAGCTGTGCAGCCGAAAGTTCCCACTTAAAATCAATTTTCTGTCAAGGCAACTGAAGCAGATTCTCTAGGTATCATTCATAGGAATGTTTGTCATCTTCTGCACTTAAAAAAGATTTTGTATCGTATACCATTACAACACAAATATATGCAGTGCAATCTTGTTTCATAAAACCTCAAACTCAATTATTCATTATCTTCAACCGTATTAAAAGTTTTCCCTAAAGTAATTCATAACTGAATTGAACTATACTTTAATCATATTTAATAATACGTAGCTTATTTCCAATTCGATTGAGTTTGATATTTCCACTAATTGCTTTCTTAAGTTTTCAATAGCAAAGTTAATGAGACTTAATTTTTATGTATTCGATTATTTATTGAATTGTACCATCACATTTAGGTGATGGCTTGTTAGGTGGCTTATTTAGACATATTATGTGGCTTGCGAAGTAACTTATTTAGACATAATATGTGGCTTGTTGAGTAACTTATTTAGGTAGCTTGTTAAGTGACTTATTTAAACTTATTTATAGGTGATAATAAAATACTTATTATTTCCATTTATAGTTAATTGCGGTGACTTCTAATGAGTAGTTAAATACATATCCATTATTATGGTATTATTAGAACTGTAATTAATAATCAAAATTTTTTTCAATAAAAAATTCGATTCATATCTAATTAACAGTTTATTGAAAATTTAATATATTATATTGAATGTTATCAATTCAGAGAAACGTATTTAATTTGAAGTATTAAAACGAAAACTAGTTTTTAACTGATGACGGAAGTGTTGTGATATTTTTATTAAGTATTGCACTTAAATGAGTCTAAAAATAATCCAGCTTCTTGAATTCAGATCTCAATCTTTCTAAAAGGAAACATTTAGCTAAATTATTATTTTTAAGCTTTCCAAACGTAAACGATAGTCATACATGTTAAGTAATATACATATGGAATGTTCAAATCATTGTTAAAATTACGGCGCTAAGCATAACACGATGATCTTTACGCTACTGTGATTTTGTTGTTTTTTCCCTGACATACATCTGTACATTTGGCTCATAAAATGCGCAATAAAAACACCTGCCACATAAAATCTGATAAGCTATGCTTGATAGCAAGCAATCACAACGTTTACGTATGTTTCAGCAGCGAAGTATAAACCACTTTAAAGAAACTAAATCAGGCAGTAACTCAAATTTAGGAGTCACTCTTTTTGATGACGATGATGAAGCAATATTTTCAAATTCTAAAGAGTCATTTTAATTAAAAGTACTTACCCATATTTAGGGGGCATAAAAATAAAGTTGTTAACAAAAAGCAATTGTAAGAATTATTTACAGATATATTTTCTTTTATTGCTTTGATTTCTAAGTACCCGAAATTTTATATTTGATGCACTATAAATTATATAAATAATAATAAAAATTTACTACATAAGTAATATGTATATATATAATGCAAAATTAGAAGTATCATAAGTGAAAATTGAAAAATACAAGAATAGATATAGAATTGAAAAGTAAAAGAATAGATAAAAACATTTATGTTTAGCAATACATTCAGCACAAAAGCAGCTAAAATAGTATCACTAAAATATAATTAATAGTATAATATATAAAATTAATAATCAAATACTAGATGGAGAATAATACATTGAAAATACCAAATGTAAAACAATACATTGAAAATACGAAATATAGTAAACAGATTGGAAAAAATGTTCAATATATGTTTTATCAGATAGTGATTATGAAGAGGTGGACATTGAAAATAGTGGAAGTGATTCTTCTATAAGTAGCCTCATTGAAGACGACAGTTCAAGTGATTCGGATTCGGACGATTTGCTAGCAGCTCGTCAATGGTATACAATTCATAAACGAAGTTGCCACCTGCACCTGCTCGTTTTCCTTATACTGCCAACGCAGGTATGAATTTCAATATTGATATCAGTAATGTTTTGGAATTTTTCTATAAATATTTTGATAATGAATTGATCGACATTATTGCAACCGAAACAAATCGATATGCGGAAGAGCGTGTTCGTAGATTGCATTCAAAACCATGGTGTTCTACTTCTCAAAATGAAATAAGAGTTTTTTGGGAATAACTATTCTCAAGGTGTTATAAAAAACAGATCTTCAAGATTATTGGAATAAAAATCAGTTGTTGAATACTCCATTTTTTGCAAAAACAATGTCATATAGACGATTTTGTCAGATAAAGCAAAACTTGCACTTCAGAAACAATGATGCATATGATGCAAATACACATCCTTGTCCAAAACTAAATAAGATATGCCCAATTCTGCAACATTTACTTGAGAAGTTTCAGAGTGCGATTATACCTGAACGAGATATAACAATAGATGAAAATTTACTTCTTTATAAAGGAAGACTTGGGTGGGTGCAGTACATCCCTTTGAAGAGAGCGCGATTTGGAATCAAGAGTTTCTTACTATGCGAATCTAAGAGTAGGTACGTATGGAATGCTATTCCATACGTACCTACTCTTAGATTCAGTGAGAAGGGAACTAATTTCGATAATTCATTCGATGATCTTCCTATGTCAGCCCGAGTTGTGATGACTCTTATAAAACCACTGCTGGACAAAGGATATTGCCTTACCATGGACAATTTTTATAACTCGCCGTGTTTGGCTGATACGTTAGTCAAAAGGAAGACTGATGTGTGTGGAACACTCCGATTGAATAGAAAAGAGTTACCTCGAGATCTAAAGACAAAAAAATTGAAAAAAGGAGAAATTATTGGGTATCAAAGAGGGAAAGTAACTGTAATGAAATGGAAAGATAAAAAGGATGTTAGTCTAATTTCCACAATACATACAATCGAAATGCAGGATGTGACAAATAAGCAGGGAGAGACAAAGTCCAGGCCTAAATGTGTAGTTGACTACAATGACAAAATGGGGGTGTAGATAAAGTCGACCAGTATTTAGCTGCTTATTCTACACCCAGAAAAAGAGGTAAAAAGTATTATAAGAAGATTTTCTTCCTTTTATTGGATTTGGCCTTGTGGAATTCCTACATCTTGTACTGTAAAGCAGGAGGTTCCCGATCACCTAAACAATTTAGAATGGAACTGATTTAAAAACTAATTTCAGAAAATCATCGTGACGAGTTTTCTGCCACATCAGGAAGACCCAGCATTAGCCCTTCACCACTCAGGTTAACCTCAAGGCATTTTCCTGATGTTATTCCTGCTACTGAAAAAAAATCAAATCCAACGAGACAGTGTACTTTGTGCTCCCGAAAAAGAGATTGCAGAGGTAAGCCAGTAAGAAAAGAGACCAGATACCAATGTACAGAATGTCAGGTATCACTTTGTGTTGTCCCTTGTTTCAAAAACTATCATACAAAGATTAATATTTAACTTTTGTCCATTTGCCTGAGATAACTCGGGATAGTGAACTAATATTAAAACTAAATGCTTTTACACCTGTAAAATATAATAAATTCAACTTGAAAACTTACCTATTTTGTTTTGTTCTGTTTCCATGTATTTAATAATAAAATAAAAACATGTGATGACTTTCTTGTATTTTTACTTTCTTAAGAAATATTTTTCTAAAGTAGATTGTTTTTCTATTTTAAAAATTTTTGCTGTAGAAGATGTAGTTTATTAAGAGAATTTCGACTGTAATAAAAAATATGTATTTAACTGATAGAACACCGAGCTGGCAGCCGAGTGGTTAGCGCTCTTGCCTTCGGTTCAGCAGTTCGTGGGTTCGAATCCCCCCTTGGGCATGGAGGTTTGTAGTGGTTCGGAATCCACTTTAAACCGTAGGTCCCGGTCTACTTAGCCCTCCTAAGCGAAAAATGACCGTTGAGCGAAGAACAAACAAATTAACTGACAGAACACCAGCAATATTTTTGTTGAGCAATAGGTAAAAAAATAGCAATAATAAGTATTTTAAAGACGCTCGTTATATGAAACTTAACACATTTACCTAAATTCAAGAAATGGCCGTTGTCTACAAAGGGAAAATTTTGTATATGTTAACAGATAAATAAGTCGGCTTTTTAAAATCCAACATATTTATAATATTAAATTCTCAAAACATTATATAAAGTCATAATGTGAACAAGTAACATTATATACAGTCATTTCCCACATGTACACACACAATACAGAGTACGGCATTGTGTGTGTGAACGGAAAATACTCTTTTGGAGCAAAAGTATTATGATCCAGTTTAAATCACATAGTAAATTTTTTGATGAATATTTGAGGCTTTCTAATAAAAACACTTTATTAACCTGGATCAAATATTTAAAGATAAAATATTATAATGAGTAGAGTACTTAAAGTATTTAAATTTAAGTAAATATTTAATATTAATAATTTATTTATTTTTACTATTCATTAAATATTCTGAATTTTTAGTTCTCCGAACACTTTTTTAGTATCAAATTCAATGGCAATGCTTTGGATTCATCCGGTATAACTTATAACAAATCCTATAATTTCTCACAAATACATAAAATGGTCTTAGTGAAAAATGTTATGGAGCCAATGGTCATTTCTTAAATCTTTTCTTGTTTTCTGGTAACACTCGTTGAAAATGCGTGCTCTTCACTTATTTTGATTTACTTAACTTGTTAAATAAAGTAATGATTATAAAAAATATATATGCTTGTCTTTTCTTACACGAATTGAAAAACAGTCCATAAATATGTAATTAGAGTCACTTCTTTTAAATTCTAAAGGCTCTTAGGCATGCCTAATGCATCATCTCATAAACATTTCCTTCCCTAAAAACTTCGGTATTTGAGTTCTAAAAATTCTTCCAAGAAGAATAAACCCCAAAAAGACAACATTCCTAGCCAGGGACAACTAAGTCTTGGAGTAAGTTCCCGGAAGAATATGAAAAGAAAGGGGACTGAACATCCCTACAGAACAAGAAAAAGGGGAGGTAAAAATTTAGGTAGTCTCCCTTAAATGATAGCACTTAGCGGATTTTGAGGCGCCAGGATGGGCCCAGCAGATTGTCTTGGCGAAGCTGGCGACAAACGTCAAGAAAAGTCTGTCCACATTAACGTCAGAGGGGGTCTTACTTGAAAGAATGTTTGTTCAACAAAGCAAAGAGATATTTCTGCAGAAATTTGTGGCGCCAGGGGTGTGGGAGGCTGGCTCTGAAAGATGACTCAAATGTCTACCAGCAAATGCAGGTAAATACAATTCAATGAATTTTAAAAGTAAATTTTAGATGAAACGCGTAGTGAATAGTTTGACAGCACTTTTAAATAAATTTGGTGTGTCAGTCGAATGAGTACAACATTTCCAATTCAATTTGCACCTTATGATGTTTTTATAAGTAACTCAAATGAACTACGGAAGCGGAGATACGCAAATTTATTTTTGAATCTAAAAGTTACACGCACAGACTAAATAAATCCTAAATTTTGAAATTCACAAATTTAAAGTAAAGTATATCAGGAAACGTACAAATATATATATATATATATATATATATATATATATATATATATATATATTAAAAAAATAATTAATTGTTTCATAAATAAAATTTAAAAAATAAATCAAATAAACTAAAATAATGAAATTTTTAAAGATTTAAATTGTCCTTGCCAATTTAAATTAACCAATGGATGTTTCGATTTGTCTTTTTCATTTTTTTTTGTTCTATTGTCAATGTCTAGAATCAATGGAAAACGGATTCTCAAACCTATATTTTGGTTTTCATATAAGGAATCGTTTCATTAATTAAATGATAATAAAATGAACTTCGACCTATTCTCAGACATTCAATAGAGAATTTCGCTGTATATGCTGCCGCTCGAAAAATGCGATTTGAAGACAGGCAGCGAATTCAACACACAAGTCGGATTTACGTCGCCGTCTCAATATAACGTGATTAAGATGAAACATTATCTGATGTCATTTTTATTTTAAACCAATGAGAAATGTAATAAAGGGACGTAGTCATGTTCTCAACTAGAAAGAACGAAACAATTATTTCATGGTTAATAAATAAAACGTTTCATTAATTATGTTTTAGATTTATATTAAACTTATTTGTCAACAGGTTTATTTAAAGAAAGCAAAATTAAATTATATAAATTTTGTTAAATTTATCAAATAAAAAAGACTCTTAAAAATCGCAACTAAATAACTCTTTTTATTAAAAGAGGCTATACTCTAAAATTTGGAAGTCAATTAAACTAAGCAAATTTATATATTATTTAGTTTCATTCCTGCCGACCGATGGCTAAGTGGTTAGCGTTCCTGACTCCTGAGCTGTGGATCCCGGGTTCGAATCCCTGTTCGGGCATGGATGTTTCTTTCCTTCTCTGTGTATCTCTGTCCTTTCTTCTGTGATGTGGTACGAATGTGGCCCACCCTATAAACGAGTTTGTGGTGGTATGGCGCGGGTAACGCTACTCGCCTCCGTGACTTGGTTCACATGTGCCCGATTGGTAACGATAAATGAGTAGCAGTTTCTGACCTTATTGTGCCATAGGGTTAGTCACCCAAGTATGCCCGTCATTGGAATAAAAAAAGTTTCATTCCTATTTTTTGGTTAAAAAATATTGCTAATTATTTTACATTTTATTCCTAAATCATTTTCCTATTACTAATTTCAGATAGATCATAGACAGATATCTTAAATATGTTTTGGGAAAATATAACGTCAATTATTTTTATAAAAATCTTATCTTTAAGAAATATACTTTAGGGTAACCCTTGGCGAAAATAGATGATATTTTCTATTTTAAATATCATATTGAAAAGCACGGGTAACTTAATCGATTGCTTTGAAATGACAGTAGAATGGTTACTGTTATGGTTTTTAGTTCAATAACTTTTCATAGACATAAATGCTTGTAATGATTCAAAATGAAAATAGAAATGAAGGTCTTGGTTGAATTAGACATTCGTGTGCAAAAGTATGACCACTAAGCAACAAATAAATTGAAAGAATCTGTAATGTTTATTCGTAGTTATTTAAATATATAGTCAAATTATTTTTGGAACACTACTTGCATCAACTTAAACACTTTTAAAGTTAATTAATTTAATATTCGAATTTTGAGAAACTCTGTTCTATATTGTACATAAATTATACTTGTTCTATTTGCTAGCCGCGTTTCTCTTTGAGGTTTAACTGCGGACATGGAATGAAACTTGTATCAGGTTGTTGATCTTTAGTTAATTTAAATTATGAAGCCACTTTTCATTTTGGGAAAAAATATATTTTAGGAAATTAGTGAAATTAGTGAAATTAGGTTAGTGGAAATTGGTGATCTTTCTCGTCGCTAAACATTTTTTTTGTGCCATATTTGGAAAAAAATGACGCTAAAAACATTATACAATGATACACAATTAAAAAAAATGACACAAATTTTACAAACAAATGTTTATTATCATATTCCTCAATACCCAGCCTGGTGCCAAATTGGCGAGAAACCGAAAGTATAAGCCAAACCCATTTTGAAATATTGATTACAGTATTTGTGAAATTTTTTTAAGCCCCATAATTATAGTGCAAAAATATCCTTTTAAGCAACATTACGTAAACATTAAATGACATTAAAAATAGTAAATATCGTTATTTGCTTAAATTATAATTTGTAGAACGCAAGAGAGATTATTTTTCATTGGAAACTGCAGATAACAGATGCAGGCAGTGGTTTTCGTAAGTGAAATATATGGTGGAATTTGTCAGCTAATATTAGGTACAGATTTCAATAAATACACTTATAAAAAAATTCTTATTTATATTTATTCTATATTATAAAAAAATATGGTTATAAAATACAGTTATAAAAAATTCCTATTTATATTTATTCTTTTGTCAAAATGATAAAATAAGACGTAATTAAGTTCTTGTTGATGTCAATAAAAGCTGCAGTTCTTTTAATTTTTCTTTCATACCCATTTATATTGCCCGAATTTTGCTAGAAATTTTTTTCTTCCAATGTTTAACTTATATATAATATCTGTTATGATTCTAAAATGTTTTAATATTACAAGCTTAATTCCAATTTTGGTGGTTATTTTTCATTATCTGACAAACAATTTTAAATCGAAATATATATATATATATATATATATATATATATATATATATATATATATATATATATATATATATATATATATATATATATATATATATATATATATATATATATATATATATATATATAGGCATAAAATCGAATGAATTAATCTAGGAATTTTGTCTATATTGACGTAAGCATTTCTATTTCAAATTGCTTAAAGTTTGATAGAAAAAGGAAAAGTTTTCTGTTAAAGAAATTTATATTTAAAAGTTTAAGTTCTGAGATTTATTCTACAACGTTCCGCATATATGATATTATAAAGTATATAAAATACAAAATGGCAGGTTGAGTTGAAGGAGGTTATATCTCAGCGTATTTTAACCCCTCCCGAAGTGCCACGATCGGTTTTCACGGTCAACCAGATGAGACCGATAGGAGAGTGTGTGCACAGAGGTACGCAGATATAAACACAGGGGTGGTTACACACATGCCAGCGTGAAGAAATAATGCGAGCAGTGCGATATCATGGAAGGAAAGAGAGGAGGATGAAAAATAAATAAATATCCGAATAAGAACCACCGCTTCGTAGAACTATCGTCTTCCATCTCGGGCTGTAACTGCGAAAACTCGCTCCTTCGAGTTGATACATGCCCCGATATATAGCGGTGAACACGCGCGCCGCTTCGGTGGATATTTATTTGCCCCTAATCACAGCGGTTGAGACGTGAAATGGGTTGATCCCTTATTTATCTCGGATCAACACCACCCCCTCTCTGTTTCTATTCCGCTGAGATGACTGGCATGGGGGGCGGGCAGATCACTGTCTCCCCCTCTGTGCAAAACAAAAAGCTACGTCTATTTATCAAGACGCAATAAGGCCGATTACACCGATTATCAAGGTGCGCATGGAAAGGGGGAGGGAGGGTCGGGAAAGGGGCTGGGTAGAATAAGAGTCAATATCACAGTTATTTGCTTTCACGAGAGTAATTTTTTATAAATATATCCATAGTTGATTGTTAACAGAGGTTTTTGTTACTTAGATTAAAGTTATGTTTGATCGTATTTCCCCCCCTTTGTGTATATAATTCACATGTATAAATAAATACCTATATATAAAGGAATGCTCTTTATTTGTAAAAGTAAATGTATAAGAGTTTTCCATTAAAGGGTTGTTGTGGTAAATAAATATATAACGTCATATTCATATGATTGATTGATAAATAATTATATATTTACATTAAAAAGGAAGCGCGTTTGGAAAGAAAAAAATTCTTAGAAAATATTCCTTTATCAATATTTCTTTCGAAAAAGTAATAAGTTTTTCAGGTTGATAACTGTCGTTTGTGTTTACATATATTTTCAAACATTAATTTTCTTCAAGATTTAGAAAAATTATAACTAAACTTATATATCCAAAGCAAAAGCAATCAAGTGTAAAAGAAATATTTTTTATTGTAAGCTAGCATACTAAAATACTGCCTAACATGTGAAAAGCTTTAAATGAGTTATATAAGCCATAAACTGTGTACCTTCAGCTCTTTACATTAACATATTTTTTCTTAATACCTTCTTATGTAGTATATAGTGAAGACGTCTGTCTTCTCTCTATAAATACTCGAATTAATTATATACAAAAATAATTTTAGAATGACGGTTCAAAATTACGATTTCAACTCAAGCATAAATGAGCTTCCTTTTATAATTGACATTTTCATTCGCTTTTAAAGCATGGATTTATTAAAGCATTTTCTTCATAAATTATGAATATTTTTATTTGATTTATTTTTATGGGGAAATAAAATAATGGAAGAAATCTTACAGTAAGTATTTTACTCAGATAAAACAGCTCAATTTTTTTATAAATTTTTTTATGCTCTGCTTGTTTTGCAAATTTATTATAATCAATCCAAAAACAAATATAATAGGTTATTTTATAAATTTCGGTATGTATAACATTGATTTTATTTTAACAATTAATGAATGTGTATTTTATACAATGCTTTCATAGATAAATAATTTTTTTTGAAAAATTAATGTTTATATATTTTACAAAGCTATATATATATATATATTTATATATATATATATATATATATATATATATATATATATATATATATATATATATATATATATATATATATATATATATATATATATATATATATATATATATATATAAACATTCGATTACAATTATTTTAAAATAAAACTTAAAATTTTGGGGTTTTGGAAAAGTATTTTTTTTCTGTTATACATTCTGAAGTAAAATTACAAAAAGTATCATTGTCAATTAGTATTTAAATAAAGCGCTTTTAATTTTGTTTGATATTTCAAATGCATTTTCCAAAAAATATTTTTGGAATATTAAATGAACAAAGTTTTCAATTAGTGATTTAATGAACAAAGTTAATGAACAAAGTTTCCAATATAAAAGGAATTGTGTATTGATTTGTTTCATAATCTATTGGGTACTTACCTATTAGTGTCACCGCAGACAATTTTACTGCTAGTCACAGTACAATAAAAATTATTTTTTAAATAAAACACATGAGTAAGACTCTTTCTTCATTGGTGCTTTCTTTTGTTCTTATAACTAGATGCGATTCCCTTAGGGCTAAATCAGTTTGACACAAAATTGGTCGCGGTGACGCTAATACATAAGTATTGTTGATTTTTATAAGCTAACATTTCTCGGAGCTAAAAATGGGAAGTGATTATCTGCGATATCAAATGTAACTCAGAGAACTAATCAGAGACATTGTCTTTGAATGATTTGAAGATTATGAAGGAGCCAGAAGAACGTTAAATAGTTTGTGGTCGCAATGTTCTCCATGTGAAATGATACCTCAGGAATACATTTTGCTTGATTTCTGCATGTAAAATATAAATTTTTCTACCCAATTTCTTCTACTAACTTACTTTAAAATGATTTTTTTTAATAATATTTTCGAAATATGCTTAAAATATTTTTATATAAAAAATTGCTCGTATTTGCATATTTAGTGCACTAGATCCACATAATGATTTGAAATACATCCCAATATTACTTATTAGATTTGAATGTGAAAGAGTAACTAATTCGATTCTTAAAACTTCCACTCCATTCAATGATTTTTTCCCATGAAGTAGTTTCGAATCTAGTTAGTATCAAATCTAGCAAATATCTAATTTCGAAACCAACTTCTTTTTGGATCAGTTTACCCATATTAGTCGACATATTTCCTCATGAAAATATGTATTTTTAAAATTGATATACCTTAACATCAAAAAATAAGATAGAAAGTTCCAGAACAATATATTGTTTGAAAATATGGGTAATTAATATTAGCGCAAATATCCACCATTTAAATTTGATGTGTTGTTACTAATGACACTTGTACATGCCAAGCTCGGTATGCCTTGGCTATGCGAATTTAAGTCAATTGGGATCGTCTTTCGTTTTAATCAGAGCACCATGAAGGTGAAAGTACGACTTTGTTCTACACACACGCCATAGGTACCCGTTTATAGGGTAGGCAACCATTCACACCTCATTCATACAAGAAAAGGTTAAAGACAGGACAGATAGAGAGAGAAAGTACATCCATGCCCGAACCGGGATTCGAACCCAGGACCTCCTTATCCGCAGTCAGGTACGCTGACCACTAGACAAGTTGGGCTGCTAATTTGATGTAAAAGTGGGTATCAAATTAATTATTAATGATTGCTTTATTTAAATCACTTAAAAAATTAAAAATATTTGTGAATCTTTATATAATTTAAGTATCTCGAAATCTACTACTTTGAGATTCTTTAATACTACTGGGATTGAATGATAGCTCTCATCAGAAAAAATGATAAGAAACAAGGAAAAAAATTTAACAAAGCTAAGTTCACTTTTGTTGATCATAAATTTTCAGAGTCCAGACTTCTTTTAGTGGAATGGCATCGAAATGCGCCCGGTGAAAAATATTACAAGCTATAACAGCAATTGGCAAGAGATTTAAGGGTGGTGGAACATTTTGAGTCCAGTCACGGAGGCTTTTTATCCTTCGACTCGTGCAATAATCGCCCTTATGATAGGCGAAACCAGTTCCTTCTTTTTTATTTCACCCTCTAACAATCTTGGTGCGGATTTTCCGTTTGTTTTATTATTATTTAATTTTTCCTTTATAGTGAAAATTACAGTAAGACTGTTAAGAAGGTAGTTATACTATTTGTTAACTTAAACTGTATTTATTCTCTGAGATTCGAATCCAATTTATTTTTTGCTTCATTTCACTTCTTTTCTGTAACTTTATTATCTTTTTATTGAGTTATAAATAGTAATCGTTATACAGAAAAGCTACATCGCAATGTCGTACATTTGTCGTAAATGCTTTTATAATAAAGTATTGCTTTTATAATCATAAATTCGATTTATTTCTTGTTATAAAATATAAAATTTAATTAAGCTGTTAATGTTATTATACACGTATGATAAAAGATGACGTGCTTACCAGTAATAAATCTAAAAGGAAAACTAATAACAACATTCCAAGAAATAATTCAATATATATATATATATATTATATTATGTATATATATATACACCGCACATACACACATATATATAACATAGAATTACAAAATGGAGCTTGAAAATCATTTAAATGTTCTAGATAAAACAATATAGAAAATTTTTCATTCATTCTAAATAAAAAATATTCGCACATTTATTGTATATTTCTCACAACAAGAATAATGAATAGAATGTGTTAACATTGTTTAACGCATTTACAGTAATTTAAATTTGTTCACTAAAAATAGGTTAAAAAATTCGTTTTAGCATTTTTCCATATGATCAAAAGTAAAATCACTTAGCTTTTAAATTATCTGTAAATTTTAGCAAAATATATTTGATAAGATTTATTGAAAAGAACTCTAAAAGTAGATCACCAAGTCTGAAAAGTAATAATCTAATTTTAGAGGAAACTTAGCAGTTAAATTTTATTTTACTTTTTAACAATTTAATGCGTGATCAAAAACAAGTTTTAGTGAGTGAGAAATAAATTCCTTAGAAAGGTCATTCCTTTTTTTTAATTATGTGACAAAAATTCTTTAAAACCAAACATTTATTTGACATAAGAATGTAAGGTAACGATGATGATAAAAATATCATTCAGTACAACTACTAATCATTAGTTTTTTCCTTTGTGTTGACTGGTGAAAATCGCACATTTGTGATAAAAGAAATATTATCTCCATTTTAATTCTCTTAAAATATTAAAATATATAAGAGAATAAGTAAACTAATAAATAACACTGTAATTAGGTAACTAAATAATTTAATTATAGTTTTTTTGCGGTGTTATATCAAATGTATTAGAAAAACACAAGTATACATATATAGTACTTTACTATCACGCCATTTCTATTTAAAAGTGTACAGATTCAAAAATCAAATTTTAAGTTGTGTATGTATATGAAAAGTTTTTGTACGTCCAATTTTAAAACATAAATTCATACATTTTATTGTGAAATGGAAATTTCTTATATTCCAAACAAAAATCTGCTAGTAAAACTTCAAAGCATATGGAATTTTTCGATATTATTTATTATAATTTTTATAATTCTCTATTATTTAAAGGGATATTATTTATTTTTTTTAGTATATTCACAAAGCATATTATTTCTTTGTGGATAATATTCGTTGTTTTACATACACAGATAATTTTATATTTTTTATCGATTCTATTTTCTGATTTGTTGTGTAAAATAAGTTTAATGAATAGATCTTATAAATATTAATTTATTTATACAACTTGCTACACGAATAATTTAAAAGGATAAATATAGAATTTTTGTTTTATTATGTGTGTTAAATTACTTTCAATGATTTCAATTTGAATTATATAGCATTAATCTACCATTCTATGGTCTGTCTTTGCATAAAAAGCCATAGAAAGAGAGTTAAGACGGGTTGGTAATATTACACTTGTCCGAAAAAAATACAATCAATAAATTTTGAAAGATAAAAATAATTTGGAATATTGAGTAATAAATTTATATAGTTGCAAGTTATCGTTTTTATAAATTACCCCAAATTTAATGTGCAGAGTGTTTTTCTTTTTCTTTCTTTCTTTTTTTTTTCCTTCAGCGTTATTTATAATTACTTCCTAATAAAAAATACTTTGGATGTGATGTAAGTTTATTTTATCTCATATTATTAACACACTCAAATTCAATAAATGAAATATTTTAAATCAGTTTTAAGCAATAGTACTATTACATTATTGTTTCAAAATATAAAATATAATTGATATATAGTGAATATAACTAAAATATTATATTCATTGCATCAATTATATTTTAAACAATAATATGATAATAAAGTTGAAACAAAAAATAGTAAATGAATTTAAATTTCTAAAAAACTGACTTCATGTTTAATTGGACTATTAACTATGAAATATTGCTAACGGATTTAAATTCTATTACTTTCTCGCCTTTCACTTAATATTTATAATGTATTAATGAAACTTAGTTTGCATTTTTTAAATCTTTAATTAATATCTTTATCCATTTATCAAACCTACATGAAATGACTTTGAATGCAAAATAAGCATTTTCAAAAGCTTTTATCAAATCACAATTTTATTTTTTATTTAAATTTAAGTCTACAAATAACAGGAAATCTTAAAAACAGAAATCTAAGAAAACACCGATAGCTATGAAAATAACAAAGTACAATGAGAAAACATTAGATTTTTCATATAGTAAAAATTTTGAGCCCTTTCATTAAAACATTTTTTTTTCGAATAGAAGTTATATGTATTATTAAAATAAAAAATCACATGAAAAAAAATTTAAAAGATTTTGAACGAGTATAAATAAATATATAGCAAGATCATCTATACGAACGATGAAGTATAAATATCAATAACAAAGGATGTCATTTTTGAAGAAATATGGAAAAAAAAAAGAAGCGAAAATTTAGAAATACTATAATTTCAATTACTCCAAACAAGTTTAGTGAAATAATTGAAGATTTATAGAATCATTTTAGTTATCTTACTCCATTTTTATTCACTTTTTAAATTATCTCGTCTTGTGTGAACGTTTCAACATTTTTTTTATTTTTGTCTTCATCAATCCATTATTACCTCCTAAACTCCCATTTCTTTTCCTAAGTGATCATTTTCAAGAGTCCTTTCCTAATACGGACAAACAATTCAATCATCTGCAGGAGAAGGCGAGGAGAGGAGGGAATATTTGCAATGACATGCAATTTTATCATCAAAGATCTCTAATTATATCAAATTTGCTGCAGAAATCCGGGAGCGGATGGACCAGGACATGGCGAGTGTTATCAGCTAAACACCCATGTTCGACAGAAGTGCTGCAACTGTGGACTACGCTTCTTAAGTGCTTGTTCTGATAAATCATTTTACACCGACCTATCATTTGTGAAGATACGAAAGTAAAAAAGAAATTAAAGCGACCACTTAGAAGAACAGCTAAGAAGGCGAAAGTTGTTTCTGACTTCCGATTTAATAGAGTCTGATTAATAGGAGATGGTTACACAAATGATCTCTTTTAATTTCTTTTTTGCCAACAATTTGGAATGGAAAGACACTTCTGTTTCGACAAGTCCCGGAGGCAACTTGACGCAAAATGTCTGGGAATATAATAGCAAGTTGGTATGGAGGATCCCAAGAAAATCGGCCAGATTTTTTTTCATAACAATTTGGTCGCTTAAAATTTTTCTATCGCTAAAGACACAGAACTAAAAAAAAAGTTGAATAGAAAATAAAAGAAAATAAATATTTGCGTGAATAAAATCTAAATGTGTGTATTCTAGATATTAATTTGAATGAAAGCTTAGACTCTAGTCATTTGAAATAATAACTAAAAGATTTTAAAGCAATGGTATAGAAATCACATTTATTATATGTCATCAATATAATGGCATTCGTATTTGATTTTGCAATAAAATAAAGTTTTCCAAGCAATTACTTTTGTTATTTGGAAGAAGTTAGTAAGATTTAATAATACGTTAAGAAAATTGGCTAATCAATTATTATTAACATCTTACCCTTTTTATATGAATCAACTAGTATTATATTTAATTTATAAGTTTTTAATGTTTATAATATCCATGAGAGATTTTTGATTTCTTATATACTTATTTTTAATTTGAACAATATAATCACTTTAGACTTAAAACATTTTACTTACAGATACATTTGAAATTAGTAAATTCGAATTATAAAAAAATACTCTTTAAAGAAAATTTGAAGGATTCTAGAACGTATGAACGCTTTTTTTTAAGTTGATTCAAAAATGTGAAGTGGACCTTAAATCTCTTGTGGATAACAATTCTTCATAGTGTCTGTCAACAATACTAAAAACATTGACAGTAATAGCGAAGGTGTTTTTTTTTTCCTATTGTACATAATTTTATAAATTTAAAAACGTGTTAGTCTACATTAAATTAATTTTCCCCTTTTTTCTTGTTGCTTAAGTTGGTACTATAAACATCACACTAAATTTCATAAGGAATGTATTAAAAATGAAGCAAACTACACAGAAACACACCCACATTGTGCTTTAATCAGTTCATTATTATCTTAAAGCATTTTTAATTTAACTATTTTCCAGATTGATAAAAATGAAGAAGATTTTATGGAGAAGTTTACATCAAAATTTCCAGTCTAAATTAAATTAAATTTAGTTTAAATGTGATGTATTGTTTAATTTTTTACAGGATAATCACAGATATTAAGGAAAACAATCATATATTATGCATTGATATATGATTATATGTGATTTATCTGTATATAAGATTAATATTTAACATAAAATATATATTTAATCAAATTCTCAGAAAACACTAGAATTTATAACATTTAACAAATTAAATTACCTTGTTCACTTGTTATTACTTATAATAGAAATATTATCATTTTTTTTATAAATATCGAAATTAAGTGAGAAATTATGTATTAAACTTAAATAAAGGAAAAACTCAAAGCAAGGAAAATATTTTCCTTTTAGTTAAAAAGTGAAGGACTTACGTTATTGTAAGATTTGATAGACAATAATTTAATATTATCTTTAATATCACACAGCAGCTAGCTTAAAAATGAAAGTCATTTAAGGTACTCGAACACACTTCTCTATAATTTTTGAGGAAAAGGTTTCTTCGACAGTAGGCAGTATTTACGTATTTCAGAAAAAGGAAATCATCAAAATTTGCAGGTATCCATCGGACAAACGTATATAAAAAAGAGTAGCACAATATTTATCCTTTTTTGTCTAACAATACTTAAGATCAAATTTAGGATATTTCTTTCCGAAAAACATTACCTTACTACCTTGCCACGATAATCTCTATTTAATTTTCACTTATATATATTTGATTTTACTAATAATGATCTTTATTATTTAAAATGAAATTTAGATGCAAAAATTTTGCATAATTATGCTAACGAGAAAATATCAAATCGGAAAATACTTTCCTGTACATTTCTTAAAAAAAAATTCATTTATTTCATAGCATTTCTTTTAATTATATAGACATTTTAAAATAAATATTGCTTTCCTATAAATTTATACTGCTTCTTTTCCAACTTAATAACTATAATTTTATTCGTTTTGATTTTACGAAAAATATTCTGCATTTAGAGTAAAAATATGATTTAATATATTTTGGATGTAGTCATAAAAATAAAATAATACTAACTTCAGTTTCCTGCTCCTGTGTTATTATAACTGTTCCTCGATAATTGAATAAAAATATTCTATATCCTCAGGAAGTATTCTTCGGTGTAGATCGGGAAGTGATTTTGTTCTTTTTTGCTTATATAAAAACATCATTCCAATTTTCTCGTTATTAATTTTAATGGACTATTATTACAGCTAGGAATTCTGTATCAAGACCCCACACACTAACAAGTTCAAATTTATTCATTTTGAATTGTTTTCTTTTTTTATAGAAAGACAAATGTGAAAATAATTGCTATGTACGCATGTCAATGAAATATAAAGAAGGAAAAATGCCACGAAAATATTTTATTTTTTATTTTTAATGAATTTGCTTCGTAAATACTGAATTTTTCGTATTTGTTAAATATCGTTTGATTTCAAATTTTTAATCAGCTAAGGCGTAGATAGATTTAAGTTCGCAATTTTTGTTAGTTTTATATGAAAAAAGAAATCGTTTTCACTTCATAAAACAGGAAGTAAAATATTAAAATTTGTGTAAAAGTGGTGGAAGCTGCGGTACGATGCCGTCGGCTAGGCTACTTGCAAGGTCAGATGACGTTATTTCATGAAAAGAATAACATAAAAGTGGAGCGAATAGAATTTCTAAAAAGGTACTCGCATTTTGGTAAACCAATTTATTTACTCATTTTTTACTTACAAAACTGCCAAAAATATTTCAAATAATAGAAATGTTCATTAATTTTATAACAATACTATCAAAACATGTCTTAATTCCAGTAGCTATATATTCAATTTTGAAATATATTTATTGAGGGCAGACAGTAAGTAAAAATAAAAGTTATTATGACACATACCAATTTTCAAACTAAGGAATATTATTGGTTGATAGATTTAAAAGCAGTAGTTTACCTTTTGTAAATATGTCTTGTTATTAATTTATCTTCAAAGAGTATAATATTTACTTTGAATACCTAGCATGAGAGAAATGTATTTGTTCAAAATAGCTCAAAATTACCTATTTCATTCTTAGAAAGTAGGATTATTAACTTTAAAATTTATTTTATTTATTGTGGAAAAATTTGGTAAGCATGTGAAAGGACTTCAATTGGTTATATTCCAAAAATTAATTACTGTATTTTTGTTTAATTGTATGAATTATACATTTTCCAATTTAAAAAATTAAGTTTATTTTAGAATGTGAACTGTACTAGAAAATAAAAAAATTGAAATATAATTATTTAACTTACCTGTATCTGCTTTTTAAATTAGCAATTGATATAATTCCAAATAACTTTATGTGCAAACTCAATGCTTCTTTCAATATTTTTGGAACATAAACAAACAAGGATTTTCTGTAATAAAAAAGAAAAATTTCTCTTAAAAATGAGAATTTACATAAAGCTTTACATAGTTATTTTATTATATTTAAAACGAAATTTTATAAGAAACATTACTAAAAAGACAATTTCTTGCTTAATTAATAAATACAACAATAATATTTGTTACATTAATAACTAAAAGACAAAAATTCATGTAAAGATTTTTATAAACAATATTAAAAGCTTCATATAAATTATTATTTATTATTTTTTAGTTAAATAAAACTTATATTACTGTGAAACATTTAATGCATTATTATGAAAATTTAAGTCTTCAAATATTTTTTATTACAATTGTACACTTTTTACATATAAAAAGTAAAAAAAAAAATCATTTTCTTTAAATTTTGAGTACCACTTATTTCTATCACATAACCTTATTTCCCATATAAATAATTGGAAAAATACTAGTTTTTAACAATGAATTAATTTTAATATTAAATATTTCATTACAATTATTCTTAACTTTAATTACTTACATTAACTTTCTACAAGATTATGGTATAAAAACGATAAATATATTTAAAGTGTACTTATGTATTTATGTACATACGTACACATATATCTGTATATTATTTTAAAGTGAGAATCTAAAAAAACTATTTCTAAGAACAAATGTAAGAGTTTACCTAGATAGAAGTCGTCTTTTTACTTTTCCAATTCTTCAATATTTATATAAAAAAAAAAGCTGATAGTTTTCATCACATTATAAAAAGTGTTGTTATTTAACTCCCTCATAATTTTCTTGAGTTTCCACTTAATCCTAGTTGACAATAGATTAAGTCCGGGCTCATATGAATACAATTATATTTAGATCATAACGGAATAACAAATGAAACGAAAATCCGGTCAGTTTCAACAAAGAATAAGTGTAAATATTTAATGGCTTCCATAATTCCTTATGCAACAGAATCGAAACATATCAATCATTGTCACCATTAAAACGAATTTGGATATTACCATTCACTGAGGGTCGATTCATTCTCGGGCATCAAGCTAAATATTGCGCCAACATAGGGTTTATAAATGAAGTTCGTTCTTCTTGACCTTTCTTCTGAACGGTATCAGATGATCCTGTGGGTTTCTCACTGTGAGCATAGTTCTCTGGCTGACCACTGCAGAAAGAGAACACTGCAACCGGAGTTTATGCAAATTGGCAATCTTTTGTGTCTCTTTTGCATCAAGGTTGTCTTTAATTGGGAGGAAGCAATGCGGGAAGCAGATGTCACACAGAAGACGAGTTGACCATTCAGAGCACGTAAGACAGGGGAAAGAAAAAAAAGGAACAACGACGAATTAATCCACCTGCTGTAAGAATGGGTCCTCAACGAAAGGTGTTATTCTCTTTCCTGTTGAGCTATTTGCAAAGAACCGACACGTTATGCCTGGTGTTCGATCTGATGATGCGTGGCGGGAAGCCAAGTGTCGCATTTCTCATTTTAATTCGATAAGAGTATGTGTTTTAGTCGGTATAACTTATTTGAGGTAATTAGTCCAGTGCTCCAGGGTCAATAGTGCCTCCGAGGCTGCTCGGTGGTCGACGTCTTAGCCAGAGTTGGCGAAACAAGGCCGAGCGAGGGTCATTGGTATGGTAGACACGGTACTACCACCTTTTCATCTATTTTATTTTTCCCGCTTTTCTTCCTCCCATCCTGTCCGTTTCTTAAAGTCGTTACGGAGACACATCGCGAGGGTGCAAATTGGAATCGAATGTGCTCGACGAGAAAGGGTTCATTCAGTATTATTATTATTATATAAATATGATTATTTCTCTTGTATTCTTTCTTGAAATAGTTATTTTTTATTATATCTTGTTTTTATTGAAAAATTGTGGGATAAGAATTTTTAAATTTCTTTCAGTGAATAATAAATAAATCTATATATATGTTTAAAGGTATTACAACAAAAAAGTAATTAAATAAAGTAGAATTCTATTGATAGTTTATTTTTATTGAAAAATTGTGGGATAAGAATTTTTAAATTTCTTTCAGTGAATAATAAATAAATATGTTTAAAGGTATTACAACAAAAAAGTAATTTAATAGAGTAGAATTCTGCCTATAAAATACTTCCAAGTATTTAATTTTATAGTTGTTTTTGTTTTACTTAAAAAAGATCTTATATCAATGAAAGAAGTAGGAGCAGTATAGAAAATAATATTTTATTTAGTTCTCTGTGTAAAAAAAGTGACTAACTACATTTAAATTTGAAAAAGTATTATTTGAGTTGTTTACTTTTAATTTTTTTTAGCAGATTACTTCAATCGATTCCTGGAATTCTGCTGTTTTGAAGAAGTTCAATATTATCAAATTCGACACAAACATTTAATTCGACAGTTCTTTTTACATTTGAATAAGTAATTTATTTTATCTATTCTTGTTATGATAAACATGAATTAATAGCTATATATATATATATATATATATATATATATATATATATATATATATATATATATATATATATATATACATATATTTGTTTTTGTATTTGCAATTCAATTTGATTTAACTCTATATATTATTATTTTATTTTTTTCCTCTCTGGATAAGAAAACAAAAATTTTGTTTTCCTGTCCACTGACTTCAGGCTTTGTAAATCACTAGAAAAGCATAGATGGTGATGGGTATCGCTTCTGTCGTGTCTAAAAAGCATTTTTAACATCATTCTAAATTAACACAAATAGTTTATTGCGTGCAATGGTAAATCGGCTTAAGTATAAAACTTAGAGTTTCATTGAAATATTATTTAACTTCAATGAGTCTGAGGCTATTTGTATATTAATCCTTAAGTCATAAAATTAAAAAAAAATTGTTTCAATATTAAGAATAGAATTGTAGAATATTTCATCACATGAACTTTTAATTTAAATCAATTTAGAAACATTGAATTGAAAGGGACTTTTACATTGATGTTTTCCTCTGACATTTAATAAGTATCTAACAAACAAATTCAATTAATTTCTTGTGACTTTTAATAAAGTATTACTCAGAAGAAGAAAAAAAAATGGTTCATGCTTTCTAAATGAAAAATTCAATTTCTTTGAATATTTAATTCCACGAAACAAGGTCATTGTCTCAGTTGGTTCATCCAATGATTTCTAAGAAGGCAGGTGACACTTGTGACAATGTTGATAGAAAATGTTACAAATCCATCAAGGTGCAAAAGCCTCGCAACTGTTCTTGCACTTATGCATCCTTAAATATTCCTCTTTGGTGGAAAAAGGAAATGAGACACGTCTGTTTGATCTGGTCGTGAGGAAATGACCTCTGTCAGAGCCCTCTCCTTTCCGGCTTTCGTCTGTATTCCGCGAACATTTGCGTAATTCGAGCGCTATCCACACGAATATTATTTCAATGAGCAAATAACTGCCTCCGACGCATGGGAATGATCGAGTTAGGGCACCGGAGATAGTCGGAAATAGCTCCAGAGGATGCAGCTGAGAACATACTCTGTCGGCGCATGCGCCAGGTGGTTTTCTGAATTAAAAGTCTTCTGCATTCACTTCACATGGTATTAAGTGAATCGGAAGAACTCAACGAAATTCTATGCATAATTAAGAAGCAAAAGAAATTTGTCTATTTGAATCTCTTAACTGTAACTGTCATTATAATGAATGTCATTTTCATTCCTGAAATTACAGCAAAAAACAAAAATGTGAATCTGTTTTTAGTATGTCTTCCAGATGAAATTTTTTTATATAATTGATAAATTATTCTTAGTTTCCAGGGTCGGTATTGTTGAACTTAAATATTAAAAACACTTTTTTTATAATATTAGTAGACTGTAAGAATTTAAAAATAAAGAAAGATATAATGTTGAATTCTGAAGATCTTTATTGAATGAATTGGAACAAACACATTAGTTTATTTAGTGTGGTAAATCATAATATTAAATTAATACTTAGAATTGACTTGAAGGAGAAGAAAATCATTACAATGTGATATCATACTGTAACATATTATGCAAGCGATTACGATGATTACGATTAGATTTTCAAAGACTCATTATTCATATTTTACTACATATAAACCAGAAAGAAATAGTTATATTCATGGTGTCTAGGATTTATTCTTTTCCTGTTTGTTTTGTTTATTGAAAGGACATTTATTTCGAGCAACAAATAAATAAATTTTTTCAAAGAAGAAACGCATATTTATTTACAGTTCTTTGAAAAGCATGAATATATGAGAATATTAATAAGAGAAGACCAATTTAAAAGTTTTGGTCTTTTTTTTTACTTGAAATAATTACAAACATGTAACTATTCTGTAAGATTCATTATAATTAATTTTCTTAAAATAAAAGCTAATTTAGAAAAATGATCACGTGATTTCTAATTAATAACTAAAATTTTTCCGTATATATCGTACATGACAGTCAAATATAGATACAAACATACAGGAATAAGTTTAAAATATTGATGACTATTATTTAGATCTTCCTCGATAGCTAAATTTCATCAATAACATTGCTAAATTTCTTCATTTTTAGGACTTAAAACTGAATATTCAGGAAATAACACATTTTAAATAAATGAAAACTACATTCGTTTTTGTGCAGTTTAGAATGTTTATTTTTGTTTCATATTTTCTGAGAAAAGACAGAAAAGCAATTTTAGACATTGAGCCCAGTGAACCTTGATAATTACAGTGATCTGTAAACATATCCTTCGGAAAAATCGGGCGTTGGAACAATTTCAGTACTTATCAACTTTAATTGGATAGATGGAGCCCCATCACAAAACAAAGAGTGAAAGCTATAATGTCTACTAATATACATCGAAAGAATTATTTTGCACTTTTTTGCTTAAGTGTAAACTAAACAAACAGTAGACAAAGTCGTGTGATAATTAAGCAGTTACAGTAATAATTGTGGCAGTTTCAAATATCAAGCCAGGAAATATTGCTACCTGATATTGAATTACTAGTTCCTTTATATATATATTCTCATTTGAAAAATAACCCATGAAATGAATAAAATAAATGCATTTTTTAAAGAAGATATGATGTCTGCAAATAGGGAGCTGTTCAATGTATTCAAACAATGTAGCTTTGAATAAAAAATGTGATTCTATTAATGACGACATGCATTGTTTCGAAAATGGTAAAAGTTGTTATCGAATGCATTTCTATATTTTTTGTAATGTTCAGATGTAGATACCTTCAGGTATACTACAGGAGCCACGAATATTGGGGTAAGAATTTTCTGGTAAATGGAGAAATTTTTCTATTAAATTCCTTTCATTCAAATAAAAAATCTTAGATTGCTAAACAAGAAAATATTTTGGAAATATAATAACAAACATCAATTTCAGTATACTTTTATATAGATTAATTGTCATTAAAAATGTTGATATAAAAATACACCTTTGTAAAAATCAGAAACTCAGTTTTTCCTCGTTTACAAACTATTTATACATGAAAATATTTTCTAAGCTTAATTGCCAACTTCAATTGTCATTATTATAACTAAAATTCATAAAAATAAATTTTAATTTCAAATAACATTAGTTATTGAGTTTTCTAAGTTATGGTAGGTTTTTTTTAATTATTAATTCGATGCTGCATTTAATAATTTAGTTGAAAATAAGGTTAACTGATCCAAGACATTCTTCTTCTTAGAGTTGGATTTGTATGTTATTGGGCACCTCTGCTTTTATCAGCATTTTGTACTATTAACTCCAAACCCAATGTTTCCTAGTTCCAGTTGCTCGGGTCACCCACTTTATTAATGAAGTCCGATAACCCTTTAATGGAGTCTAGGTGTAACTCTCTAGTATGGATGATGCCTAAAGAAGTTAATCTAGGGAGGGCAAGAGCCTCGCATTCGTAAATGATATGCTTGGCCATTTACTCTTGCGTATGACATTTCCTGCAGATAGGATATCCAAGACATTAAAATTTATTTTAAGCGATTTAACGGACAAATTTAATCATTTTTAAAAGTGCTAATTTCTGATATTGTTTGAAAAGAATTGGAAACGATATATTAAATATATTATGTATTTATGCGTTACATTGCACTCAAAGTGTTTTACGCATCAGTTAATTTACAGACTCAGCCGATTAAAAAGTAGTTGATATAATAAATCTCCGATGAGCAAATAATTTAATCACTTCTCCGTAATCCTACAACCATCATTAACCTTTTGAATGGCCCGACATAAACATAACACAAAACTAACCGTAGATTACAGCATATATTTCAAGCTCCCGTTTTCATTATTATAATTTTTTAGAAGTAGCATTTATTATACTTTTTTTTCTTCCTTTTGCCCTCTCTCTTTAATACGATCGACAAGGATTACCGACCACAGCTCCAGCTTCCCGGTATACATAAGGCGAAAGCATCGACCAGGTTTAATGACTTCATTAAGAACAGATTTCTAGCTCCTAATTTATCGGGGAATATATTAGTTGTAACGAGCGTCAATTGCATCGTTTATATTCTGCAGCGGCAGTTGCCGTTTGGGAATGGAGTTGAGTTGAAGAGAAGGAAAAAAAATCGTTTGATGTCTTATTGGCTTGACTGGATGGAAAGTGGAAGTAAAAGAGTCCTTTTTTGGAACAATCTACCCACAAGCATTTTCAATGAAAGAATCATTATTTGAAAGTCGCATTAATTAACTAAAATATGTTACTTTTCGGAATTAGCAATTAATATTCTTTTCAAAATGAAGAGTATCTTAAGATAATGTCTATTAATACACGACAGTGAATAATTACTTTTTATCTATAGTATTTAAACTAACATTTTCATAAAAAGATTCAGCTTATAATAGAATTTATTATATTTGCATCATTTTGCAAGTTTCATGTACTTCGGAAATTACTTAAAATAAATTGCAATAAAAAGACTTTGTGTAGCAAGGTATAAAGTATTTCCGGCATATTTTTTAAAAGCTGATAAGACCTCTTATAACATGTTATATTAACCACGAGAATCAAAACTAAAATAAATAAATAACTATCGATGTTTTAAATAATTCTATTTATATTATGTTTTTTTTTCTCCATTTTTTTTAAAAAATTATAAACTATTTCGATGTTTGAAATAATTTTAATATTTTCTAAGGCAAATGCAATATTATTAAGAAAATTACAATTCAAAATATATTTATCCATTAATATAAAAGGTTTGTTATTTTTTTATTAAAAATAATTGACTTTGGACTCTTATTTTTTTGAAGTTTTTATTATTAGTACTGTTTATCAACAAATGTGGGGAATTTATTAGATACATAGACTAGTTTCATTATATTATTTTTTTAAATTATCGGAAACTTTCTTTTTAAAAATAAACATTTACTAAATGTATAACCTGTTTTTGTTATTACATATGACATGTTATGAAAAAGAGAAATTCATGAAAAATAAGAATATTTATAATAATTTAACAGCGATAATGTGTAAAGTAAAAAATATTCCTCAATAATTTGTTGCAAAATAGTGAAAATTTAAAGACAAAAGAATTGAAGCAAAATATATGAAATCACTTTTAAATGCAATCGACCAATGAGAAAATTAATAAGTATAAACTAATAACAAACATAATAAGGAATTTTTAATTCTTGGCTGGTTAATTTATTTATCATTAGATTCAAATATTAAATTTACTCTTGAATCAAAAAATGACTATAAGATTGAATTATTAAATGTGGTTTTTCAGTTCCACCATATTGAAATGAAAGTGACAATAGAATGATAACCTGTTTAAACTAGTTCTTTACGATGGAAAAATGGTTCTGCAGCTATTGTTATTTTTTTAAAAGTGATTTATTACAAATGCTTCTTTAACTGTGTAGTAAATTAGGAGTTCTAAGTAAGGAATATCATTCATTCATCTTTTGTTTCATTCTGTCTTTCCTTTTCATGTAGCGAATGACGAGTACAACTTGTGATACACCGCTAGGTCAAAGCAGATAGAGTACATGTGCTTTCAGTTTCACCATCCTATAACTCTTGCGACAAAACAAAAGAGGAGAAACAAAATAAAAGACCGTGCCTATTACATAAAACGGGCAGGGGGTGAGAACTAGGATGGGGGAGTACATCGGAGGGGGACCCTCGGGTGTTCTGAGTTGACTTTTTAAACTAGCTGTCGACAGGCTCGAGTTTTATGGTGGATTAAAAAGAATGAGCTCGCAGACTCATCAGGACGACACCGGACAAAAAGAGACACTTCTTCAGCTACCGTGGCATTTCCATTTTTCAGGCTCTTCTTTAAATTATCTGAAGGTTCATTTATTTCGCTTTAACGTCCCGCCACTTTCTGGTGTCCCCACCACCCCTACTACTTCTCTTAGAAAATACCGACGCTGAAAGATAGCCATTAAAAATGCCTTTTTTTTACTTCTTAAAGGATTTGACCTCTTGGAACCGATGATATTGACAAAATTAATTTCAAGAAAAAATGGTATGAAATAAATTAAGTAAAGAAAGATTTTTGTTTTCAATTAAGTGAAGTATAATTTATTTAAACTTGACGTAATTTCCCAAGATTAAAATGTAAATAAAGTAATTAATTAGGCATTCAACTGCTTATTTAGATGTAAATAAGTATCTTTATAAAACCATTTTTATGTTTTTAATTCATATTTAAAGAATTAAAATGAATGTTTTTTGCTTTAATTTGTATCGTATAAAATTAATTGTATAAAATAATAATGACTAGATTAAACGTAGATATAAAAGGAAAAACTAAAATATTAATAACATATAATATAATATCAAATAATGTATATTTCCCTATAAAATAAAAATCATTATGCTATGCAATTCAATAATTCAATTGCAAAACCATGAAAGTTTCAATCCGAAATGAGTAAAAAGTATATATATATATATATATATATATATATATATATATATATATATATATATATATATATATATATATATATATATATATATATATATATATATATATATATATATATTATATATATATGTATATACATATATATATATATATATATATATATATATATATATATATATATATATATATATATATATATATATATATATATATATATATATATATATATATATATATATATATATATATATATATATATATATATATATATATATATATATTTGTTATTACAATGACTTAGAACAGAGTTACATATATTTCTATTATGATCAATCCATACAAAAAATGTATTTATAAAATAATAGTACTTATATTTCATAGAGAAGAAGAAGAAAGAATTGACGAATCATATTGAAAAAAATAAATAAATTCAATCTATTATTCCATATTCAGTAATATTATTGATAGATGGAGACTCTGTCAGTTTAATATACCTTAACAGTAGAAGTTATGGTTAGCCGACTATCATTTTATAAGCAATGTAAAGGTTTTATTGTTGCATTATGATTTTAACAGTTCATTGGTTTGACTTTCACTTTTTTCTGGATGTTTGATGATATTCGGAATCTATTTGAAGATTTAAAATTTGGCTGGTGTAAAATAGATGGAAGTACATGGCGTCATAGAAACTATCTAAGCATTTATTCGTAAGTGTCCCCATAAACAAAACAGTTTGTTCTTCTGCGGTAAACATGATAAAGGAGATATAAACCAAACGAATTATTGACCACCAATATAGACATCATTGGCATAATTTTTTTAAATTAATGTAAGAAAAATTTACTGAATAATTTACATACTATATTAGTGCTTATTAAACAAGGTATCAGTACCTTAAGTAGAATAGCTTTGACACCATACAGTGTGCAACTTTACAGTAAAAATGTGATTACGGAATTTGAATATGCAATGCATTTTGACTTCTGGGATGATATCATATTCATGTGTTGTAAAGGAGAAAATCCTCATATACTAATCCCGATAGACATGCATGGAAAAGGCAGATGTGTAACATTTCTCCTCCATTGTTCAATAATTGCTGAGATCGATTCAAAGGCAAGCAACTCTTGAAAATATGGCTCTATCGATGATCAACGAGAAGAAATATTTAAAATGCATTTTAAACTACGTGTGTTCGACCAATATACAATTGTATAACTACGTGTGTTCATGTATGATCAAAGTATATGAACAGCTATAGGACAATCTCATTTATAGTTTGATATACAAACTTAAAGCTGTAGAATGAAAACAATTTAAATTAAAATTCTCCAGATTTAAAGCAAATATGTATGTACTTTCCTAATGTTTCGTTCATTTTTCATATTTAGAAGATTCATTAGTGTCGCAAGCAAGAATGAAGACAATCAGAATGAACACTCAGTATTATATCAAGTTATACAAAATTTAATGTACTGTTTAAGTTCTTAAGAAAGGAACTGGAACACTGATTAAAAAAATTCTTCTTTCAGAGTGAAAGATTTTCCCATTAAGCATAGGAAGTAATGGCGTATCAATGGATCTTTTGTTCCTCTTTGAACAGATGGCCAAGAAAATCCAACCAGAGAAAAAGTCCAGAGAAAGATACCTTCTCTCTCAGTACCGCTGTTGTTCTGCGTCTTTCATCCCGTTGCAGGATAAACAGTACTATACACTTGGCGGGATTCGACCTCTGGCAAGTCGTCGCAAAAGAGCGAGCTGCCAATTACTCTTTTTTGGCGAGTTATTTTTGACTCTCTTTTGAAAAAGGAACAAACAATTCCTCATTAGCCATCTACACGGGATTTGGGGAGAGCCATCACCATTAAAACAGAAGACAAAAGACTTGGATAGGAAGAAGAAAAAAAAAGCAATGATCACAGACCAGTTCCGTATTTCTCACTTCTTTTATTTTCGTTGGGTGTCTTGACCCGTCCGAGTGAAAATGCTGGGGGAGGGTATTTTTCAAGAATAGAAAAGAAGCTGCGGGAAAATGAAGAAATAAAAAAAAGCAAGCCAAATGTCCTGAGGCCATAATCGCCCGCCTCAGAAAACTATGGATCGGGTATCGCAGGGTGGTGAGAATGTTCTTTCTTTGGACAAACATTGTCACTAACCTCATGTTTTTTTTTTAGGTCACCGATTGCTCTTCATTAATTGCCTCAGACGTGCGTGGATTTGAGATGGGTGTACAGACATAAGAATGCCGACTATGAAAAAGAACATTTTCTGGACGTAATTCCTTCGAACAGCATAATGTTCATTGATTATATATATATATATATATATATATATATATATATATATCCTTTAGAAATTTCGCCTAAATATATTAAATTGAAAATGAACATTAGACATGATAATTATAAAATAATTGAAATTTAAAATCAATTGTATAGCTGATTCGAAATTCATCATATTTAGTGATTAATGAATGAAAAACTACTTTATTAATTTTGCTTCAAGAAGTATTGAGAAAAATTTCGCATGCGACTCAGTTTTTGCTCTACTTTCGCATGCGACTCTGTTCATGCAATTTGTTCGCAAAAGAGAAATTTCTCGCAAGTAGGCCCATTGTGTTGATTTTTATTATACTTTTCTATTTTGGTTTCCATTTCGATTTAATTAAGTATGAGAACTAATTGTTTATTTATGTGAGATTAAAAGATTTCAGAAAGTCGCTGTTGATTGGTTTTATAGTGAATATATATTTGTGCGTTTGTTTTAATATAAGAAAAAAAAAGCAAATATTAGCATGTATTACGGCTGTTGACAGCTTTTGCTTGCAAAATTGAAATGAAGATAAAATAAAATGTAATAATTGATTGAGAGATATAATAAACTTATTTGAATTTAATCCTTTAATATTTGTGATGAATGTTATTATCTTGTCATAACATATTCAAATTAAATTAAACTTATATTATTTTCTATAGTAATTTTGCGTATAACTTATTAAGATATTATTCTTCAAATTATTTGTTTTCCTTTACAAACCAATTTAATTCTATTCATATATGTACGTAATAGAATGTGATCAATTACAAGGAAAATATCGCAAGACATAAAATGGAACAATTTCTGAAAAATTTTAAAATCAAAATGCTTCATAAATCCATACAATCTGAATGGTTCTTACGACGGAATGTTTTTCTGAAAAAGGGAATAATTTTATGGAGATAAGACACTTGAATTTATGTATCTGCAAAATCTGAAAAAAATATGAGGAACTAAAATCCTCATGCCTCGAGCAATTTGAATATGTTATAATGGAATAATTAACAACATGGCCTTCAGTTAATAGTTCGTGAATACCATTTTTATCTTATGTTTAGATGGCATGTATAATTTTTCAGAATTCTATACGAAATATAAAAGCAGGTTGATTTTGACTTTTTGATCATAAAGTGATCAAAAAGTCAAAATCAACCAAAGTAGAGTGGGAAATCAATCCAATATTTTATCTTCAAACATAAAGAAAGAAACACTTAAGTTTTCGATAAAACTTTCAGATAAATCTTATTAGAATTTTTATTTTCAGAAAATAGTTGCTAAAAATGTTTTAATTGATAATCTCTTAAAATCAACCCATAAATGCTCAGAGAATTAGATTATTCTCATAGTTCTGCCAAAAAAGTTCCTCATTAGACTTTGAAATCTCTCAAAAATATAAGAATGAAAATTTAAACTTCAGCAATTGTTCTGGGATGGGCAAATGAATAAAATCCAGAAATAAAAACTGAGATTCAAATTTTGATAAAAATTACTTTTAACATCATGTCGATATGTTTTGTGTCATATATTTCATTACTTTTACATTAAGAATTTTTTGAGTATTCCGGAAATTCAACGATATTTTGTGATTCAAGTTCTGATTGAAAGAGATTTAAAATTCATTTAATATTTCGTTTCTTTATAATCTTTACTGAAAAAATGTAGACATTTCTGAAAAATAACATACAAACACGATTAATGTGTCTCTCTTGATAAGACCTTCACCTATTAAAGTTAAATTAGCAATAAAATAATTCTAAATTTAAAGCATGTCCTAAAAAGTTATTATTAGCTTAAGTTATCTATTAAATCAAACACAATCGGAATGTATAATTTGTACTTCTGAAGCGTTCCTTCTACGAATACAACTTTCGAATTCTTTTATTGCCATTCGCGGAAATACAAGATAGCGGGACGACAATCGACGTCACCAGAGAGTCTTAACTAGTTCTCCTTCTCGCTTATAATTAACGGCTTTCCAAAACGTAACTCCATTCATGACCATAGTTACGCGCATACTTTTGGTTGAAAGAAAAAAGTAAGAAGAAAAAGACAAGCAGGAAGGGGAAAGAAGATAAAAAAAAAATAAACTGGCGATGAATAGGCCAGTTTTAGAGAGCTTTCGTATCTGGCAATTAAGACTAACAAGGCCCAAGCAGAGAAAAATTATTTTTTTGACCACGGCGCGTAACTTTTAAATTCGTTTATAATTGGAATGATCTATGGAAAGGAGCTAATACGTAGCCATCTTCTTCTTACTAAAAAATGTTTATTAACTGTTGAAGTAACGCTGATTAATTTAATGATAAGTTTATTTTTTCTTGCAACTAAGACGTACAGTTTTACATTTATTATAATGCTAAGATGGAGTAATTGAAGCGAAATCATTGAGACGGTATTGTATTCTACGGGCAATGTAAGACTTTTTTTCCCCAAAAATTAGTATTTTAGGAAGGTAAATATGGTGTGAGGTCACAAATTACATTTCAAAGTTTTTCTTTCTTTTTTCGCCTATTTAATTTTTTTCTTTGAGGTTTATTTGCTACAGCACACATAACAAGTTGCAAGTTATTCAGTATTTATATATATGAACTCATCATATATCAAAAATATGAGCCATTTGAAATATTTATATCGGTAGTTTTCTATATTGACACTCACATAAAAAAATTTAGTCACCTGCTTAAGACTAAAAAATGTTGATGTGTATGGGAACGAAGTTGCGGATCAGTTAGCCAAGGATGGAAGCCTATAGAATATCATCATTGGAGACTGCTTGTCGTCCTCAAAGCTGAACTCTAGAGTTAGGATGGCTATCAATGTTACTTTTAGGGATACCATTCCTACCCACGAATGGTACACATGCAAACATCCTGGTTCTGAACTAGCGGGTAAACACAAGAGATGCAGCCAAATGGCTCTGACAAGACTGCAATGTGTCCGCCTGCTTGCTTAGAGACACGTCTCTGGTACCAAGGTCTACCCTCTCTGTCCCAAATGTCGAGTGGTTCAGGCCTCCCCATCTCACATTTTTCAGTGCATTGGGTGTGAGAGAGGGGACAGGGATTTGAGACCGGAGGTGGTGCTTGAGAGACTGACTATTTTTGGATTCATGGGGCTGGTGTGATGGTACTGTCATGCCAGCCGGGGATAAGCAACAACAACAACATAATTCTTAAATTACTAAATTTACCCATATAAGCAGGTCATTGTACAATTTTAATGCAAAAATTGTTCACCGAAATATAAAATTTACTGTATGGAGATAGTTGTTTTCTTAGTGAATAAAAACCTACACTAATACTGATTTGCTAATAACTGACAATTGACTCTAATAGACTGCATAAAAGAAAAACAGTAGAACTCTTATTATCCAAACTCCATTTATTTAAATCTCTGATTATCCAAATCGATTTCAGAATATCAGAAAAATTAATTAGACTGAAGAAGAGATGAAAAAACGAGAAAAAGGAAATAGTTCAAGAAAAGCAAAGGTAAGAGAAGGGAGAGGATGAGAATGGCATGTCACTTGAGAAATTCAGAATTATTCTTTTGGAAATTCATGGATATTCAGAAGTCAGTGCTGATGATATTAGAGAATGGATTATAAATCAGACCCTGGATTTCATATTGAAAATGAAGGCCAACTTATTGAAACTGTCAAGAAAAGTAATGACTATAAATTCCAAGATGAATCAGACATGGGACCATCAGTCAAAGAAACATTTACCGGCTTTGAAACTACTTTGACACGGATTCTAAGTGTGGCCACATGCAAATTCTCACTGTGAAGTGGTTGGGTGAATTGGCTGCTAGAAAATAGATGAAGGCAGTGAAACAGCTTACTCTGACCACGATGTTCAGCAAGGAATGACATTCATTTACAGCACTGTAAATGCATATTGTATTAAGTACAGCACTTGTATTTTAGCATGCACAAGTGTTGCCTTTTAATTAAATTCTTTTTAAATTAAATGGTTTTTCCATTTTTAATATACAATAACCAATTAAAAGGGAACATTTTTTCGAAAAATCCAACTAACCAAAATTTTGACTGTCCGAATGGAGAACGGTCCCAATTGATTCAGATAATTAGAGTTCTACTGTATTTTTAAAGATAGTATATAATAAAAGTAAATAATTTTTAAATTAGCAATTTACGATGGGTGGCTTTAATATATATATATATATATATATATATATATATATATATATATATATATATATATAGTTAGTGTGAGGAGTAAGAATAAAGTATTAAAGTGTGAATCTCTTAGATCCATATAAAAAAACACCAAATGTTTTTCTCTCACTAAATTCAATGACCACAATGTATTGAAATATTTACTCTTGAATCTCAATAAAGGAGAAATTAAATTTATAGGAATGAAAAAAAATAATAAACAGGAAGCTTTTTAAAAATACAAACAGCATTAACTGTACTTATTTTGTAGCGCTGTAAGCGGTTTTGATATCAAGAAGGTTAAATTAATTTTTTTTCATTGGTATTTATCGGTTCTCATATCACTTGTCTGCAAGCCCTTGGTTTTGATAACATCCTTTACTTTATTGCGAAAAGTTAAATGTAAGCATTTCCTGGCAATTTCAGAGAGCATATTAATCAATTAACAAGCCAGTTTCATAAAAAAAAATGAGTAGAAAATGCCAAAAAAAAAATATCCTAACTGAAGAAATAATATAACTTAAACTTAAAAGTACTTTTCAAACATACACTGCGCGATAATGAAAATGCAATACTGAGAAGAAGTTGCCAGAAAGTGACGAAACTCTGCAAACAGAGAGAGATAGGAGCGAAGAATAAGTGATCTGTGTTTCGAAATTATATGCATAATAGAGAAAGAGAGAGCTGGGTTGGGTCAGTGAGTTGTAGGGCCACCGTGGACGGCGATACACGAAACAACATGTCTAGGCACAAAATCAATAAGAGTATGGCATCCTGATAAATGGCTCTCCATTCTCTGTCAATCATTTTCCAGAGTGCGTCTTCTGAAGGAAACATTGTCAGGGTCTTCAAATTTCGTCCCATGATATGCCAAACGTGTTTGATTGGTAAGAGATCTTGCGAGCATGGTGGTGAGGGAAAGCAGCTGTATATCTTTTAGGACATTTTGACTGATGGGATCAATGTGCGATCGGGCGTTATCCTACTGATAAAGTGCACTGGGCACCCCCTGAAAACCGGGGAGTGTTACCGGCCGCAGAACATCATCCACGTAACGTTGGAGTGTCATAATGCCATGAATACGAACTAGAGGTGACCTGGAATCGTACGCAATGGTGCCCCAAACCATGATGCCGCGTTGTCGCGCGGTGGGACGTTCCACAATTGTTGCAGGAATCGATCTGACTTCACGTTAATGCGACACTCTTACGCGTTGACTATCATTGAAGAAACAGAAGCGGAACTCATCTGAGAAGACTATCCTGTGTCATTCAGTTGTCCACATCGCTCTTATCCGTCCTCATTTCAGACGTCGGCGTCTATGCAATGGAGTTAAAGGCAGTCTTCTTAACGGACGCCATGAGAACAGGACACTAGCAACCAATCGACGGCAAATGGTTCTGCTTTATAAGACAGCATCCAGAGTGTCTTGCACATGCTGCAGAATTCAAGCTATGAATTTTAAATTTGTTGATATTTTACATCTACTATGTTTTTTTAAACTGGTTGAGGAATTATAATAAAGTAAATCTTATCATCAATTAATACTTCGTTTAAAAAATTCGAACACATATTGTTTTATTGTTAAATCAATATTAGTAATTGATTTAATAAAACAAAAGTAGTTGCATTTGTGTGTAAAATAACATATTTATAACTTAATAATTGGCGATATAAAATGTTTAGTTCCAATTATTAGAATATTTTGTTTAATCAAAATATATTTATTCTAGATTGGAATAAAATATAAAATATATGTAGTAACAGATGAAATCTCTCTTTTGTAATTAACATTATTTTCATTATTCAATATAATAGAATTATTTTTTTAATTTATTGGAAACATAGAAATAAGTAGAAATGAATTTTATTTAACGTTAACTGTTGTAGATATTTGTGGGTAATTTTTAGTAAAGCAATCAATTATGAAAAACAGAGAAAACAAACATACATATTTAAATAAAAACTATTTATTAAGTTATTTATTAAAAAGAGATCCATAAATACATAATTTCAAGAAATTTTTTACGTATTCTTAAAAATTGTCTCAAATTATTTTTGGTATTTTTTCATTAGCTGTGTTCAAACATTATTGAGTTAAATGTCTTTGATTGTATAGTATAAATATTTACATTTTTAAGCAAAATTGCTCATTTTTGCTACACACACACAATCGAGAAGTACTTTTGTTTTTCTATTAATATTTATACGTCATTGAAATCCTATTTGAACTAAATAATATTTAATAACTTTTTTTTTGATTGAAAAGAGTATAAAAAGGTTGGATACCAAAGGCTTACTTTGTATCTTTAATTATCTTCTCCAAAACTTATTGATTAATATAATGTACTGCACAGTTTTCTCTCTCATTGAATAAACAAATTATCGAAATATTTCTAACCTTATATTTATTTAAAGAATATACTATGCATGTTTGCAATATCACTAACAATTTTAAGCCACTGAATAAAGGAAAATTTAAAATCAAGAAATAGAAACTATATATATTTAAAGGCAAATTGTCCTACCTTATTCGCAAAGTCGTCATAATGAAATATCCACAAGAGTTTATTTTAATCCAAGAGATGGTCAAACTAAATCCATTTTTACAGATTGTTCTTCAGAGGAAAAGTACGTAACCCATACAATTTGACGATTATTCTTTACTCACTCCCAAACTCAGCACCGAATGGTTAAAATATGAAACATCGAATTATCTTCGATGCATGAAAATAACACGAGCAGACTGTAAGAAATAAAACTAAAACGGGGAAAGGCAGGCCCAGTTCACATGGTATGCATGCATCTTGTAATAAAACAGTTCTAATTTGAGAGGCGAGTTTCGTTTAACTTTTATTCATAAAGTTCCCTGGGGAATATCTTCTGTCTCAAAGATTATTTCTTCTCTACTAAAATACAAATCTGCATGGTACTGTATATTTTAATAGGAAAATGCAGAAAAAATGTCAATTAAATAACTATTAAAATATTTATGATTGAATACAACAGAAATATCCATCATAAAATAGATCTTTTAGTATACAGACATTCAATTTTAAATTTCATCATAAATTTTGGTTTTTATTTTAAAAGTTATTTCGTTGGATCCTCTATTATTAACAGTGATAATAGTTTTAGAATTAAAATTTATTTAAAAGTTGAGTACAGGGTAAATAATGATAACTTTTCTAATATTTGTATTTACAACGTCATGATGATGTAAATGTTATGATATTAAGATTTCTTCAAACTAAATTTTCAAAAATGCAAATTATTGCATTTTTGAAAATTTATTATGAAGTGATAGGTAAATGAAATAATTTTTCAGTCAAAAATTCACAAACAGATTCATTTCTTTTTTATTAAGAATCAAACTGATATTTCGTAGTGGAAAATAATGTATAAAGCATATTCCAAAGTAATTAGAACAAAATAAGACAAAACTTTAGGAAATTTTGATTACTTTTTAATGTTAAGAATTATTTTAATTATAAAATGTGCAAAAAAAAGAATGAACGAATTTTTTGCATACCAAAATAAAATACAAAATTTTTATTAAAAAATTTCTATTTTTTTCCAAAAAAAAATTGATTAGCATCCATTAAATTATCAATAAGTTATATAATTTATTTTAATGATAAGCTAAGAATTTATTTACTAGTGATACTTATTAATGATAATAATTTGTTTATTTAATGATAAACAAATCTTTGATTGAAAAATGTTGATGATACATTGCAGATAACTGTTTTTAAAACTGAAATCATTCTTTGAATCCAAAATTCAGATTAAACAATTCCTTGGTCAAACACCTGCAAGTTTATTAATGAATTGCAAAGACAAATGAAAATACATAAATAAAATCCATGCAGAAAATTTTATCAAAAAAATACCCAGCCTGAATTTATGTTAAATTAAATTGATTGTGGTTTGGTTTGTATACATTGAATTATGTAAACAGCGAAATTGTACTTGTTTCGGTATTATAATATTAAAAATTCAGTAAACAGTTGATTATTGTAATAGCACGAGAGACTCTCATAAATGCCGAATAATTGAATTAAATAGGCATTTTCTGTTCAACGTTGCGATGCTTCAAACTTAAAATATTTTTGTTTTAAATTCCTTTTAGTTAGGAAGGCCATTGAAATATATTTTGTGGAGTGGTGGGGCGTGCATAATTCTTCCTGGTATTCTGCAGACTCGAAGAAGACCCGCCGCTAATGATTGTTTATTGTTGGCCTACGTGAAAATAAAAGCATTCTCTTAGGATAAATGATGGAAAATGAGATTAATAATATATTATAAAAAAAGTGTTTTTTCATAGTTATCATCGCTCGCACTTAATGATATAGTTTTAACATCGTTAGTGGAGAAATTATTCGTAGTATGAAATATAAAAATATTTTAATACGTATGACCTAGTTTGCCTTTACATAAATAATTATTATGTTTGTTTTAAAATTGGATTTAAAGATAGCGTTAGAGTTATAATGAAATAGAACTGTTGTATTCAACACTATACGTAATTGTTTTTAATACTCGAGGAGGCTAAATTTGAATTTGGTTTTCATGTATTTACGAGCAAATCTTTTTTTTATGTTGAATATAAATATTTTGACCTTTGAAAAGTTCATTTTAAAGATTACTTAGCTCTATTTGAGTTAGTCAGTTTTTTAAACAAATTTAAAGTATAGTTATGTATGTGTGAAGAATTGTATGAACTAAAGCTTGAAACAGATTTAAAATCTACAATATTTTAATTTTTGATAATATTTACATAGTTTTTGAAGACTAAAGAAAGAAAAACTGTGAAAAAGTAATGTTTTCTGTAAAATTTGATTCCTTTTAGAATAGTTTTCATTCTTTACTAAGAATAATATATAATTTTTTAATTAAGAAAGTTAAAACGAACATATTTATTTTAAACTTGTTTGATTGCTTTGATAAATAAAGACAAAACAAAAAATTTTTTTTTCAAATAGACAGTATTTCCAACAAAATTATTTTAAATTTTGTTTGTTATTTTGCAGATCATTTTCCATGTTCTCACACTTAAATTTTATTGAAAAAGGGATCAATAATACTGTATTTACTTTTTAAGAAATTACACATAGGAGATAACTAATTTGGAAAGGATATTAAGAATTAATTTCTTGTATGATATAATCTATTAGATTACAAATAGGCAACTGTGGAAAATTAGAAATTTTGTTCTTATCATAAGAAACACACCCAAAATTTCGCAAAAATTAAATATAAAAATTAAAAAATTAAAATTTCTTTGATAAACTTAAAATTGATTTATAAATTGTCACTAGCCAGCTATAGAAGCTATCGTAAAGTGTAATTGTAAATACCATACAAAAAAGATAGCAAATATTTCGCGAATCATTGCGTGCCGATGTTGTTGGCATCGGCAGCGAATTAGAGCTGAACGCCAATTGCGTGCCAAATGCACTTTCTCGTGCAGCAGACAGGGAAGTGGAGAATGGTTACATAGTTGACAGGGGCAAAAGATCACGCAACCAAGTTCTCTAGTTATCGCCCTGCGTGGTCTCTATGACAAATGAGGCGGCGATTTTTTGATTAAGCCACACATTGCTTTACTTTTTTTATTTATTTGTGCTTGATTAACAAAATCAAAAGCCACGATTTTTAAAAAATACTACGCTAAATACAAGTCATCAAAGAGGAAAAAAAGCTGGTTGGAAAATGAGGAACATTAATTGTGATGCTTTTTTCTGGTTGCTTGGTTACTAAGTGAGAAACGTTTAACAAATTTGTCTTTCAACCTTTGCACATTAGTAAAAATAACGTTATTAAAATTTTGAAAAATAAATTATAATCAAACATTTAACTATTTTATTTTACCAGTAGAAGTGCACTTAACTAAATTATTTCAATTAAGGTACTTTCCTAAATAAAACTCATGGTAAAAAAGAAAAAAATTCAAAGTTCAATTTTATGAATTAAAATTTTTTTTATTTAATAATTTATAACATTTGATTATTGTTAATTTTTTGTCTTCATTTTTTGACAAAAATACGAAGTAAAGAATATTTCGTTCCAATAAAATAATGGAGTAAGTTTGATTTACTGGATGTATCTTTCAGAATTAAATATTAAAATTAAGCATATCAAAAGAAAACTAAATAATCTTTGCTATTAATATTCTTTTTGTATAGTTTAGTATTTAATTTAATTCCACTTAAATATGTATAAGGACCTCTCAGCCGAAACATAAAAGAGTTTCTCAATATTTCTAAGCAACTGCTTTTGATTTCAACAATCCAATAATTAAACTACGTTTGGATACAATAGCCAGGGATATTCAAGAATAATGGCTTCATCCTAGATATTTTAAAACAAATCATTTTTTTTCTTTCCCATTTCAATCGATGCCGACGTCTTGATTGATTTTTCGAGCGCCTCAACCACTCCTGACTTTCCCATTTCAAGGTAAAGTACTTGTTTGTGTTACATAGAATAGTCACCAAATGCACATAGTTCCCTCAGTTCTCTCCACATTGAACTGTTGGGCCGCCATTGCCCAATTGTTTCCAAAAGAGTTAGAGTGGTTCTGCGTGCTTTCTGCGCCCTGGCGCAGGGCCGGGGCGCTATTACCTTAAAGCCTGGAGCCTGAAGGACCCACTTCAGAGCACTGTTCCTGCTCTGCCACCCTTCCCACTTTTCATTGTTGAAGGTCCATTCTCTTTTGTTGAAGGCACGTCTCGCGACTGGAAGGTGCTGACTGCGCTGGAAAAACTTGGTTCTCTTTTTTTTTACCATCTTTCCTTCTTATCCTTATAAATTGATTTTATAGCTTTCTTCTTTCCTGTGTGGAATAGACCAAGAACAGGATATTTTTTCGTCTAACTATTGTTTATCTTGAGGTAAGAAAAAGAGTTTACGAGAATCACTCCGCAAATTAATTAAGATTGAAATTTTATTTTAAATTCAAAATTTCCAACAAATGCGAGGTAGTTTAGTGCTTCTATCAAAAATATGATTATATATTAATCTAGGAAAACAGATTGATAGTTAAAACGTTGTAGGTAATAGGGAGTTATGTGACATTATCGTTTATCAAGACGTATGATACGAAATTCATATAATACTTGGTTTGAAAAGAATTTAGCACACAGACATAAATTTTTTTTTCAAACTGTTGATATGTTTTATTCTAGACACCTTCAGAAATCATATCTTACCTCAAAATTAATTTCCAAGTTAACCCAAACTGCAATAAAACTATAAACACAGGAACAAATGTATATGTTTTATTCCATATGCTAATTCAATTACAAACTTTAAAAGAGGAGATTAATAAAAGAAACATATTTTAATCACCAAAAGTTTTTGCGGCATTGCATTAGAACAGTCAAAGTAGTTTATCGCTGTTTAAAAGAAATTTAAATATGTAGAAGATACATATTTACTAATTTTAAGAGCGACTTTGAAAATGACAAAGTTATACATTTTTTAATTTACTTTTTCCTAATATCTGTTCTTAAGACATTAACATTGCATCTTTGTTTCAAAGACAATATTGTTATATATATATATATATATATATATATATATATATATATATATATATATATATATATATATATATATATATATATATATATATATATATATATATATTTTATATATATATATATATATATATATATATATATATATATATATATATACTAATATAAAAGCCAAAATTTATTCCGTCATATCTCACTGTCTATTTAAAATCTTCCGTTGATGCTTTGCTTGAACTTTTCTTAAAAGTTCAACAATGCAGTAATCCATTAACGCGACTTCTGGTGACTTTCTAAAAGTATGATTGGTTTGTTTGTCGCTCAACGGTCATTTTTTGCACTCGAGGGCTAATTAGACCAGGACTTACTGCTTAAAGTGGATTCCGAACCACTACAAAAATCCATGCCCAACGTGGGATATCGAATCCACGAACTGTTGAACCGAAGGCAATAGCGCTAACCATTCGGCTGCCAGCTCGGCCCAAAAGTATGAGCTGAGATAATGTTAAATGTCTTGATTCAAGTTTCTTCGTATTTTATTTATTTACTTTTGGAAATACAATGGCATATTTTATATACTGTTGCTTGTTTTATTATAATGAAGCTTTACTCAAAGTTTACTAAGATACATTTTTGTGACATTATCTTTAAATGGAATCCAGAATACTATTTTAATAGTATAAGGAAATGAATTTCTAGTTGTTTAAACTTTTTTTTACATTTGCCGTTTTCTTACACCAAATTCAGGGAGGTCCCAAATCTACTGCTAATTTTTTTGTAATTATGAGTTAGACTGGGTTTCTTTTGTGGTAATTAACAACTCTTTTTAAGTAGAGTCATTCAGACATCGATGCATCCATGTTTTACTAATCATCACAATATATTTTATATTATCAAAATGCCCATTTTGCTTATTAATCTGCATTATATTTTTCAGTTGTTATGTTTAAATTTCAGTATATTAATTGAAATTTTTAAATTCAAATCGTTTTGAATTGTTTTGAAGGTTAATGTAGAAATATCCAACGATTTTGCAATAATTGTTTCAGATCTTTATTTTTTTTAAACAATAGTCTTAACTCTAGTAAAATTTAATGTATTATAGTTTTTGGACATTCATTTTGCTCTTTTTTGCAAGTTATTTTATAGAAGTGATTGCTCAGTAAAATTTATCTTTAGGTCATAAGGGTTTTTTATTTAATTAAAAAACGTTCCTACTTTTAAGTAATAATTAATAAAAAATATAATTTAAATAGTTAAGATCTTGTTTGGTTTACTACGAAGAAAATAAAAATGCATCATTAGTTTTTAAAAGAGTATATTATTGCCACAATTATAAATACCAATAAAATTTTATTGAGATATAATTTTAACAGCTTATTATAATGATAGCATTTGACAGTGTCTATTGTTACTTTAAATATAAAATTTACTTTTGAATATAATTCTTCAAATTATGTAGCTATTTTTAAGAAATTTAAATATAATGCATTGAAATTAAAATTACTGTGACTGATATTTATTTAAGTGAGAAGATACATTTTACCACAAGTAAGAAAAATAATACATGAAGTTAAAAGAGAGAGTAAGGAATCTTCCTCATTTTTAACTTTTAAATTTAAATTGCAGTAAAACCTTCTGAAGGCATATTAAAATAGTGTCATTTTGCAAATAAAAATTTTAATGTACACAGTATTTAATTGTAATATTTGTTTCAAACTGTCTAAGATGCATGCTTTCTATAATGGAGCATTTCTTTTATCATTATTCTAAGATTGGAATACATTAATACTTTGTTTTTGACATGTTTATTTTGTTAATTAACTTTCTGGTACATAAAAAAGGTTTTTAAAAATGGAAGTAATATTTTAAGAAATTTTTTTAAAAATAAATCTTAAAGACATACTTGTTAATAATTATGCTTATATTTTATAGAATTCTCTCGTTGGAATTTAAATTTTGTCTTCGAAAAAGCACATTTTTAATTATAGTGATATTTTTCATTCTGAATTTTTTTTTTTACAGTTTATGTATATAATTTGAGTCAATTTTTAAGATTTTATTCTGCTACTAAACTCAGTATATTTTTTATAAAATAAATTGTAAAAAAAAAAAAAAAAATAATTTTAATACAATTTAGCTACTTTAGCTTTCTAAATTCAAAACAAAGATTACAAAAGGAAGAAAACATAGCAATAAAGTGTAATAAGTAAGCCACTAAACATTCAGCTATCATAATATGACCACACATCTCTCTACACTTAATAACAGAATAATTCCCTGAAAGTCTTAAAAATTACGCTTTCATGTTAAAACGAGTAACGAAAAGTTACAAATGCAGGAAGCGATGACATGGGAACTAAGAAGGGAGAAAGAAAGGGGGGAATATTCTCTAATAACCACCGCTTGTGTAAACAAATGGCGCCTTTGAATCATAGGTGAATTTTATCGTGCTGGGAATTATAGGATTGGGAATCGAATTATCGAGCGTGCCCTCCCTTATTATCCGGTAGCTGGAGCCTCCCCTCTCTCTCCACCCCTGCCAGTACTTTTCGATGGGATGTTAAAATGCTAGAAAATTGACTTCGGGAGTCCCTCATTTGCCGCCACTCTCCCTCTGACACCAGGGACTCTCAAAGAGAGCTCGGGATACACTTTTAAAACCTTTTCCGCGTAAATATTAGCGTTTAGCGGTGCAAATTAATAGCTCCCTGGAAATCAATGAAGTGAAAGATTGATCTGATTGTGCGCGTTTATGAAAAGATGCGAGCTTTTGTGAGGTAATGCGTTTCGTTTCATCCATATTATGAAAAAAATGTGTTTTTTTTTAATTAAAAAGGCACTTTTAATTTAGTCACAATCACTAAAGAGGTTTTACGGTTATTGACTATTTCTGCTCATTATATGATACGAAAATTGAAATAAAAGTCTTAATTAATATTACTTACTTTTTGATGAAAATCATTAATTTTATGAATAACTGGATTGATTGGGATTTAAGTTTAAGCAATTCACTGAAAGAAAAAAAAATTATGGTTTTGCTAGTTGAAAGACTTTTGTAAGGGTTCTCATAATAATAGCATAAAATCATTTCGAGATTAATAATAAAAAAATATTAATTACATAACTGTCACATTATTTATTTAATTTTTATGATAAAATATTTTTTCTTAGTCGTAACATAGAATATTTTTTACACATTCTCTTTATTCTGTGCATACAAAAAATTTTTCAAGATACTTTTTATTTTACATATTTATTTAACTTTTGTACGAAATATTTAAACAGTTAAAACAATAGTATTATATTCATAGCATTCAAATCTTTAAAATCTATTAAGACAAATGAAAATTATTTAAAAAGTGTTTCTACTCAATTAATTTAACTGTAATTATATTAAATAATTTACAACCTAAGATTTTCCTTGAACTTCACAAAACATTTATTTTGATCAGTATTTATTCCGAAAAACAATTGCTTAAACCTAGTGTAAAAATTCTTCACAGAACCGTCACTACCATGTAATAATTAAATGCAGTTTTAAATTTAATAATCCCTTATATTATTTAAGTTCTGCATTTAAATTTATTAATAAACTAAATTAACTTCAAGAAAATTCTTTCCAATTTCCTTCATTAACTATTACATAAACAGCTTTCATGATTAAAATTATAGGCTTTAAGAATTTCAGGAATTTCTTTCCCATTTATAGTACTTGGATGTATTTCATGCCAAAATAAAATGAAAATCTGAACTAAATTTTGGAAAACTATTAATTATCACCATTGAAAACAAAATATATGTTAATATGGCATTCATTAAAAATTATTCTTCCAATAAAACAATACGTATTAATGCAAATTCTTTTGCCTAATGCATAGATTTAAAGCAAATAATAAAGGGAATAAAACATATTGATGTCCCTTCTTAACAATGCTTAAATAATGGTTTAAGAAAATAATGGTTATTTAGTGTTTTAAAAATAACATATAAAGTATCAAAATATTTACTGTCCCAATGTTGTAAGTTATTTTCAACTCAAATTATTTTTAAAATTATTAGTTATATTATGTGAGATTTTTAAACAATGCTAAAAATTTTCCATTTCATTTAAGTAGAATTTTAATCTCTCATAAAAATATTTAAAATTTAACTTAAAGCAAATATTGTTTTACTTTTGAAAAAAAATACAACACTCTGAGTTCATTTAACGAAATTTCTTTTTTAAGTTGAGATCATTGATTTATTATTATTGCTACAATTTCCAGTTGCTGTATAATTTTGAGCATTATGCATAATACACGTTAATGATTTAAATATTTGTTTATTTATTGCATGAAGAATACATTAGTTATATTATTTTTAATCAAAATGCCAATACCAAACAGAAAATTTGATTTAAAAATTCTTAGCATGTTTTTTTAAGGATAGAAGGAAAAGACGAGCTATGTGCGACTTGTAATATATATATATATATATATATATATATATATATATATATATATATATATATATATATATATATGTATATGTATGTATATATATGTATGTGTATGTATATGTGTGTGTGTGTGTGTGTGTGTGTGTGTGTGTGTGTGTGTGTGTGTGTGTGTGTGTGTGTGTGTGTGTGTAATTTACTGCATGGATAAAAATATAGAATCTTCTCATGAGTTATGAATTCTCATTACGTGAGAACAAATGACATGAAAGTACATCTTAGATTTTCATCTTAATTTCAAAATTTTGTGCGTACGTAGATTCTAAATCACTTTCATTTTCACTGCATCCTTTTTGTTGCGAGTTAAAATGTTATTGAAAGGATTCTAGTGTCAATATTCTGAGTCCAATTACACTCGTTTGAGAAGCACAAAAGGTACAAAACCAAATTCTCATTCATCATTCAATTGCTTAAGAGAACTTGGTATTAAGTATTTTTAGACAGTCCCTTGCAATCTGTGCGTTGTGGGATATGATTGATTGGATCACTTTGCCTTTTTTATGGTCTTATAAGTTAGGTAGCAGCCGGCAATTATCCGCTCGCGGCAACGGCTCCATCCTTTAAGCTTACGAATTGGAAATGACGGTCATAGACTCACCTCCTATGCAATTCAAAAGAGAAAATTACTATCTTGATTTTCATCAAGTCGTACATTTCCAAAATTGCTAATTCTGTTAAGAGAAACTCAATTACTTTTTAAGTAATTCAGAACAGATCTTATTTTCTTTTGAAGTGAATTTTCTTGAAGGAATGATTAACTGTTGTATAATGAAGGCGGGGCTATTAATATTTATTTCATGAAATATATAAAAATAGCTGTTGTTATGTATTTCAACCTAATGAGGAATGCTTGAAAAACCAAGAAAAAAGTAAATTTTATGATGATAGTGGTTTCTATTTCTTTTCGGAGTTTCAATTTGCCAAAAGTGATTTGAGTGTGTACACTGATAAAAAAATATAACATATAAAGTAAACGCATATCAATAGCAAAACATTTATTTTCAATGAGAAAATATTTCGAGTAACATTAAAATAACTTGATGAATTAGATGGAAACATTTTATCCCAAAATGTGCCAAAAGGACAATATTTTCAACAGAATTTGTGATTTTTAAATTGTTCTTATGAAAAATAATATATATTTTAAAATATTTTGAGCTCTAGAAATTTGATGCACATTTAATAAATATAAAAGAGCATAAAGTTTTTTTATAATAATATCATTTACTGCTATTATTTATATTTAATTACTATATTTTTGAAATATTTAATTACTCATTCATTTTAATAAAAGATAAAGATTATAGTGAAAAAATATAATTATTCGCTTTAGTTATTTAACGATTAGTTTTGGATATGGTCTGTTCTTTAGCATTTATTGGCGATTTTTAGCACTTAATTGCTCACGAGTTCTAATAAGAACAGTAACTACAAGTATTTTATTTGGATTTTTTATATTTCATTTTTAATTAATTTTTTCTACAGTTTTTTCAATTAATTAGTTGGTGATTAGTTTCTTTTTCAATTTTAGCATCATCATACCTATAAGTAAAATGATAGGAAGGAAAAAATTAGTTTATGGCGTTGGCGTTATAACTTTATATATATATATATATATATATATATATATATATATATATATATATATATATATATATATATATATATATATATATATATATATATATATATATATATATATATATATATATATATATATATATATATATATATATATATATATATATATATATATATATATATATATATATATATATATATATATATATATATATATATATATATATATATACATATATATGTATAGTCCATCCATCTTAACCTGGACCTGCAGTTTTTTCTTGTGCAGTTAAAATAATCATATTTTTATTAAATCCGCACAATGTTACTTTTATAAATCTGTGTCATTTACTTACTTCTGATATTATTATTTTTGAATAATGACACTAAAAGTGCAAAAAACTTTGTCGTATTTTTATAACTCAGATAATAATTCCAACACCTCCTGGTATTAATATCCAAGGGATTAAAAATAAAACACCGTAGACATCGCCTGATAAACTGAAATACTCATCAAATGAAGAGACTGATAATATGAAAGAAGAAAAAAAAAACATCTTAAGTATCTGTCTTTTCGCATCCGAGACGAAAGATGAATCGTTTTGAGTTTCGCTCAGCCCTGGTTTTTTTTCCAGCCTTCCTCTGGCGTCTCACATTCCAAATCTTTAAAACCGTTGTCACACGCTTGTCGTATGCGATGTATTCCCACTTCACAGCCCCTTTCTGACGTTTTCCCACCGACAGCAGAAGGCCAAGAAAAACAAACACGATGAAGATGGACGAAAGCCGATAAGCACACGGCAAATAGCAAAGGTATATAAAGTGTCTCAGGTACAAACCCCCCTCTTCTTCAGCTATTTTCAGTTTTCAAGATAGCATTCCAGATTGATAACCTCATTATGTCCTGCAGTTATGTGGTGAATGGCGGGAAATTTGTAATGACATCAAACAAATGTTCCGAAAATAAATATTTCCTTCCTCTAATCAAATTCTTCTGTAAATGATACAAGTATTCTTAACTAATAGTTCAAATTCTAATACCATTCTTTTTCAGTAGAGATTCTATAACTTTAATTATGATTCCTTAATTATTAATAAAAATGCATATTTTAGATTTTTTCAATAATACAATTGAACATTAACAATTTTTTAAGGAATGTAACAAAACGTTATAAAAAAAATACACACAATGTCGCAAGATGTATAGAACTTTATTAAGTCTAAATCCTCTTAAAATTCATGTTTAATTGCATATGTAAAAAACAAAACCTTTGCATTTTGGCAAATTATTCATGATTAAATTTAAACAATAATTGTTTTATTAAATGTTGATTTATTATCTTATTTCATGCGATGTCAGACTCTAGAATTTTTCACAGTTAGCTTAGTTCATTATCTTCCTTATCATTTCCGGTTATCATTTCTTAGTTATCATTTCCGGGTTATCATAATTAAATGTTAGCAATATTTTGTTAACAAAGTCTTACCTGTAGTGAACCATAATATTTTTTTAAAATGTGCAACGATGAAATAAAAATGTTATAATAATCATTTTACGAAACATATTAATAATAAAAGTCTGAATAATGGTAACTACAAATAATAAGGAAAATGCGTTAGAAAACTATTACTTAACTAAAAGCAAAAAATAACTTATATGTATACAACTGTTAAGACTTAAAAAAAGAAGCATTCAAAACTGCTAGTTTGGGTGACTTGCTGCTAAAATTTGAATTATTTTTTGTTCAATGCAGATAAGAAAACATCGATTTCATAAAAATTTATTGCATAGCGGATATTATAAATATTTGAATCAATCTATTATCGTATTATTTAAATATTTGAAACGAGAGTGGTATAAAAATTTCCCAATGAACATAGAGTTTGAATTTAAATTTATATATGTAAACATTCAAGAAATGTAGACAAAGAAATTATTTGCAATAATGTCAGTTGGAAATAGTATTTAACGTTGATAACCGTTGTCTTCGCGTGATAAATTTTTTAAACGTCAGAAAATTATCTAATTCTCAGAAAATTCATTCTCGTCAGAAAATTCATTAAAAATTATCTAATTCTTCATACTCAGTTTGCTCTGTTCAAAAATGCTCATTTCGTATAATTTCCAACTATCACTCAGAGCTAATATATAATAATATCAATATAAATAACAATATCACATATAAGACGGATAACAGTATCATATATAAGAGCAATGAACAAGATTGTGTAAAAAATGGAAGAAAATGTTACTTTAATTTGTCTTCAAAAAAACTAAAATATGACGCAGTAAAAGTGATGTAAAGTAATATAAATACCCCAAACAAATAAACTAAATTCAAGCTTATAATGTAACATGAGCTCATTCTAAATTAATGCCTTAACTATTTGAGTGATTTGTTTGTAAGCAACATTTATAATTGCTTCGAAAACTTATAACTGTATTTTTATTGAGGCTTATAATTCAAAACTTTTAAATGGATTGCATAAATTGATTGTAAACATAAATTTTTCTATCACCTATAAAAAATTTCTAATATCGAATTTTCAATAAAAAAATTACAAGTTCTGCTGTGAAAAGATAAGTACAGTTTAAACGTCATGACCAAGTTAAAATATCCATCTTTTTAGATTAAAAGCTCTCAGGCAGAAGCCTAGCCTCTGTTCAGTAAATAGATATATATATATATATATATACATATATATATATATATATATATATATATATATATATATATATATATATATATATATATATATATATATATATATATATATATATATATATATATATATATATATATATATATATATATGTATATAAAATTTGTTTAATAAGAAGATTCAACTTATATAATTATCTTCGCAAATTAGTTTTATAATATTTTATGATTTGAAATGCACGTGTTTCCTGATCGTTTCAAGAATTGAATTGAATTAGAAAGATTTAAATTTTATTGATATCGTCATGTTGATAAAATTATCAAAACGATGGCTTTGGATTAATGAAAGTTATTAGTTTCTACATTGTTTTTAGAAAAATAATTTTATATTTGCTTAAATGATTTTCAATGTCGTATCAAAACAGATGTCTCTATCAGAAGAAAATTTTCCTTTTCATATTCTGCATCTCTTTTCATATAAACATTATTCAAATTCCCAAAATCATTATTTCTATATTAGTATTTTCACTCATAAAATTTATGAATTCTTTTTAATATACAATACATTGAACAGAAATAATTTTTTCTATGAAAGTACGTAATGATTCTCAATAAATATTTAAGACCTCATATATTATAGATATAAATTTGGATTCTTCGTAAAATAAGTATGAAACTTATCATATGATGAGAATAACGACACAATTATAGCAGTGTTAAAATTGAAACAATGCATAATCGCAGCTAAATATGAGGAATAATGAAATTAATATTTTAAGAAAAACATTTACATTCTTTAAATAGTTTTATCTATTTTTTTAAACTTTAAATGTTAATTTAATCTCCAAGTAAAATGATTGGCATACAAAATTAATTAAAATGTTAAATATAACCATTTTTTCTTTATGTAAATAATCAAATTAAACAATACCGTTTAAAAAAATTTAATTTGACTTTGAATTAGCTCTTCAATTATTCTCTTATCACGAAAGAAGGGATTCTTAACTCAATTAGTTTTACGTAATGTATCATTAAAAGCTAAGATTACAAATTAAGAATTTATGAAGGTAAATGAAATAAATGTCTGTCCCAGAAATATTATAATTCGATTCAAAGAGCTTATTCTTTCTAATTTGCATTTAACTGAAAACAAATAAGGTATTCAAGGTAATTAAACATTAACTTCATCTTCTAATATAAGAGGTTAGTGTCATTTTTCAAATTTTTATGTTATTTTTTTATTTCAATAATTATCTATTTTAATAGCACAAAAATAATGGGAAACATTTTTTTAAAAAACCATATTGCCATACCATTGCTTTTGAAATTGTATATTCTACTATTCACATATTGCCTTTGATGTAAAACATTTTTTTTAAAAAAACCATATTGCCATACCATTGCTTTTGAAATTGTACATTCTACTATTCACACATTGCCTTTGATGTAAAATCTATAAGATGAAAACAGATAGAATAATGAGAATTTAACACCAAATTTTATGCATTGGCAATTCTGGTTTTAAAATAATCAAAAATTTTGCAATCAAATGCGTATTGGTATTTGATATTTCTTTACATAAATATTTAATTTTTGATTTAATTATTGTGAATTCTAATGCAGTTGAAGAAATTGCCTCACTATTTAAATTAACTATAACACTTTTCAACTACTGTGACAAGATTGGAAATACTCTGTTTCAGCAATAAATTCTTATTACTTGTTAAATTTAAACTTGAATTGTGTTTGCATAATGAGGTGTTATGATTTGCACAAATTAATTCTTGAAATATTAAATTTAAAGCAATTTACGAAGCAAAATGTAGAATGTGAAGAATTTTTTATAGAGGAAAGCAAGTTACCAGCTTGAATACTTAGAATGTTCAATAGAATGCATATTTCTTAAGTTTATATAAAAATGATACTTTGTGAAATCTACAAGTACATTAGAAATTTCAGTTGAATATACAGTTTAGGAGATTCCACTGCTTTAAATGATATGAAATTTTATTAGCTAATACTGTAAAATATTAATGTTCATCAAATAAAATTAATTTAGTTAAAAAGTCTAAGAATTAAATAATAATTGTCTATATTTTGAATAAAAAATATAGGTTAGTGTCTAATATTATTTTTGATTAATAACCATAGAGTGATTGTTTCTTTCGTTCCATTTGAGATCATGTCTACGTCACTTTATTACAATTCACATTGGTTTAAAGTAAAAATGACGTCAGATGACGTTTCATTTGTATCACATTGTATTGAGACGCCATCATTAATCTTACTGGTCAACGAATTTGCTACCTACCTACAAATTGTATTCTTCGAGGGACAGCAAACTAGGCGAAGTTCACCATTGAATATCTGAGAATAGTGTTGAAGTTCATTGCATTAATGAAATGATTTCATATATAGAGACCAAAGCATTGGTTTGAGATGCTGTTTTTCATTGATTGAAGCTATTGACAAGTTGGCAATAGAACAGAAGAAAAAGCAAAATGAAAAGACAAAAATATACGTTTTTTTTTTTTTTTGGAATTTATTCTCAAAACTTACTTTTAGAGAATAAATTCCATAAAAACGTATATTTTACTGTAAATTTTTGGCATTATTGTAATATATAATGAAGAGATACAAGAAAGAAATACATTCTAAAGAGATATGTGCTAAAGTGGATTGTATCATAGCTACTGTGAAATCACCAACGAATGTGTGTTGGACGTGTTTCGATGTGGACAACTTGAAGCTTTGCGTAAACATCAAAAAACACTTTTAATGACATTATGCTAAAAAAGAGACAAATTCCATAAGACTAATAGATTGATTAAAGTTAATCTAACAGATTATTTCGGCTAATGTATTCACTTGGGCCTCCACTTTATAATTAGTTTAAATCGACAAAAATGATTTAAATTAAAAAAATTTTTTTGGCTTAATCCTAGAATTTTTCTTTAATGTGTTATAGATTATTATAATATGCTGTGGATAATTTCATTTTTTCCAAACTTGCATAATGTTTTTTATTGTTTTATGTTCCACCATAATTTTTCATAATAAATGGAAATACTTTGGAAATAAAGTTCTCTAAGCAGTTTTTATTCGAAACAAAATCATCTTCCTGAAATTTCTGAATTTATAAGAAGTTTGTATCTGAAATCGCGCGCGCGTGCTGATCTCAAAAATGGATTTTGAGATTTTGCATCACACGAACCATTTTTCTCCACATATGTTCTGGTTTCAGATATTCAAGAATGTCTTTTTGTCAAAAGACATATCAAAAGATTGTCAGAATATTTAACTTCCCCCCCAAATTTGTCATAGAGAAGTTAAACGCTGCTTCATCGGTAGGCAGAATAACTGTCCTGTCTTTGAGCCGTTTAATGATTGGTTGAGGGGGGGAGGGAAGATGTACCGGGGGAGAAACAATTTGTGGCATGTTAGGAGCCATTACGACTGAGAATGCCAGAAACCACAAAAAGCATCCTTCCACAGACCACGAACTGAGATTTGTTGGCGACGCTTCTTGTGCCCCGACACATGGATGCGTTCGAATAAAGGAACTCCTCTTTCCACAGCATCTGGGAAGACGACAGAGCGAGAGATGATGAAGATCGATAAAAATCGTCGCCGGACCGACCCCCCTTTCAGGGTGAAATTTAGGGAAAGCTCCGTTTTGTTCCGGGACAGATTTCTATGCTTCAAGTCTTCAACGTATTCAAAAGTTGACGCCAAAGTGAAAAAAATAGAGATCTGAAAGGTGAAATTTAATACCACAAACTGACAATTTCGCGAAATCCTTTCAAAATTTTTACCTATCTTAGTGACGAGCGTTAACGGATCAGGTGCAACATGTATGGAGTGCTTTTGCGCTTCAGGGATTATTACTTTGAAATCTGAAATAAATGATCGAAAAATGAAAGGCTAAATGATCCAGGTAAACTCTGATGACGTTAACTACATAACAGTAACTTTTTTTAGCGTATTACTAGAAAAATTATTAAAACATCTTTCATACATTTTTTCTGTTTCTACTTTAATGTAAACTTGAAATGAAAAATCATTCAGAAACAAATAAAATATTACTTATTGAAAGAGATTTAATTTTTTATTCCTTATAGATTTGGATAATTTTTTTAAGTTATAGAAATTTAAACAGTAAAGTTATTTTAAAATTACATAATATGAAAATTCATTACACTCATTTAAAAAGGAAATATAGTTCATTATTCTCCCGAACTATATATTTAACGCTGTTAGTATTTGCAGAAATGTTTTGGTCAAAATAATTCTCATTTAATTTCTAAAAAAATTACAGCTTTTACTTGATTTAAAATACAGTTTAATGCATATTTTAAAGGAAATTATATGCATTCAGAAAGAAATTAGCAAAATGATGGGACATTATTGACCATAATCACTATTTATCAGTTATCTTTAGATGAAGTTAACATTTGAAAACTTAGAAAAAATGTAAGAATATTTTTTTAGTTGACAAAAATAGTATGTAAATATTTGATCCTAAAATTGTTTTTTATAATTCTAAAATTGAATATGTTATCAAACACATGTGGATATAACATATATAACACAAAATATAAGTGAATTTGTTATTCAACATAACTCAATCATTCAAAGCATGGAACTATACATATCTAGAAAAAATTGTACAATAAATTTTTTAAATTTATGTTTATACTGATAATTTATATACATATATATATATAGGCAAATATTAATTTTTCATATTTTTAAATCTCCATTAAGCATTTATTGTTTTTCATGCATTTGCTCTAATTTAGTAATTTTAATTCACTAATAACTGAAGCGACATAAAAGATAAAATATTTTCTTGAACTATTTGATATTTCATAGAGTTAAAAATGCAAATATATCGTCAACTATATATTAAATAAGATGTTAATAAGAGTCAGGATGTCTTTCATAATGTATTTTAGAACCGATTAAATAAGAATTTTTGAAAATGTAAGTAATAATACAATTCAAAGTAATAATTCAATTTAAAATTTATTGTTTCATAGTAAAAAATTGTTGGTTAAAAGTAATAGAGAATGACAGCAGAATTTTTATGGAAATGATAGTGATGCAATAAAAAATAGTGTAAAAATAAATCACTTTATCAAGATAAATAAACAGTTATTTATATTCAAAAAGTAAATAAAATTTATGTGAGTCTCTATCATGAAAAGAGAGTTTAATGTACAATATGAGGCCATATATTTTACTTTTTTGTACTTATTTTAAAATTCAAGCTAAAGAATTTTAACTCTTATTTAAAAATGTATGGATATAGTAATTTAATCACACATTCCTTATTTATTTATAATTATTTTGGATCTTTATCACTCTACAAATAAAAGAAATCAGATTAGAATTTGCAGCTTCATTTCGTTTCGTTAAATGCACACTTTCATTTAAGTGTGTGAACAAGGATTTCAGAAGATGAGACAAGCAAAATATTTTATATAAAATGAATGAACTCAGTTTTAATTTTTTATACAAAATAGAATAGTATGTAAACAAGGTATTATGGTATAAATAAATTGAAAGTTTTTAATTTATATTTTTGTAAAGTATCTCCGATGACTTAATTTTAGTATTTAATTTTGATTCAATTTTTAATAAAAAAGATTATATTAAAAGAAATTGTAGAAAACTATGTATATTGTGTGAGATAAGTCGCAATTGCTTTTGAAATACAATACATTTAATATTTTGAAATACTTTTTTAAGTGAAGAATTTTGTTTATTAAATTTAGAAAAAAATATTCGTGTTCAAATTTCACACTAATAATTTTTTTTTACTAAATAAATAATAATATGTATGAATTCTAAGAGATAAGTTATTATATTATTCAAAAAAAAAATAAATAAAATAAAAAATAAAAATAAAAAAATAAAAAAACAGTTAACTGGAAAATTGAAAAATTCTCGTTTTAAATTGACTATTAAAATGTAAACATTTTGAGCTTATAAATAATTATAAATAACGTTATAAAAATATTCATAATAATTCATTTCTGGGGTGAATTCAAAGAAATCTACTTTTCTAAACAATTTAAATAAATTTAACTATACGCAAATAGAGCTAAAATGTAGTTGACTTGTTCTTATGAGAAATATATTTGTAAAAAGATCTTTTATTCGTATTTGTTTTAAAACAAAAAAATGTTTTGAAATAATTTTTTAGTAAATTAAGAAATCGATTTCACTTAAGTACGTAATAAAATAATTTTAAATGTGAATAAAAAAAGAATAAATATAAAAAGCAAACAAATTCTGGTATGTATTTTAACTACATGAATGAGAATTGTATTCTTCCTTTTCGAGATTTAATATTTAAGCATTCGCAAAAGGATTCAAATGATTAAAATATTTTATTACTATTTTAGGCATTACATGCAAAATAATTTTCATATTAAAGATTCTTCATTCTTCTAGCAATAATATCTGCGATATATTTATTTTTCTTGGTAATAAAATATTTTAAATATGAAACACTTAAATTTTACTGTATTCAAGTATTTGTTAACTAAATTAATCTTGAAAACTCTGCATTTCAGTCAACATAATATTTTTTTTTACTAAAAAAAGAAGAAATGAGCAATATTTTCATCATTGTCCTTAGACATGGTTAAATAAAAAATATTCATCATTATATTCAATGCATAAAATTTTATAAATACATACTCGTTAATTTCAATCAGGTAAAAAATTTCCCTTTTTCATTCTCATAAAATATGACGGAAGGAATACGTTTTTAAAAATCTTAAACTTTTATAAACAATGAAGAATAAGTAAAATTATTCACTAGACAATATGCGTAGAAAAACTAAGCAAAATGAGGAAAATTTTGAAATATTGGGCTAAATATTTCAGTAAAAAGCAAGTATTGCTCATTTATAAGTTCTTTTTCTGATTGCTAAGTGCCTTTACAATAAAAAAATATGATAATATTTTCATAAAATGAAATCATCCCATAATCAAGAAATATTTTCCCATAATGCTTTAAAAAAAAGTATTTTTCCTGACACAAAATTATTTCCCTTGTTTGACGATATTTGATGGAATTAAATGATGTGTTTGACATTTAATTTCAGGATTTCTAGAAATGAAAAAATTCGCAAAAAACAATGAGAAATCTGCATTACTCAATAATCGTTTTTTTTTTCTTATAAAATGAAAATATAAATATGTAAACCACAAATTTCGTTTTATTGGAAATAGGAAGATAAAAATATTTAACCTAATATCAGTATTTTATATTAAATAAATATTCAATAAAAAATAATTCTGCTATTATGTTGTTTTATGAAAAAAAGCAAAGATTTACCTTTTTATCTAAAAGTTTTACTACTATAGCTAATTTTCATAAATAGTGTTCAAATTTATTGAAATATTATCAACTGAATAAATATCGAAAGATTATGATGATTTGATCAAATCTTGATCTATGTACAGTTAAAGTTAACGAAAAATAATCATGAAATGTATATATATATATATATATATATATATATATATATATATATATATATATATATATATATATATATATATATATACATTTTATATTATATATATATATGTATGTATATATATATAATCGATGAATTTCTTTTGTACGAAATTTAAGATTCTACATCTACAAAAAATGTTGTTTTTTTTATCTGATATAATTTATTTTTCTTATGTCAAATTGCTTACATGTAATATTTCGATTATATAAGGTTCAAAATTTAAGCAAGCTTGTTAGTAACTCCAGTTAAGACATTTATTTTAGCCTATGTATGTCATAACGTTCAATTATCTCAAATTATCTACTGTTTGGGACAGATATTTTCGCGGTTTATTAAATAACTTGTAATGTGAGTTCAACACAAAAATTTCACCATTAAGGAAAGAAAAATAAAATGCATAGATAAATAAATTCTGAATTAACATCAAATAAATTCTATTTTTTATGTAATATGTAAATAGCATGCTCTGAGATATATTCATTTTCTTAGTTAAAACATATTTTCCATTAAATTTATGGTGCAAAAACTTGAAATTTACAGGAAATTTCAAATTTTTAAATTTTTTAATTTGTGTTCTTCTTTGTCAAATTTTATATTTTGTAATTTTTCAAATTTATATAAATTACGGGGAATTTTGAGAAAATAGTTGGCGGATTAAAAAGTTTACATGGAATAAAAAAAAATTAAAAATGCTTAAAAAATACAACAATGTGAGTAAATTATGTATAATATTCAATGCTTTATATCATTTTATCATTATTTCATTTTCAAATAATTTATAACTATTTTTCTAATATAATACTGCTTATAAATATATGAAACAACTCTAAGATATATTCATAACCGGATAAGAAAATTTTTGCAACAATTTATTTACCATATTTATTATTCATTATATTTATATATAATTTATTTATTATATTTATATTTATTATTCTGAACACATTGTTATATACTTTAATTCTTCTTAAGGAGGAATCATCTGTTATAGACACAAAGAATTTATGAAATAGTTAATTATTTTGTCAAATGAAATTTCTTAAGTATCAATTATCTTTAACTATAGTAAAATGTTTTGGCCGTGAAACTTTCTTCCATGTTCAAGTAACCAAAATAAAATATTTAATTATTTTACACAAGTTTTAGCCCTTCAAAATAAAACAAAGCATTCATAAAGCACCCAGATTCAGTAGATTTTTAATCTGCATCTTACAAGAACGAAAACAAAATTTTGAAAAATAGTAAAGGAAACATGTACAAAACATTTTACTCTTGCAACAGTTTTTGAAATAAATGCGCTTTCAAGTAATGTCATAAACCAGGCCGTGAAATAAACAGTTTGTTTATGTCATCTTCAACAATTCTTCTACCAAAAGTTTTATCTTCGTCAAAGTCCACCTCTCTGCAACAAAAAATAGCCGAAAGTTTGAATCTTTTGATTTTTTTCTTTAGTTTTTCAAAATCTGCCACGTATAAAGTATTAGACTGTCACCAGAAAAGGCAGCTTTCATTGGATGATGACAAGCTGTTCTCGCGTGCAAAAATAAGGGAATGCGTAATTTTCGGATTAAGTTGTACTTCAAGCAAAACAGTTGCACCAAAACATGGAGATTAGGGTGCATTTGTAACAGAATAACAAAAAAGTGATTGATGAAAAAAAGTGGATATGAATAATTACTGCAACGAAAGTATATTTATTTCACTGCTTACGGGAAAAGTAATTTAAATTATATCTTCATGCAAATTACTAGTAAATCATTTGAGATTAACATAAAACTTGTACTCCTTTTGCTTTAATGAAGAATATCTGAAGTAAATTATAAAGGGAAAGTCTTTTGAAAAAAACTGGTTTAAATTCCAATAAGTAGGCAATTTGTAAACTTCTTTAAAAAAGAGAAACAATTTAGTGGAAGCGAGGATATATTTTTCTCATTTTCACAGCATTACTTATTAAAAAATTTTATGTCTTTATTTTAATTATTATCTATTTAATTTTAATTAAGAATTTTTGAAAATTATACATTTTGTTCATACGATTATGACGTTGCAATTTGAATTTAATCAATTTCTTTTAGTACTTTGCTCTTAAATTTCTTTGTTTTTTAACACTGTTGTTAAATCCTACATAGCTGTTAAGAAAACAATGTTTATATTGATCATGAGATTAAATATATAGAGATTCTTAATTTAAAGGAAAACAGATGGATTATAGAAAGGGACAGTTGCTTAACACTCAGTTGCGATTGTGATTGTATCTAGATGCGTTAATTTACTAGGCGTACCTGGATTGCAACATTGATCAATCCCCGAGAATACAAAAGGTGGATAGCAGCTGGGGCTCAGGAATACGCCCACCGTGGCCCTATGACAAGCTGTTGAAGGGGATCCCTTTTGTTCAGGGGCCCAAGACACAGTGTCTTATCGGTCGCCCCATCTTGGAGTCTTCTTCCGACGTCTCAGCACCACCACCGTAGAACTAAAATACAGTGGATAATATTTCTCTCCCCCCCCTTCCTAATGTGCTTACCAACTTTATCACATCTGATTATCAACTTTCTTTCGTTCTTTTTTTTTTAAGTAGCTTAATATCACTCAATATCGACATCGATGGTGGTGTAAATCAACCGATCCTTGTCTGATTATCGAAAATCTAACTATTAAAGGACGAGCAATGAAGAGATAAATCAAATCTTCCGCGTATAAATATAAAAGAGTTTTCTATTGTGAAGAGAGGTGACAGTCAATTTAAAAATTGTCACCCCATAACTGGGAAAGTGTGTATCGATAATTTGGATGAAAATTACGAGAAGAAAGATCAATACACTCATCAGTTGATTTTTATCATTTACCGATTCCAGAATGATAATTCCAGTATTGTGTTCTGTTTCTGTAGCATTTTGAGTTGTGTTTAATAGAATGGCTTTAAGGTGTTTCTCTCATTTGGAATTTGTATGCTTTTATTTCCTATATTTACATATGATTCTTTCTGTGCAAAAAAGGGATTATAAACATTTCGTAAAATATTATCCTTATTTTTTATCCTTATCTTTATTTTTTAATAACTTAAGAAACTAATTGTTATTTCCAATATTATGAGCGAATTTAACTTAACATATGACTTAAGCGAAAATTTTTTAAATATTTATGATTGAAATGTTGTTGTTTACTAATGACACTTGGACAAGCCAAGCTCGCGAATTACGTCGATTGGGTGCGTCTTTACGTTTCAATCAGAGCACCATGAAGGTGAAAATTTGACTTTGCTCTACACACATGCCATAGGTACCCGTTTATAGGGTAGGCAACCATCCACACCTCATTCATACAAGGAAAGGACTAAGACAGGATAGATAGAGAGAGAAAGTACATCCATGCCCGAACCGGAATTCGAACCCAGGAACTCCTTATCCGTATTCAGGCACGCTGACCACAAGACAAGTTGGGGATTGAAATGTACTATGTGCATAAGATTTATTTTTAATTTCTTTAAAATATATTTTACAATGCCAGAGTTGCAATATGGTTTTAATTTGAGCATGTTTCCTAATTAAAGCAACCCTAACTTCCTAAATTATATGTATATATATTTCAACGAGATAAATACCAAAATCAATTAATGCTGTTAAACTTAGTTCATGGTAAATAAATTTGAAAGTAAATTAGGTGTTTATTTCATTTAACTGCTCAACAAATGCATGAAAACATTTTTCCTAAGTAATTCACAGTTATAATCATGTAATTACTTCTTAATTTGAGTTAGTTTATAAATTATTTTTATAATATATTATGTAAATTTTATTAAAAAGATTGTAAGTCAATTTAATAAGCTTTTTATTAAAATATAAATACTGTTTAAAATACATACTGTATTTTACTTTGTAATGAAATGATTAAAATATGTTTGCAATTTATCAATATGATTGTAAACATAATTTTTTGTAAAATTCAAATTATTACTATAGTATGATTAGAGGCATTTTAATTTAAATATAAATTTAATGCTTAAACTGATAGCCATTGCCAAAATTAGATTTGAAACAATCTCTGAAATTAAATTTTTGATAATTTTTTAAGAATGATTGATTTTATTGAGGCTTGTCAATTTTAAATTCATAAGTTACCAAAATTAAAATTTTTAATTATCCTATTTTAGTCATTTAAGATCTAATGAAATTTCAATTATTGAACAAAGTTTTGAAGTAGGCAAGTTATCGGAATTAAATTTCATAATTTAATTCTCAGTAAAGAAATTTTACTAAGTAAAGACTTAAATATTTAAGAAAAAATTTAATTTTAAAAATAAAAAATAAATAGCTTAAAATAAGTTTTTTATAATTTTTTACAAATTAAAAATATTAGATAATTAACTATACTGTTTCCTTTAGGACATTGGACATACTAAAATATATTAAGACTTCAAATGATTAGTATTGTCATTTTTATACTAAAAAATATTTCTTATTTTAACATATCATAGAAACATAGAAATCTAGTTAACAATTTAATTTTATTATTACTTTTTACAACCAAAAACTAGAATATTTTAGCAAATTATATAAGTTATATTAAAATGTAAATAATTGTTAAGAGTGTCAGAGTTTATTTTTTCGCATTAAATGTTTTTTTAAATATGACGTAATGATTCTTTTAGAATGTTAAAAAATGATTTCCTAAGTTAATTTGTCGTTCGGAAATTTCATACCTTATTTTTCTCATTTAATTCATTTTCAGATTAAAATTTATGTTTTCAAAAATTTCAATTATTAATCAAATATATTTTTATATTCTAGTTTTTAAATAATATATTTTTTTTAAAGTAAGAACCAAATTATGAGTTCCATGAGGAATAGAAAATGCTTTTTAATCTTTACAAATACTGAAATTATCCACATAAAATTTATTTTATAAATTCTGAATGAGTGCATATTAAAATTGTAAAATCATGAGAATATCATCAATGGTTATTTGATATTATGTTTTCAAAATGATGTTAAGAGAGAGGAATATTTTTAAATTAAAGTAAATCACTTAAACTAATTGAATTGACAAATTAAAATTTTTTTGAAAATTTCACTTACTTCCACCTTTATAGCTTTCTATGAACATAAATATTTGTCTGATTACAATCACAATAACATAAATAAAATCATAGTCAATATACGACAGATAATTATTATTTCATTGAAGCAAATTATAAAAGATACCAGTTTACCAAAATAATTCATCAAAGAAAAAGTCAACTCGTTAAGTATGACTTTCATTTGAATTTTAGTAAGATATTTCCTTCCCACGCGTGAACTCTGCATCTAAATAACCAATGACTTCTAAGGACATTTAAAACTGGGCAGTCACACAATATTTTATAATGCATGACAAGATAGATTTCTTCGATGGTTATGGCATCAACGTGATAAAATACACACGCGTTATTGTTTTCTCATTTTATTGTTATTTTTAGTAGTTCCTTTTGGATAATTTCATAACTACAAAATTGCAATGAAATTAAAAGCAAATTATGCTTTCATATGGTCGAAAACTATTAATTTTCAACTACTCTTCATGTTCTAACATTTCAGAAACGTGATCAGTAAAAACAAATGTATAATTGATTATTTAAAACAGATTAAACAACATAATGACGTTATCCTGTCCAAATGGAAAGAATCTTTCTCAAATAATTGACCTTCGAGGTAACTTCCTGATGTACTTTAACTCTATGACACCATTCTAAGGAGATGATATGGACAATAGTGAAATATTTTAATAATTACATATCATTTTTAATATAAATTTAATGATGTTTTATCAAAGTCACTCTTACCTAACAACGAGGAAAAAGTTGACTGGAAACATATTGTTTTAACTAAAAAATTATGCATTTGATGGTATAATTCACTTGCGAAAATTATTTAAAATATATAAGACTAAACTTTTGTCAAATCATAGATTCAAATTTAGCTATGGTAACAATTATTTTGAATTTTGGGTCTGATAAGTGAGGGAAAAGTAGTATGCATGGGTAGACACTGACGTAAAAGACGTCCTTAAGATGTTTGCTTACGCATTTTTTCTGCTGCCTCAGTTGGAATTTATTATATTTTATTTTATTTTTTGCTAAAAACTTAATTAAATTAAATATTTACAATTGCAATGTGATACCGAATATAATTTCTTCAGTATATTAATAACTTTTTAAATCATGACATTTATTTTACATGACTTCAATTTTTATTTATTTATTTATTATTATTTTTGCTGTAAAACATTTTTGTACCTAAAATGTAGGGGCTTAGTATCAAAATCATAAATTACAGGAAAAATATATAAATATGTTTTGAATTATTTATTTATATTTAACAGTTCAAATGCCGCAAAACGTGTCTTGTGGTCAGCATAGCTGACTGCGGATAGGAAGGTCCTGGGTTCGAATCCCAGTTCGGGCATGGATGTACTTTCTCTCTATCTATCCTGTCTTTGTTCTTTCTTTGTATGAATGTGTTGTGAATGGTTGCCTACCCTATAAACGAGTACCTATGGCATGTGTGTACTGAGGAAGTCGGACTCCACACCTAAATATGGTTCAGTTGGAAAAGTGGAGGAGCGCACCCTATATTGCCAGCCTAGCTGGCACACGCGACAACAACAACAACAGTTCAAATGTGTGTTTTTTTAATATTATATGTTAATTGGACAGATCATAAAATACACTGTATTCAGATATGTTTCATGCATTTATTTCTTTATTTTATATATTTTAAGTTATAATTTATAATATAAAATATTTTTAACTATTTACTACACTTATGAATATTTTATCAACATTTATGAATCTCTAAAATAAAGAACAACTTCATAATGTAATAATGGATTTTGTGCCTAATGTGGCAAGGGACTTGGAAATTTGGGTGATAATTAAATTTAAATTTTTGACTATATCATCATAAATAGCCTATCTATATTAAAATGGTTGGTTGCCTTTAGTATAATCTGTTAAATACGTGTGCTTGAAATTATAGAACATAAGATTCTTTTCAAAAATTGCAAATTTTTAAGGGGGACATAATTGAGTGACATTAGAATTTTGTATTGAATTAATTATTTAAATAATCCTTAATAACTCCGAAATTACTCGATGTCATTTAACTTTAGAAATTCTCCTCGACCATTTATTTGTGCGAAAATAAACTTGTAATTAATCAATTACTAAGACCTGTCGTTGAAGTTAAATACAATTTTAATTTTTAATTGCTAAAATCAAGAGTAATAAAATTGTTCAAACTTTTCTAAATTATCGTAGTGCAAGTTCCTCTTTTTAACCAAAAAGTGGTTGTTTTTTTGTTCCTGTTGAGATCATGGCTACATGACTTTATTATGATTCTCATTGGATTAAAATATCCATGACTTCAGATAACGTTTCATCTACTTCAAACATATTTAATTACGACACCGTATTGAGGTGGCGTCGTAAATCCAACTTGTCTACGAATTTGCTGTCTGCCTTCAAATCGCATTCTTTGCTAGACAGCAAACAAGGCGAAGTTCACCATGGAATATCTGAGAATAGTGTTGAAGTTAATTTTGTTAATAAAACTATTTCTTATATAAAGACGAAAGCACTGGTTTTGAAAGCCGTTTACCCTTGATTCAAGCGATTAACACGTTGACAACAGAATAGCAGAAAAAGCAAAATGAAAATGACATGACAAAACATTCACTTTATGGTTAGTTTAAATCAACAAGAACAATTTAAATTTTAAAAAAAATTCACTAACTTAAAGAATTCTAAATTAATAATTGCAATATTTGCAAGCCATCTCTTTTAAATCTTAAGACTAATGCCTTGCTTTGAAATAAAAAAACAACATTCAGTGAAATGTTAATCATTAGTACTCAAATATTTAAGATGAAAATTTTGATAGACTAAATTAAAAAATAGCTTAAAATTAGACATTACAGTCAAAAATGTCTAAAAGTTAAAATACCTAACATTTATCTATCGTGCAACGCTTATATAATCTCTTTACTTTTTCACATTGTCTTAATAAGTAAAAAAAAAACTAGGATAACTAAAAATAATTATAAACTTAAAAATTTTCAAGTAATTAAAATATCTAAAACATGCAGCTAACTAAAAATAATATGCTAGGCCATTTAATTTACTGATAAATGATTAATAGTCAATTAAATTTCTGAAAATGACATTCCTTTAAAGTTTTATTATCTTTTTTGCCAAATTGATTGCTGAATAATCAACAATTTAACCTAAGTCCAAAGGTTTGCGGATTCTATTTCATGTTGAAAAATCAAAAGAATTTTTGCTTGGCAGGGAGGAACATTGTCAGATAGTGACAAGCCTAACTTAAATCTTACAACACTGTTTAATATATCATTTTAAGTATTATTATTACCTAACATAAAAAAGTTTTAATGGAGATAAACCCGAATAATAATTACTTGGAAGGAAAATTTAAAAACCACAGAATACTTTTACAAGGATGTTACTTAAAGATAATTTTGTAAAAAAAGCTTAATAAAGAAATGTAAAGGGTGAATAGTAAAACATAAAGGAAGTAATAAAAGTTTTCTCAAAATCAAAAGAAGCAATCTCAAATGATATTTTATAAGTGGACTTGTAAAAAGATCTACCAGCAGTTACATTAAGTAAAAGCGATTTTAACTATTTGAACATATTATGCATTCATGTTCGTTAGTTCTCATATTGCAGTAATATCCATTCACATTTATTTATATATATATTGAAGAGAAAAAAGATCTTCACAATATTTCTTCGAGGCTTGTGTGAGGAAAGGAGTATCAGTATTCATGGCGCTGGTGAGTTGCTACTGTGTCGGCGGACGCCATTGTCATGTCTTCTGCCGCGAACTTATTAATGTCGGCAATTACCTTGGAAATGGAAGGGGGCCACGGCATTCTATGCTAATGTCCGTCCCTCAGACAATGGACCGTCCGACGGTGGGACAGGAAGGAGAGGACGTGATTCGAACACCAAGAGGGGTGCCTCGAACACTTTTTTCCTTGGCATTTTCTTTTTCTGTCCTTTCCTCCTCGAATGAAGTGGGCCTTTTGTTTCTCTACCTCAGCGGATAAGGTCACGGATCTCTGACAGCAGAATTTCCCCGTATCGAAACCACTTGTTATGTGTATTTCGTTCTTCGCCGCCACCTCTTCCAATTCAGATCGGAAAAAAGGGGGTGGAATCCGTTCCCGGAGGTATGGGTCTTGGTGAGATGGAACGGACGATACGACGGGAATGGAGACTACCCTGCAATAGCAGGGGGTTGATCTCACCTGCTTTTGTTCATTTAAATGAGTTGGAAAGGGATTCACTTCAAAAAACTGATGCGTTAAAAGTTGTAAATGAATGCGATTAGTTGTATAAAACTCAGATAATTTTGACTAGAGTAATAAATCCTTTAATTTTCAAATGTTTTAACTTATTTTGAAAAAGAATGTGGAAAAGTCTGAGAATAAATCCAATTAAAATTAATATCGTCATTAACCAAAACAAAATTAATATTTCTTATTTAACTTGATGCTTTATTAAGTACATACTTTTCTTTATTTTCATAAAAGTGTATTATGTGAAAAATACATGTCTTTATTTATATATATTATTTAAGTTCTACTGAAAATATTGAATGCATTTTCAGCTGCTAATTTAAGCATTATATATAAGGCACATTAAGTCAAATAAGTTTGATAGATATAACAGAAAATTATCTTTTTAAAATTTAAATATTTGTTTTCATGCAGTAAATAATGACGAGTTATTTTTATGTGTGATATATCTAAATCTTTTCATTTATATAGTTGATACCTTTATTAATGTTATAAAAATGGTGATTATATATATTAATTCCAAGAATCTTTCGGGAATGACAATTTGGTGCTTAGAAGTCATTAAGCCTTGATTTGTATGGGTTACATGTACAGACTATGTTTTAGAATATTTTACAGTAAATTACGCAAATTATTCTTAATTCAGAGAAGTATAGTTAATAGAAGTTTATGCTCACAATCAAACGGCGAATATAACTAATGTCCAAAGAAAATTTTAGTTTGGAAATCAGTAATACGCACTTACATATTAATGTTTATTTGCAAACAAAAATTATTTCTGTTTGCTAAATTTAAATTTTTCCTTACCGAATGAAAAAGATAACTTGTAAAAAAATTAATATTTTACAGCATTATTTTTAGCAATTGATATTACATGTAATAAAATTACAGCAAACATTTCAATGTATATTAAATAAATAATAATATATTTTTGCAGTATGAGAATAAGTTATCATTTACTTATCTAAGTCTATTACTTAAAATTGTCTTAATTTCATTCAGATTTGAATCCAAATAATCTGAGATTACTAAATATCAACAACAACTAATAATTTTTAATTACTATTTTCTTAACAATGAAGGTATTGGATAAATTTTAAATTAGCAAAAGAAATATATATTAAATATTTTTCATATTAGAAACTTAAAAATATTTATAAAAACTGAACTCTCCTTAATAAAGCAATGGTCTTACATAATATCTTTGTAATTTATTTTTAGTAAAAATACTACCATTTTGAAATGTTGATTTATTTTAGAGACATAATCATATATATAATTCATCTTAATAATATAAAAATAAAACCAAGTTATAAATGATGTTTTTGCTCTTAAAATATTAATTTAAAAATTTTCTGAGTAATAAAAAGTAAATTGCTTATAAGATGTATACAGCATTTTTTAAAAAATATTTTCAGGAAATTTTTACTTTTTTATATTATTTAAAAAGATTTTAAAGTTATCATTTTCATTTTCTCACGTTTTAAAAGTTGACTTATTGCAACATATCTTACAAAATAAATTTAAAAAATAATCTTAATTCTTTCATAACTTTGTTAGAGACTTAGCGTTCCTGACTCTTGAGCTGTGGGTCCCGGGTTCGAATCCCGGTTCGGGCATGGATGTTACTATCGCTCTGTGCTTCTCTGCCCTATCTTGTGTGATGATTTATGAATGTGGCCCGCCCTATAAACGGGTTTGTGGTGGTATGACGCGGGTAACGCTACTCGCCTCCGTGACTTCGTTCAGAGGTGCCCGCTGGGTAACGACAAATGAGTAGCAATTTCTGGCCTTGTTGTGGCATAGGGTTCGTCACCCAAGTGTGCCCGCCATTGGATAAAAAAATATTTTACAAAGCTAAAAACATTCCATTACAATTATTTTAAAGTAAAACTTAAAATTTTGGGGTTTTGGAAAAGTATTTTTTTTTCTGTTATACATTCTGAAGTAAAATTACAAAAATTATCATTGTCAATTTGTATTTAAATAAAGCGCTTTTAATTTTGTTTGAAATTTCAAATGCATTTTCAAAAAAATGTGCAAAAAGTTTCCAATATAAAAGGAATTGTGTATTGATTTGTTTCATAATCTATTGGGTACTTACCTATTAATGTCACCGCAGACAATTTTACTGCTAGTCACGGTACAATAAAAAATTATTTTTTAAGTAAAACACATGAGTAAGACTCTTTCTTCATTGGTGCTTTCTTTTGTTCTTATAACTAGATGCGATTCCCTTAGGGCTAAATCAGTTTGACACAAAATTGGTCGCGGTGACGCTAAGCTACATTTTTCGGAGCTAACATTTCTTGGCCTTGCTATGGCGAAGGGTTAGTTACCCAAATGTGCCCGCCATTGTAAAAAAAAAACTTTTTTAGAGAAAATGCTCTAAATTTATTACAAAATATTTAACTTAATTTCCAAATATAAATTTAAAAAACTTTATTAAGTTAAAATAGTTTTTTTAGGTTTTAGTGGAAGCTTAAACTGAAAATCATTTGGTGAAAAAACACCTTTTGCCTCTTTTGTCACATATGTCTGTATTCTGTGTGGGTACTTAATATAAAATTCTTAAATTTATACACAAGTTAGTCCTCTTACGCAAATGTCTTTCTGTCTTCAATCTATGCGCTTGATAAGCAGCTAATTTCAGTTGTTGAAAATGCGCAGTTTCCTTCTGTTTTATCTTCGATTAAGAAATCTTCGAGGGAAAATTTCAATTTTCTCTCGGCATCTACACGTGGCGAAATCAACCAACCAATGCAACAACTCTTTTGTGAAGATTCTCAAAAAATTGATAAACTGCAGTCTTAAAGAACAATAAAGAATGGAATAAAAAATGATAAATGACTGACGGAAAGGACCACGTAATTGACCAGACATGTTCAGAAAGCTCAAACACTTTCCCCTTTTTTTAATAAAGAGTGAAAATGTGAACGAATAAAGCTTTATTTGTCAGGAAATTCAAAAGTTAGAGTAGGAAATTTCAGTATAAATGAGACGGTGGCACTGTGTATCACGGACAGTTTTTAATTTGTTTGTAAAAAATTTGGCAGTCAGTGTTGTATGTCAATTCCCATTATGTTTGACGAATAGTTTTAAATTTCTATAAACTATAAGTCATGTTGAAAATAAGGAAAAGTAATTTTTTATGCATTTGCGCATGATACTTGAAGAAGTGTATTTTCTAGAAAATGAATAATTTATTAAAATAATTCTTTCAAATTGCAACGGGATTTATTAATTCGTTTATTAAGCGTATCTATCTATATATATTACATAATTCAGATATTGTTTCTCAATGGAGGAAATATTTTGATGTCAAGAAAAAATTATTATTTTTTATTTGCATAGTTTTTTTTTTATTGTTGCATCGAGTAAAATCGTTCATGAACCATAACATTAAAAAATGCGTTTTTTGAAAAATTTTAAGTGCGCACAATTTGGGTCATATCTATATCCATACATCTAAATCTATTATATATGAGGGTATATACGTATTTCTGTGTGTGCGCTTACGAGATCTTTCTGACACAAATAATATTGAAAATTTCATTTAAAAATTTTCCTTAAAATATTTCATCTTTAAATTTTGAAGGAAAAATTGTTTTTTAACCCCTTAACTGTGACATATACTTCAGAAAAATGGACCAAAAATGGAAAATTTTTTTGACTGTTTAATTTTATAATGTTTTTCTTTATATTATTATAAGAGTTAGAAAATGCTTTTTTATTTCAAAAATAAAGTTTTAAATACAATAACTACTGTATTTTATTTTTACATACACATGAAACATTGATTACACATACATGTTATTCATATTGAGCAAATTAAACGAAATTTTGAAGCTAAATATAACTAGTATAAACTAGTATAATATAAAAAAAACAACAATATGATTTTCAATACATAAATTTTACAAATGTTTTACAGTATGGTATATCCCAAAACAAGGTACTGCTCAAAAGCCTATATATTGCACTTTTTACAATAAACTCTTATCTCATGCCTTATTCTCTTCCCTTGTTCATGTGTTTTACGACAACATATAAAACACTGCCTGGTTGGAGTAGATTTTTTCCCCATTGATGGGATGTATTCTGGAAAGTGTCGATGTGTGAGGCGCAGTAAGCTTACACTAGGACGCCCTGGTCCTGGTAGTTGAACATTTGGTTTATTTAGTTCAACAATTGATTTTCTGAAGTTCATATTTTTCGCAACTCCTGCTGAAGTATGCAAAATAAAGTAGTTATTTATATAACGCCTGGTGTAGGAGATGGAAAAATATTTTCTAGTAATATTTTTTACCTCCTTTTCTAGCAACCGGGAAGTCTGTAAGATGTTGATCGACATTAACAACACCTTCCATAGTGTTGTTGTAGTCATGGACTACCTTCAGAACCAAAGTTGGAATTGGTAAAAAACTAGAACCACTTGTGTCATTTATTAGGAAAATAGGGAATTAAGTATCCTAAAGTAGAAACGTACTCAGCTCGGACTTCACAAAATAGAAACGTTAATTTTTCTTCTGCCCGAACTGAGTTCGGGCATCACAAATACTGCACGCAGTAATTGCCCGAACTGAATTCGGGGGACACTGGCAAGGGGTTAAAGAAAAAGCAAAGATAATCGTATCTTTGATTTTCGTACTTCAGTTGAACATACCATATACAAATTTTTGCTTAGCATTCCATTACCTTACAGAGAAATTAACATGTTCAATACATGTAATTGTGATTTATCCAATAAATTATCAACAAATACTTTATACTTTTTCATAATCATTTGAAATTTTTAAATTGATTTATAAAATATCAAATAGTTTTTAATTATCTCAATAATCATATATAAAAAATTAAATAAATATATAAAATTGATAAATGCTTGAATTTTGATTCAAATGTAAGCATTAATATAATTATTCAGCCAAAATTACCCGTTTTAAAAAATAAAAATACATGACAAATGCATGATGATATTAAAATTTCATAATAGTTTTTCTTATGATTTTATTTTATTATCGTTCATTATTATTGGGGTTTAAATATTTTCCTCTATGTATCATAAATAAAAATTGGTATTATAGTTTTACATAATTTTTATGTATTTTACTTAAACTGTTTAATTTTCTTAACTTCCTTATTAAAAATCTAGAAGTTTTAAAAATGCTTAGTTGTTGAAAATCAGTTGTACAAACGACATTTAAATTAGTACAGAATTTTTACAAAGGATTATTCTATGAAAATTTACCATTAGTTAAAATGTACTTATAATCAAAACTATTCAAAATTTGAAAAATATCGACTCCTTTATATATTTTATTGATTATGGGATTCTTATATAACATAAAAATGTTATAAATAAGATAAAAAAAATTGCATATTCTTTTCATTTTTCGCATTTTCTTGTTTTTCATAATGTATTGTTGTAAAATATTTAAAATTATTAAATAGTGCATTATATAAAAGTTGCGTTAATTTCATGTGTATCACTCAATTTACTCAAAAACTGTAGCAACCGATGCTTTCACACCCCATCACTCATTTGGGAAAAATAGACTCTTGATATAATTGCTTCAGAGAAAGCTGGAAAATTCTTTTACCGGATCATCACACTGTGCTCAAGAGAATCTTCAGCACTATAATTCGAGTGTTATTTGTTCAAGATACCATGCAATATGGAAGAAAGAAAGAAACAAAGCACGAAATCAATTTTCGATCCGTGAGGAATAATCGGCCATAATGGAGACGAGAAATACCTAATTTGAAACTTTGTCATTTTCTTATCTCGGAAACAGATTCCATTTTCGACTTCTTTTGTTCGCGGTAATTAGATGCTGCGTGGTCATTCCTGCTTGACCATATTAATCCGGGATTACAAGTGGCAGTTGACAACTTGTCGATGTCACAGTCGGCTGGTGTGGGTGCTGGAGCTCGCGTTGATGTGGGTGGGACAGGGCGCATCGAAATGGGCCGTAGATGCCTTTCTAGCATTCCTTAATAGTTTCCTCCTGGCTACTCCCACTCGATTCCTAAGAGTGTGCCTTCCGAAAAGGGTGTAATTCAGAAGGGTGGACTGAAGCATAAGCACCCACCTGTGATATGCCATTACCATTCCTTCCGAGTGAATGATTTTTCAGGAGCATTAGGCTTTTGAAAGATTTTAGTTATTTGTATGCTACCTGAAATTATATGACTGCATTCAGTTTCTGATAAAATGAATTTTGAAACAAAATTCATGATTATTTGGTGTTTTATATATACAATTAAGATTTTTCCTTGGCTGAAACTTTCAGAAAAAATTAACTTTAAAATTTTATAGGGCTATAATTGATGAAGATTTATGCAAAAATTACAATTCAAAATTATGTCTTTTATTAAATCATTACTCATTTTCAGCCGACCAACTTGTCTAGTGGTTAGCGTGCCTGACTACGGAAAGGAGGTCCTGGGTTCGAATCCCGGTTCGGGCATGAATGCACTTACTCTCTCTCTATCTATCATGTCTTTGTCCTTTCCTTGTATGAATGGGGTGTGAATGGTTGCCTACCCTATAAACGGGTACCTATGGCATGTGTGTAGAGCAAAGTCGTACTTTCACCTTCATGGTGCTTTGATTGAAACGAAAGAAGCTCCCAATCGACTTAATTCACATAGCATAGCGAGCTTGGCTTGTCCAAGCGTCATTAGTAAACAACAACTTATTTTCAGCTATCACTTATAAAAGTAATGCATTCAGTTTTCTTCGTATTGTTTTACAAAACAAATAAATTACCCTCAAAATTTGCTCAAAAATTTAATGTTCAATTTCTAAGAAAACTTCAAAATATCAAATGAATGCAAAAGATTTCCAGTGGTGGTTATGAAAACTGTATTTGTACAAGCAGACCGAAAAGAAAACATGTAATAAAGAAATAAAATTGAAATTTTTCTTTTAATAATTATCATATATTTGTCAAGAAAGATAATGACGATATAATAATATATTTAATAAAAATTTAATTTTTTTTATATTCTTCTTATTGTAAAGCTTCTAAAGAAAATATGTTGTCTAAATTTGAACCTAAGGATTTAATTTAGACATTTATAATAGATTTTCAAATCCAGTGTAGAAAAATTAAACTTTTAAGATTTCGGTATTTATCATTTCACTGCTCAAAAGTGTTTGTAATTAACTTTTAATTTAAAGGGGAAAATATTGCCTTAACACACAAAATTATAAGGCTTGATAAATTAAATACACGTATTAAATTATTTGATTAAATTATTGCATAATTCGCATATTTGTATAAATTAATACTTAAGTTAATACTAAATTTGGTTGCAAAGTATAAAAATACTTTTGCAACCAAATTTATATATTTTATATTTAGCAAAATTGAAAATACTAAATAGTTTGTTCAGTATTTTTTAGTTAAACTATTTTTAAAATGCATGAAGTTTAACTTTCAACTTTATGTCATAATTCATATTATATTTTTTTATATTTTCAGCAATGTTATTTGTAATCTGATTTACATCTTTTTAAGAAGTTATTACTAATGTATTTAATAACAAAGAATCAATTAATGCTTTAAATGTTTATACTTTCAATATCATATACCATCTCTGATTCTTTAACAAAAGGTTTTTGTAAAATGTTGGCTCATTTCATTTTATCTAATGTATGTAAAAATGTCAGAAATAATTTAGGAGCCGCTGACGGCTTTTGATGGTCGATGTTTCAACTCTAATTTACGATGCATTCAGCTGCTCCTAAATCAAACACGAGCTCCATGCCTTCCATTAAGATACTCGTCAACAGATCAAAACGCACTTCCACCTTGTTGATGAAGATTATCAATGAAAATATCCACGAAGCGGAACAAAATTGTCCTACTTGAAGTTCTTAATAAAATTGATATGAATACCCGTTCTTTGAGATGTGCGTCCGATATACCCGTTACCGGTGCATGATAGTTAGCGGCTGATGGTATCTGAAAGTGTTAAGAACTGCAAATAATGGGGAGGAGACATAATGAAGTAAAAATACCAATAACAAATAATAACGTTGTTCCGAGAATCAAAATTTAAGCAGCTGTGACGGTTGGAGACTCTTCGGATCGCCGTCCAAGATAGCGAGCGATTCCAGTCAACATAATCGCCGACAGAATTTTTCACCAGCAACATTCGGCATTCGCAGTAGAAAAAAAGAATCTTTTATCTGATTCAGATACGTTCGATAAGCTGTCATTTACTGGTAATCACTGGGATTTCGTTTGATTAAGATTACAACATGTGTTTTGTCCCTTTCAATTGATTCTGTTCCTCAAAAATTAGATGGGTATGTGATATTATTGATTCTATTAATTTAATTTTTTCTAAGAAACCACATATATTCAAGCAGTGGTTTTCGTTCTTTCTTAGCTGTATTTCGTAACTAATAAAACAAATTTCGTTGTGTCCCAATTACGACAAAATCTGTTGCATACATTTACTGTTGAGAAAGAAACCTGTTGATAATGAAAAATTCTGTATGAATTTTATTGATAGTCTTTCACATGCATTACTTAAATTATGTATATGATCATGTCGTAATTCATTAAATCATGTTTGGAGAGTATATCATGTAAAAAGAAAATTATAACTAATTTTGCATACAGTTTAATATTTATGTTTAAATTATTTTAATTTGAACAGCTGCTAAAGTTAAAATATTGGATACAAAAATATTTTTAGTAGTTCGCAAGGAAGTAACATGTAAAAGTAAACTTTATAACTATTAAAGTTTGTTATAAATGCTTAACAGATAGCAAAGTATATTTAAAAAAATTACATTTTTTAAAAGCAATATGTATTCCTTTAAGTTGAAAGATTGAAAATAATTTATTACAGTTAATTAGCCATCGTGTTCGTTTATTATGAGCAATCATATTCAGTTGTATAAAATTTTTATAACGGTATTACTTCATTAAGATTCAAATAAAGGAGAAGATAAAAGGATTCAAAATATAATTCTGGATAATCTATGAATTCCTTAGTCCCATTCAATTCTCTCCATTTCCTTTATCATTTCTAATTTAGAAATATTCATTTCAAATTTATTAAACACCTGATAAAAACTATTTTAAATTTAGCTTTATGACAGATAAATAGATATTTTCAAATGTATAAAACATAATAGCATTTCCTAAGAAGATTAATTTTAAAAGTTTGCTTTCATCATATTATTTACATTCCATTAATCTATCTGATGTATTAGTACTTGGAAAGCAATCTATTAAAATTTAAATTTCATGAAAGTAATTTTATAGACTCAAGTAATAGACTTTATATAAAGGAAAAATGCTTCAAATAATTTTATTGAAGGATTATTTTTCACTTTTACAGTATGTATTCTAAACTATTTACAAAACGGTTCTAACACAATTGGGTTTTAAAATGAGCTAATGTCCATATTTTAGTGTTAACAAAAATTTTGCCGCCCACCCTGTCTAGTGGTCAGTGTGTCTGACTGCGGATAGGGAAGTCCTGGGTTCGAATCCCGGTTCGGGGGCATGGATGTACTTTCTCTCTCACCTGTCTTTGTCCTTTCCCTGTATGAATGGGTTGTGAATGGTTGCCTACCTTATAAATGGGTACTTATAGCGTGTATGTACTGAGGAGGTCAAATTCCACACCAAAAAATGGTTCAGTTGGAAAAGTGGAGCAGCGCAGCCCATAATGCCAGCCTAGCTGACATACAACAACAAAATTTTTACCTTCATACTATAATAGTTTGATAAATATACTATATTCTAAGCAATCTTTTGTGTGTGTGATGCTTTATACTAGTATGTTGAATATGTATAAAAAATAATATTTTTAATTTATATGGGTAAAAATTGTGCGATGTGATAATAAGAATATGCCTTTAAAATTTAAAAAATCAGTATAGGGTCCGTTTATCAGAAACCATGGCTGATATTTTAACAGCATGATAATTAACTATAAGTTATGTGTATGTCCATGAAATAAGCATTGAATTTTCTTTAGAATAATAGTTTAATAGTAAATCTTGAAATGAGAAATTGAATTGCCGAGATTCTTTGCCACGAGAATGCTTATGTGACACCGTGTAGTGGACAGGTTTAACGACCGAAGACTGTTGTAAAGCACTTTTGATGTCCATAGAAAAAGTATGTTTATTGAATAGATTTTCTATTAATTTTTTGTTCGGTTATTTTATATTTTATCAACAAAGTATTACGCAAAAAATCATAATCCTTTGCGCCCATGTGGTAATGTAAACCAAACTGAATAAAATCATTTGTGTAGATGAACTGGCTTGATTATGGCAATCAAATTGTATAATTAATGTACCATTCTATGTTTTTATATAAAATACAGTTAAGTAAAAATTGCATGAAATATTCAATTGTCACTTAAACGCGAAGATTATATGCCGAAGTCAATTAAACACAACTTGTTAAATTTATAAATTATAATGATATCTGTATCATTAGCTAAAATTTCAAAACAACAGAGGAAATGGATTTTATTTGTAAATAGATGCACTTTGGTTGACTGAAAAATGTAACATACTTGGTGTATTTTTTATGTGAGGTGAAACATAAAAACTTTTTTTTTTTTACTTTAAGAAAGGGGAAAATAATCATAAGGGGAAAATAACATGCACAGTAATAAAAGAATGATTTAAAATCAGGCAAGTTTACAAGTGAAAAATAAATTACTTATGTTTTGAATTCTATTAAAGTCAGTACAATGATTGAATATAAAATTGTTATTTACATGATTATCTATCTCATCACCACGAAAAGAAAGTGATCTTCAAATTTTAAAAAGGAAACTTTAAATTTAATTAATTATACATAAATTCAACTTAAATATATTTCTTTAGCACTTTCACGAACGAGACAATTGTATATTTATTAAGAATATGTAATAAAATTAGAAAATTTACCACGTATTTATTAGTTAGAATCAAATAAATTAATCACAAACAAAAATTAATCACAATCAAATGGATTAATCGCAAAAAAGAGCTATTACATGAAGGAAAGAATAAGAGAAAATGTTATGAGAAACAAATTATTTTAAGAAATATAAGAAATTGATTATTGGTTACTAAAATGCATGTGCATTTTTTCAAAAAAGTTTCTTGGGATACAATTTCACTTTTATAATCGTAGGATGATTACAACTACAATGATGGTTCAAATTTTATGCTTAAAAGATATTTTCCTTTCATTATGGTGTGTTTCCAGATAACCGAATTGTTTATTCTTGGCATGTTTCTAAAACTCATTGTTTAGTCAGCAAAGAGTAGTGGCCATCATTTGTGCAATTATAGTAATTGGTTACCAGAATCCCAAACTTGCATTTCTCGGAATTTTCCTCTGATTCCGAGGTGACAAGGAATTTTTGTCCTATTATCAGGCGTTCTGAGGTGAAGGGCAATTCACACGGCCATTATAGATGGCTTTTTTTGGAATAAGAAAACAAATAAATAAAATATTATTCGACTAACAAGGCTTCTTTTGTGTGAAATTAAAGTAATGAATAAAAGATCTTCTCTGAACATTTTAAAAGCTAAGCAATTACTGCATGTGATTTCTCAACATCATTTATTGTAAACTTCCTAAATAATTTATCTAAAATTGGGAGTTATATCGATGAATGCGATGAAATTTTCAGCAATATTTTCTGGGCAATCCATCACTGCAAAGATTAAATTACTTCATGCATAAATATAACTGTATAATCAATTCTACAATAGATATATTTTTAATTTATTAACATAGATTTTATCTTAGAGGAAATGCTTTTAAAATTGCTGCATTTGTAATTACAATTTTCCAAATTAATTCCATTAATAATTTACTAAGCAATTAAAAATAAGTTTTTTTATTACATTTCAATAAATCACACACACACACTATATATATATATATATATATATATATATATATATATATATATATATATATATATATATATATATATATATATATATATATATATATATATATATATATATATATATATATATATATATATATATATATATATATATATATATATATATTGCCATTATCATAAGGAGATATTTTAATATTAATAAATAAGCAAGAAATTGAGATCTCACATAGGATTTCTAAAATATAATTCTAGAATGTATAATTCTTACTTTTTTTAGTTTATATCTTTTTGATAATCAAATATGTTTATTTTTTAAATTTGTTATTCCCTAGATTTACTGGTTTATATTGAATATTTGGTAGATTTAGAAATTTAGATATTTTTTTAACAAATTAAAATTTGAAAATGCTTTAAATTAAAGATAGTAAATTTTTAGATGTATTCTTAAATTAAAGTTTTCATGAGGTGAAAAATTGCAAATTAAATATTCATGGAATCATTTGATATAACTAACAAAAAGGAAGGAAATTAGTATATTTATGTAGTGGTGAAAACATTGTGTTAAAAAAATGGTGTGCCCATTCAAATAAAAATACCTAAGAATATTTTGAAAAATATAAAATTACATTTAATTAATGATTATTCTATTCATTTACTGCTTTTCTAAGGATTTATATCGAATTATTTTTCATTTCCAATTTTTTCAATTAAAAAAAGGGAATAATTGAAAGTAATGATTTTGAGAAAGTGGAGTAATAGTTAAACTACGGTAAACAGTAATTAACTAAAAAATATCTAAAGAAAAGTAAGATATTTAGCACAATACCCAAAAAATCCTTCTTAATAACATTTAAATATTTTCTTAATGACATTAAAGTAACAATCTTTAAGTACTAGAAAATTTAATTAAAGTCAAATTTAATATTTTCATTTATTGCATTTGGCAATTTTAGACTTTAAATCTCTTTTACAATCCATCGATGTTAATTATTCAACAATTCTACAGCAGTGGCACATGTAAATAAGAAAATAAAAGATATAAAATTTTTCCAAATAAAATCTCATTTAAGAACAATTTTTAGTTAGAAAATATTCCTATGGAAAAAATGTAATCAATAAGTTATTCCAATCATGAACAATTTATATATGAACTGTATCTATTTTGAATATAATAATACTTCTAAAACAAATTTCATCGATTTAATATTGAGATTATAATTCTCTAAATGACAAATAATTTCTAAGCGCTATTGATTAACTGAGGGTGAGTTTAGCATTAAATTAAATTATAATATATATAAGGAATTACTTAAGTTTTATCAGTTATAGTAAATAGGTTTACGAAATATATTTCGAATGATTTGTTTATTAATTGATGAATAATTAAAAATTTTTTTTGCTATTCATATAGGGATATGAGGACAGTCTAAAAATATTTCAATATCACAATTCAAATTTTTATTTCACTTAGATGTCCAATGTAAACTTTAGATATTCTTTCAATTCATATAATTAATTCATAATTATAGAAAATTTTTACAATTATTTAAACATTCTTGTCAATAAAAAGTTGTCAATAAAATGGCGATATTATTTGCGCTAAGTTAAAATAAAAATGCATATATTCATTAAATATGCAACTGTTAAATCATTTTAAATTGTTAAACTTTATATTCTTAATTAAAATTACAAAATAAAAAACAACATATTGATAATTTATCTATTATAATGTAAAACCTCTAAATGTATTACCAAAATATTCTGCTGATTTTTGTATAATAATATCAAAATTACTTTTGATGGTTAAATTACTATTTTTTTATATATCGTGAGAAATATTTCATAACTCATATTAAAATTTCTTTAATAATTCTTTACAGGATTTTATTGAAAGCATAATAAGTATTTTTTATAAAATAAATAAGTAAATAAGAAATATTTCAATAAAATTTTCTTTGCAGGAAATTTTTTTTAAAAAAAATGCAACTTGTTGTGTTAACAGCATAGCTTAAAACAAACTTCTGGTGAAACAAACTATGATAAAATTCGCATAATTTATGTGATATTATATAAAATCTAAACCAGGTATTATTCTACATTGAATATAGTTCCACATTTTATTATATTTGTAAATTAATATTTGGATTAAGGTAACTTTAAACTGCACTGAAAGATAAGCAAATTAAATTTTCCTAAAATTATTTTGAAACTTATTATTATTATAAAATTCAATTTAATTATCAGAGCGTTAAAACTAAAAATTCTATTCTCATTTAATTTTTTTCAAAGTATTAACACTTTTTAAAGTAAACAAAATAGATGCATAAATTTACATTTGTAAAAATATTTTCAAAAATATTAAATTAAGCATTAATAGTAATTGAAGATAAAAAAAGCGGAATTTATCATAAGTTTCTATTTACGTAATGTTTTAAAATTTTAACAACAAATGTAATATAGTTAAAACACTTTTTAACTGTAACGAGAATAATCTTCTTGAAAATCTACATTAAAAATTATTAATATTTAGATTCACGAGTACTGGTTAAATAATTACTGTAAAATTGGAAAATTAATTTTAATTTAAATCTGTAAAACCTTGATATATTATCACAATCTGATTATTTTACAATCACCGTTCCCCATGGAGAAGATCCAATTCCTTATATTAAAAATTTCACATGAATCTTCTCGGTTAGTTTAAAGCAATTTTATCAAAAAATTCAAATCTATGAAATATAAAATTATATGATTTTAATTCTAATTAAATGATTTGCTAAAAAATATATTAAATCTTATAGGTTAAAAACTTTATCAGTTTATATTAAATTGCGTACATCAGCTATCTATACATCCATATTATGATTGATTGTGCCACTAATGCTACATCAAATAAATTCTCGTGATTCTCAAAGAGAAATGCTAATGATATTCAGCTTTCTTGTGAAAGTAAGAAAGAAAAAGCTCTAATTTTCAATTAAAATTTTTTAAATTTTGATTTCCGGTTTTTAAAATATAAATTTTAAGTAAAAAGAGAAATTTCAAAATATTTCTCCTATGAACGCACGTGTATATATATATATATATATATATATATATATATATATATATATATATATATATATACATATATATTGTATATTCATGATTTAACAAAATTAAGTAACCCTTATTTTTAGGAGAGCCTTCGTTTATTTCGAATAAAAAAACTGGGAATAAAATATCAAAAAGCGTTTATGTCATAGGTCCTAACAATTTTTTACTTTTTTCCAGATGAAAGTATTCAAAATCTCAAAGTATTGACAGCATTCTTTTCATGTCATGATAAATTTTAAAACAGCTTATACTATTAAGTAATTTATTTTATAAAACAATTAATCTTAAGCGTAATAACTTTATACTTATGTAGAATTTGAAATTTTAAAGAATATTTTTCTTTAATAAAATTTTTCTAAAAAAAAGCAACCTTTTTATTTCAATAATTTATGAATTAAACTTTGAACATCTAGATTGTTCCCAAACAACAAGTTTCAAAAAGTGTTCTTATTTTTATTTATTTATTTTGAAAATTTTGTTCATTTGTTCATTTATACAAAATAAGGAATGAAAAGATAATTTACTCTTACCTATTATCAAACTTCGAAATTCTTCTGATAAATATTAACAAAAATTGATTGAAATTAAAAGTGAAGTTCTTAAAAACCACGTGTTTGAAAAGTCTCACACTGCTTGAATTGCCGCTATTAAAAGAGAGCAATCTCTCGCCGATTTCTACTCCCACCGAAAAGTGACAGTTCTCTCTCAAATTGCCTCCATCATTTCTCTTCCCCGCTAGAGGGCGCTTTAGTACAGGGAGTTGTTTTTTAGTTTTCGTTTTGATTTCTATGATTATCCGTATTTTTCTGTTTTCTCGCTTGAAAAGTTTATCATTATAAGTATCATGTTATCATATTTGTAATGTTGACAAACTCATATCCTGATATGTAAACAGGAAAAAGGATTACAGATAAAGTAAAAAAATAATAAATGTGAAAAACTATTAGAAAATGCAAAACTTTCAGGAAATCTCAAACATTTTTTGAAATAAGAATTTTAATGCACATTTCTTTTCCTTTTTATATAGTACTTTCTATTTAGATAGCCTTTTTGTCTTGTTTATAAATATTCCTTTTCTTTTACAAACATCCTCACAGTATAAAAATTAAAAAAAAATCATTTTCCTGATATTTAATTATTATTATTTATTTAAAGATTAATGTAGAATAAGTGTATTTTCTATTACTTTTTAAAGGGACTAAAAAAAGATATTTTGTATTTAGTCATATTTTATTGACATTTTATGAATAATCTCCATTTCTAATTTTTTTATTTTATAAAGATTATGAAATTTAGTTTCAATAAATAATAATGATATGCAAGTGTAAAAATCATCTTTATTTATGTATTTTGTACATGAATTGATTCATCAAATTTTTCTCTGATATTTGTACAAAATAACTGGAAGAATTCTAATTTTCTTTAAAACAGTTTATGAAATAAAAATTGCACATCATAAAAGTAGAAACACAATAATATAATCAAAGTGACAAAAATTTGACTCAAAATTAAAGTGTAAGGATTGTTATAAAATAAGATTTAATCCAAGGTACATTTTCCTCATATAAATCACATTGTCTTATTTTTTTTAATTGTATTAGTAACTTTATTATATTTCTCCCTTTTTCTCAATATTCTGATTTCGTAGTAATAAAGCTTTTTTTTACCAAATAACCAAATAGCTTAATAACCAAAATAAAGCTTTTTTTTTGGAATATTTTGTTGCGAAGAAACTGCAATGTAAAAAGGTTTCTCGGCCTCTCTTGCTTATTTTTTGAATATCTCTGCGCACGTATTTTAAATAAAATTTACTAAAATTTTCATTATAATTGAAAAATAATAAAATTTTCCCAAAATTTCATAATAACGGAAAAATAACAAATTTATAGAAAATTTCATTATGATTGAAAAATAATTATTTTCAAATTTACAAAATATAAAAATCATTTGAACAATTAATGATACTGATTTAGTTTATACATTTCTAAGATTTCGACTTTTAATAAAACATACCTTTTATAAGCAATATTTTATTTACGTTTTTTCTTATTTATGTAAGTAATGCTATTAATAATTTGTTCATCCGAAATTTCTAAAATTATTGTTTAATTTATTTTTTACTAAGGTGAAAAATTTATTATTTCCCCATTACAAAAATTTCATCTTAAAGTTAAAATACTTCAATCATCTTTGATTTCTTTATTCCTGATCAAATATAAAGAGAGTTTGAAATGCATTTTAATCGAATGTATTCAAATAATAAACAATTAATTTACTTTCTTCTTGATAACAAAATTCAGTTTGAAGCAGAAAAAAAAATGTTTTTTTTTCTTTTAAACATATTTTAACTCAATATATACATTGAAAACATTCTAATTTCAGTTGTGGTGTGTAAATATATTTCAGCCAAATTACAATACGATTTGAGACTTATTCTGAAATGTAATAAATATATAATTGGTATTATTCATTGAAATAAAAATAATTTCTGAAATAATATCTTACTGCACATTTGTTACGATTAAACGAATAAAAATTTCCTAAAATCAGAGTTTATGTTTAAAATCATTTATGATATTTCTGAATCACATGAATATTGACAGATTCTTTTACATTATAATAGGGGAAAAAATGATAATACTAAAATTAAACAATTTTAAATGCAATTAAGATATAAAATTTAGATTTACTTACTGAAAGTGTTGGATTAAATAAAATTAGAATTTGGAAAATTTTTCGCAGCACAAAGACATACTTTAGAGAGAAATAATAAAGAATTTTACAATCTACTATTTATTTCATTGCAATTATGAATGCAGTTAAGAATAATAAAAGTAACATGAGTTGTACGATTTTATAGAATAAAGACTTTTTAGATAGCAGTGTTGCTGAAAATTTCATCTACATTTTTTTAAATAATAAATAGTTTTCATTTTCGATTTCATGTTAATTGAAATGCATAATCAATCATTAAAAGCTGTCAACGTTACGGAAAGTGGTATCATGAATTTCACGAAAATGTTGATAGATTTTGATAACATTAAATAATGATATGCTGAAATAATGTTTAAAGTTAATCTTTTATAACTTCATACAAATTAAAATAAGATGTAATTAATTTTTAAAATTTTAAAATAATTTTAAAATCAGAATAAAATATGACTATACTTAAAAATAGCTTTTTTACACAGAATTAGAATATACGAGTAGTGGAAATTTTTTGCGGTTTAGATTTTATTCATTGAATATTTTCCTAGAATTAAGTTACTAGCTATATTTTATAGTTATTTAAATTAATAAAATCGATCAAAAAACGATTAGAATAACAGAAATATCTGAGAGTAAGAAATCTTTCTTAATCACCATGGGTTAAACTATTTGATTGCAACTTCTCTCCATTTACACGTCGTTATGACACAATACATGGCATTCGTGCCCATTAGCGAGCATCGATGGCCATTATCACGTCTGCCAAAACACACACAGTAGTGATGGAAAAAATCAACAAACAGGGCCCACCTATTCTTTCCAAGGGCATGAATAATGCTTTTCAAGTCTACGGACGTAAAATTCATTCAATCACACGTTAAATGGTAGTTTATACTTTTCCATCAATCTTTTTCTTTTCCTACGCATGCGCAACGCGAAGGATTAATCGCCGGGACCTTTAGTCTTTAAGCCTATATTTCAAAGGGGTGCTTCATTTCTCTTCTTTAATGAGGAGGTTGGAACTCATTTCTGCGGACGTGTGACGGCTCGTTGCCGGTTTTCACCTTTTTCCGAAGATTTTCTTTTCTCATCTTATTCTGATGATTTATTTCCTCAATCATAGATCCGGGTAAGGAGAGAGAAAAGAATTTGTTCTATACGTTAACAGAGGAATATCTCTAAGAATTTCCTCTTAACAAAGTGTTCTAAATACACAGTAAAAATTATATATATATATATATATATATATATATATATATATATATATATATATATATATATATATATATATATATATATATATATATATATATATAATAAGAATACTTTCCATTTGACACTAACTTTCAATAAGTCATTTGTATTTAGTTTTAATAATTATGCATAGATACATTAACAATGATTTACATAATTCATTTCAATTATTTAGAAAAGGAGCAATAAAAAAATGCATGACTTATGTGATTGAATTAAATTAAATAGCAATAAAATATAACAGTAAATGCTTAAATTTCTTTTATATTATGTAAGTTTAAAATTAATTGATTTTCTTTTGATCTGAATTTACATTTTATTATGCGTTTCAAATTATTAAAATAATCAACTTTTAAAGCGGCTAAATAGGCCCTGAAGGTATGAAAATTAATATTTTTTTAATTTATGAGTGAATTTGTCCTAATCTATGTTTGTGGTTACATGCTAATCATGAATTCAATGTTTTTTAAATCAATTTCTTAATTTTTGAATTTATTTAAAATTTTGACAATAAAAATCTCTATAGTACTGAAAGAAAAAAAATGGTCTTTAAAAAAACTATCTGTTAGTTCTTAATCAGGTTAAAAACCAATATAAAATAATCTTATTTATTTAAGACCAATGTAACGCCAATATTAATCATTATCATGCATTAACATAGTTTCATCTGAGAGATTTTAACTTTTCAAATATTTTTTACAACTCGTCAATTAACAATTTTTCAAGAAAAGAAACTTTTTTCACATAAAGTATAACACTTTTGCACATAAATCTAAAATCCTTACTCTCATGATATTATCAATAACTTACTTTTCCAACTTTAATCATCAAAAAGTTTGAAAAAAATTAATACATCCTGTAGAAACATTGTTTTATAATTATTAAGTTTTTGAAAGCAAAATATGTTGATTTTTAATTGCTGATTAAAATTAATTGCATTAAATAATCAACTTGCTTTGAATTTTGTATTTAAATTTTAATCCTAAAGAGAGACAGATAACTTGAAAACGTGAGATTCCTCAAATGTTTTATTTCTCTTTATACTAAATGAAATTTTCACAGGCCAATTATAACTAATAATATAGGCGGATTATAACAGGTTCTCAAAGATTTTATAAATAAAATTTAAACCTTTATAATTTTTTTAAAAAATCTCCATTTCATTCTTTTGCTTTATAAATATACAGTGGTAAGTTTTTGTAATTAATGAATGGAAAATTACTATGTTTATTCTTATTCTCTTTGGCTATTCATTAATTTAATTCTGTAAAACTCGTATTAGAATCAGAAAATGATTTCGAAGAAATAATTAGAGATTTTCCCACATTTACCATTTAAAATTTAATCATAGTAATAATTTCAATCCATTTAAAAATTTAATTAATTATTGTCTCTTAAATTTTCATTTATTTCCCACATAGTTTTAGTGAAAAGATTATTTATTAGCAAAAAACATTTCGCATAGAAAATTAATTACTTACTGTAATATATGCATTATTTACAGAAAACAAAATCTAAAATAAATCATTAAATAAAAACGTGCTTATATCTAGAAAAATTACACTAATTAAATTTTATAAACTATTAATGATTAAGTACACTTAATTTTGAATTTAATTAAAATTAAATTAATTTTTTATGACAGTTAGAAATCTTTATATTCATGTTTAGTTGATTCTGTTTCATTCAAAAAATTTAACTTTTTAACAATAGATTTGAAAATTAACTCTATCTAATGATTTGATTAAATTATTCAACTGTGACAAACATAATTTAATCAAGTTTAAAAATCATCTTTGACACTGAATAATTATGATTTTTAGATACAGATTTCTATGCAAATTTTTCAAAATTTTATTAATAATTTTTAATTTATCATGTTTAAAGAAACAACTACAGTAAGACACTTTAGATTGAAAATTTTTTTTCCTAAATATATATATGAGTTTTATGCCATAATTTTTCCAAATATATAATGTTTCTATTTTCACGTGAAACATCATTAACTGTTTTGATTTATGTGTTGATAAAGGAAATTATGCAATATTTATGATATATATAATTGATAACTCAAATTATGTTCGTTAACAGTCATTAGATAATATTAGTAATTTTCTGTAAACTAACATATTTGAAATGAGTTATAAGTAAATTGTAAAATATAATTGTTATTGAACAATCTTTCCACTTCATGAGTAATTTGGTATGTTTAATACCATTGTTGGCAATGAGGATCATTAATTGCTATTTTATCATGATCACTTTTAACTGCCTCATTTCGGTGACTAAAGTCTCGATTAAAACAGACAATTAATTACTTTGTCTGCTAATTTAGAATCAGGACCTAGAGACAAAATTGTCCTTTCAGGTTAAAACTCTCTCTATATGACCAAAGAACAGTAGACCTTACAAAACGCTTAAGGTCCATAAAATATTACGCAGTTATTCAGACGTAGTATTTTTGTAAGAATAAAGTATATTCAGTCGCAGTACATAATAATATAGCATTACGTAGTAATTTTCTAAGGTCAGATACTGTACTCGTTACTTTAGAAAGTAACGGGTATAGTATCTGACCCAAGCTGACCATGAGAATGAAGTTCGGATGTTTTTTACTCACTTTTGTCACAGATTCAATAATTGTCTGTATATATTTAAACTTTTTGATGATATTGTCTCCTCAATATAAAAAAAAGATTTGAGTTTAATTTCGTAACAACTGAATTATTGATGTGGTTATCATGCTTATGCTTTACGTAGATACATTTTAACATCAGTTTAAAATTTTCTTGATTTCTTCCTTCGCTTGGTATAATAAATACAACTCTCTAGATGTGGAAATTTTTAGTTGAAGACAATAGAAAAAAAATTTCTCCTGAAATTGGATTTTATGGAGTCTTGCGGTGGCTTAGTGGAAGTGCTTTGCATTCTCAGGCCACAGATTCGAGTAATGGCAGGGTAAAGACAGCTCAGCTTTTCTTTCCCTCATTGGGTTAATAAAAATGAGTACCAAGCATCCTTGGGGAATAAGCACTGAGAGTTTTTTGTTAGGCTGATATTTAACAGGGGAATATTCTGCGGACCCCAGGGCCTTCCGGAAGAAAACCGATATGAGCACCGTAGGCCCTAGCCCACACTGCACTGTCATACTATAGATTTAATTTTTAGTTTTTAGAGTCTTGTAATTACAAAATTCTGTATGGCTCTTAAGCTCTTATATTTTTTGAATTTCTCATTTTAAACTATTATTACTGGGAATAACTTAAATTTAATAATGAACGATTGCTTTCAAAAGAATATAAAAATCAATCTTAGTAATAGATAAGTCAGCGCTACAGTCTTAATATGCTAGTTGAACTTTAAACAGTGAGTGAAGTTTAACGTCAACGTAATAGGTTTTCAGAGATGAAAAATCACCTCTTTCCATTCCGGCATCCTGGGATTAAAATAGAGCAGAAAAAATTATCAAGAATCTATAGATCCAATTAATTGCCCTAATAGTTTCCTATTAAGAGACCATGGCTGTTATTTTAAAATCCCATTATCTTCCCTTTCTTTGGAAACGAAACAAACGGCCTCTTTAAAAAGTGTTAGCCTACAATATTTCATTACGCCTGTTGATGACAGGTCTTAACACCAACGATCCGACCGAACGCCGAGCCACCAACAAGCTCACAGCAGATCCTTGTCGTCTCCTAATAACTGACCCCCTTCCCCCAGAAGAATATTGGTGGAAAAAAAACCTCTTCTGTTAATATCGCCTTCTGAAAGCTAAATGACCATCCGGAGATGAGGGATTCTGATAAGAACCGTGATGGAGTCCCGATCCTTTCTCTCTCACCTGTGTGAAAATGAAGAGGGGGGCGGTGGATGAAGGAGATGATGGACTACCCCCATTTCATCATTCATCACCCCAAGACTAATCACCCATTTTGGGTCGGCGTGAGGACGCGATAATTGCAAGCGTGCCCCCAGAAGACATGGTTTGTGGGTTTAACCCCCTACTAGGGTGCGTGCATTTTTTGCTTTTCCCTCTTCTTTGGTTTTCATCAACCCATCCTGGATTTGTAGGTTCTATCATCTGCAAATACCTACCAAGTTGGGAGGAGTATTAGTGTTTTGATATTTTATACTTTCAGATAACTGCTTCCTTTCCCCGATTTGGTTAAATTCTTTGTAAATTTCTTTTTGCTCATACTCTTTTAAATTGCTTCACTGAAACAAAAAATTTGAAGAGGAAAGCCTTTTTTTATTAATTGATCAAATATTTCCAAAAATGAAAAATGGATATTTCTTTTAATAAAATTTTTATTCAGAAAAAAAGTAGGTAAACTAAAATTGCTGCAGGATCTCTCTATCAGAATCAAATAAAAATCGATAACTTTAGTCCTCAAGAATATATAACTCAGAATTGATCTTACTCAGGCACTCATAATAATTTTAAAACACATTTAGAAAATTCTGCAGTGCAAATGTTTGTTAAAGCACCTTTAATCGAGCATAAGAGTTAAGAAAAATATAAATTGTCTCTATATGGTTTCCTTTGATGATGATAAGAGAAAAAGTCTAATTGATTCGTTATGTACGCTGTACCATGAAAGTATTTTAAATATATTTTACTGGATCTGACGGTGATTTGATGTAGTTTCAACCATTTTACTAAAATAATGGGAGACAGGATTCAGTTATGTTAAAGTAAAACACGAGACAACTAAGTTTCAGTTCAGTTTAAAAGCCATAACAGGAAAAAAATATAAAAGGCATTATATATTTCAGACCCCTAATCATAAAAGGCCCTATTAAAATAAAAACTAATATATAAACTAAACATTCGATTGGAGCTTAAATAAAGCTTTAAAAGTCTACGAGTTGTCTTTAGCATACTGAAATTTTAAGAAAAGAATCTTTAGTAAGAGATAAAAATTTGCTTCTTGAAGGAAATTATTTTTTATAGTTGAAAGTTTCTAAAATTTTTTACAGAGTTTTTCCTGCAAAATTGAATTTTTTCTCAATTAAAAAAAAAGTTGTAAATTTGTTTTATCTTTTTTAGTTTAGAAGTTATTCACAACGAAATTAGAATTGCCAAAGCACAAATTATAATGGTTTTTTTTATCTTACATTTGCATTTATAAAATATTCGATTCTGAGAAGTTAAAGCATATATATTTTGTTATTCATAGTATTAAGGTTGTGATCTTTAATGATTCGGATTCTTTATATAATTTTATATTTCATAATTGAATTTCAGATAAGCATTTATTTGACAATTATTAACCAACATCACATTTTTTTTAAAAAAATTAAGTCACATTTAGCAAGAAAATTGTAACAAATGCGATTTTTATCCAGAATGTTGACCTTTAAAAAAATGAACGCTTTGTTAAACATCTAAGATATTCACTGTCATTTTTCTAAGAAATTTTCTCCAAAACGTAAGAGAGTAAAATATTTATAAATTGATTTTCATAAGCTATGTAAAATATTATTTTCATAAAAATTTGTTTTCCTCTTTTCCAATGATTAACTCATTAAGAAATGATTAAATTCGTAAATATTATTTTGAGAAAATTTTGATATAGAAAACAGATTTTACTGGGCCATAAAGTTTATTCAAAGAGAATTTGACTACATAGAAGTACTAAATATTATAATTCTAAGGTAAAATTTACTTAAATTCTAAGATACAATTCTAAGGTACAATTGGGTAACCCTTGACTTTTAGGCAATTTTTTTGTCACCAAGATGTGATTTACAAGATGGCCATTGCCGCTGTACAAAAGCTAAACTAAGTACCAGAGTGTTCAAAAATTAAATTTCATCGCCAAGTTTCTTGCCAAATAAAAGGGTATCCGATTCTACACCAAATATAACTTTATAATATACTGTTGTTCTAAACTCAGAATAGTAAGAGTTAAATAACTATGAAAAAATGAACATCTATACCATCATAAAAATTTTTTAAAAAAATTAAAAGTTATGAGGATCCAATAAGTTTATTAAATTTTTCCCCTCCAGTCGAATGAAAACGTAAATATCGAACTAGAATCTTCTTCTGTCACACTACAATACGAACTAAGGATAAAATTAGTCTTTAACCGATAATTGTTAAAGTTTCTGTGTCCTTGAATGAAAAATCTCTATTTCTAAGCATTAAGACACTTGCTTTTATCGACAGAATTATAAGGACTCAAAATTAAGAGATCAAAATGATTCAGTTTTTTACTTGATGCAAAATTATTTCATATCCAAAGATTATGAAGAAAATTTATATTTTTTTTTCTCCTAACACCTTTGAAACATTTTACAGTTTTATGCATTAAAAATAGGCAAGAATTATTTCCGGTGAACTTACATTTTTACTTTAAAAACATGCTTTTGCACATCGTGTGGAATAATGAACTTAACTGTTTGCTAAATGTTATTGAGCTTCAACTGAGAAGATATTAAAAAATAAAACCTCCCCCATTCGTTAAATGTAAAAATAGATGTACAAAGAAAATAATTAAATCAGTCTTCATTTAAATTACCGTAAAAATGTTCTTTTATACTGGTTCTCACGCATATTTGAAAATATATAAATCAAAATGAAAAGATAACGTACATAGAATGAATCAAATTATTTTTTCTGGATATATCGTTGATTTGTGTTCAATTTAAAAAAACAGGTCTATATTTTTTATGTTTTTTCCAAAAGTATTTAAAGATTCTTATAAATATGTGTGATTAGAAAAAATCTATTGTTATTAACTGTTAACCGTAAGCTTTCTAAATCACAAAAGTTTAATATATAAGAAAGTCGCTTAAAATATCGAATAGCAATGTGATTTTTAAAATCATGTATTTCAATTTATATGTGTTGAGTACCATACTTGTTAAATAATGCTAATTAAGGCTTATATTACACCTGCACTAGATCTACAAAATTTCGTTTGCTAGAATTTTCATTTAAGTTATTCTAAAATAGTTTCAAGAAATTCTGTTAAAATCAAAAGTTTTCCTTCTTAACATATATTATAATGCCTGTATAATATATTTTGTTTCTTTTCATAAAAGTATTATCAAAAGTAAAACATCATGAAAAAGTGTTACAAATCAGGATATTATGATTTATAATATATTTTTTTAAAATTCTAATTTCTGTATCCAATTAATAACGAGATGTTTTTAAGTTAAAGAAACAAGTGCTTTGCAGAATAATGTGTTAAAAATTTTCATTTTTTTAAATCAAATTAGCTTTCTGAATTTTAATTAAGCTATCTATTAAAATAAAATAGTATAGTTAGCGTTATAAGTATAATTTTAAAATATAGCTAGCGCTAAATGCAATGTTGCCAAAATCATAATAATTTTTATGGAAAAATTGTTTCCTTTGGCCTATTTTGGAAAAAAAGAGAATGATTTTAATTAAGGAAATAAAAAGTGTATAACATCCATACTATTTGCATCCTGTATATTCTACATGGTTCACGAGATACATAGCAATACATGGCGTCATAGGCTACATGGATACAAGGTGTACAGAAGGTTCACAGGACAAATGATGTACACATGTTTCACAGTATACATAGTGTACACATGATAAATAGCGTGTTATTAAAAACATCATATTATTGTTCTGTCAATAGAATATAAAAATATTCTGTGCTTATTATATTATATGGATAAAAAAAGAGACGATAAAAATAATTCCTGCGAAAAATTATTATATACCGGTTAATTATTTTTTATTTTACTGACGAAAAGTTTTATTTTCATTTAAAAAAGGAGGATGCATATAGATGCTTGCAATTAAATCTATTCAAACTTATACAAACCTTGAGACGACGAAGTTAATTTGTATGAAAAATGAATGGGAAACAATTTTGAAACATGTTAGAAACCTTTATTTTATATCGAAAAGATTAAAAACCACAATGTAAAATTTATTTGCTTAAATTCTCTTGTAAGAATATTTTTCAAGATTGAAAGTTTAAAAAAATGCATTTTATGTATCGGAATTAATACGAAATGTATAAATGAAATGTATACATTCCTCTAATACGTTTTATATAATTTTATTAAATTCCTTTTTAACAAGAATTTTTTTCACTAGTTTTAGTTCCAACTAAATTATGACATCCTTAACCTGGGAATTTCCTAGCCTTAATAACTTTAACATTTTTCACTAGGTTTAAATTGGCTGTTAATTTCGTCATACAAATTCATTTTGATGTTGTTGTTGCTGTCGTGTGCCAGCTAGGCTGGCAATATGGGGTGCGCTGCTCCACTTTTTCAACTGAACCCTTTTTTGGTGTGGAGTCGGACTTCTTCAGTACACACATGCCATAGGGACCCGTTTATAGGGTAGGCAACCATTCACACCTCATTCACACAGGAAAGGACAAAGTCAGGATAGATAGAGAGAGATAGTACATCCATGCCCGAACTGGGATTCGAACCCAGGACCTCCCTATCCGTAGTCAGGGACTCTGACCACTAGACAGGGTGGCAATTCATTTTGATGAAATTTCAATTTAATATACCATTTTTTTTTCTCCCACATGCCTTTTTATCGACTGAAATTTTACCCCCTCAAATTTCAGGCGCAACATTTGATTTCACACGAATATTCCAAACAACATGACCTTCAAAATAAATACCTCTTTCTAATAGATCACATCATCAACAAACAGCTCTCTGCCGTACAGGTGACTGAAAAGAAGTGAAGAGATACTCTTGTTACCGTAAGAGGTCGATTTAATGCTCAATTACGTTATAGAAGTGCCAGATAAGCGCGCGTTGAAAGAAATCTTCAAATGCTTTGTGGATATTTATACCCCGTGAACAATTGAGGTGTGTATTGTGATTGAAATCTCGCAACTCTTATTGACTAGGAGGAAAGGAGACGCTCTTTATCAAACTTCGGAAATGATTTCTTTTGCGATCACGCTCACTCGATTTGTGGCATAATGCTGGCGATTGATAAGAGTTTTGTTCGGCGTTCCTTTTAATCGCTTTTTCTGGATGCTCAATTGATACGATAAAAATGAGCCAACTTCTCAATTAAAGATGCCAAACGAGACCTTTTTTTAAAGTGGGTGAATAAAACTAATTGTAAAAGTATATTGAACTGTTTTCTGGTGATATATATTTTTCTTCCTTTGTGATCTTAATACGATGCAAATTTAGATCGGTTTCTTTCATCGAATCAAAGCATTTCATTGCTTTAAATTTCGTAGTGTACATCGGTATATATAAGACTATTTTCCATTAAATTGACCCTTGTTTGAATATAAAGTAAAAAATATAAGCGAAATAAATTATTATTTATTGTTCATTTTGTTCTGAGTAAAGAGATGGAACTCAATAAGGTACACTATTGTTCCTCAAACTAAAATCATTTTTTAAAAACAGGTCTCAAAATGTCACAGAAAAATATGTTATATTCATGGCTATAAAAATTTAGTATAAAAGTTTAGCATAATTTTTGATAGCATAAGTTTTTTTTCTGACTGATAGTCATAACATCTATTACTGTGGACAATACCTCTCTCTTTTATTTTATACAACCAATTTATTTTGCTTATTAGTAATATAATTGAGAAAACTTTTTTCAAATGAATAAAAGAATTTTCGTTCTTAAATTTTATGTAAGTGAATTAATAAAATAAATATTACAATTTAATCAGAATTTAATGTATAAAACTATCATACCAAGAAATATTTGCTATTTTTCTAAAGAATTTGTTTTTTAATTCAATAAATAAAATTTAACATTTTATATTGAATAGTTTCTATAGAGCTAGGAAGACTTTTTTTCTATATAATAACACTTTTAACTGACACTTTTCAAAATATTAATTCCTTCATTTAAGACACATATATTTCTATGAATAAAAATATAATGAAATAGAGCTGAAAATATTTAAAATTATTTCACGTAAGAATTAATTATTAAAATATTACTTTAAATGTAACAAAAATGAAAAAAATTAAGAAAAAATTATAATATTTTTATATTTTTTCATTGTTACGTCACGAAATATTATAATTAAATCAATTATATTTTAATTAGTCATAAATTTAAAAAACGCATTTTAAATTTTTTTTTGTAAAATCTGCTTAAATAATTAAATTTGGAATAGGAAAACAAATTTAAATAGTATTTTTATAACATTTTTTCACTTTTACGTTATTAAATACCATAATGAATTCAGTTATATTTCGATTAATCGTCAGAAACTATTTAAGTACATTTTATAAAAACGTATGTTTTATTCAAAATATTAACTTTTATTATTTAATAAAGCAGAACATGTTGTCATTTGTCCTGTGTTTTAAGAGAGTTAAACGCAGAATAAATGAAATATTCATTGCACGTGGTGTATAATGCGCGCACACTATCATTTTGATATTATCTTAGCTATCATACCTAATTTTTCTTATGCAAAGTCATGCACTTTTGACTAATGTAAGTTAGAAATTGAAGACGTGTGAAGAGATTGACTGCTCCATGTGTGGCGGCGTTGATAAAAGAGACCCAGGTACTGATTCCAAGCAATTAGGCAGGCTGCCAGCAGTTAAAGCCCCGTCAACATTCTTTGATATTCAGCTAAAATAATTGGTTTCATAAATTTGTGTGTGTAGCATGGGGTTCGGTGTAGAAGCATGCACTCTTGGTTTGGCGATAAAATTTAATTTCTGGTAACCATGGTATTTTCAGCACTTTAAAAAGTAACATTTAGGTTGCCATTTTGTGGCCTATTTCGCAAAAAAAAAAAAAAATCAAGACATACCCGTTTATAAACTTTTACCGTTGTATCATATAGTGATTGCATAATCATAAAATCATTCAAACAAATAGAACATCAAATTAGAAATTTTCTAGAATTTCATGAAATTGTTATACTAGAAATTATTATAATCGTGAATTTATCTATTACCAATAAAGATCTTCAACACCACCCCTTTTTGTAGGAGACCAAGAGGAAGACCCAAAAAGAGATGGAAGAAGACTTCAACATACTTAAAGTCAAGAACTGGAGGTCGATTTCTAGAAAAGGAGCGGAATGGCAGAGACTTCTGAAGAAGGCCAAGGCCCACAAAGGGCTGTCGTGCCAATGCTGATGATGATGACGAATTTATCTATTTACTTTTATTATTTTGATTTATTAATTATATTAACTATTTTTACTTTTATTATAATATTACTTTTATTATATTAATTATCTATTTACTTTTGATATGCTTAGTTATAATTATTTCAATTTTACTTTGTTTTCCCAAATTTTAATAGAATATCTATTCTTTGTTGTTGCACCAGCATGCTTTTGTGTACCCATCCTTGAGTTGGACTCAACCAGTTAGATAGAATCAGCCAGGTGGAGTCTTCGTGATTTTGAAGCAAGGACGTAGCAAAAGATCCCCAATAACTTGGCAGGCCAAGTATTATTGGCCTGCCACTCTCAGATATATCATTTCACTTGAAGGACACTGCGACCACGACCCGTTTAATGTGCTCCAGCCGCCATTAGTGAACAAGATGGATCTTCGGATAAGCCGGGATTTGAAATCACTACCTTCCGATATGAGAACGACCCTTTAACCAACCAGACCACCGTGGCCTTATCTACGGCTTGTGAACGTTATTTATTTACTTTGACTGTTTCCTGAGAAACTTAAAAGTTTTTAATTTTCAAGTGTTTAGGACTTGGATATTATGGAGAGGATAGAAGGTCGTATTTACATGTCTTAAAGAAAGAAATCTGTGAAACTCCCTAGTTCACAACTGACACACATGCGAAAATCAGATATTCAACATCATTCTCGCGACGTTCAAATAAGACTCTTAGAAGCCTTGAATGAACTAAAAATACATACTTCAGGGCATAGGTTCCCAAAGTGGTCCAGGTGGATCCCCAGGGGTCCATATGAGATCACACGAGGGTCCACGTAGACGTGAAAAGAAAACAGGGGTTCACATGTTGTAAGTGGGGGTCCACGAAATAATTTTCATAATAAAGAGCAAAAATTTTGAAATGGATTTACCTATCAACGTAGGTAGGTAGCATCATTCACTAGGTAGGTACTAAAAAATATTCGAAACTCAATTCAAACACAGAACTGAATAGAACAATAGATAATAGTGCAAGTATTATTTTAATAAATAGCACACAAAAGAAAATGTGCTACTTTTTTCATCTTAACACCCCCAATTTAGGGTGATATTTTTAGGAGTTTTGGGAATATAGTAGAAATGTAGCAGCAGGGGGTCTACCGAAAATAATAAAATTTTGAAAGTGGTCCACGAGAAAAAAAAGTTTGGGAACCCATGCTTTAGGGTGTCCCATGGGGAAAATTGGCGATCTTTTTTTGTCAAGTGCGTTTCCGTGCATGTTTGAAGAAATAGGATGGTGCTAAAAACATGATGGCGTGAAAAATAAGTAAAATAATTAGAAAAATTTTAAAATGCTGTTAAAAAAAATTTTGACTTTTTTTTTAAATGAAAATAAATATAACCACGAAGAAGCACGATTTCACACAATTTTTAAAGTAAACTAAACTTTGTAACGTGTTTTTGAGTGTGTTCGAAACAAAAAAAGGTCGAAAACATTTACGACGAAACACAATTTAAAAAAATTACACAAATTTTACAAATGGTATTATTAATATTTTTTTCAAAAATAGAGCAATTGCATCGATGAATTCATACGAATGTACTGTAAAAAATCCACTTATCAAGACGAAAATGATATCCATAACGCCAAAAATACTAAAGTTGCTAGAAATGAACCAACTTCGTTAACAATATGGCGCAGAATTGGTAAGAAATTGAGGGACACCCTAAAGTATAGGACACTCGAATCCTATTTACAGAGGAAATCATGACAATAAACGCCTGCAAAACATTTAATTCAAAATGCTAACATACGCGTATTTCAGTTAAAAAATACCAACTGTTAATTGCACTTTTTATGTTATATATCTCAAAAATGGTTTATAATACTCAGATATAATTACAGACATGATTAATAATGACATAAATGATTAATGATATATTAGATTCTATAGCATTCTTCGAAGAAAACTCTATTCTTTCTTAACAATAAATATTTAACTTTTTTTATTTTCAATTTTAAATACAAATAAGCATAACGATTCCGCAAAGATTTCATTATTGATATCACAATTGTGTGACTGAAAAGTCAAAAGTTTAATGCTGAATCAGTCATTATCATCAATCAGTCACATTAAAAAATAAAAAGACTTAAGACTGATGCATGATAAGCACATGACGCCTTTATTGGATATATATATATATATATATATATATATATATATATATATATATATATATATATATATATATATATATATATATATATATATATATATATATATATATATATATATATATATATATATATATATATACAGGGTGATTATAAAAAAACTTTGCCAACATCTGCACTTGTAGCGTCCATTCTATTTAACCGATCAAGATGATACTTCAAATATAGTTCTTTTGAGATATGCGCTCGAGATTCTGTGAATGGCAACACAGTGGCGCTCGCGGTTACAGTTATAGTGACAGAAACTCGAAATTTTCGAATGGCAACGCCTACTTTTTACCATCGCAAAATGTTCAGCACATGCGAAAACTCTAAATAGCGTTGAAACGGTACCGATATGTCCGAAAACCGACGTGTTATACATATACAAACAGTTCTTCAAGGCGCACGGAGGAATAATGCATACGACAGAGACAAGACACTGCTCAATGATGAGAACACATAGAGAAAAAAATCTTTATTAATTTCAAACATTTTCCACATGAGTGCCATCACAGGCAATTACACATTGCATGCGGGAGACGGTGGACAATGTCGCTGCACGCAACATAGCACGAGGGATGTTTCCAATCTCACGCCGTATAGAATCCTTTAAGTCCAACAATGTTTGAGGATTGCACAGATAAACTCTGGATTTGAGATAGCCCCAAAACCAGAAATCCATAGGCGTCAGATCTGGGGATCGCGCAGGCCACGGAAAAGGATAATAGCGTGAGATGATGCGATCACCAAAATGCTGATCCAGGAGCCTTTAACTGACCTCGCTATATGTGGAGGTGCGCCATCTTGCATCCAAACAATGTCATTGAGTGCATTCAGCCGACGCAACTCCGGTAAGATATAATTTTTCAGCATGGCTGCATACCGAGGGCCCGTTACAGAACATGTTGCAGGGCCAGTCGGGGTCGTTTCCTCAAAGAAGAACGGGCCCAGAACAAATGTAGCTGTAATGCCGCACCACGCAGTCACTTTGGCGTCAAATAATGGTACTGGCGCCACAGCATGAGGATTTGTCTCTCCCCAGTGCACACAATTCTTTGTGTTAATGCTACCATTTAAGGTGAAATGCGCCTCGTCCGTCCATAGTATGCGAAGTGGCCAGTCGTTATCCGCATCATATCGTAACAAAAATGCATTTGCGAAGTCCAGACGTTGTTGTGGGTCACCCGGCTCCAACATCTGGACGCGCTGGAACCGATAGGGAAACATGTGAAATACCGAGCGCAAGAGCTTGCGGACTGTTGAGTTCGGAATATCCAACACGCGCGCTATGCCTCTTGCGGTTTCTGTGTGTCCTGCAGTCACTGTATGGTGCACTTCCATGACAACGTCCTCAGAAACAGTTGGCCGTCCGGAGCGCTGTTTGTCACAGGTGCAGCCTGTATCTTCGAATTTCCTCACTAAATCACGCAGAGCTTGCAGAGTACATGGGCCGCGTCGTTGTCGATGATTGCGGCGATACACACGCAAGGCTTCCGCAGCGTTCATCCCATTTTGGTAATAGAGTTTGATCAATTCACCGTGAACTTTCCTGGGAAGACTCATATCGTCGGCATGTGCGTGTTCCCGAATGACGACTTCGCATACCCGCTTGGTATTTTATAGGTTTCCTACGCTGAATATCTGGCGACCGGCGTTCTGTGATTGGTTTCTTGACTCTGTCACATGCAAATTTATTGCGTGCGCCCAGATCGTGTTTTATTGGCCGGTTTTCAGAACTCTTTTTTGTGTTTGCAGAACACGTCCGTTTTTGGACATATCGGTACCGTTTCAACGCTATTTAGGGTTTTCGCATGTGCTGAACATTTTGCGATGGTAAAAAGTAGACGTTGCCATTCGAAAATTTCGAGTTTCTGTCACTATAACTGTAACCGCGAGGGCCACTGTGTTGCCATTCACAGAATCTCGAGCGCATATCTCAAAAGAACTATATTTGAAATATCATTTTGATCGGTTAAATAGAATGGACGCTAGAAGTGCAGATGTTGGCAAAGTTTTTTATAATCACCCTGTATATATATATATATATATATATATATATATATATATATATATATATATATATATATATATATATATATATATATATATCCAATATTTAATTTGTATAACTAGCATTAAAATCTTACAATCTAATATAAGTATATAACCTTGATATTAAGAATTTTGTACAACTTTTAATAATTTTCATAACTTTAGTACCTCAGTTAATTAGAATATGAAGAATATGTTTTTTGTGTGTTCATTTTTAAAAACTAATGGTTTTAATTGCTATTTTGTTTAATTTATTATTATAATATTTTTAAATTTTGATCATTGAATTAATTTTAACAAATGATATAAGTCCATTTTTTAGATTTTCTGTATCATTTATTTTGATAGACCAAGAAAGCAATTTTCCGACATTGAATGTGTAACTTTGAAAATATTTGATTTCATTTCAGAGTTTTATCTGCAAAAGACAAATAAAAAAAATATTCCTTCTCTCCCTTTTTTGAACACCAACTAATAGTTTTCTGAGCTGCACCAAAGTGAGGGAAGTTTACACCCCAATCACCAAAACATGATTCTGTCCTCCCCTCTCACATCAACACTTTGCAAACTTGTAAAAAGTTCCCTCCCACAAAACTTTAAATAACAACAACCAAATGCGATTTAGCCTTCTGTGACCCAAGCTTGGCGGTTAGACGAGCAAACGCAGTTGAAAATCGTGTACAGAGCTGCCTACCGGACACTTTTTCTCACATCTCTGCGGGGAAAATAATAATGAAATAAATAATAACATCCCAGGCAAAACTGCTTGACTAAAAAAATGCAATGTAAACGATTCGATAATGGCTTTACTTAAGATGAGGCTTGTTTCCCGGAGAAGCTATTCATTATGTTCAAATCTTCTCAAGTACAATCTACATTGAATATCCGACAAAGAATAGGGGGAAAGTAAGGAAAAAGAAGAAAAACGAGTGCAGAATGAGTATGTAATTGATACATTTCATGGTAATTTTTGGGGGGAAAAAGTGGCGAAGATGAATATACATTACCTGTGGCGCCATCTTTTGAAAAAAGGTTCAAATCCAGTAAGATATTCTTTCAATGTTTCAGCAAATTCTAAAATTCGCTAAGTAAATATATATATATATATATATATATATATATATATATATATATATATATATATATATATATATATATATATATATATATATATATATATATATATATATATATATGAAAGAGTGGTAAACGTAGAAATCACATAATATTAATTTCAAATTTGTTGTGTTTTTTAAATCCGGCAAGTAAAGTATTTAAATTTCAATTAACATCAAAGTTTCATTAACATTAAGGGATTATTTAATTGAAAAAAGGTTTATATAATTCTATATTTTCTAGGTTAGTTTAAGCAATTTTAAAAGTGTTCTTTCAACTATGTTGTGTAACTGTATTGTAAGAAATTATGCATATCGCTTTTTGGAACATTAAAAATATTTATACCAAAAATAACTCGGATTGAAAATAAAATTGAAGGAATCGTCAAACTTTAATAAAATACTAGCCTCCGCAGTATTTGTTTAAGTGATTAAAAATAATAAAATGATGTCAAATTATTAAACGATGAACGTATTTTAATGATTAATGATAACGTTAATATCTAATGAGAAAACATATATTATCAATATCTACTGAGAATAATAAAATATTTGCTGTAGAGATATTGATAACACAGTATATTGATGTATATAATTTCTTTGATTAAAAAAAATTATTTTTTATCAACTGATGTTGTAATATATTGATGTATACAATATTCGCTATTAAAAGTATTTCTATTTTACGAACTTGACATTTAAAATGAAGACACTTTTGATTTTGTAAAAAAGAAATGGAAAGAGAATAGAGCTTAGAAATATTTAAAAAAATGAAAATTTTAAAAAGATTCCTTTTCATCTCTATTTTTTTGTCACCTTTCTATATTATATTGTTCGAAAAAAATATTTCTTGTAATTAAAAGTTTCCTCTAATTTTTTAATATATACTAAATATATTTAGGAAATTAAAAATGTGGCTAGAGTTCGAACTCATTGCATAACTTATCTTTATATAAATTGTTAAATTAAATGAAATATTAAATCAGGATTATCTCAGAAATCTATTAATATTCATCCATTTATCGAAAAACGCATGCATCACCTTTCACAAAAGAATTTAAAATTATTAAAAATATTTTTTAAATGTTTCAGTTTTATTGTCTAAAATTTTAATCAAGATTATGAAATAATATTTTAAATTTAAATTATATATTTTATTTCACTTGTATTTAGAATGCTGCTATAATTTTTTTATGTTTAAAATAACATAGATTTCTTAAATTTCGAAATGAAAAATGTTAAGAGAAGATAGTTATGAACTCCACGGTTGGGATTTGGTATATGTAATGCAATAAAATAAATTATCATGCATCTATATGAAAAAAAATTATCCATTCATAAGATTTGAGATGAGAACCGGTAAATTAAAATTAAAAAAAAAGAAAAACAAGTTTAGTTATGTAGTTCTTGAATAGCTAATTTATCGGCAACATTTTAAGGAAAGAAACTTCTAAGAAATAAATCTGAGAGTTTCTCCTCCAATTTAAAATTATACACTACTATTAATAACCATATCTTTTCTTTTCCACTAGTAAACCATCAAATGGGGAAAATAATGTTATCAAATTATATTTAAAGAGTAGGAGATCAAACCGGGATATATATATATATATATATATATATATATATATATATATATATATATATATATATATATATATAAACATATATGTAATCCATTATTTTTGGGTGAAATTCAAGACCTTATTTAACATGTTTCGGATTGTCCGATTCGGGTCAAATTGCACCGTTTTGTGTAATTTCTTGCCATTTTAAAGGTATCTTCATAATACCTCTCTCATAGAAATTTTGTCTTTATTGGCAAAAAACTTGTGATCGATTTTCACAATCTTCCCTTGATCCCAATTTCTTGTCACTCAGGAAGTTTTGCAATGCGAGAAAAAGGTGATAATCGCTTAGTGTCAGGTCCGGACTATATGATGGATGCATTAAAAATTTCGAACGAAGTTCCCAGAAAATCTGGCGAATCTCTACAGACGTGTGTGCCTGCCATTGTCCTGATGGAATATAACACCTCTTCTGTTGGCCAATTGTGGCCGCTTCTGGTCAAGCACTAGCTTCAAAGGTTCCAGTTGTTAACAGTAGGGATCTCAGTTTAGTGTTTGGTCATACGGAAGTAAGTCATAATAAATTATTCTTTTCCAGTCCAATAAATACACTGAAGAACTTTCCTGGCCGTTAGTTCTGGTTTGGTCACCGTTTGAGCTGTTTCATCGCACTATGACTACGATCGTTTTCGCACAATATTGTTGTATGTGACCCATTTCTTATCCCCAGTCATCATCCGTTTAAGAAATGGGTCGATTTCATTCCGTTTGCCCAAGGCTTCACAGATGGATATTCGATCCATCATGTGTTTTGGTGTTAATTGGCGTGGCACTCAACATCGAGTATTTTTTTTTAATCCAACTCTACGCAAATGGTTCAAAACTGTTTTATGGTCAATCTTTATCTCCTGTGCGATGCTGCGAGTACTAACATGCCTGACAACTTAGATTATTGCTGTGATGATTTTATCGACATTTTCGATGGCTGGCCTGCCTGTGTGAGGTGCATCTTTTACATCAAAAATGCCTGAACGGAATGGACGAAACTAAAATTGCACATAATTAGCTGATATAGAATCGGTACCATAAACACCATTCACAATTTCAGCCGCCTGGCTAGCATTTAGCCTTCATCAAAGAAAAACTAAAATATACCAAATTTTCTCTTTGTTTACTTCCATTTTTAACACCCTGTAACTCACAACTGAATGGACCAAACAAAAACATTAAACGAATTTTTTAAATGCGAAATGTCACCTTGACAACGAGCATAAATTTGAAATTGTTTGATAGATACTTTACGAGATATCGATGACTACATCCATCTATTGAAAAAATAATGGATTTCTTTTTCTCCAACCTATTATATATATATATATATATATATATATATATATATATATATATATATATATATATATATATATATATATATATATACATATATATATATATATATATATATATATATATATATATATATATATATATATATATATATATATATATATATATATATATATATATATATATATATATATATATATATATATATATATATATATATATATATATATATATATATATATATATATATATATATATATATATATATATATATATATATATAGCCGTAAGATGTGGCTTCAACAATCCATTCAGATATATCAATTTGAGATATAATTTTGACATTCATCCATTATAACTTTTAACTTTAATATTTATATTTGTCTTAACAAAAAAATAGTTAGGTAATGATTCTCTAAATTTGTCGAATAATAAATCTTGTTTTGTTTGTGATAAGTTGTAAAACAATTTTACCAATGTTTAAAAATCGTATCTACATCAAAATGATACTTTTCATTCGCCTCTTGATTTTCCATAACATTTTCTGCAGTTGATGGAGATTGACAATTTGAAAATATGAATTATTGTTGATGGATTTCTGCTTCTATATGTCTGCTGAATGGATACGGAACAGTTCGAAATTGCTAACGAATTTATCCAGCTGTCTACAATCGGGGATGCAAAAAGGCAGAAGACTCGTCACGCGAAAAGACGAATCTTCTGTTTTTCTACTTCCTCTTACTTGCTATTCCGTCCACCTTAACTCAGCATAACAATAACAATTCCCGAGGCGGCCAATTCATAAAGTGACCCCCTGCCGTCTCTCCGTTGCGTGTTGACTGCTGCCCACTCTTTAATAACCGGAAATATTTAATACTTGTTACTCTCCGGCCACTGCAGCCTGTCCTTGTAGGAACTCGTGCATGACCCGTCCTGCCCAGCCATTCCTTGCGCATGAGAAAGACTCTGCAGTGCAGTTATTTTCCATGCTTAAATAATGAGACATTAATCAATGATATATTTGCCCGGTGACCTACGTGTCTGACAATAGATGCCTATCGCATGTGCAAGTGAGAAAATTCTCTTTCCATTTATTACAGCAAATTTATTTCCGTTCCAAGCTTAAAAACAAGCAAATCTTCCTTTGTGATAGGTCAAAGGAAATTCAGTTCAAAATTATAACAGTCATTAGGACTCAATAATTCTCAGAAGGAACAATTAAAAGGGGAAAGATATTTGAGAAATCATTATATAGACAATAAAAGTGATGAAGCCATTTATTTCGAAATCTTAATCCCTATGGCATTTAGTTCCTTACAATAGAAAAAGTATCGGAAATCATTAGACTACAAAAGATGATATTTCTTTAACTTTTATAAGAAAAATTATCAAATTTAATTCTTTCATTTAAATAAATAAAAATTAAAAAAACTTAAAACTTTAAATTTTAATTATATTTTTTTCAATTTTTTCTAGTGTCCAATTTTCTGCATTATTTTTATCCAATTTTCTGCAAAGTAAAAATTGATTTGATTTTCCAAAAAAATAAATAAATAAATACTGAGTGATTGAATACAACACCGATTTTAGAGGGATGTTTCAAAAGGAATTTTAAATTGTAAACTGCGAAATTTTGTGCAAAATTTAGGAAATTTTTAGAAATTATTCTACGATGTAGTAAAGAAATTAAGGAAGCAATGATTAAATGCATCGTCGAATGAAATAAAATATTATTTTTCTAAATATTTATTTGTACCTTATGTGGATGCATGGTAGTTTTCCAAGTTTCCTCCTTTGCCTCATCCGAATGATTCAGTATTTAAGAACGTTTTCTATGAAAATAATTCCCAATGGATTTTCAAAAGTGCAATGAGAAATGCATCAAATGTCATTCTATCCACAGGGTTGTTATGGAAAAAAAATTATGTATTGTATTATCAAACTCTTTTTCTTAAAGAGGGAGAGATAAATGTTTATGAAAAATAAATCAATCATCTTTAAACAGCATTGCAGATTTTCATATTTAAGAAAAAGAAATTTTTACTAAATAATAAATTTTAATATTTGTATTTTATTTTTAATTAAAAATGGGTTTCCTTGTTTGCTGATTGAATCCCAAATAAGATTTTGGTGATTCTGAGTCGTTATTTTCATGTAGAAATAATTTTCTTTTGCATATATTTCTTAACATTTCATTTATTTTAGAATACATTTTACAAAAAAAGGCAAAAAAATATTTGTCATATGATTATTTCTTTAGCTGCTTGTGAACCAGTATTGCCAGTATATTTAGCAGTTTCATAAGGAAAATTTAAATCTGACACCCATAAAAAATTTATTTCAGATGCAAATAAAGTATAGCAGAACTGAATTTAAGATCTCACACGTCTAATTAATATAAAAAGATTGACGATCAGATCTGGCATATCTTTCCAAGGAAATCGTAATCAAAAATTCTCTTTCCCTCACATTCAAAGAAATTAATTAATATTAATTTCTTTGATTACCTAAGAAAAATGCTATTTTACATTTGTTGTTGTCGTGTGCCAGCTACGCTGGCAATATGGGATACGCTGCTCCACTTTTTCAACTGAACCATATATTTGGTGTGCCATAGGAACCCGTTTATAGGGTAGACAACCATTTACAACACATTCATACACAGAAAGGACAAAGACAGGATAGATAGAGAGAGATAGTACATCCATGCTTGAATTGGGATTCGAACCCAGGACCTCCCTATCCGAAGTCAGGGACTCTGACCACTAGACAGGGTGGGCGGCTATTTTACATTTACATGCATCAAAACAAAATAAAGAGGGAAATCTTGATTTTATTTCCCATTTCAATTTGCTTTTTTTTTATTCCATTTGGGACATTATTGACTTTATTTTGATTCTATTATTATCTAAATTCTTATTCTGCTACCACTTACCAAAAATATTTTTCGAAAGAAAATTTCGCATTCATTGTGTTTCTCTTATCTCATTTTTGTTTTGAAATATTTTATTCAAACTTCTTTTATAAATTTACAATTTTATTTTGTTTTTCATAGAAATTTAAACTATTTTTGTTAAAATCTAAAAAATTTTGATATTTGAAACAACTTTTAGATTGGACTTAATGAAATTTGAAACACAAATTTCACATTTAAATTAATAATGTATTAATGTATTTTACTATGTTAAAATCAGAGAAGCCAAATATTTATCTTTTTTTCCGTCAAGGATAGTTTATAAGAAAATAAAAAGAATTAAGTTTAAGTTTCCATTCAAAAAATTCCTAAAATATGGTAGCTATTATTGCATATTGAATTCGAATAACTGAGAATATTTAATGAAAAGATCTGCTCCCATATGTATGTGGATACAAAGCTTGTTAATGTAATGTACTACAAGTAACTGTTTTAAACTACTACAAGTAACTTAAAGTTACTGTTTGAAAGATAATTCTATAGGTCACTTGTAATTTATTTGGTGTTTATAATTGAATTTTATTGTTTATATATACATATGTTTTAAATATATTTTCAAAGAAGCTGTTATAACAAATTTAAGAATTCAACTAGGGGTTTAGCAACAAAACTACAATATAACCTGAGGCATCAATACATATAACTTCTCCCTAATGTTTAATAGCTCTTGTTACTCTTACAGACATCACCATATTGATTTAAAAGTAATTACCACTTAATGAGTTTACATTAATGAATTCGGTTATGTTTTTAATGAAGATGATTAAAAACTGATCGAGCAAAAAGATATTATAATTTTATTGCAATGTGCGCTGACATTTCTTAATTGGATTTTTTGTTGCCTTTATTTTATTGAAACTTATTTCATTTTAAATACTTTCGAAAGCAACATTTTCATTAACAGATAAAAATGGCATTAAAATATCATAATTTGATTTACTTGCTGAGTTTTAGAGACTTCAAGCACTAGTACACAGAAGTATTGATTAAAATTATGGAAACTAATTTAGAATTTAAAATTTCTGCTTTAATTTTAAAAATATGGATTCGACTAAGTACATTCTTTTCTAGATGTCTAATGTTTGCTTCGAAATTTTATTACATTATATTGAAGACTATTGTATAGTTAAATTATAAATTACAAAGGGAAAATTTATAATTTGCTCTTTCCATCTTTGTTGATCAAATTTCTCTGGTAAGTGAATTTTTGTGTATTTATTAATGTATTGTGTGTGGTGTGTACAATGTTAACGAAATTAATCAGCGTTCCTAATTGTTGTAGCAACTTGATATTCATTAAAAATATACGTAATCAGAAATAAATTGTTAACACAGATAATATATAAGGTTTATATAAAATAAGAAAATAGTCTTATAATTAAGGTCCCTGTAATTCTTTCATTATTTATGTACACTTAATGCAATCATTGAATAGTTGTTTATTTTTGCAATGCAAGACAAATAAAAATTGCAAAAATTTTTTATGATTTTTATAGATTTGTGTTTCTCTGTCCCATCAACCAATGGAGTCATAGAAACGCTTGGAAAAAAATGTGATAAGTGAATTCGATTGCCTTACTTAAGTATCACAATTTTATTCAGTTTTTTATGGTTCCCTTTAAATTTTTTTTTCGCCGATCAAAAGTTAAAATTTTTTTCATCTTTTATTTCTCCTTTCGCATAATATTAACTTCTTTCTTTTTTTTAGCCATTTTTTTCCGACGTTTGGCGACGCGTGCATGCCTTAACGTCAAACTCGTTCATTTGACTCAAAGTTGGGGAGGAGGATGGGGCCGCTACTGATATGGAAAGAAAAAATTTTTTAAAACTGCAGAAAAAAAGAGTAGTTCGGTAATCTAAAAATAAAATATAATGTTAAAAAAATGTTGGGATGAGAGGATGGCAATAATAAAAAAAAAGTGAAAACGTAGCGAGCTTTAAGGTAATTATCGGCGAATTTGATTTATGGATTCTTCAACCCCCCTCCCCACACTTTGCCTCTTTAGCGAGCTAAGCCTTCTTCCAATTTTGCAGTTCACTTTTTTTTTTATTCTTAACTTACGCTTTAATATTTTTCCATCGAGCAGTTCTTAATTTTTCTTCACTATCGAGAAAAGAACGGAAAGAAAAAAAAGAAAACTCTGCTTGTTTCTTAATGCAGTGGCAAGTTAAAATTAAGAAAAGAGGGAGGGGGAAAAACAAGAAAAGGGAAAAGAAATATAGGGAGTAGAGAGTTGCAGTGAGCACTTAATGCAGTGTAAAAATTATCTTTCTCAAGTAATTTTTCCCTTTTGTTTCGCGAGTTGGGGAAAATAAATAAATAAAAAGAAACTCTGAAAAAAATCGGTACATTTCTCTCTGAGTCAGTCTCTTTAAACGGGTGATTTATTGCGAACGTTTAATTAAATTTTAATTGCTCTTCTCTTAACACCAGAAGCGAAGATTTGGTAATTTAGATCTTCTTTTGATCTTTGAAAGCGCTGATGAAAGGCAAGAGCTTTTTTTTGGGGGGGAAGGGGTATCATAACCTTTTTTAATCATCATTCATTTATCATTTATTCTATTCCGCAGAGATAACAACAATTATCATTCTACAGTTTCAGAAAAGTTAAACCATTTTCATAGCAAAGTATATTTCATAATTTTCCTCTTCGTTAAACTCAATTAAGCTTTAGGGATTCAATTGAAGTGCAATCACAGTTTTACTTATTGTACAATTTAACGAAAACAAAATAAAGTGTATCTAAGAAGAATATTCTGGAAAATTAAAAAATGATTTTTCTTAAATTGATCTCAAACGGTTTGTTATTTAGTTACCACTTTTGTTGGCATTAATGCTAATGACAGATTAGGAATCACTGCAAGCATCTTCAAATGTAACAGAAATCAAACCCATGAATCACTGAGTTTAAGATAATAACATTAACAGTTGGGAGGATGACCACGGTGTACTCTCCTTCTGGGTTGCTGGAACTCCGTGGGTTGGCGACGTGTCCACGTCAATCTGTGACGTCCAAAGTCCTTCCGCTGGTGTGGCGTGGATGTGGAGAGGAGGTTGCCAGCTCAGGTGTGGCCTCATCAACTGACCGTGGTTCAAAATTACGAGGCATCTTAAAAAGAGCAAAAGTCGTACTTTCACCTTCGTGGTGCTCTGAACCAAACGAAAGACGCTCTATTGACTTAATTCGCACCGCCAACGGCATAGCGAGTTTGGCTTGTCCAAGTGTCATAAGCAACAACGACAACAACAACTGTTCAGTTGTAAACTCGAAAAATATTTGGAGAAATAGTAAGTTGAGAGAAGGTGGGAAATTAGATGAAAAAAAAGTTTAATTGACAAAAAAGACGGTTCGTACATCAGTTTCTCGCCAATTTGGTGTCATATAGTTAGTGAAGTTGGTTTATTGTGTTTTCAGCGCATCTTGTTTCTTGAAATATGCATAAAAATAAGCTTGGCGTAAAAAAAAAAATCAGCAATTTTCGCCAAGGGGTACCCTAAAAATATTTTTCCTCAAAAAAATTTGGAATCTAGAAATTTTGTTTTCCATTTTAGCGTATATAAATTATTCAATTGCATAGCCCATAACTGATTATTTTATTAGGTTAATGGAAACAATTTTTAGAATAAATGTAAAAATCATAATTGGTTTATTTCTGTTGAATATTAATATTTTATATGGCTTTAATAGTTTTACTTTATAGTAAAAGTTAGAAAAAAGTTGTGGTATTAAATGTACGATTGCAAATGTTTTCATCCCTATGTGATAGTAATTTAATAGCAATGGGTAAAAAGTAGAATCAAATATTTTTATTTTTGGATTTATTTTTCATAAATTTTAAATGTTTTTCTCAAATATTACATTATTTTAAGAATTAAAAATATTCTGAAAGCTATTATTTTCAATAGGTTTATTAGCTGAATTCAGAGCACAATTCAAACGTTTTATTTTTCTACTTTCTTAATGAATAAAAATAATTGGAGTGATTTATTCCATATTATAATAAAAAAAAAGTGTATTAAAGATATGGTATTCAAATTCTCCAATATTAGAAAAAAATTGGATGTCTTAGATGTCAGATAATTTATTTACACAAAATCAAATTTAAAAAAGAAATCTGAATTTCAAATATTTTAATTTTAAAAGAAGACTTTAAAAATAATTTACGCATTATATCATGCTAAAAATGTTTAGCTTTACATTTTATTTTAGTGAATAATAAGCAATAGATTATTAAGAAATAATTTTTGCGTTTCTATTTTTCGATTCAATATTGTAAACCGAGTTCTCGCTATTTTACAGACTAACAGAGGAATTTCTAAGTACCATTAGACTTCATCGTAATTCGGAAATAACTAGTGATTTCTTCTTCATGAATATTCCTACGCTTAAATTCATATGGTAATAATGAATGAAATCTATTTTTAAAATGTATATAAGAGCTGCATGAAGAATGACAAAAAAATTATTATTTATAAGCAAAAATGTATTTAATGATACAATAAATTTTCTTTTTAAGTAATACTATAACTTTAAACTTCATTTATAATAATCTAATTTCAAGACGTCATATTTTAAAATATCACATTCTTACAGATTTACTTTTTAAAAATTTTCAAGTTTAATGAAAACTGTTATTCATTACTGAATATTTTAAGTTTCAATATTATATACTAGCGAAATAAAAGATTAATAAATTAAGAAGTTATTAAAGATTCAAGATTAGGGAAGTTTAAAAGACAAGTGCATTTTTCTTGGAATCTTCTCAGATTTAAAGTAAATATGCAAGAATTCTGGAATTTAATCTAAATAAAACACACACACACACTTTATTTAAGAAGGAAATATAAAGGAATAAAATAGAGGAAGTTCTTAAAATTGGAATCTTAAATCTTTGTCATTTTTTACTCTTTTTAACTTTTGTTTAGCAAAATTAAAAAGGATAAAAATCTCCCTTTGTTTACTATCAACTATTCATTATTTAGGTTATTTTCAAATTCATTAATTATATTTGGAATGTTGAGTTATGAATAAAAATTATTTTTAACAAAACTGCAGTTTGTAACAATTAAAATAATTTGGAAATATACTTTATGTTAGAAAATTTTTATTTAGAAATATATTTTTGATAATTCAAATTTAAAGATTACCTATATCATAGTATCACTTTTTAAACATTTTAAATTTATTTAGTAGTATATAAAGCTATCAGTAAAGTTTAATATCTAAACTAGATTACTCTATTATTTCGGTATATTTTAACATGCAGTATTAAATTTCTGACTTACCAGATCAGGAATAAAAAAATTCACCTCTTTTTATTCTAAATTTTATCTCTCATCTCTTAAACACTGTAAAGGAAAATATTTCTCATAAATAAAAAATAAAAAACTTATGTTTATTTTATTTATTTTTTTTCAAAACAATAATCACATTAGACAACACAGGTAATGTGTTCAGTAAATAGCTGAATAAATAATAATTATTTACTTTATCAGTTTATAAAAATGTGGTAAATTAAACTCCATTTTAACTTCTTTTTAAAATTAAATTATATCTTGTTAACTGTTCATGCAACAATCCTCATCTCCATAAATATATTAAAAACACACAAAATAATTTCAATTAAAAAATGTATCCTTATTCATTCTTTATTAATTACTTTTTTGATGAATAATCAAAAAATTATTAAAAACATTCTTAGATTTATTCTGGTGAAAAGCAAATAATCCGATTACTTATAATTCCATTCAACATCATTTTTATTAATTACAATTGTTTAATTAATTTTATTTTTAATTTAAATACGATTTTTTATAGTTCAGGAAACTTTAACCATATTTAAATGAGATCCACACTAATAATTTACCTCATAATCATTTTATTGTTTAGTTTTTAATAATTTTATCTCTTACATGTTATATAACAATTTTGGTTAAATATTTTTAAGTGAATATTCTTGAAAATATGTCACTCAAACAAATACCAAATTTATGGAAAATTTACGGAAAAAATTAATGTCAAGGAAAAATATATAAAGTGTATTTGACGTTATTTTGTATAGATATTATTGGTGTTTGTAGCAATGTCAACATTGTTGTACTTAATTAAACATGCATATGATATTTTTTGTATCGATTCATATATTAACTGGCATTTAAAATGATGTTTCTTTTTAATTCATTATTACTAGACACATTCAAATTATTGGACTCGTGATCAGGAAAGACACTGCCAAAATGTTTAACAAACTCTCATTGGCTTGACAACATCCATAAGGCCAAGGCCTACAGCCTCCATATTTGTTTAAAGATTGACAATAACCTAGTATAAATACCCTTATGCAACATGTACATTTGTGTTTGAATTGGTATTAAAGAATGTAGTTTGTTTAAACATTTTAAAGCATTAATGAAGGTTTATTTACAAAATAATGTATGAAATTAACATAAGCAATTAAACTAAAAACATATTTAAACTTTTGTTTCCAAATTAACACGAGGCAACATTAAGTAATTAAGGCCTATGAGACTTAAATAAAGGTATGAAACTTAATCAACAGAGTTATAAGCAGTGTAAACAAAAATAAAAGCTTTGGAAACACGATTTTAATTTCTGTTAAAAATCAGATTTCCTTATTTGTAACAAGTTGATACGATTAAAGTTTTATTGAATTATTTTATTGGAAATAATTTTTCTAAAGTAATAAGTAAAGTAAAATCCGAATTTAAATTAAAACATGCAGAAATAATACATATTGTATGAAAATTTTTTAAAGGAAATACAACTATTTTATTTTTAATTTGAAAAGCATTCCTGTTATACGAGGAAGATTTACAAAGAGCAATCTTATTTAAATTAGATGGTAAAGCCTTATGATATTGTGTAAGTTATCAGTAATTTAAGTGAAATAGCATAAACATTGTGTAAACGTCATTTTCATCCCATCGTTTTAGTATTTTAGAGACGTTAGAGAAAAATTAGGTTCTTGGTAAATTTACATAGATGTAGAAATCGAAAAAATAGAAAGTTTACAGTTGTTTTTAAATTACTGAATGCAAAGGAAATTTTAATATTCCTATTATGATTTGCGAAGAAATTTTTTATGCATCTGTTTTTAATTGTGCATGTAATGACAAAAATGACATAAAGAGTGGTAACAATCAAACTTCAAAACAAGCTCCAAAATAACTTATTCATTAAAAAAGCAACATTAATAGCATTCCTTTATTCTTTTTCTTGAAACATATTTTAAAACATATTTAACTGCATATTTTTTTCTTAAAAGATTAACATAACCGTGATACTGTTTAGAAATTGATAACACTTTTCGAAATGTATGCTTGAAATTACCAGGGCTTTATTTTTAAAGCTATAATAACATATATGTTTTCAATTTTTGCCCGAATTTACTACGTTAAATGTGGTAGACATTAGCGAACGGAATTTGAATAGGATTTTAAATCCATTTTATCTCTTTCTCTCATAATCTTTCTGACTTTTTTTTTGTTCTTTCACTACACGATTTTCCTTTTGTTCTTAGCTATATCGCATTAGAAATGAACAATTCTAAGATAAGTGTCATATGTTTTTAATGTTTGTATTTTTTTACGTTTTTTCGATTCAAATTCCGAAAATACATTCATACATTCCTCATCAGCATTAAAAGATATTATTTCGAATAAATTATAATTTTTGTTTCGTAATCCCAAAATGGACATTTCATGATCAAGAAACTAAACTGTCAACTCTATGACAATATAATCCATTTTTCATCTCACTACCGAAAATATCGGAAAGAGCACCAAAGCAAAAAGAACACTTTAAAAATAGTTTCCCAAGCCACACAAGCAATTGAAAATCGGTCTTTTTCAATAAAAATTATTCTTCATGCTATAACTCAGTTCTATCACCACAAGAAAGATTGCAAGATAATTATTTGATATACTTTATTTATATTCAATGCACTTTTGAATAATGAGATGTTTATATACATAGCTCACAAATACCACGTGATTTCTTTCAGGCGCTCCAACTCGGATGGTGAGTGCTTCAACTAATGCTCTCAGTTATGTGCCCTCAGGTGACTATTAATCATCGCCGGAGTGAAGTACGGGCAGCTGACGTTATCTGGCCGTTATCGAGTCGATAATTACTGACTGTCAATGACAGTAATTACGATCAACACATTTCCTTGCGCCAGAGCTCTCTCGAATTGAATCCCCAACCCCTCCCCTCCCCTTACTGACGATTGAAACCAAACTGATTGGATCAAGGGCAGAGACTATGACAACCGGCGCTTACCAAATCTGAGAAAGAGCGCTGATACTTCACAATTTGTTGACAGGAGTTGGAAAGGTAGAAAAAGAAATATCAAATAGTAAAAGTTTGAAAAGGAAAACAGTTTGTCTAATTATGTTAGAAATCTACTGTCAAATTAATAACCTTGAATTATAAGCAAACTTTGATTCATGTAATTCAACAGCTTATAAGGAAAAGTAAATTTGCTTTCAAAATTCACTTAGGAAAACAATATAGCATATGTAATGTAATATTAAACATAATATATAAGTAATAGAATCAGAAAGCAATTTTCCATTCTTCTGTATTTTATCATGAAATTAATAGCGACACTTTATATATCAAACATATTAATTATCATTTTAGTTTTACTTGACTGGAAAAATGTTTTATTTAATTTAAGGAGAACAGATTTACGATTCAGTAAAAAATTCTCTACAAAGATTAAGGAAATATTTTTTTAATATAATTTATCGACGAAAATTTAAATTTTAGGTCTTTTGCAAAATGAACTAAAGTTTAAGTGTTGCTGTAGACAGAAAATTTTTAACCACTTACTTAAATACTCTAAAATGTTCAATGCGCAAAGAAAACATCATTAAAAACGTACTTTAATATTTACTTTTTTACTAATTTTTTAAATAAAGAAGCTTTGAATTTAACATTAATTTTTTTTATCGTTCTCTTTTCGTATAAATTTTAAGCAACATTATGTAATTAAAAAAATGACTGTTATATTTCACATTTATTTCAAGAAAATTTGCAATAAATATGCAATATAATAATTATATCAAAATGTGAATTATAATCAGCACTATACTAATATTTGTGGACCTTTTCAAATTATAAAATAACAGAGGACATAAAAGATTAAACTTCAACTAAAATATTATTTCTGAAATACACGTATTATTTACACTTTCACGAATTATTTTGATTAAGAAGGCTGAAATAAAAATTAACTGAAATATTTAAGATGAAATATGAAATATCAAAGAGAGAAAAAGCAGAATTCAAATAAAAATGATGCTATGTAGGTATTAAAAGGTATAAAAATGCAAAAAAAGTAACAAAATTTTAAAAAATATGAGCTTAATATTCATATAAGCTTAATATTTAAAAATTTCGTAGCTGTTTATGTTCCGAACTCGAAATAAATTTTCTTTAAGAGTTAAATGTATCAAAATTGTGAATGATAAATTTCTAAATAACATGGAAATTTGTTCCACTATTTTGGTTGAAAGGCAAAAATTACTATGGTTTTAGTATATCATAGCAATTAAAAATATTTAAAGCAGTTCGAAAATGTGACAAAATCATAAAATCACGAAATCAGAAGTCAAATAATCGAAGAAAAATCAAGCAGAAAAAATATTTGGTAATTATATGGCTGCTTTTTAGACTAAAATGTAGTCAAGAAATTTTTATTACATACTATACTATATTTGTATGGTATTTTAATAATTATATTTTGAGTTTACTTTGGAAACCGTTTTTTAATTTTTTGCCACATATTTTGAAGATTAGAATTCTTCATAATTGTGTTTTACATTTGATACTATGTAGTGGATATCTTTACAGCTGATAGTTGTAGGGTTTTATTAGACCATTCTTGTTACATTTCATGTGATATTACAACGGAATTTTATAACTCTTTCGGAAAGCTTAAAAAATCCGTTTGAAGTTAAGTTTCAAATTTAAATGCTGAACCTTCCACTTTAAGGAACGCAGTCTATTACAATGTGCACACAGATTTTTATCTTTAAACTTTATCCACTTTATTCTTCTGCATTTTAAAACTCTCTAGAATGAGATGGGCACGCCACCTCTTGAGAATGAGTACAGAGAGAACACCAATAAAGGTCTTCAACACCATCCCTTTCTGTAGTAGACCAAGAGGAAGACCCAAAAAGAGATGGAAGGACTGCCTGGAAGAAGACTTCAACATACTTAAGTCAAGAACTGGAGGTCGATTTCTAGAAAAGGGGCGGAATGGCAGAGACTTCTGAAGAAGGCCAAGGCCCACAAAGGGCTGTCGTACCAATGCTGATGATGATTTTCATGTATTTTACCTTCCATTTTAGATTTGTATATAGCATCCTCCAGAATCATTACACTCACGAACTCTCGCATTTGTTTTCATTTAAAACAAATAATCTGTACTTAAAATAAAAAAAAAAACCAGGCACTCGTTTAATATAATAACTTGAATGTAAGCTTTACAGATCGTGGTGGCCTGGTTAGTTAGGGCGTCGTTCTTTTTTATCGGAAAGTAGTAAATTCGAATCCTTCATGCTTCAAAATCAAGAAGACTCCATCTGGCTGCTTCTTGTCAAACTATTAAAGCCCAACTCAGGAAACATGATGGTGCAACAACAAAAGCTTTTCTTAAAAAAAGCTTCAGTAAAAAACTTTTTCTGACATGAAAATATCAGTTTACTTTCAAGGGAGATTTTTTTTTGTAAGTTAAAATTGCTTGGATTTTATCATTTTTATTAATACATTTTCTATGTTGTTGGTATAATTAAAAGCATATTATGAATAATAGTATATTTCAATATTTAGAACTAATTTATTTTATTTTAATTTTTTAAAATTTTTTTTAAATAAACTTATGTTGTATATTTGTTGTGATAACCAGGAATAGAAGAAATTATCATATAAAGTAATAACAAATTTGTAAAGTGTCTATAATTGCATTCGTCTGCAGAATTATTTATTTATTTATTTATTATTTTTTTAAGTTTTCAACTTTTTTTTTAATTGTAGTAAAGTTTTATTGAAGATCTCTGCAGTAAAAAGGATATAAATGTTGTCATCACCATGAACACGTTGGCAAAAAACAAAAATAATGAAAACGAATTGATATATATTCAGAAGGAATGAATATTAATAAGCAAGATTCCCGAATCAAAATGAAAAGGACACCGCTGTCACCGAGCGCGATTCCCTTGGATCCATCCAACTGAACTCAATTTTGTCAACGTCTTACGGGAATGAAATCTCCCGCCACTTTTGGGGAGTGATCTTTCACATTTTGGGCAGCACGCCATGGAAAATCGCTAATTGGAGTCTTGATTTGGTTGCTGACATTGACAACTTGATTACCACTGGACAAGCCTATCGCTGATGACAGTTTTGTCAGGCGTCCTTCTACCTGTTATGATCTTTCTTTTTTGTATGCAGTTGAGGCTTGTCAACGAGTTGTTTATAAGGCATTGACCTTCAATTTATTTCCTTAAAGGGCAAAAACTCGTTAATAAACTGATTAAGATTTTAAAAATGATCAAGATCGTAAAATATTCCTAACATCAAGTCTGTAAAATATCTTAAAATTTCAAAATTCATCTCGATTAATAATTAATTTTTTCTATAATAGAAAAGAAAGGCATTATTATTCAAAAGTAGCATGAGGATCTAAGCATTAGCTGATTTTTTTGTCAATTTTACTTTCAATTTACTTTAAATCCAGTTGTCGTATTTGATTAAATATGTTTTAATCTTTAACGGCTTGTAAAAGCGTATAAAATTTTATTTCTCATATCAAAAATTCTTTATATAAAATGTATTTAAAATAATTGAAAATACCTTTCATATTATATCTTCAGTATTTTTTAAAGTATATTATATTAGCTTTTAGAGTATATTCAAAAACTACCTAAAATTTCAGTTATTTTTAAAAAATGAAGGAAAGTTATGCAAAGAAGTGTAAAATTAAATTATAAAAATGAAATTAATAACTTTATATTTTCACTGATTTTAAAATTTAATATAAATTTTATATTTTCAAGGAAATATTTTATTGTTTTGTTAGACTATGCTGAAACGGAATTCGGTAGTAGTAATAGCTTTCTGTCATTACTATTGCCAAAAATTTAAAGAATTATAATGATACAAAATTTTGTTACTGCTATAATTTTCTGTGAGAAAAGTAAATGTGTACCCAAGATAACATGAATTTCAAACTGAAATTATTTGTATGAGGTTCATATTAAAATAAAAGGAAATTTCTTTGAGATCTTCTAATGAAATAAACTAAAAAAAAGTTTAACTCAGTGGTTTGACAGCCCCATGATCCAAGGCCTGAAGTTTTCAAATCTGTTTTGGTGACCAAAGACCCTGGGTGCGAAGAATATGACCTGGTTAAGTGGTCAGCCTAACGTGAAATTTTTAATCAAATATCTATCGTATTTAGTTAATATTTTTCTTGTCAGTAATCTTGATGCACTAAATTTTGGTACATTTATATATTTTGGCTTTACACGAATTATGTAAACATCAAAGCTTTGTATACTCTTCTTAGCTCGCGTTACAGCCCTATGCAGGCCTTAGCCTCCAATATAACCTCCTTCCACTTTTCCCGCTTCAGAGCCAAATTTTCCCAATTCTTTATCTTCATGGTTTCCAGGTCCTTTTCCACATTATCAATCCATGTTTCTCTGGGTCTCCCCTTCTTCTTGCTATTGAATAATTTACCCTTTGTTATCCTTTTTATGATATTTTTTTCATCTCTGCGGTATACGTGGCCAAGCCACCGAATTTTTTGTACTTTAATAAATCTCACTATGTCTTTGTTTCTCACTAGGTGCATTAATTCTTTATTATTTCTTCTGATCCATACACTATTTTCAAGCCTTGGTCCATAGATTTTCCTTAAAATTTTACGTTCAAAAATTCTAATATATTCCGAGTCCCTTACATTCAATGTCCATGTTTCTCCGGCATATGTAACGATTGGTCTAATGAGGGTTTTATAGATTTGCATTTTTGTTTTTCGTGATATCAATCTATTATTGAATAACTTTTTATTTGCGTAGAAAGCTGTATTACCAGCTTACACTCTCTCGCATATTTCATTTTGTAGGCTGTTGTCGTCGCAAATAAAAGTTCCGAGATACTTGAACTTTGTATATGGATATACATACTTTTGGAATTTAAGTATGGTATTAATGAATAAAATGTCAAGAAATATATGAAGTATTGTTTCATAAATATATATGTGTACACACACATGTTTGATATAAATATTTAAGTATTTTTGAGTCTTTGACTTTATATTGCAATTTCCTTCAATTCAGTTAAAATCATACATTTATGTTTTCAATGGAATTCTCACAGACAGGTAATCTGTACAAAGTGGCGATTATAAAGACTGAAAGTCCTTTCATTTGACTAGTCATCCACATCTTTATTTTCAGTCAATTTGTATATGTGTGCCTCCGATTCACAAATATATGAATACACTTCAGTTCACAATTATTCATCCGATTCCTTAAAAAAAAAAAATGAAGACTCAGGCAACACACGACTTAAGCACAGTTTTTCATCGAGAATCTTCTCGTTCGTATCTCACTGACACAACAAAGTCAACTTTCTCCTTATTAACTTCTGATAAAGGCATTGTTCTTTTGTTTTCCAACTTTTAACTCTTCCACACCGGGATCGCTCTTCGGACTCCTTTGTGTGCCTCGCGACAATTTATTTATTTTTTTATCCCTCGTCTTCTTTAACCATCATGACATCCCATCTGGCGTGCATATAAAATTATAAAAAGGAGCAAAGTGAAACTAAAAAAAGAAAAAATAGTTGGAAAAAAGGAGCAACCACTCGTATCGGGCTTATCGGACTGACACCTTCCTCAATAAATCTTGAAGGACTAGCAAGATGGCGGAATTGGTGAAGTGGCGCATGCGCACTGGACCGGAGCCGAAGTACTACAGGGTTCCAGAGTATAGTAGTCCCCATCTGGGGTGGTATTTCCAGTGGGTCCCGTCAACTGACGTAATAGGCAATATTTCAGGTGTTAAGTACTCCTCGCAAACAATGGGAGAGGGTCACGAAATTGGAGGTTGATATTTTGTGTGTTGAAGTTACCCCATTGTGGGGAATACACTCTGCTCCAGCAACAGATTGCGCGTGAAATTTTTAGCACTCTCTCTCTGAATCCGATAGAACAACTTGTTCTGGCTACACAATGCAAATCGACCGCCATAAATCTCTTTAATGAGTCCAGAATAATTTAACTGTGGACGGAAGATGAGTTCGCAGATACCATTTCTTTATGATGAGGAAATTTTATTCTCTTCTTATATGCTTTTTGTTTCATTGCTGAAATACAATTTTTTTTATCATAAAACTGATGCAATTAAAATCAATAATAGTATTCAAAATATTCTTTTTTTTGTGAAATTTGCATATTTTGGTAAATTTTATCATTGTTTACATTTATAAAATTGTACATATATTTACTTTCTTGTGTATTTACAAGTGAAATTTATAGGATATAATTAATTATCTTAAAATAAAAATAAAAGTTGGATTCTTACTCAAAAATCTGAAAAATATTAATGTGAAACATTTGATGCAAATCCTCGAATTTTTTCCCAGAGTTTAATTTAAAAAAAATTTTTAAAGGCAGTTTTCTTTAACATTTAATTTAATATAGATAGTGACATAAATAGCTGATGAAATTTATTAAAAATATGATTGTAAATAAAACAATATTTACTGTTGAAAGTAAGATTTTTATTGTCTTAAGCACTTTCTTAACGAATGTAACTTTAAAAACAAAAATAAAAAAACTAACAGATATTTAATTAAAATAGCAAAGCAACAACTGGGAATTAAAAATTGCAAAATTTAAAATAATATTGTTACGTAAATGAAAGAAAAATCAAAACATTGATAAACCCCACATACATGCATACGATAAATACACTTTCTTATGAGGTATATTCAAAACTAAATGATTAATACATAAATATAAATTCAACTGATATATGACTGGTTTATTCATATAATGAAGTAAAAGAAAAATCTGTGTTCTTTTGGCAATTAAAGACTGATAGCAATAGAGACCACGATAGATGGTTAGAGCGTTATTCTCTTTTTAGAAAGGTAATGAAATCAAGTCCGTCGCAATAGCCTCCAAGTGAAATGATACTTTTAAAAGAAAGCAGCAGGTGATTTATTAAGGGATCTTCTGATAGCTTCCTCTGCTTCTAAATTACGAAGAATCATCTTCCAACTCCACCCTGAACTAAGCGCAAAGAAATTGAGTGCAGCTCACAGTGATAGTAATACTGTGACACAAGTTTAAACTTATGTAAGCACGTGACTCGGGAAGCCCGGTGGCTCAGTGGCAGCGTTTCACGCTCCCATGACACAGGTCCGAGGTTCGATCCTCGAGCTGGGCAAGGTTGGCTCAGCCTTTCATCCCTTCAGTGGGTCGATTAACTGAGTACCATGCATTCTTGGGAACTAAACACTGGGGGTCTTACATTAGGCTGACCACCTAACTGGGACATATACTTCGCACCCCAGAGCCCTCGGTCATGAAAACAGTTATGGGCACTGTAGGTCTTGGTCCACATGGGCTGTCGTGCCATGGAGTTTAGTTTAGTTTAAGCACGTGACTCGACAGTTAAATTCACCCTTCGGGGATATCATCAATGGAACTTACTTTCTACTCTTATATGCATTCACATCTTATATTTGTATACAATATTAAAAGGAAAATAAAACAGGATTATAAAAAGGAAACTGAATAAGAGATTTCATCTTTCAGCATTATATTCTTTCATTTCAAATGCTCATGGCTGAAATAATTTAATACTTATTTAGTTTAAATGCAGTGGTTTAAAATGTTTTATTCTATTAAAAAGCTTTTAAACAGCTTAACTATTTAAAATAATATTGTGAAATACAAAATACTAAAAATATTAAAGGTTCAAATTAATAGAATTATTTTCAAAATGGATGATTTTATAATAAATGTATTTTACCATCTGTAAGTAAGTATACTTTAACTGCAAAAAAAGCAAGTTGTATCATTATTTTCCATGAAATCAAATGTTTAACATACACTCATGTCCATAAATTAAGGATAATTCAGAATCACACAGAAATTGAACGCTAAAATAACAATTTCACATGTGTAAAATTATCACACACATCTTGAAGAATAACATGCAAATTACAAGAAACCACCAGATGGAGCCGATAGTACGTCACAATGACAAAAGTGAGAGGTACATAAGAGAGGGGTACATAAGAAATGGGTGCTAAGAAGTAAAACTGTTCACAAGCGCTTTAAAAGTTTTTCTGTGCAATAACCACACAGTTATGGCACAAAGGAAGCATTTGTATGATGTTTTACGTGGTAGAATTATCGGCCATCTGAAATGTGGACGCACCCAGCTGGAAGTATCCGAGGAGCTTGGAATCACCCAAAGTGTCATCTCCAGGCTTTGGCAACGGTTCCAAGATAATGGTAATGTGAATAGACGTTACAACACATGTCACCCTCGTGTTACAACGCCGAATGAAAATCGGTATTTGGCAGTTACTGCCAAAAAAAAAAAAAAAAAGACAGACGGCATCAGACCTATCTCGTCAGCTCTTTTCAGCTTCTGGTACAACAATTTCAAGGCAGACCGTGTACAGACGCTTAGGGCACATTGGTCTATATGCCCGTAGGCCTGTCAGATGTGTTCCACTTACCGCAAATCACTGTCTCTTGCGGTTAGCGGTTAGCATTGTTTATACCCCAACTGTGGTCTTGGTGATGCTTTCTGACGAGTCAAGGTTTAGCTTTCAGTCTGATTCTCGCCGGACTTTCATATAGAGAGGGATAGATACCCCTTAGCACCAAGAGAACAGCAGTGAACGACACCGTTACGGTGGTGCAGATTTGCTCGTTTCGTGAGGAATTATTCTGAGTTCCAGAACTAACCTGCATGTTCAGAATGTAACTAAGACAGGCCACATGTATCGGGATGCCATTCTGGAACAACATGTACGTTTGTTTCGGGACGCTATGGGAGCAGAATTTCTGTTTATGGATGACAACACCCGTCCTCATGGTGCAAACATTGTAGACGAATGCCTTCAATCGGAGGATATCACCCGTATGGACTGGCCAGCATACTCACCAAGCTTGAATCCAATAGAACATGTGTGGGACATGCTTGGCCGACGAATTGCAGCCCTTCAACTTACTCCCACATGTCTACCGAAACTTCGGAGAGCATTGCTTGATGAGTGGTGTAATATTCCCCAAGATTAGATAGATAATATGATACTCAGCATGCCTAGGCGTTGTAGGGCCTGTATTGCATCGTCTGGGGGGCATACTATGCATTAACCATCATACCAACAATGTTATATTGGTTTTTGTAAGTAGGTTCTTTTCTGAAATTTGCTCCAGGGAGTAAAAATCGCAATTTTTATTAATGATGTCAAACATATAGCATCTTTTTTTCTCTTTACTTTTAGTGTAATAAATAGACTTAACAAATAAGTCACATTTGTATTGTTTCTGTCTCTTTCTTCGCCTGAACTAGCATTATCCTTAATTTATGGACACGAGTGTACTTTTAACTCATTTTTTATGGTACACAAATCTTTTTTTTATAAAATAATGAATGTTATATAAAGTATCCGTGATAATTTACATTTTGATTAAGTATACTGAGTTTACATTTGGTATTTTAAATCTGCATAATTTTGTGAACGTAAAATAATCGCATTTTTGCTAGATTAAAATTTAGTTTACAGAAAAAGTTAAAACCTTTTTCTTTCATAATAAATTTTAATTAATATCAACTAAAGAGAATTAAACTTTTAAAATATCATTTTCCTTAAATGATTTTTATTCCATTTTTATCATTTTTATTAATAGTTTAGTATATTTTTATAGTTTTTATTAAATTTATTTTTATTCTTAAAGCTTTAAATACCTTATTTAAACATTTTAAAATTTAACTAATTATACTCTAAGTTAATTTAATATGCTATACAGGTATAAAGTTTATACCTGTATGTGATTTTAAGAAATAAGCATAAATATTTTTGTTACAACAACCTAATATAGATTAATTAGAGTAGCTATTTAAATCTACATTATTTTTTTAAAATATTTATCAAGTCAAACTAGTTTTCATTTTGAATCTTTAAAATCTTAAAATAAAACGTTAAGAAAACAGCATTATAGATTGAAACATTTACCTAAAAATTTATAAGATTTTGTCGAGAATTATTTGTTATTGGCGAAAATAGAAACATGCAAAAATTTATGAAAAGAAAAACTTTAAATGCTTTTAAATTATGTTACGGGGGAAAAGTATAAAAATTGAATTAAAATTAGAATGAAATTAAAACTATTTTATCTCTTATCCTTCCAATCGTCGAAGAAACTAATATTAAATATAAGTTTATCTTAGTGAAGATAGCCAAAATGACTAATTTGTTTTATTATCTAAAAGTAATCACTTGAATATTATTTTCATATTTATTTTTAAAAAAAATATGTGTCTCAATTAGTTGTATTAAATTTTTTTTAATTTTTTCGGGTCTCTACTTTTCCTAACATTATATATACATATATATAAACTAAACTCCATGGCATGACAGCCCATATGGGCCAAGGCCTACAGTGCCCATAACTGTTTTCATGACCGAGGGTCCTGGGTTGCGAAGCATATGTCCCAGTTAGGTGGTCAGCCTAACGTAAGACCCCCAGTGTTTAGTTCCCAAGCATGCTTGGTACTCTATTAATCGATCCACTGAAGGGATGAAAGGCTGAGTCAACCTTGCCCAGTCCGAGGATCGAACCTCGGACCTGTGTCATGGGAGCGTGAAACGCTGCTACTAAGCCAACCAGGCTATATATATATATATATATATATAATATATATATATATTTATATATATATATATATATATATATATATATATATATATATATATATATATATATATATATATATATATATATATATATATATATATATATATATATATATATATATATATATATATATATATATATATATATATATATATATATATATATATATATATATATATATATATATATTGATAAGCTGCTTCATTATGAAGATTTTTTGCTAAAATGATCACTATTATTACTTATAATTTTTATGTTCTTTAAGAACACTATGTTGATTTCTCTATTCTAAACGTTTCACGTAAAGTTTTATATTGCGTTAACAAATACGGGGTCTATTAAACTGCATTTTTACCAACATTTGGAAATAATGAATACTTTTACAATATTTATGTATTTATTTTCTTAAATAAAAATCAGTATGTGTGCTAACAGAAATGTTCACATAATAAGCTGGAAATAAAAATTATGCAACTTAATTTCTACCAAAATCATATTGTCTATTAACGAGTTTTAAAAAAATTCACTTCTAGCAGAAATAAAAATTTGCATCATATTTTCATAAAATAATATACAGAACTGTTAATTAAATTCAGTTTACTGATTATTAAATGATATATAAAGTATGATTAAATAATATTAGCTGTTGATTTCAATATTTGCTAAAAAATGAGAACGTGAACAAAATTAAAACAAGAACTCAGTAGCTATGTTTTCTTAAATTATGCAGTTGTATTACGTTGCACTAAGAAACACAACTTCTATAATTATTTTGACACGGAAAAAATTAATATATGCAGAAAATCTAATCCTTCATTTTCTAAAACTCATTTATTCTGTTTGATACATTGCATTATAAGATGCAGAAGATGATGGAAAAGTTCACGACTCTTAGAGTCTTAGTGTAGCTTTAATAGTTTCGACATTCTATAACGTATTTTCACTTGGTTCTATATGCTAGATTGTAAGGGATGTATTTTTCTAAATTCATTTTACAAAAAAGAGATCCCTATAAAAAGATACATTTTATAAATTTTCCAGAAATACATGTACTTATTATATAATGTTTTTAATATAGTGTAGCCGACCAACTTGTCTAGTGTTCAGCGTGCCTGACTACGGATAAGGAGGTCCTGGGTTCGAGTCCCGGTTCGGGCATGGATGCATTTTCTCTCTCTATCTATCATGTATTTGTCCTTTCCTGGTATGAATGAGGTGTGAATGGTTGCCTACCCTATAAACGGGTCCCTATGGCATGTGTGTACTGAAGAAGTCGAACTCCACACCAAAATAGGGTTCAGTTGGAAAAGTGAAGCAGCGCACCCCATGTTGCCAGCCTAGCTGGCTGGCACTCGACAATGAATGAATGAATATAGTGTAACTTCATTTTAAATATTGAGTTGATTGAATGATTTATTTTTTCAGATTGACCAGTTGGACACAGTTTACATCAAACCGGTTGCATTGGATTCTATTTGTATTTAAATATATACTTAGAAATTCAGTCTTATGAAACAAAAAAAAAAGTTTTTTGCAAAAGAGATATCCCAATGATTTAAATTAGTAATGATATTTTTTGCAATATTTATAAAAAAATTTTTAACGCATTATTGTTATTGAATATTTCATGACTTGTTAACTACAAAACAGCGATTCCTCTTTAAGCGATTAATTCCATGAAAATATTTTGCCTCTTTTCCGTCTGCAGAAAAATGAAATTCCCGTGCAGAGCCGGCGAGGAAGAAAGGGGCAGGTTTCCTGGACTGGGCTCGTTTCCAGTTCTGTTCGGCTGTGCTCATTTGTCAACTTCAAGTCTTCGTTTTCGAATTTCGAAGTCCGGAGATGGCCGTCCCTGATTACGACGACGTTTTCCTGGGATGATAAATACGAGAGGAATTATTTTATCAGATGGAGCTCCTCTGCGCGTTCCTGCAACAGCTGTCTAATTAAAAGACTTTATTTATTACCCTACGCTGTTAAGACCCCGAAACAGTTGGAAGCACCAAATATCGGTTTTTTTTTTTCCTTCACCCCCACCAATCTAATCAGTGTTTGAACTTCAAAACGAATAAAGGTGAAAAGCATTATCTAGCGTGTCACTTGTTCCACTAATCCCCTTTTTGTTTTCAATTTGATTCAAAATTGTTATGCCAATTGTTCATCCACTGATGTCAGAAACTTAAATGTAGTTTTTAATAGAGTGTTCTTTTTTTCTGTAGAATACCATGCAGTACAAATACATTTAATTTCAATTTAAGAGTTAAATTCTGTAAATGTTTTTCCAAGAAAATTTGGTTACAAAATTAAATTCACCTTGATTTTTAATTCTGTCCATACTCATAACAGTTTCAGGAGTTACAAGACTGAAAATATAATCTTGCAATAAATGACAATAAGTTGGCAATATCGTTAAAATTCAATGATGCTACCGTTTACAATAATTAATAATATTCTTACTTTTATTCTTTTTTACAACTTGTCCATTTATTCTGAATAATAAATCAAATAGAAAAATCTATTTCCAGAAATTTTTTATTAAAAAAAATGCACCGTTATAAGTTATTATTATAATGATGAAGTATCACTTACAATTTTTTTAATGCAAATATATTTATCTATTTTTACCCTTTTGAAAAAAGATGTCATTGAAAAATATCGCTTAACTAAAACTGTTATTATCGAATTAAAAAAAGCATTTTAAACAAGTATTTATTAGAAAAATTACAAGCATTCATTAAAAAAAGACACATATACGTAAGTTTAATATTGGTTTTGCTTAAAGAGTTTTACATTGTCTTACAAAAATTACTTTAAAAGATTCTGGAAGTTATGATTATGAGATAATTTATTATTACACATATTTAATAAAATTCTGTTATAAAATTTCCCTAAGAACCTTTAATAATAAAAATTTTTTTAAATAATTAACATGTCCCATATAACCGAAATGTACAGTTATTTTTTATGGATATGACATAAAGTAACATAAAAGCATATTTAATCTCCTTTTCTCAGAATTCAAAAATTTTTTATAATGTAAGTTTCTCTTGCCTTAAAAGTTCCTTAGTTGTGTTTGAGTTTTTTCGTATAATATTAAATATTTCCCACAAAAATAATTCCGTGTGCATATATATATATATACATATATATATATATATATATATATATATATATATATATATATATATATATATATATATATATATATATATATATATATATATATATATATATGAAATCTAAGCAATTGATTGTTGCAAAACAAATTTGACTTTTTAAAATAAGAAAAAATGAGGTACATTAAATAGCTCACTAAAATAAATAGATTATCTAAATTAAAATTACGATGTAAATCAACCGAATATGTAGATCAATTAAGCATGTGTCTGATTTTGAATCCTATTCAAACAAATTTTATAAATGCTTTTTGATAATTGGGAAGCACAATATTCTATATGATATATCAGGTAAAAAATGTTAATTATAAGACATATCGCTAATAATTAAACTAATTAAGGAAATGAAATTTAAAAATGAAGTATTAATATTCTAAAAATTAATATAAGAAATGAACCCGTAAAATTAGAAATTCCAAGTGATATCTCTTAGCTCATTTTTAAAAATCGAAAGCTTTTTGAATTTCGATTTCATTTTTGGTTAAGTAATTCATTATAATTATTTACAGATAAATTCATTATTCAGAAGAATTGAATAAAAAGAATTGAAGTTGATTACGTTTATAAGAAATTTAATTATCAAAGTGCAATTGTATAATGTAATTGTTAACACAGACTATTTTTCATACAATATTCATTACATCATTGCAACATATCTTGCTGTTAAACTGAAAGAAAGTTATAATTTGATTAAATGAAATAATAATTTATATATGGTCATCATATTTTGTGACTATAATTGTATAGTTTACATTTGCTTTATTTCATTAAATATTTATTGTTTTTACATTTCTTTTATTTTAATAATATTTTTTAATTATTCATGTCATCCTGATTGTATAATGAAAAGCTTTTAATTAAATAATATTCAAATCTTTTAACATTGAAACACTTTGGAGTGTTAAATGAAATCATAATACTAAGTATCAGTATCATATTCATATAAATGAGATGAAAATTTGTAAGTGAAAAATTGAAAACATGTTTTGAAAATTAATATTTTTAGTTTTCTGAAATTTTATTAGGCCATTGTTGACTGAACAGCTTATGATTTTATGTTCATGTACTTTTAATATGTAATTTAACATTTTTGAAAATTTGCCATTGTCATCTGTACCTATTACAAATACTATGGTTCAAGAATATTATTTATTTTGTTAGATATAAAAAAAATAGAAATGCTTCGCATAAATGAATGTAAGAATAAGAAATTATTTCAGTGAATGTAAAGAAAAAAATCTTCTTACACAATATTTGAGTTTAAAAACATTGCTTACATTTAAAAGTGTAAAAAAAGAATTTATTATATTACTTTGATTTCTTCATGGAAAATATAATTTTTGGTCAATGTTTACAGTTTTAAGACTGTTTTCAAAATATCATCGTTTCTATTCTTACTATTCAGGATCATTTAGCGTAACAAAAAATCTTATTATAAAAGCATAATAGTAGAAAACTGCAAAACATATTGTTGATCAGTTCTTAAAGTTTGAAATTATCATTGAAACTATTGATTGTGTATTCTTAGGATTGTCTCCCAAGTTTTCTTCCATGAGTCTAAAATGCAATCATGTAACGATGAAGATTTAAAAAAAAAACTTATTTTAAAGGAAACATTATGACTTTTGATAGTTAAATAATATAGTTTACGTAATAGTACTATAAAAAAAGCATAATGAAGATTGAAAGTGCTCATTTTTTAATTCAGTTAAGATGAAAAGAAAATAGAGAGTCGAGGATTCTCGAATTCACTAAATCGTAACCAAATATTCTGAGAAGTGGGAAAAGGGGATCGGGAAAGAAGCGGGGGAGAACTGTGAAACGTTCACCTTATCTCCGGCTGCATTCTAAACAAGACACTACACATGCGCAGTTAGAAAAACATAGAAACATACAAGCTTGAGGTATCCTCGACCAAAAGTATAAATCCGGAGCTAATCTTACCTAAAAGATAGTGCTTATCACTCGGTTGAGGGGACAACTCTGCTGTAAATCTTGTCGGGGGTCCTCCTCGACGGAAATGTCCAATACGTGGATGATCCACTTTGCTCAGGACTTAATGCGCCGCGGGGGGTTTTCGAATATAATATGTTTATCGGCAATATTTTAATGGCGCCGCCCGATCGATGTACCGGAGCGAATCTGCTTGTTCCATCTCCCCGGGAAGATGCACATCTTAGGGCTGCTCCGCATTTATTTCCCCTCCTCCCAGTTCCTTTTCCTATTTTTTTCTCCTCCCCCTCTTCTCTTTCCCGGAGCCCCGGCTTCAGTCTCTTTTCATATTCTCTCCGGGAAGGAAGTGGAGGAAGGGCGGACCTCCCGGAATCCACCAATCACTGTTCAGTGACGTCACAGAACTTCTCTCCGGTATCTGAGAATGCGGAGATGGAGAGGAGGTTGGAGGGGGAATGGGATGCGGAGGACGAGGAAAGACAGGCAAGCGTAGGGGGTGAGGAAAAATGGCTGACCAAGTATATCTTTTCTTTTTTGACTATCTGTAGATAAGTCAGAATGAAAAACATGTAGATAAGCTCTACCAATGATTTTTTTTTTCATCTCGTAAAACTAAATTGTTTCTTTTCTTTCTCTTTCCCGATCACGCTACTTTCCTAAGGAATTACGTGAAATCACTTGGAGTGATTCTTTTCTTTTTCCACATTTTTATTAATTTAAAGGAAATAAAAAATTTTTATACTCATTGATATGGATTAGTTTTGCGGTTTAAAAATTAATTGCGTAGAAGGATTCAGTAAGTTTTAAAACTGTAAGCGCATTCTCTATTCCTGTTCATTCAGATGGTTCATCTCAGATTAGAATTATACATTTAATTCATCAAAATTTAAGCTTGATTAAAGGATTTGCATTTTTGTTATAAAAATATACTGCCAAATTGTGATTAAGAAAATACATTCGTTTTCTTACGCAACACACGTTTGTTGAATTCATATAAATTACTAAAAAAACGCTAGTTTCTATCATTTTTTAATTAAACCTTTGATACTTATTGTGGCATATCAGTAATTGTTTATCATAATATGCTAAGCAGTTACAATATCTGTGTTATTAAATTATTTATTTATTTGTTATTTGTAAAACAGATTATATAAGTTTAAAAATTAATATAAATGTTCGATGCTAAAATACTTTTTACATCCCAAATGCGTTAAAAATGTAATGCAAAATAAATAAGTTGAAAGGAATAATTGTAAAATAATTATTTTGATAAACTTTATCAACCAAATAAAAATAGAAAATTTTTATGTGTTATGTGTATATAATGCAAATACAATTATGAACTGCATGTGGTTTTCAAGACATTAAGTAAAAAAAGATTTTCACCATAGAGAAAATAAAAAAGACGGCATATGTTCATGAATAATGATAAATTTCTAATGCTTTCATTTATATTATAAAATACTTTATTATAAGTGCAATATTTTTTCATTGATTAATATTGATGGAATAGCTCTTACCTGACAGAATACTTTTGAAAGTTTCTAAGCATTTATTTTCAGCATAAATATAGGAACCAGATATAACAGGAAAATTTGTTGAGAATTTTATTATTAAATCAAAACAATACAACATTTTATAAATGAGCTTAGTCTTTCTAAAGATTTTTTTTAATTTATAGGAAAAATGATTGTTAAAATATTTTAGAGGCGCGGATCGCGAAAAAATAAATATTCTCTTTATTTAATCGAAGTCATATTTATAATTGTTTTGATTAACTGGTATTTATTGAAAAAGAAGAAATGTGCAACGTTATAAAAATACGATAATGTTTGTGCTATTAATTTTTTGCACTTTTAGTGTCATTATTCAAAAATAATAATATCAGAAGTAAGTAAATGGCACGGAATAATAAAAGTAACATTGTGCGAAATTATTAAAAATATGATTATTTTAATTGCACAAGAAGAAAAACTGTAGGTCCATGTTCAGATGGATGGACTATATATATATATATATATATATATATATATATATATATATATATATATATATATATATATATATATATATATAATTGCATAAATGTTAAAGTAACCAGTAACCATAACAGTATAATTTATTAATTCACTCTATGTTTGCTGATTTAATTTAATTGCTTTAACATTTATGCAGTCATATAATTTTTTCACTTCACTATCACGATAATCAGCTTTCAACATTTATTGGATAACAAATAAACCAAACTTAATTTTTGATTGATTGGTCACATATAATATATTTCAAACACTAAAATTTGCTCTTTTTCCAATGTAAATTCAATTCATTTTTCATTTTTTCCCTCGTTTATTTTGAAAATTAATGAAAATCTTTTAAAGTACATTTACGTAAGCCAAAATTGTTAGCAGTAAGACCACTTTTAAACAAGATTATGATTAATTGATAGGGATTAATATAATTAAAAATATGCGGTGTATATAAGAGAATGATGCAAGTACATACAAGAAATAAAGATGAGAAGTATCATATACTTAAATTAGAGGGGAAGAAAATATTCCAAAGAAATAAAGGTTTTGATGAAGATTTACTTAAGGATCTGTGAATTTCTTTAATAAATGCAGAGCTTCACACCGTAATAAAAATAAATCCTTAAGCAGACAACTAAACTCTGCAAAAGAAATTCTGAAATCTAATTTGTTAAAAAGATATCCCAGAAAATGCGCATGAATATTTCATTAAACTCTAATAGAAACTGAGAAATATATTCTGTTACTCTCGGATGTTCCCAGAAAATTGAAATCGATGTTGCAAACATTGAAAAGACTGAAACTTGAATTTTAAAATATAAGAAAAGAGTTGCGCTTATCATATTTCAGTGGAAATATTATTTATATTAAGGAATATGAAATATTTTATTGAGGAATATTTTGAATTTATTTCCTACATCTGAATTTTTGTATTTAAGGCAACTGCTTGGAACAATAAGATTTGACACCTGATCCACGAGTAAATGCTCCAATGATTCACTTCTACTTTCAAGTAATTAATCTACTTTACCTATAAAATATTCTTAAAATTTTTACTTCGAAGACGAATGCTGATTTACTTACAGGTAAACAAAAATACAGCTCTCGTTTTGGAAGACATCCGAGAAAAAGATAATATATTTGTCATAGATAATTGAGAAAAAATGAAATTTAATATTGAATCAAAACACTCTCTCGTTGAGTTTAAATATTGTTTCGATATTGATTGGAATTATTATTCTGCGACAGTCAACGATTTTCGAATTCTTTCTAAATTTACTAAATAGCCTGCTAAAGATAAAAAAAATGTAAGATAAAATTTCTGAAATCACTACCAGAAAATCTTGATATTTATACGGGTCAGACCGAGATTCTCTTTCCTGTCTATTCTTTAATATTGCCCTTGATGGACTAATTTTAAGAATTTAGATATCAATGGCAATGGTCATACCTTTATAAGATTCGTACAACTTCAAGTTCATGTTGATGTGCCGGTATGATTACTCGAAACTTTCCTGTTTTAAGAGAGGCACTTCCAGTTCAGAAGTGTTATTGCACTCGTGGAGGTTTGGTTATACAGGAAAAAAAATAAAGAAATATTTATTATTTTTAAGAAACAAAAGAATGAGATCTCTATCTGGAAACAGACTCTTATAAATATGAAACTGTAAAGATACTTTCTGATTTGCTATAAATTATCCCTTTCAACAATAGAATTTCTCTTGAATTCTAAATTCATATGTCTTATGAATCAAGCACTTTATGAACTAATAAGGCTAGATTTTTTCTAGTCTTTATAAACTTTATTAGTTGATAAAATATCCAATTTACGTATACCATTATGCTATACATAAAAAATAATGGAAAATTTTTTTATGTATAGTATTTTTACTAAACTAGCTCTGACATAGGTCTTTAAAATTCGAATGAAACTGAAGAAACTCATACTGCAATCTTTGATGGAAAAGTATTAAAGAGAAAATACTTATTGACGTAAAAGATAAATAACTATTGGCGGAGGAGATAGTTTTCAGCAATACAAACTCCATAATCAACCTGATATTTTGAAATAAATTAAAATAAGTAAAATAAACTGGATGGCTTCTTTCTTAGGAATGAGCTTATAGTATTGATATTAAATTAGTATTGAAAAATAAGATTACTGAAATAGCAAAACGGCGAAGACCAAGATTAACATAGCTGATTCAGTGAAGTCGGGGTTTTAATAATCAATTATAAAAGATGTGATCATTGAAGATAAACCAGAGTTACTGTGGGATGATCTTCAAACGATAGACAGGATAGGGCTTTTTAAAGCAAAATGTCCCGAATTTGTCCCCAATAGCTTTTAGATAACATGAGGTGAATGTTGCGTTTCTACTGTTTGCACGTACGTCTGTTGGGATGAGAGCTTGGGAATCTTCCATGTTTCTTGCCTTCTGATCTGGGAATATACCTCAGTACCAATGGAAATTCCTTCTGAAAGGCGCACTGCCTTTCCGAAGGAATTTCCATCGGTACTGAGGTATATTCTGAGGTACTGAGGTATGTGGTAGAGATATTAAAGCTATAAATAGTAGTCTTAGGTAATTAGCGTTTGCAATTCGCTCTGTCAAAAGAAAACATTGGCTCATAAAGGGGTATATGCCTACTTTTGATGTAATTATTCCTCACATTCCAATAATATAAACAGTTGTTTATTATTAAAAATATAAATATCAGAAACAATGATTATCTCGAGAGATAAAGGTTATTACATATACTTTTAAAAAATACTAAAAAGATAAAAATTGAAAAGTGATTGTAATAATATACCAAAGAAAATTTAATTAAAAATATTAAGCCCTTTTTTTGAAATTGAGTAATTAATAATGACACTATTTGTGATGATACAAGATGAAAAATTACATTGCTATATAAAAAATATTTGATGAAGACACTGATTAAGCAAAATTTTAATTATTCAAATAGCATGATTAAATTGAACAAAGCAATGTTCATATGGGGAAAATCAATCGTGAGCATTTACTCTCGGTAACATTTATACTACCATCTTCAATAATACTAAATTTTTATTTTAGCTATTAAAATGTACTGAAATAATTGAACATTTTCCTGTATAATAGTGTTAATAAACATTTAATAAATAGAAAGTGTATTTATGCACAAATTCAATTGTGCTTACAGTATCTGTTATATCCTTATGCTTTGAATCTGCCTTATAATAACGTTCTTAGTTTTAAATTGCAAAAGAAATTCATAAAAAGTTTCCTATTGAAAGATTATAGCAAATTACATTTAATAAGAATCTAATTTTTTTCACTGCAAAATTATATGTCCCAAATAAAATATGGTACTACCAATCCCTACAGATTAGCAAAATATATAATGTTTAATTATTCACAGGGAAGTTTGTTGAATTTTTTTTAAATTTCAAAAGAAATTTAAAAAAAATTTAAAAGCATCACAATAAGAATAATACATTTTCTAACTGCAAAGATTTGTAATAAAATCAAACATCAAATATTTTTCAAATAGTAAAATATAAAAACAAATTATCATGGTTCTATCAAACAAAATGAATCGAATACTGGTAAAAACCATAAAGTATGTTAATCTGAAAATCGAACTTCAAATTCGTGCGAGAGTCAAAAATATGTTTTTATTTGTATGTCTAATAAAAAATTATTTATTTAAAATAGTAAATACCAGAAATAAATGTATTGAATTAAATAATGTTGTTTTTTTGACAACCAAAAAACGTTATTTAATTCAATGCCTTTATGTTTGCTCAGAATTACTTTAGATATCCGGTATATTTAATAAAAACAAATTTTACACTCAGTCAATTTGGTCAGCTTTCAATAGCTTATTCCACAGTTGTAATACGATGTTATACAGTTGCTCGGTATATAAATACTTCATTCTATTATCTAGAAAGTAACGGGTATGGTATCTGATCCAAACAAATAACTACTTAATTCTATATTACTATGTACTACGACTAAGCACACATTTCCTTCCTACAAGACTACTTACTAAGACTAAATAACTACGTACTATTTTATGGTCCTTAAGAAAGTTCACTGTTCTTTTGATGATAGAGAGTGAGCTTAACTGAAACCACACAATTTGCTCTCCAGTTCTCAATTCTAAATTACCAGACAAAGTAATTATATGTAAAACAAATGGCCCTATCCAAACTTGTAGCAAGAAAAATAAACCAAAGAGAAAAAATGGAAATTAATATTTAAGAGAAATTTTTAGCAATTAAAGAAGAATATGTAGTTGTTGAGCTATTAAACATTTAAAAAGTGATGGAACTTTTTTATCCTTATTTATATTTACGAATGCGAGGCCCTTGCCCTCTTTAGATTAACTTCTTTAGGCATCATCCATACTTGAGAGTTACACCTAGACTCCATTAAAGGGTTATGTATCGGACTTCATAATAAAGTGGGTGACCCGAGCAACTGGAACTAGGAAACATTAGGTTTGGAGTTAATAGTACAAAATGCTGATAAAAGCAGAGGTGCCCAATGACATACAAACCCAATTCTAAGAAGAAGAGGAAGAGGATTTTTATTTACATGCATCGTTTTAATATTAATATAAAATTAAGATATTACCAATAAATATACAAAATATAATGAGTTATGTAACAGTATTATATAAAATAAGAAAATTTTTAATTTTGATTTTATGAAACACTTAAAAAAAGTTTTGTTGAATTTACATGGGTATCATAAAAAAGCACAAATTGATATTTAATATGCATTTGAAGTTAAGCACATTTCATTTAAATCATAACTTCTATCCATTTCTCCCCGGTCACTATGATTCATTCAATCGTAGAGCCATTAGAGAAGAGTTTTATAACTCATGCATATATTACTCATTGTAAAATATGCATACTTTCGAATTCATATTCGGCGCTTATCCTTGACTGCCCTTGTTTCGAAAGAAAAATAAAAAGTGGGGGTGAAAAATCCTCTCGACTATCTACCTTGTGCCGAAATCAAAGCCAAAAGCTCGCACGTGACTGATAGCACTGCAGATGCGAGATTAGCCTCATTCCCAGAAGGTGGGTTAAACAGGGGTTGAGCACTCTACAGTTAACACTTTAGAGCCTATCTTTTACTGGTGCGGCAAGATTCGTGAGCCTGACGTGCTTGGAAAAAGGCCGGGGACCCCTTTATATGCCCAAAATCCCGTCGCATCGTCCTTTCTAATCAGTGCGTAGAGCAGCAATGTCAACAAGTTCCACCCCCGTAGGGCACCACTCAACATGAAAGGGGTGTGATCCGCCATTCATGAGACTTGTTATTTCAGCACTCTGCATTTTAATTTCATTTGTACTTTTTTCTCCCCTTTTTTTCCCGAACGATGTGAGATTTTTGAGCTTGGAAAGGACGGTAATTTTGTTTTTATTATTAACTATTTCTAAAGATTTTTTGGGAACGTGAGAAAATCATTGATATTAATGTTTATTTTTTAAAAAAGATTTATTTTTCAGCTTAGTTGTGTAGAATTCACAAGAGCATAAATTCAAGCTCTGCGTTATTGCCTGGTGCCATTGAAGTGTGAAGTCTTATAAAACTATTGTAAAGTTATAAACTTGAACCACATATAATACGAAATTTGAAAAAAGAGTTCTGTAATATGATGAGGAATACCAACTAACTGCATAAAAAAATCAATATTCATTATGAAAAACAAGTTGCTTATCTATTTTTTATTTTATTTTTTATCTTATTGTAAAAATGCTATGTAGTTTATTATTATTATCAATTATTAATTATAATTTATTCGTTTTAGAGCCGCATACCCTGTGTAGTGGTCAGAGTGCCTGACTGTGGATAGGAAGGTCCTGGGTTCGAATCCCAGTTCGGGCATGGATGTATTTCCTCTCTCTGTCTATCCTGTCTTTGTCCTTTCTTTGTATGAATGGTAGCCTACGCTATAAATGGGTTCCTATGGCATGTGTGTACTGAGGAAGTCGGGCTCTACACCAAAATAGGGTTCAGTTGGAAAAGTAAAGCAGCGCACCCATATTGTCAGCCTGGCTGGCACAAGCCAACAATAACATTAGTTTTAGTATTATGTCTATTACTATTCTGTCCAATATTTCAAAGTAAATATATCATAATATAAATGTTTTTTTTAATTTGAAGAATTTTTATACGAAAATATTATAAATAAAGTATCATATAATTTAGTAATATGTAATTGCTTTATATTTGTCAGAGTGGAAATATTTATTGTTATAGAATATTTGTTTCCTTCTTCAGCTGTTAAGTATTAAAAATTAGAAAATAAAATGAGAAAATGATATAAAATCGTAGAAAGTTTTATTTGAAATTAAAATGAAATATACTGTAAGAAATACTATTTTTCTTCTTTATAATTATTCTAATATATTTTTTCTCTTATAACTATTATTATTATATTTATAATTTCTTTTATAGTTTTGCTCGTATAACTTTCGTCTAGTATACTAAGCAAAACTATTATCGATTAATTCTCTCTAAATAAGTACAAAAACATTCAACTTGAGTAGTTTATGTCAAAGTATAACATTTTATTAAAAAACATTGTTTAACGTACAAATATATATATTTGAAATTTTCTCACTGTATGTGTTACTTGTTTGAGTGTCATTGTTGTTTTCCATTTTGTTCTAGGGAACTTACCTCAAAATACTTACGCCAAAATTTCTTTCAGTTTCTGTGAATGGTGTGATAATTCCAAATGTCGGGTTTCTATTATATTTCTCATATATTTCGTAAATAGTTTTTTAGTCCATATATAAACAATAAATTGATTGATTATAGAAATTCATCTTCTGGTGACTGCTTAGAACAAAAATTTAATCACGATTATTTTTCATACTGTGTTCTTTTTACAGGTATTTAATTAAGAAAATTTCTCTAAATAAAGAATACAGTAAATATAGTTCTGCGAATACAAACAATAATGATAGAGAAATAGTGCAAATTTTATCAAATATACCTATTGCGTTTAGCACTAAACATTTTCTAGACGTTAGATATGCTATCAAAATTACTTTAATATATGAACAGTAAAAACATCTGGTGGATGTTATGATAAATCAAAGATAATAAATTATATTTCTTTAGATCTTGCGTAATCTGGAGCTTGATTATACATACATACATACATAAATATATATATATATATATATATATATATATATATATATATATATATATATATATATATATATATATATATATATATATATATATATATATATATATATATATATATATATATATATATATATATATATATATATGTATACTAAAAGAATTTCTGATTGATAATTTTTAAGAAACTGATACATATTTTAGATCATCACTAATTTAGTAAATTTCGGGATTTTCTAAAAATAATTGCGAGTGAAAAAGATTAAAACAATTCAATTAGAACTTTTAGGTGAGTAAATTAACTGCTGATTATATCTAAGCTTATTCTGGGTGCATTTCTCTTTACTAAGATGAATCTGAAATAATAAATTCACATTCTCAATTAACCTATTCTGTCTATTTAGATTAGAGTTCTTTTTAAAAATGTGCAATTGTAATTGGTGAAAATGTCTTATTTAAGTATTCTGTGAAACTAAATCTCACACATAATACTAAATGACCATAAAGAAATCTTGAAGGACATCCTCTTTCCTTCATTGAACATTATCATGCCTTGATCATGTAATTCAAGAAGAACTCTATCAATATACCTGGTAATACTCCTCACATATTTATCAATGAGCATGCACGCGCATGTGTGTTCCACAAAAAGATATATCATTCTTATACAATCTTTCATATATCGAGCCATTAACAAAATTTTCAGACACACCCCTCTTGAACATATCTTGTAAGAACACTTTATAAATCAAAACTCAAACAACCCGATAATCCATCCTTCTATAAAGTTGGAAGACTTAAGTTGAAAAGGATTGGAAATATGATGAATTATTTTTTTCCCATTTTCAGTCATTTCCAGCCACCGACGATTCAATTTTGAAAAAAAAAGAAATGATAAAATGACCGAAGTAATCTGTTCCATTGTGTAGAGGAAATAATTACTCTCAAAATCTCAGTGCGTTGGACATTTTATGGAGTTTTAATTTGCTTGTCAGATTATGACAGTTCCCAGTGACCATTTCATATTTTAACAGGAAATTTTCGGTCCTTCACTCCAGCGGGGGGATGAGTGAATGCTGCCTCCTCGATTATTTATGAAATTAATTAATTGCGTGCGCCGCACTCTGGATGTCGGCCCCGCCCACGCTGTCCGTCGGAAATGTTTCTTCCCTGTCGCTCCGCTCACTCAAAATTCCTGTGACGGATGATGTGTCGGGTGGAGTCCGAATTTCACGGTTCACCAGGTCCTATGCGGAGATGGGTATCTAGGACGCCACGGACAGGTGACATCCCTTAAAACAAGCCACCCTCTCAGCAGACTTATGAAATATTCCCGAGGAAAAAGGTGTGGCAGGGCATATTTGGGAACATAAGCTTGACGACGAGAAAAATCATACAGAAAAACATGTTTCAAATTTATCCAGACGAGAATGCAATTTACTATTGTGAGATACTAAAAAAGAACAAAGAACACTTTAGTAATAATAATACAAAATGAATTGCATCTTGTTTGTGGCCCATGACACTTGGCAAGCCAAACTCGCTATGCCGTTGGCTGCGAATTAAGTCGACAGGATGCGTCTTTTTTTGGATATGAGCACGACGAAGGTGAAAGTACGACTTTTGCTCATTTAAGGTGCCTCGTAACTTTGAACCATGGTCAGGTGACGAGGCCACACCTGAACTGGTACCCTCCTCTCCACATCCACGCCACACCAGCGGAAGGACTTTGGACGTCACAGATTAATTTGGACACGTCCCCAAACCCACGGAGTTCCAGCAACCCAGTGAAGGAGAGTATCAGTGAAAGAGTGGTCACCCTCCCAACCACTGCCCGCGGAAAATGATGCTTCACTTTGCTGAGCTTACGGGAAGCGGCGTGAAGGTGCTGAGAGACTGAAGTTCATGAATTGCATCTTAAATAGAACTACGAGACTTAGTTTAAAATTATAACTTGAAGTGAAGTGATTACAGTTTATTGTAATTTTATGTATAGTTTTCTAATCGTAACTTTGAATATTTTATTTAATTAAAGAATATATTTTGTTCACAATTATTACATTATTTAATAAGTTTGGAAGTAAAATTTCTTGACATATAATGTGTATATATATAATATATTCTTTTTACAAAAGGCAGAAAATTTAACCCATCAATGAATGGGTCACAGTAAAAATGTTTTCATTGTACTTGGATATAAGGAAATAATTTGAATGCTATGATCATAATTTAAATTAAGAAATATTTATCTTTCTTTCTCAGATAAATGCATTGCAATAATTATCGGATTTATTTAAATCGTTATTTAATCGTTAATAATATTTAAATCGTTAAAAATATTTCATTGCAAATTCCATAGCAACATATATCGGAAATATATGTTGCTATGGAATTTGCAATGAAATATTTGAAAAGAATAACCGTATTTCTCTACCGAAATTTTAAAATTAATTGCACACAATTTTCTGACAAGATGTCTAGTTATAATTTTATATGGTATATTTGTACACATAATAATGTATTTCACGAATTCTGTAAGCAGAAAGTTAAATTGCAAATAAAGAATTAGTTACCTCTATATACTATCACTCTATTTTAAGCGTGTGTTTTAATTTTCTCATTTTTCAAAATAAAAATTAATGTCACTACAACAAAAAAAACTCACTTAATTTATCCCCGTTTTTATTTACTCATGTTGAACTTCTTTTCAACTTAAACAATCCAGCATATATAGTTTCTATTTTTTTAATCTTATTGAAATACCATTATTATCCAAAGAAGAAAAATATAACTAAATAAAATGACACAATTTACGTATTTATAATGTTCATTTTCGGATTATACTCACTCTGGCAGAAAAATATGTACTAAACAATATGCATCTGAATAATAAAATATCGTTATTTAGAAACACGTCTTAAACTCAATACATAGCATAAAATACATTAGAATCTTTACTGGCAGGTTTTTAATCATTCATCCCAAAACTTTCAAAGGAACACTTTTAAAACACCTATAAAAATTCTTACCGTAAAGTAGGATATCATAAAAAGTAATTTTTCTTTTATATCAAGGTTCATATAAAACTGTATAGATAACCTTCATTTCCTAGATTATTATTTCTAAAACCGCGTCAGGAATTAGGAAAAATGAAGAAAATAAAGAAAGCAGTGATTCGTGATCTGGGAAATGATTATTTCCGACGACACACCATACCCGCCAGTAGCAGATCATCCTTGCAAACCAGTTTCTGTGCAAGTATACATTATGGGCAGGCAAGCTGAGATTTATGGGAGCGCACGAAAGACGCGGGATGTGGACACACATTTTTTGCTGCGAAGCGTTTATTTATTTGTATTTTAGGCAGAAGTTTCTGACAGAGAATAAAGATTACAGTTGTAATTCCCTTTCCAGTATCTCTAAAATTTTTGCGGGGACTTATCGGTAATAATTCTTCATGATTATTTGGCTTCTTGATGTTGAGACCCCATTTGCATTTCTTTATAGAAAAAGATAAAAAAAAATGTATATTATGCAGTTATCTGAGTTATTCTCCCAGCAAAAAATCCTAATTGCGTCAGATATTTTAGAAATATCTTAAACAATTAAAATCACAGCTATAAATAATAATGAAACTGTATAGAATCATGTTTAAAAAAACAAATTACAAAATTTTATTTAATATATACATTTAAATTAGAGAATGTGTATAAAATCATAAAAGGATAGTTAATTAAAAATTATTTGGTAAATTAAATATTGAAGTCTCAAAATTTTAGTCACTGCTTGAATCTTTAAATTACGATTTATTTTAGATAAATAGTTGGACATTATTTGTTTTAAACGTTTTATAATTTGGATTAACAATATTTTATTTTTTCACACACTTGAAAACGAAAAATTTACTTACAATTTAGGAATAATATGCATTATTTATTAAATCATGTCTTTAGATTATTTTATTGATTAGCAATAATTATCATTTCTTGAATGAAAGCAGAATTATCTGAAGTGCATTTATTGATATATTACTATAAAAATACACACACAAAATTCATTGTTGGAGCATATTTTATTAATCCTTAAGTTTCCACAGGAGCATGCTTAGAGCTAATTACCTTAACTATCACTGCCACAAGTGAAATGGAAATCAAAATAAAAGCAGCGATAATTAAATAAGTGTTTTCTGCTTGAAAAGCTTTCAACGGAAGAAATCCTAATCTGATTTACTCCCTAAATTTACGCACAAAAGTGCGCTTTGTCTTGCCCATTAGATGATTTTTTTCCCTTCCGTTTTCCGATTCAACTCAAAACTTATTTGCGGCTCGCAATAAGCTTATCTAATTTCTGGAACTGGAATAAATGACGTCTAAATTACGCCTGAAAGCCGACTTTAATCCATCAAGATGGCTTCTATGCTCCAAGATGGCGGCCATACCATTCATTATTATGCGGCGACGTCATTTGTCTCTGACCAACTGCGTGACAGATGACGTCAGTAGGCGGGGTCACTCACAGCCGCATCAGTCAACATGACGTCGCTATCTGTTCCCATGATGCTCCCAACATCGATCTTCTTGGATACACCAACTTGGGAGAATAAATGTATAGATTGGCCGTAGGAATCTATCTTCTTAGATATATATGTGAATGCTTTTAGCTAATTCAACAGAGAACAGCATCAAGACCTGCCCTAGTTACTCCATTTTTAGCCGTTTTTGGTTCACTCTGAAATTTAACTACACAAATGCTTAAACTTGACCTCATTTTCACTGAATTGTCTATTGTCATTTATTATATATATATATATATATATATATATATATATATATATATATATATATATATATATATATATATATATATATATATATATATATATATATATATATATATATATATATATATATATGATGAGATCTACACCTCACTTTTCGTTACACCAGAGGAGGGATATTGGACCTAACGAAACTTAACGTTCATAACTTTTTTGGCGCGACGAATCTTCCGTGGGTTAAATATAGAATAAGTTGCGAAAAGACTTTTTTAACCAGCATATCTCTACTACAGATTGTATGATATCAGTAAATAACTGTATTATTTTCATAAAAAATGTTATTAAATGATTTAAGCCTAACGAACTTTTTAACTAACGAAATTTTTGATTCAAATTTTTTTGCCTCTGTTTCTTAATTAACTATTAACACTTAATATTTCTTGATTTTAAGAATGATGCTGTGATATTTACTTTAGAAATGGTAAAAGATTAAAAGAAAACAAAATTAAGAGTGAGGTTAGCACAATTTATTTTATTTAAAATAACTTAAATTTTATATTATATATTTTGAAAAAATAAGTAAATTAAAGGAGCAGTCTTGCAAAAATATTTTAATTTTATAAATTAAGTAAAGTGAAATGCAAATTTCATAAACAATAGTAATTAGAACTTAATATGCAAAGCTGTTTTTTTAAAAAAATTTTCTATTATGTAAGGATTAAATATAATACTGAATAGATTTAATACGTCAGAATATTTTAGATGCTGAGTGTTGGTTTTGTGTTTTAAGGCACTGGACTCATCTTGCCAAGTTATTTAATAAGGCAAATTACTCAGTTTGCTTTAAAACAATAAGCTCCATTACGACCGAAGATCAAATTTATGATCGAAGCCTTGTATACCAAACAAAAACATTTTTAGTAAATAATAAATTTCAAATTTCAATCATAGAAATGCAAAGTTTCACAGATAAACAAATTTTCAAAATAAAGGATTTAAGTTTTTTCCTATGAGTGATTTAAAATGTATTTTTGTATTAATATAGATTCATTTATTTTTATATTTACAGATAAATATTTTATCTTCACCAATTTTACATTGTTGTTTTTAAATAGATTGAAATATAAGTTTGAAGAGGAATTAAAAAAGTGAGCAATTACAGAAGATCTGATTTTATATATTATTACTTTCTTTTCAAAGAGATTATATAAAAAAATACGGAAGTGAGCAATTTTTTACTTTCTTACAATTTTTTACTTAAAAGGTCGCATTAATCACAGTTGTTTTGTTAGGTAAATATCATGTATATTATAAATTAGATTTTATTTAAAAAAAAATTGAAATTTATTTTCTAATTTGTGATTGATATTTTGAATTATGTCCCTAAATACTTTGTTATGTTAGAGTTGTTTTTTTTTCAATGTTTTATTAAAATGTATGATATTTCATAAATCAAAAAAATATAACTATATCAAATATTTAATCATACGAAAAGAGAAATGTTTTATTTATATTAGAGCTTTTCCATCGAAAATAATGCTGAAACATAAATTTGATTGTTTAGTATAGCAAATTTGAATTTTTCAAGGTTTTGACTTAAAATTTATCATAGCAAAATTTATGATAGGTTTTATTATTCAATCAAAAATAAATGTTTAAAAATATGAAACACCTTTTCATTAACATGATAAAAATATACCAAATGAGCGTGTCGCTAATAAAAATCAAGCCATTATATAACTTGTGCCATTAACAAGCCATTATATATCTTTATTACTTTATATGTGCGTGAGAGACAAGGAAAATTTCATAAAATTTTTCCTCCATACAGAATTAATTTGCTGGTAAATAAGCTATTATGTAGTTTTAACACTATTCATTGTTCTTATGTAAGATTATTGCTTTATTCCTTAGCGATCTTTTTTTAGAAATACTTCTCTTTTATTACAAGCTGAAGTAAGAAATACATTTTATACCGAGTGTTTATTTTAAAATAAAACGTAAAATTTCGTTAAAAAAAGTCTAAACTCTTTGATATAATATTTCTATTTCTAAATAATTAACAAATAATCTAATTAGAAATTCATCATTTTAAATTGAATATAAAATTAACATAAAAAGTAAAATTAGAAGAATGAATATTTATTTATAAAAAATTAAGTATCAAGCTATATTACAGATAATTTCATCGTATATATGACTTAATTCTTTCCAACTTTTTTGAGATCCTTAAAATCCTATTATATTTGCTGGTCGAATAAAATTCAGTTTAAAGTCTGTTTTTTCTTTACATTTTATTTTAGGTGAAAGTGTGACAAAATATATAAAATGTGTTTTAAATTTGCTGTAAATCTGTTATCTTAAAATAATGACCTTGTTTAAAAATATTTGAAGAACATTTGCTTAGGAAAACTGCGAGGGAAAAATCATTTTTCCAACTCTCCATCTTTTTAAATTTGGCTATCAAATAAACTTGAATTTAATGATATAAAATAAATTTTTGTGACTTTACATCTCAAAATATTTCAACAGATCATTAATTAAAAAATATTTCATACAATTAAATATTTTTCGTAATATTATTGAAAATAAATACATCATTGAAACAGATTTAAATGTAAGCTCTTAACTTAAGGAAATATCAACACGTCATTATGTTTATAAAAATTAAACTAATATTGGTTGAAGTGAATAGTAAAAGTCATTTGGCAATAATAATAAATTTTAATAACAAACAGAATTTAGTGAATAAATTTAAAAACCAAATATATATGAAATAAATACAATCCAAGACTAATTATTCAAACAATAAAATTGAAAGAAATTTTAATTTTATGAAAATAAAAATCGTAATAAAATTATTGATCATGTAAGGAGGTTATATTGGAGCATATAAATGAGCAGTATGTATTTATAGATTAATAGATGATAATCCATAGGACATATGTATTTACAATAATATTAAAAAAAATGTTAATATTGGACATTTTTTATTTTCTTAATTATAGGAATTAAAATTGTATTAATACAGGATATTCATGTTACAGATATTAAAAAGTGCCTTAAATAATGAAAGACACTTAATAATTTTAATTATAAGATTTAATCTTTCATAATTAATTAATTTGGAATTTTAAAATGGGTATTTCGCTATATACTTAGGTTTTATAAAAAAAAATATTTTCTTGTGCTGAATTTTATAACTGTTTAAATATTTGAACTTTTAACAACACAAAGAAACTTAAAATTGCAACAAAAATCACAGTCATTCTTTTCGTTAAAATATTCAGTTTTAAGCTTCTTATTTCATGGTTAAAAATTTAAGAAATGATAAGATTTAGAAAAGTCCCTTCGCAGATTTGTTTTTGCATAATTTTGTGAAAACATGAAAAATTTTACTTTAGAAGACACAATTTTATTAGCCAATGGGAAGTTGTTTAACATACTATACATTTTACATAGAAAGAAATATGGATAAAATTATAATGCTTTGATTTTTAATGATTCTCAAATAGTTTTAAATGGAAAATAATGCGTTTAAAATTTACTATTAGCAATTGTAAACAAAGTTAAAAATCACGTGCTGTTGTATTCTGGGTGCTTACCGAATTTCACAGAGGTTGCAGTTCACTTTATAATGAATAGTAAAAGTAACAGAACACTGGAAGATTTATCTACTATAGTGCTGAGAAATGTCTGCTATAAGAAAAATGTTAATCGGTGATATATCAACCAAATAATACAGAAGGAATTTGATGTTGAATCAGCCACCATGAATAAAATTGTTAACGGTTCTCCATAATTTAACTAAATTCTAAAAAGCTGGTCTTCTCAGAATCAGAAAAAAAATTACACAAAATACTCAGAGAGTAGCCACCACATTATTTCTTAAGTCATGATTGGGGCTGAAAAGTACATGTTATTTTTAAGTTCCTACATTTAACATAGGCCAGTAAGCATAGGTCTTATAAAATGATCCTATAGCCACATTTAAGAAAAGTACTGTTAAAATTAAATAAATTCTCTGTATGCTATTTTGTTCGGAAATAGCGGACAAGTCAAAGCCATCGAGCTGGAAGGAGAGAAGACGGTTACAGTGAACTGGTGCATTTCTAAATGAATTCAAGAAATTCTTCGAAAATGTGCAACGTTAGAAGTATCATGTTATACCATGACAATGCAATTCTTAGATCAACAAGATTAACAGTTGAATTTTTTTAATAAAAAACACATGAAAAACATCTATATGATTTATTTGATCCATCTATATTGGACTTTTAACAATTTGTAATTTAAAAAAGAACTTACCTAGACGTGGTTTTTATTCCAATAATATGCACTATGCCCATTAATGTTCCTTGCCACCCAAGAAAAGACTGCTGCTATATTTATAAAAATAATGTCTAGTTATAGTAAAGTTGTCACGCGCTACTGAATAAAGTCACTTAGGGAGGCACCAAGTGGGAAAAGGTGGATTTAAAAATTTCTCGTGAATGAAATGAGATAGGGTTGATAGGATTTATAGAGTTGTAAAGTATCATTGATTTTATATAAAAAAAACATCTTGTGGATATTGATAAAAGGAATAGAACGGTTAAAACGCGCATTTGTTTTTTCTCAATTTCCTACACTATATTCATTAGAGAGAGAAAAAAACTATTTTTAACAATATACCTTTGTTTGAGATGTCTAAACTTCTTACCATCATTAAGGCCATGGTGGCCTGGTTGATTAGGGCGTCGTTCTCATTATCGGAAGGTTGTGAGTTCGATTCTCGTCTTAACCAAAGATCCGTCGCGTTCGCTAAAGGTAGCTGGGGCACTTTAAAACTATGCGTGGTCGCAATGTCCTCCAAATGAAATAATATCTCTGGGATTGACAAGCCAAGTATTGGGGGTCTTCTCCTTGATCCCTGCCTCAAAATCACGAAAACTCCACCCGACTGCTTCTATCTAATTGGTAGAGCCCAGCTCAGGTCTAGGTACAGGGAAGCATGCTGGTGCAACAACAACAACCTCTTACCATCAGTTGCAATGAACGTTTCGATCCCTGTTTGGATGTCCCGTTGAACACAACAGAGCACAGAGTGTGATAGATACTTTGGCATTTGTAATACACCCTTTAAGGTTCGACAATATTTCTGCATTGCTTGCAGCCACATACTCCTGCTGGTTTAAGTATTTCTGTAAGAAAAAGACCAGTGGAATCAGTCAAAGGAATATGGAAGCCAATCTTCTGCATCCCCATGTCCAATCACTTGGTTCCAAAATTCCTTGTTTCACTGGAAAAGTCTTGAGAGCAGGAGAGCTGTCATGTTTAAATTCCTGACATTCTTGAGATTAAAAATTCCTTACGCATTTGTAATCCGCAAGCGATTCGGACACCAAAAGAATGTTGAGATGATGCGACACTATTTTACATCATCTACGTATTAATTACTTTCTCTCTCTCAGTAAATACAATCAGTAAAAGGATGAAATCCTCGTGCTTTGGACAGTGGTCTTTTTTCCTTGGGTATCACAAACCATGAAACACATTAAATGTCGTGTCGTAAGCAAGAACATTTATCCCTGTGTACAAGTTTTTCGTGACGTTATAGTATAGAAAATCAAGAAAAAATATATACACATTTAAATCGTGAGATTTTTTGTATTAATGTACCCAAGATATCTTTTGGCACTAAATCTATGATGCTGTACAACTTTGTAACTCACTTTTTAGTCTGTTTCATTCCGTTTTTGAACTAGGAATGATAACCTCGTAGTTTTCCACCATTTGGCGTCCTATTCGGTTTTTGTTAGTAGAATAGGACTACTGTATTATATCTAGAGACCGCTTTTATGGATAGACCAGAAATCATTCTGGAGTTAACAGGATAGAAAGGTACTTTAGTAGGGATTATGTGTTTGGATTTTTATCAACTCCAAGAAACAAATGGCTTGAAGGACTTAAGTTTTGAAATGTTTTCATACACAAGTGCATTTTTGATTACTGATTACACTGAACACTCCTAAAATTTCGTAAAATAAATTCTATTTACTAAATTTATTCTACGGAATTTTACAAAACTTTATGAATATTATGCAAAATAACTTTTTAAACATTGTTTAAAACCAAAATTTTGGATGCATTCATATTGCAAATGACTCTCTTAATACTTTGTTATAAAAACAAAATATTGTTCACAAAAACAAAAGAATTGTGTTTTTTTTGTGTTTATTAATATAATAGAATTTTTTTAATGTTACTCTAATAACATCTAAATATAACCTCGACAGTAAAATTTTTTTATAAAATTATCTTGCGAAGAATCATGAATAAAAAATTGTTATATGTAATAAATTAGCTGCTCAATTTATATTTATATACGTAAATGTCTATAAATCTAAGTACTCTTTTTTAACGATCTTTCTTTAGCTGGTTCATAAGATTTAGAAGGTTTTGAAGCTCAAATATAATTTTGAGCCTTTTCTTTAATAATATGGAGCTTATTGAATGACGCATAGAAGTAAGAAGAGAAGGGATTAATTAAAACCTTGTTAAATGAATTTTTATGAAAAAAAGTTCTTATATCCCGATACATTTTGCAAGCACAGTAAGTTGTATTTACTCATTTAACACTATTCACAAATCTTTTACTACATTTTCTAATTATTTAACATTTTAAAGCTTGGACCAAATGAAGCTTTGTTTTTTGAAGAGGGGTTAATATATTTATAATTTGCGTTATCAGATTTCTACAGCATTCTTTTGGGAGGCTATGATATCCGATGCTATGCCTTTATACCGAAGAGCCAAACAAGAGTTATTTTTTTGCTCAATTGACAGGGTGGAGAAGTTCATCAAAGAACGAAGTCAGATAATCACTAAATAGAATACAATCCAAAAAAATCTTAAGGCAAGTTCAATACTTGCTAACATTGATAATGCCCAAAGTAAAAAGCAGAACTGCAAGTAGTTTCGTAAATAAGATATTATGTAACAAAATAATAATTTTGAAGCCACACACACACATTCATTCATAATTGAAATTCTTCAACAATGGAATAAATGTTACAAAATTTGGATCATGGACAAATGAAAAATTTTATTGAATGAGCTTTGAGTTTCGCTATTTTGCGTTTATTTTATTTCGAAGAAGACCATTGGAATTTTTGGTTTAGACTGATTATGCTGAATGGGAAGTATATTGTAAGCAGTCACATCATGACATCTTACAGCATTCATTATTAATTTGGATTATGCACACAATGTGATTAAGGAATATGAGATCATTTTGCTAATCATGTGCATTTCATGTTCCTTTGTCTTTCATTCACGAAAATAGTTCTCATGCCGCCTACCCTGTGTAGTGGTCAGAGTGCCTGACTGCGGATAGGGAGGTCCTGGGTTCGAATCCCAGTTCAGGCAGGGATGTATTTCATCTCTGTGTCTATCCTGTCTTTGTCCTTTCTTTGTATGAATGGTTGCCTACCCTATAAACGGGTCCCTATGGCATGTATGTACAGAGGAAGTCGGACTCCACACCAAAATAGGGTTCAGTTGGAAAAGTGGAGCAGCGCGCCCCATATTGCCAGCCTGGCTGGCACACGACAACAACAACAGTTTTCATAATATTCATCTCAGAGAGCTGAAGATAGATTTAAAAAAGCTCCATTGTAAGGTTGTTTGCTCTTAGGAAGGAAAAGGGGTTTGAAACGCAAATAGTTTTGTTAATGATTGCTAACTGAATATTATTATTATTTATGAGTAATACTTGGTATTATTATTTATGAGTAACAATGAGTTTATTTGGTTAAAAAAGTAATCAGATTTAAATTACTACTTAAATTAAAAATCTAACTGACGTAACTAAAAATATATAAAATAAAATAGATATTAAAAATAGCATTAACAAATATTTTCCTTAATACATGTCCGTATTTAAAGACAGCATTTTATGTTTGCATTTATTTTTGCAATTCACACACACACATAAAAAATAATTTTATTTTATTTAGTTCACATACCTAATAGTTCCCCACTGTGGTATTTATAACTAAATTATTTAAAACATTTAGGAATGTAGTTTTTTTAAGAGTATTTAGAAATATCAAATTTATTTTAAGATTGAAGCTTAAAACAAAAAGACATAATTTTTACTGTAAAAATAGCGAAAGTACTAACAGGAATAAAATCTAATATCAATTTATCATCAAATGGTAATAAATTAAATCAAAACGATTACATCATTTTACTCAAGTTTAATACTAATGTAAATTAAATTTGCAATGCACAATATATTTACTAAAATTTTTTCCAATTTTAGAGTTATATAATCTAAGCAATGTCACCATGTCAATAAGTTACAATGATTTGGATTCAGTAATGATTCGTATAAAAACTTTTGATAAACAATTCGTAAAAATAAATTTAATTCAAATCATATGCGTTTTATAGCTAGGTGGCTTAGTGGTAGAGCTTCACTCTCCAAAGCCACAGATCAGAGGTTCGATCCTTGGCCTGTGGACAAGGATCAAACCTCTTGCACAAATTACATGCGCCTCATTACAACCCCATGCAATAATTATTAATAAGTGTCGAGTAGATTTGCTTAGAGCTACGTTTTAAAAATTCACAGCTCATATAATTAACTTTTTCAATCTCAAAAAGTATTTGATAATGTAAATAAAAAAAATAGCAGAGGTGTTAGAATTTTTATTTTCATATATCATACTAGTAACATTCAAAATGAGATAACATTAATTTTATTAGTAATTATGAAACCAATAATAAAAATCCTCAAATGCGGTAGATATAAACATTATTGTGATATTTTGGACTACATTCAATGTAACCAGATAAAATGTTTGCCTGTCTTAAGGATAGGAATATTTAATTACACTTTGTATTGAACCGTTTTCTTCATTAGCAGTTCCGCTAGTTTTTCTTCTTTGTCAATTTAAGTTCTTATTGATCCATCTACCTCAACTAAATTTGCTATAATATCTGATAAGAAATATATGAGCGCTAACGATTCGAAAACCCTGTAGCATCCTGAGAGATTGAAGACAGCTTACAATTAGCAAAATTATCAGTTTAATCTAATAAATGGATAAACATAATTTTCACTACATTTGTTTCTTGCATCTTTTATAAATAGGAATTTTTGAGAACTCACAGAAAGAGTTAAATATATTCATTACCTTTAAGCATTAATTAAACAAAAGAATATATATTTAACTCTCTATTGGTGGGTTTTGTGCCTCATTTATGAGTTATTTCGCACATTCCAAATAAAGTAATATCATTATATAAGTGGTTACAATAACCACACTAATTCTGCGAACAAAAGTGAACGTGAAGAAAATGTTTGAAAAAGAATGAACAAATTGGTTCTGATGATTCTTGTTATTTCCTGACGCTGTACATTCTCCTGTTCAACAGTTAGATGGCCTAATGCATCGGTAGGGAGCTGCTGCAAGCGACGAGAAAAAATTTGCAACGGGGAAGCTCTTAAAATAACTGTAGAGGATGTGAAAACAGAGGTTTTCTTCATTAGAACCATAAGCGAGGCGCGCGCCGCCTGGTGTTCCGAAGAGACGATGTCAACTGCCTGTTCCCTTTCTCATCTGCGCGCTCTATCAAGACCTTATCTCCCGACAGACGATTTGGCACGGCACAAACACATCTTTTGCTTCACCCACGCGCAGATATTAAGTGAATGAGCGGGGGCAGGGAGGAGGGGAAACAGCAACTGTCACCATATGCCACACACAACTTTTTCAGGAGATGTATTCGTGTCAGCATATTACACGCCGAGTTTGTTCAGTGAAATGCTTTCTTACACTTTTGATATTTATTTGCGGGATCGGGTGGTTGTTAACTCTTACCTCTCGTAAATAATTCACTTTTTTATTTCACTGCGTACGCTCCTCCTCAAGGAAATTTAGTTCAATTTATTTTTCCTAAGAACGAGAAGATAAATTTAACTTACATTTCCATGAAAAAGCTTATTTATAAGCTTTTGATAAATTCAACTAAAATGAAACTAAGTCTCTCGTTAAAGAAGAAAAAAAAAAAGACTTTAAATAAAATATTTTTTTGGAAGGAAACAACCATATATTTCTCCTACATAGCGTTTATCGGGATTTATTTCTAACACCATCAAAAGCAATTTATTATTTAATTTTAGATCTAAGAATAGATATACATACTCCAACATTCTCAAATACTTTACATTTAAAAGGAAAAAGTATGAGAATAAAAATTAAATGTTCATTGCAGAAATGTTGTCACTTAGGCGTCTTCTTTGAATATAAACTGTTTTTCAGTCATTTAGCGTGGGAAATATCTCATCGTAACAGAGGAAATTTGAATCTAGTTTCTCTTTATTTGAAAGATTAATAAATTAAAATCACAAAACGTGTTTTTGACTTTCTCTCTAATTTGCTTAAGATCTTTTATTTTTCACAAATTTATAAATACTTTACTATAAATAATCCTTTTAAATCTTTTCCTATGAAATTTATAAAAAATTTTAATACACAATTTTTAAAAAAATAATATTTAACGAAATAATTTTGCAATTAATTAAAATAAGTTTTGATAAAAAATAATCTTATAAAACTTTCAATAAAATTTCTTGATAGACCTTCGTAATGACACTGCAATCAAAATACTTCTTAGGATGAATTGCTTCCTTCCATATTGAAATCATTACATGCGAATAAATAAAGACCTTTAGGAAATAGTTCGGGTGAAACAGCTATTGTGGGACCTTGGTCATATATTGCTTGAAATGTTGATCAGTTCCCAAGTTCACACCTGTTTTTAATTTTAATGTACATTGTCACCCACACACACACTCTTTTACAAAAAAGGACATAACATCTCACTAGAAATATTGCAATTTTGGCTCTCAAAACAAAAGAAAATGCAGTTATAAAAAACGTGGAATTATAATATTTAATATTCTTGTACATTTTACATATTAAATATTTATTATTTTTAAATATAAGCAAATGGACTCTGATTCATAGTGGATAATTATCATAGATAACTTGTATAATAAATGTGTTTGGAAATATACATTATTCACTATGAATATTTATTGGAAAAATTTGGAACTCTAAATACAGATGATTATTAGCATACAACAATAATAATAACGCATGAAACGGAACACAAATACAATTAATATAAATAAATTGAATCAATTTTCAACTTGAAAAACTCTAAACAGATAGAATCAAATGATATACGTTGAGAAGTTCAACAAGTATATCGATTTTTCAGAAGAATTCCGAAATGATTACATTTTGTTGTTGTTGTTACTAATGACACTTGGACACGCCAAGCTCGCTATGCCTTGGCTATGCGAATTTAAGTCAATTGGGAGCGTCTTTCATTTTAATCAGAGCACCATGAAGGTGAAAGTACGACTTTGCTCTACACACATGCCATAGGGACCCGTTTATAGGGTAGGCAACCATTCACACCTCATTCATACAAGGAAGGGACAAAGACAGGATAGATAGAGAGAGAAAGTACATCCATGCCCGAACCGGGATTCGAATGAATGAATGTAATGGATTCGAATGGAATGGGATTCGAATGATTAAATGAATTTTAAGATGTGAATTTAACAGGGAATATTTTGATAACAAAAAAATTGTTTTCAGAATTTATTTTTGTTTGAATACTATTAATGAAACGCAGTTTGCTACAATCACCTAATATCAAAAGTGCTAGAGTCAATATATTAGAAAAATATATTTTGAGTTAACATAATTAATAATAATATAAAATATATTTTAGGATTAAATTTAAAATGATTTATATTTCTATGAAATAAAAATATAATCTCTAAAATTTCTACATATGTAAAACATTTAAAATTTTACGTTCATTTTTTTAAATTTTTATTGAAATTTTCATAGAAGTTTAAAGTTGTAACAGAAATTATACATTTGCATTTAAAATCTTTAAAAACTATTCAATATTAGTATCGAAATGTGCTCAAATGAGAATCTAACATTTAAACAAATGTTTTTCACTGAAGGTAATCTTATGTCTTTATGTTTTGACATCAGCAAATAATCTGAAATTGCTAATATTATAGACTTGATACGTTAAACTATTTTTCATGAAAAGAGCTAAATTGAGATTATTTAAAAAAAACGGAAAAATAGATTTCATTGATATATTTTCAAATAATAGAAATTTCAACGTAAATTTTTAGTAAAAACTATAATGTCATAATTATGTTTCTTGTTTATTGATTATTTGTGCAATATCAACAAATAATATACTGTCTGACAATATATCACGGGATAATAATGTGTGATACAACAATGTATCGCATGCATCGCTCTTTGATAAATGAGTCGCGAAATTTTCCCAGATTTTGTTTAATAATCCAATAAACAATTAAAATTTAATATAAATTATATTTCACATCACTATGCCGCCCAACTTGTCTAGTGGTCAGCATGCCTAACTGCGGATAAGGAGGTCCTGGGTTCGAATCCCCGTTTGGGCTTGGATGTACTTTCTCTCTCTATCTATCCTGTCTTTGTACTTTCCTTGTATGAATGAGGTGTGAATGGTTGCCTACCCTATAAACGGGTTCCTATGGCATGTGTGTAGAGCAAAGTCGTACTTTCACCTTCATGGTGCTCTGATTAAAAACGAAAGACGCTCCCAATCGACTTAAATTCGCATAGCCAAGGCATAGCGAGCTTGGCTTGTCCAAGTGTCACTAGTAACAACATCACTATAATGAGATTATAAAAATAATATATTTTAATGCAACTTAATATTTTTCTGAGATAATTCTGCTGGATTTTCAATATTTGTTTCAAATAAGTGTTGCAACAGAATTAAAGTGCAGTTAAGGCTACCAGTGTGGGAAAGAGTAATTACTGTGCCACAAACCTTCAATTTTAAAAAATGTTTAGTTATTAAAAAATTACATAAGTAATGGAGGAGTATAAAAAGAAAGATTAAAAGATGCTTCAAAACGAATTTTTACTTTAGTATTTTAATTGTTTCTTGGTGGCTATGATTTTAATCAATAACTGCCCACAAATTTAGATAATTTGTTTTGTACGTATATTTACAATCTTATGATGTATTTTATGCTGTGTGGTGAAGTTAAAATAAATCCAACAAAATCTTTTTTCAGTCATAAACTTAAGTTAAGAAAAATAACACAATCTTATGGACAAGAAGAGAGACAATTGTGATATTTATATGAAGCAGTAAGACTTTTTCTAGAGAGATTAAAATAAAAAATAGAATAAAGTCTCAAAATTAAAATTCTAATTTTCTTCAAAATGTTGGACAATTGGGCGTTAAGTTTTAATAATTTTTCTTTAAATAATCTTTTTTAAATTTGGTTTTGCTTCTATTTTCTCACTTGAATACCAGTTTCTATTAACAATCACACAAATACAAAATTGATAAATATTTCTTTAAATATTATTACAAATTATTAGTATATAAAAATTAGATAACAATAATACCCATTAACGAAAAAATACGGCTAAAGTAATTAAGCTTGAGGGAAAAAAATATAAAATTATAAATAAATAATAAAAATTATTTCAGTATTTAAAGATGTAATGGTATTTAAGAAAGGCAAATAAGATTATCTTAAATTTAAATTTTATAAAAATTAAAATAAGTAATCTTGCATTTTTAAAATGTTTACGCTTAAAGAACCTTTCTTAAAGTCCCTCAGTTGAAAATAGCTGTTTGATAAAATCTACTTTTCAAAAATTCTATGTCTTCTCTGGGGATGATGAATGAGATGGTTGGTACTTTTCAAATTGATTTCTAGAAACAGTATCGATATATGGTTCTTAGTAACGATAAATTTAATCCACGAATCCCGCCCTCATTCCTTTATTGAATCTTAGAAAACATAGAATTTCTGAGAAATTGTAAGATTAAATTTTATCATTAAGCTAATTAAATCCCACCCCCCGATTCAACCCTATGATTAGGACTTTTACCTAATATTCGACATCATTTTTTAAATATCTCATTTAGAGTCTTAATTCCTGTATCGCGTCCTTCTTCCTTTTGTTGCGCAGTTATCGCGGGAGAATCTGTGGTATTTTTGAAACCTATCATTACTTAAGATCAATACTAGGAATAATGTATTACCTATTCATTTCTATTAAAACAATATCGTATTGGGATTTCACGTTGGGTGGTCCGAGGAACGGGATAAAAAATAACGCACCGAAGTCCCAATTCTGTCATGCTACTTGAATTCGGTGTCAATCTGTTCAATATGAAGGACAGCGTAATTGCAGGTCGTGTCCTCAGAGTCTTCCTTTCCCCATGCAAATGAAATAATCAGCAATCATTCATCATTAAGATGTAAAAAAAAAAATTGTTTCCCGGTAATCGCAATCATTGTAAATGTACTTAGTTAATGTATTGTTAGGAAGTCATTTGGAACTACTTCCAGCGAAGGAAATTGCTGGAGTTTTAACCGAATAATTAAAAATGTTTTTATTGAACCATGCTGAGATTGATTTTTAAATTGATTTTTAGAAAGAGGCTTATGTTATCTATGGAATGAAATATTGCTTTTAAATTTATCCAGATTAAAACGAGTTGTGCTATTTGCTTAACTCATTTAAAAGGAAAATTGCATCAATTGCTTGATCTGCAAAACGATAGAAGAACCGAGATCATTGTACATTCTGTTTTATAATTATTTAGGTCTTACTTAAATAATTAGAAGTAAAAACAAAATTTTTGTAATAAAATATTTCTATGACACATCTTAACCAATTATTATTTTTTCATATACATATTCTGTAAATAAATTATTATCTTGATGTCATTTAAAGAAACCTGAAAACTAATACGAATTTAAAACAAAATTATCCCAGGCTAATGACTTTTTGTGTTTCTCAAATAAAAAAACTACTAAAATAATACTAACTACTAATACTAATTGTATTGTTACATTTGAAAATAACTACAGATAATTGCGTTTTAATGAAAAAAAGGAATGAAGACAAATAAATATAATAAATTTTTTTAGTTATTAAGTGAATAGTACAAAAAAATAAAAAATGGAATATAATTTTCAAAACAGCCCCAAATATTAATTTAGATTTTTATATGTGGATTCAGTATAAATTTGACTTTTTCTAGTCATCTTACACAATTATAAAATTGAATAGATTATACATCTGCAAACATACTTCATGAATTCTTCTTTATCATATTTTTATGTAATGCGAAATATCAATTTATGTTTATTTTTAATTCACAGTTGTTATTTTTTCGCAACTACAAAATTAATGCTTAAATTCTTATAAATTGGTTATGGGTTTGAAAAGAAATAAAACCCAATTTTATTTTTGTCGAAGAACATTATCAGTAATATTTAATCTACAGTTAATATTTTCTTTGTTGAAAAACTGGTGTTTACTTTCCACAGTAGAGTAATTGTAATGAATTTAATAACAATTTTGGAAAAAATATGCTCGATTGGACTAAAGCTGTTATTATGTATAATGTTTCAATGAGTGACGTTAGAGATGATATTGACTAATATCCCAAATTTTTATTTTATAAGAATTTTTTTGAAAGGCTTACATGAGTAAATATTCGAAATAGGAAGAAAATTTTTTCATATTCGGCAAATGATACTCTAAATTTACGAACAAGCAAAGAACTTATTACATAGAATTGATGGTCACAATTTTTAAAATTTCTTTTCTTTTTCAATATTTCCACAGTCTCCATTTTCTTCTGAAGTTTTGTCCATTTTTTTCTACGGAAAAATGGAGATTTGTAAATGATGAACACAAATACATAATGTGCTGTGGTTTGGAAAAAAAAAGGAAGGAAATTCGTTCCTAAAATGTAATGTCTGGAGATAACTGCTTGTCAAACAAGAGAAATTCATTTCGCAAGTGAAAACTTCAACTTAAAAATCAAAATAAACACTGCGATTCAGTTATTTTACATTTTGACTGATGTACTGATATTTTTTCACAAGCATCAAAATTTTAATAAACATGGGTTTTGACTTACATGGTTTAAAAAAATGTTTTTATGAAAAGCTCTCCTATCAATTATTTCTTATGTCAAAATGCTCTCGTGTGTCTGAAAATGATGTCGATTTGTGAAAAGCTTTCGAGAGTTTCTATTTAGAATTTTTAATTGTGAATTTTATCTCATTTCCTCGCCTCTCTGTATAAAAATGGTGATATACTGAAAATTCACTTTCTTTATGCTTACAGAATTATGAATAATAAGTTTAGTACACTTAAAACAACATGAATATTTAAATAATATCAATTCTCTGGTTAAAATATTTTGGAAATATTTGTTATATATCATCCGGAAAATAAAATTCTTAACGATAAATAAAAGTTATTAATAAAAAATTTTTAACATAAGAATTTTGATTGTTTAGAGCCATTTCATAGGTCAAGAAAGTACAGTCTATTATAAAAATTGGTAATAAAATAAATTTTTAATACATTCTGAAGGAGACATTAAACGAGCATTTAAAATGAAAATTAAGGTTTTTCTATTTATTTTAAGAATTTATTTTAAATTTTAAATCAAATTTTTGCAAGATATTACTATCTCTGCAAAATTATCTTCGAGTAATCTCAATTAATTAGCTCTTGATTTTGATACCTAAACATATTCAGTATAATAGTTAATACAGAACTCGATTAATACAGTAAGATAACTCAATTTATTATCTGTAATTCAATTGATCAAAATTAATATCGCGTCCAATATGTCGTTTTATGCAAGATGAATTTCTAAAATGTAGCCATTGAATATTTTGCAACACTTGAGAATCCGTGAAATATATCACAATTTGTTGTTTCATTTTAATTAATCAATTCAATTTCAATATAGCCTTTTCAGTAGTTGAAAAAAATATATCATATTAAAGAACTAATGGCAAATTGAATTTCCATTGCTATAAATGATAATGAAAATAACAGACTAATTTACTTAACTGTAAATTTGTATTGATAACAAACTATGAAAATATGTTGATATGATCAACTATTTTTTTGTTCTATAAAATTTAACATCTCTCTCTCTCTCTCTCTCTCTCACACACACACACACACACACAGAATTGTAGTATTCTAATTGTAAATGGATAGCAACTAAATATTGATGAAATTATCATTTCATAACTTCTTAGCGTTAATTTTTCTATTTTACTTTTCACGCAATTTCAAACATCCTTCTAATGAAGCAGACTTTTAATTTAAAATGCATATATTTTAACAAGAATAAAAATACAAAAATACCCAACAGTAATAAATTACATGCTATATAACATTTCATTTTTATTTATTGATAATTTCGTACAAATATGAGCTAATAAGTTTGAAATGAAGTTAAGATTTATAAGAAGGGAAAATTAAGGTGTAACTCATTTAAATCACACAATAAGATTTATGAATATATATTCTCAAGTATTTAATTCATAATCCAAAGAAACTAGGAATTTCAGAAAATGTTGAAGTTATTTTTGGGATTTTTTTAATTTAGTACAGAAACATTTAAAAATTATCCCGATTATCATGTTTATGAAGAATGGACGATATCTTTAATGAACTCCTTTTATCAACGCATTAACAATAGCTAAAAGGAAGGAAATATATCTGCAATGTGCTTTTATTTTTAATTTATTTTTTAACTTATTTGTCAAACTCAATCATAATTTAATTCAGGAACAATTTATATAATATGATTAATTTCTTTTACTTGTGTTAGTACATTTTTTCTGTGACTTATAAAAAACAAATGTTAACAATGTTGGTATAAAAGCTGCTGTTGTTATTCAAAAATCAATATCGTCTTAAAACCAGTACGAAACCTTGTGTATTTATGAGCAATATTTAAAAGTACTTGTGTGACAAATTTTAATTAATTAGAAAGAATCATTGTCTGTTACTTTAGAATACTCCTACATCAGTTATAATTTCAAAACGTAATGTCATAATATAATTTCATCTTAATAATAGTTAGATAAGCAAATAAAATAATTAGGTGAGCAATTAAAAAAATTAATATTTTTTCTTCCCTTTAAAACAGATGCACTGTATTCTTTAAAGTAATTTATTTTTGTATAGAAAGAAAAATCGAATTAATTAAATGAGATATATATTTTAGAGATCAGTTATCACGGAAAATTTGGCTTAACTCGTAATTGTGAGTGCAATCTGTATTTTTCATACCTAATTTTCAAAAATTGAGATAAATAATTAACATAATTATATGTATTGCTTATTTTCTTAAAAATAAGTATTAAAATTAACTATCAAAGTTTATCAAATTATTATCAAGTATGAGTAATAATCTGCATTTCCTAATAAATAACAATTGAAGATATGCTAATAACATTTCAGGTACAGATTCAATAATTTTTTATTTATCGTAAAATTAACTATTTTTAATATTAATTATTAATACAATAAGTACATACGTTTAACAGACCGTAAAATTAATCTTCTGTTGTATATCATAGTTTATACCTTTAAAATAATCTTTAATAATTACAACATAATTCTTCATATGAGTCTTATAGCTTATACATGTATGTCTCAAATGTTTGTTAATTGCGCATAACTATGTTATCTTCTTGAAAATAAGAAAAAGCAAGATTATTATCCTTGATTCTAAAGGATATAGCCGTATGCCACCGAAATAACTGATATCGTTTTCTTCCGTTTGGGACTGATAACAAAAAACGGAGGGGAAAATGGGAAAAGACGTGAGAACTCTCGGAAATTTCCCCATACAAACCGAATTGAGCTTCGTCTCCCGATCCGGTCGGCGCCCGGTCCCCTCCCGGTCGCTATCGCCCTCATCCATCGGTGCAACGATCCGTACTCGCCGGCGACGCCGCTTCTGTCGCCCCGCCGACGCATTCCCGCTCGGGCGCCGCAGCGGCTAGTCACAACCTTCCGGTGCGCTGCCTCCCTCAAATGAGGATTCCCATTTCGACATTTTTTAATTCACTTTTAATTACCAGTTCTTTCTGGCCGGAAAATGTTCTTGGTGGGGTAGGGAAGAAAAAATTACTTAAAGGAGTATCTCGTTTCTGCCCTTACTATATCTTAGGAGATTCGTTTCGGATGTACATAAAATAATGGTGTTCTTCTCTTCTCTACGTTAGAATGAAATGTTGCGAATCAGATTATTTTCAATAACAAAATCGCTCGCATTTATCTTACTAAGCGATCTATGGTTAATTTATAACGGTAGATTCTTTGGTAAGTGATAAGAATCTTTCGTTGCAATTTCGGGTAAAATACATTCTAATTAATAATCTTTTAAAAGGAATATATTTTTGAAAATTAATAAAACTTCTAGAAGTTATTTAAATTTTTAAAATACGAGTGAGAGCTCAGGTGAAAAAGAATTCTTTAGTTTATTTGGAATGTGCAAAAAAGATTTACCTTTGTACAAAATGTGACTCGTTATCTAAGACCGCACAGTTAAAAATGTTTTACAAATATAATTAAAAAGCATTTAGCTTTTTAAAAATAAATAGTTTCTTAAAATTATTTTCCAATAATTTCAGAAATTTTAATTACATATTATGTAAGATGTACTATTTAATGAAAATTATATATAATTCCTCGATATAAAAGATATTTTGTCGCATCATGTAATCATTCAGGAAAGGAGTAGGTGGTAGTAAAACTAACAATGCAAAAAAATTAAGAATCTTATTTTCCATCTACTTTTTTTCAATAAAATCATTTTAAGCTATTTTGGAAATTGAATCATGTTTCTTCTTCATAAAAACGATTAATAATTCAAAACATATATAAATGAAGTAAAAATAATGGTTATAAACATTTATTAGTGACATTTATTCCTAATCTACGCTTATTTAATAATATAGTTAACGCTTTAAGAACTTAACACTGTTTTACATTACAAACAATTAAAAATCTCAATTTAAATGTGAGAAATATTTCATACTATAGAAGGTTATTAGTTATTTTAACTTACGCAGGGTTTTCCCCCATAACTAATGTAGTGGAACGTTTCCTTTGTAACTTTTAAACATAGTAACTTTATTTGTGCTGATATTGCGTCAATATAAAATTTGCAATGACTAAATCATTTATCATTAACATTAAGTATAAGAATACCAATCACTTATCATCATTGAAAAGACTAACTTATTTTACGATATCACAACAAACCAAATTGAAACAAAGAATGCTTGATATACATCATGAATAGGCGTTAGGAGCTTTTGTTTCATTAGAGGATTTCAATCTTTAAGAACTAAAATAGTATTACAGTGTGATGATATTATTTCACTATTTAAATACTAGTTATAGAAACATTTTCTGTATTTGAATTAGGAACAGGTTATTTTTTAAAATTTTCTTTGTAAAATTTATAATTAAAATAGGATTACATAAATTGAGAGTTCCAATTATGAAATCATGTTCTTTTTACTATTAATATTTCATTACAATTTTGGACAAATAAAAAAAAAATTCCTTTTTTCGTGGAGAGAGAAATTAAAAATGACAAATAAAGTTTAAAATAAAAACTCTTTCGAAAAACTTACAAAATTCAAAATGATGTGAGAGTTCTCTTGGCATTATGCTATTATTTCTTTAATACAATCCAAAACATAGGGTATGTGATTTGAAAAATTAAAATATTTATAGCAAAAATGTCATTACTGTTTTATTCCTTTATAGTTTCAAAAATAATTTATACATATTGAATTCTAGTTTTAAAATGTAATTAGAACAAAACTATTCCAAAGAATACATTTTAGCATTAATTACAGATCACATACTGAATTTTTGAATTTATATTTAAGCACAGACATAGTTTATCACTAAATATATATTCTAAAACATATTATCTTTTAATATATTCACTCTTTTATCAATTTAATAAGTTCTTAGTAATTTTATGTTAAAAAATTAAAAAAATAACAATGAACAAATTATTGTAGTTAATAAGCTGTTAATAACTTTTAGCTTATTGAATACTAACGTAAATAGATTTTATAACAGAGATTTCACTATTAGAGTTTTACATTTGTACATGCGTGCATTTACGATAAAACATATATTTAAAGTATTTAAAAAACAAATTTAAATTCATTCTTCTTCTTGGCTGATGTTCTTTTATAATTATTATTATTAAACATTATTCTACTCCTTTAAATTTTATGAATTTATAACTTGTAGCTCATTTTTCATGCAGAAAAATTTATCACAATTCAATATTTACACTTAATTATAAATTGAAATAGATACCAGAAATTTGTTTCATGTAATTGCAACATGATATATAAAAGCAAAATTTTGAAAACTTATCATTACAATAGACCAACGAAGTGAATGTAAAAATATTTACTCGATGAATAATTTTTTAAAGATCTAATTTTTTCCAACTAATGAAAACTTTATATTATTTTTATACCTAAAAATATGACTTAATTTCTTTCATTTTTTAATTCTTAACTTATTAAATAATTCAAAAGCATAAATTTTTTTTAATGAGAAGGAATTTATAAGTCACATTTTCTGTTAGTTAAAATATTTTACTCGGGAATTTCAAAATATTTCTTCTCTACTTCCGGAAAAAAACGTCAATTTATTCCTGGCATATTTTAATACACGCATAAAAGATTTAAAATGCTACTTTGCACCCCACTCATCTTTGTTTCCATCTCTATTATCCTTATGATTACAGCGTCTGGGTCAAATCAGTTTGGTTGTAAGTCAGGCCATTCGAGCATCATTGTGATAAGGAGCTTCCACAAATACTTTTGAAACACGGCAATCCTACGAGATGCTTGGGCTATCGGAGTACCAGGAATCCGAAATGAGGCTAACACTGGATTCTTAGAGATAAAAATGTAAGTTAGAAGCCCCATTTTCCTTTCGACCACTGTAATAAATACAGAATTGTTTGAGTTTACTATTTTACTGTCTTATCAAATATCTAACCATGAGAAAGTGAGAAGTCTTATCGTTTCTATGGAAACCGTTTTGGTTAAAATACATAAATTTGAAATCGCGAACGATAAATGCATCAGATATTTTTTTTTAAACAATGATGTTATTTTTTTGTACAGAATATATTTGTCATCATTTTTTTTTTTTCGATAACGTATGATGCACTTTTTGCTATCACGAAAGAAAGAATTTCCCGATAAAAGACCGAGAATCTGTAATGAATATAGCATATTTTAACATAAGGATTCTAGGAGTTATTTAGTAATATTACTTTCTTATTAAAAATTATTGTATGAGGAAAACATTTTGAAAATAAAACCTTTTAGTTTATTTAGTTTTAAGTTTTTTACCTTCATCCATAAGAAATAGCTAGGAATAGTCATTTTTTTAAATTATATTTTTAAATTTTTTAATTTCCCCAGCGCATTTTTCAAGGTAAAATAGATGAATGACAGTTTGAAGAATATTGTTTTAACTTCATATATTGTGGCAAAGGTAAAAATATTATTTTATAATTTACCTATTTGTGCTATTTATTGGTATTTATCAAATTTGATTATTTACCTATCTATATTCAATTAAAAATTTAATCCAAATTTTATTGTTATTTAATAAACCATTTTAACAATTAGATGCAATTCTTAAGTAATTTGTTGAATCCTTTTTGAATGAATAGTTAACTTTACTTAGCTTATAAATATTATTTGACGGGATACATTCTATGCAAAAGAATATGCAATGTTTCTTAAAGTATTTCTTGTAACTTTGAATGTGAACTATTATAAGAAAAATATTATTATAAAAGAAATTTTAAGACACAAATATAAATAATATTAAGATGAAAAATTACATATTTTTAAGAATAGAAAAATTATTATTTTTAATTATAAGCTTTATTTCTGTATTTTATACATTGAGATAATATCTCATGTTATACTTAATAAATATATGAACAAAATTTAATACAGAAAAATAATTCTATTATTTAAAAAACAGGTAGAAGTGCAAGATAATAATTTTTTGCTTCCAAATACCTTCTAAACTTATTTTTAATCTTTTTCAATCTTCATTTGTATAGGATAAATTGTAAAAAAGAATGATGAACAATTATTCATCAACTTAAATGGCTTATAGTTTTTGTAATTTTCCAATATCCATTATCTTTTAACAATCATGAATTTGTTTATTTAGAGGTCGAATAAAATTCAACACCTAAGCAAATTGTCTTCTATTTTCTAATGTCTTCTATAATGTGTTTAACCGCAATTAAGTAAAGTTTACATATTCTTATTTAACAGTATGATATAAGGTACTTTGAAATTTGAAAGGTTGACTTGCGTCTGTATAAATTTCTTTTTAAAAGGCTAATGTTTGAAATAATTTTTCCAATTTTATTTTCAATCTAAAAATCATTTCTAATTTCAATATTCTATGTAAGTTACATATGTTTGAGTTATAAATTATTATGAATAAATAAAGAACAATACATAACGGATCATCTTTGATTAAAGTAATATTTCTAGAATTATCAGGGTTTTTTTTTTGTAATAACATTTCTACAGAAAGCCTCTGATTATTACTTGGGCGATGATTTTCTTATCACCAAGACTTCGCAATCAATCCTCCTCTCGCTGTATTACATCCGCCATATTTAAGAAAGCAGAGTCCTTGCCAGATCCTAGTTTATGTCATTCTATCTGCGGAGATTGTTGTTCTTTGCGGCCGTTGTCATAGCAACACGCCATCTTTTCAAACTGCAAAGAGACAGTCAATAATATCTCAAGATGGCGGCAACACCTTTTGTGTGAAAGGAACTGGCAAAACGTAAAGTAAAAATTCACCGTCCTCCATCCTGTCTTACATGGACTCTTCCATTCTGAATGGAATAGATTTTTCCATGATGATTATGCCGATCGTAAAAAGATTTCTATTTGGTAGCGAAGAAAGAAAACAATCCTTTAAATGTATTAAATAATACATTTATAGAAAAATGTTATGGAGAAATTTTAGGAATAAAATGATGCATTTTTCTTTACAAAAAATTTACTCAGTCATTTAAGACTAAAGATTCTGATATTATATGTTTTAGTGGAAAAGAATCTTAGCTAAATTTACAGAAATTTGCATTATTATAAAGCAAAAATAAAATACTTCTACGTTTTTCAAATTTCTTCAAAAAATAAGCTAATAATTTTTAAAAGTAGATTGAATGTTTTTTACATGTTTCTATAACGATTAAAGACATTTTTCCCATTATATTTCAAACTATTTACTTAAAAACATTGAAATTAAAGAAAAAATATAAATGCACTTCTATATTTTTCCTTAGAGTTACAAAATGTTTGATCCACTTTTAAAAGTACTGCTTTATACATTTGAGATTTGTTTGTGTGAGTTCTTAAATAATTGTTTTATTACGGGGAAAGGTACTGATTTATGCACTCTTGCTAGCCAATACAATGTAAAAAAGTTAGCTGCTTAAATCTGTCAAGGACAGCAGAATCTTCACCCAAACTGTAATCAGTACAGTTCTGACATTTTCATAATTCATTTGAGCTCATATTTTCAGTTAAATAGTTTTATTTAATCTATTAAATGAAACTATTTGAGAATATTACTGAAAGTAAGTGCTCAAGATTTATTTCTAAAATCAATTAACTTTTCCATATTTAATTCCTTTATTCATTTCCATGCAGGATATAGCTTCTTATTTCTTATTTTAAGATATTATGTAATAAGAAACTGATGAGAACGATTATCGGCTTTTAAGCCTCAATAAGCCATTGACGCAATAACTTAATTTGATTATAAATATTGCTCATGAACAGAAAATAATGCTGTTTAACATACTTTTTTCATTTCTAGAATATGCGAAAATTGAAGCATTCCAAAGAAATGAAAATAATCAAAATTAAAAACCAGTTAAACTAATTTCACCACTAATCAGGGGTAATCAAGCTATCCATGATTATTTCTACTGTCGCAAATCACAATGGTTGAATTTTAAGATTATCAAAATGATAATATGAACTATATGTTGGCTTCAAATAAATAATTAATCATTAAAACTAACACTCAGATAATAAATTTGATATAATAAAATGAATGTCATTAATTATAATTATAATATGAAGATTTTTAGTGTGTCATAAAAGAAGTTGGTTAATAAATGAAGTTGGTATACGAAATGTTGGTATAAAAGTTGGAATAAAAGAAGTTGGTATACGAAATGTTTACACTAGTAATGACGTTCAACGGGTATTTCCTCAAATTTTAGTCTGTAATATTAATTTTAATTTAACAATTATTTAAAATTTACTGAAGGCAATGAATTTTGATCTGTAAGTTATGAAATATATTTTTTATAAAGTATCCCAATCTTTTCACTTGTTTTTTAAAAAAAAATTTTCTTATGAAATCATGTGGAAAGAAAGAAAAAAATAAGCATTAGTTACAAACAACAAGACTTACAAAATTATGAAATTTTGTTACTAAAATACTTAAAGAAATTAAGTACAGTCAAAAAAATTACTATGTCCACTGTCATAAAATTAAAAGTATATAAAGCTTTCTTATTTATGTATCTCTATTTCACTTTCACATCAAATAGCGCCTAAATATTAGGGACATGAATTTTTTGTAGTGAAGCATTGAAATACTAATAAAATTATGATAAATATTTCTTATTCACCCTACATTTTAAATACATATTCGATTTAAAAAAAAACGCTTTTCAACTACAAACAGCAATAAGTCTATTAGTATCGATCATCAAATGGTCCCAAGTTCCACATAAGATTTCATGAAAAAGAGATCTCTAAATTAAACCAATGCAACTTAATGCTAATAATTTTTCATTAAAGTCTATTCTGCTCCATATATTTAAATATTATGAAGCTATAATTATTTTTTTACATATTTAAATATCAGAGAGTATATATTTTTAATTATTAAAAATAATAATTGAGAGCATAATGCCGAAAACCTGAAAACTAGAAAAATCAATAAAAATAATTACACATGATTGACATCTAAATAAGGATTATTAGTAATAAAGTCTTTTCACAAAACTAATGAATAATGTTTAATACGATTTTATAAAGTAAATATTCAATGAGTTTTACATAAATTTATGAATTTAAATCAAATTTTTTTAAAAGAAATATTTTTGCACTATATTTTGTAATTATTTATTAAATTTGCTTTTATAAATTATAAAATTTTCAATGTCGAGAAACTAAGTTAATTTTTTGCTGAGTTAATTTTTGTTAAATTATAAAAATATTTATCATTTACAAAATTTGACCACGAATGACAATATAAAATTTGACTACAAAACTAAGTAACGTCTTACATGGAAAAAATCACACAGAAAATATTTCATGTTTATTTATTAAAAAAAATTTTGATAATTATGTTAAAAAATAATATCAAGATTAGCATTTTAGTATTAATGAAGAATATTTGATTCCTAACTAAAAGCTAATATTAAACAATATTCAGTCCTTAATTATAATATTTTCCTTTTGACATAAATATTACGTGGACTAATGTTTATTTCTCATATATATATATATATATATATATATATATATATATATATATATATATATATATATATAGTGTGTGTGTGTGATATATATATATATATATATATATATATATATATATATATATATATATATATATATAATCTGTTGTAATATAAGCGCTTTGTTGTGCTTTAAAGCTTTCCTTTCTTTTGTATATGATTTTAAAGAAAAAATTTATAAAATCATTGAAAAATAATGAATTTTTTAGCATAAAAATGTTTAAAAATTTTTCTTTCAGTGAATTAATTTGAATGTGAAGTGATAAATACAAAAAAATTATTACATTGCTGTTTTTATATTCTAAGTGCCTTTTCAATATGTTTAAAATGCATTGGAAGTATAGTAAAAATCAAATTGTTTTTTCTTTAATTTATTTTGTAAACATTATTGAATTTTTGTTCCATTTGGTTTTCTGTAATAAATTTTACTCACTTATTAGTTTATTACTAATCAAACACCAAGATATTAATTTTTGTTAGCTTTATATCATTATTGCTAAAATGTGGGTAAGACTCCCACATTTTTTAAAATAGTATAATTTACTTTAAAGTGTGGTATTTTTCTTTATACAAGAGTAAATTGTTTAATTTTAATAAACAAATATTATAACAAGCAACAAATATGTCCTGAAATATAAGAGAATCATAAAAAATAAAAGAAATAAAAAAAAATTGTTTTAAAACATTAATCATGAAGGAAGTATAATGTAGTTATTAAATTAGTACATTTTCTTAAAGAAAAAAATTGTTTGAGATTCATAAAATCATTTTATAAGAAATATTATAATGCAGAGCAACAGATGAAACTATAGCGATATGCTGAGGCTTAGAAATGTTGAAATGCTAGATTAACACACAAGATTAAAATTTAAATTTAAAACATACGAGAGTCACCATTATGTAATAGTACTTAGATTGAATGCATAAAATCACTAAACAAGGAAATTTAGGCAAAGGTAATTTTTAGAAACATGTAGATATAATGTGATAAAAACGCTGTTGTAAGTTAATCTAGAGATTATTTTATTCTTAATTTACCATCTTTTTTATCGTATATTTTATAATTATAAAAAATACGTTAAATGTTTTTTAAAAAGTTAATTCGAATTATTTGCTTACGGAGGTATTTGTTTCCAAGGTAAAACTATTGTATTTTTATCGTAAAATTAATTTATCACTAAGAAAAAAACGTGAAATGATGACTGATATAGAGTTTGTTAAAAAAAGTAATTAATTAAAAAATTTTTTGATAGTTAATTTAAATTCATGAACAGAAGGAAACGGCTTTACGCATTTAAATGCAATAAAATATTTTCTATCTTATGTAACCTAGGTTACATTACATTTCATTTGAGGTTACATTTGCATTACCTATTACATTTATGTTTCGTTACAATACGCTTATTTCATATTTATATTATATTTATGTTGTGTTACATTTATATTGTTATTATGTTATTATGTTTAGATTAATTTTATGCATTGCAATAAATTTAAAGAAGACAAAATCAAAATTAATTTATTTTGCCTTTTTAAAGATAGAAATTTATAAATAACTATGTATTTATGAATTGCAATTTATAAACAACTTCAATATTTTTTAATAAAAGTTTAAAATAATGTTATTGCAAATTGAATATAAATTGTGTATTTTGAATTATTACACTATATAGATTATATTTAATATAATGAAATGATTATGTAAATTACATAATGTACAGTACACGAATACTTTTTCAAATATATAAAAATAACGACATAAAATTTCAATTTTCTTTCATAATGCTTAGATGAATTTTCTGGTGGTTTTGAAAATGTCATATAGAATTATTATCAAAACTAATATATATTCAAATTTCATACAATATTTAGTAAAATAGTTTCTCAAATATTAGTTGCACACATATTAGTTTCACAAAATAGCAAAATTTTATTTAATAATAATTCCCCACATTAATTATTTTCAATCCTAGAAAAAAATGGTAAATATTAATGTCAATTTATTTAATATCAAATACATGTAAATTTTTTCACTTAAGATTTTTTACAAATTTAATAATTAAGTAATATATATATATTAAATTAAAGTAAAAATTCAGTTTCATTTTTATGATACAACTTATAAAATGTAAAGGAAATGTTACAAACAATATTTCACTTCTTATATTAATGTTTTTAAACGCATTGTTTAATCCTGTTTTTTTTCTAACATTTATATATTTTATAACATTTAATTTTATTACATTTATTTTTATTTAACATTTATATATTTTATAAAATTTTATTTCCAACAATACTCAGAATACATAAAATTTAGCTATGAAGACGCAATTATAAAAATTAATATATTAGTTATTTAAAATAGTCATGACTTTTAAAGAAAAATTTCATTGCCAACTGAATTAATTTTATTTTAAAAACTTCAAGTAAAAGAGAAATACCATTGTTATTTTAAAGACTATCACATGAAATTTTAGAATTTTTTTTTAAATTAGAGAACTAACAATATTTCACTAATTTTATATTAAAATTGTTTTCAAAATTATTTTAGCATTTAAATTCAAAATACTTCATCGCTTTTTAATGAATTGAAAACAATGAAATTGTATCAAAGAATTTCTATTTTAGATTAATCTTTCAATAAAATAAATTAACAGTGAAGAATTTCAATTCAAAATATTAAAATTTATCTTTAAAATTCATTTAAATTCTAAAGAATATAGTTATTTTTTGTAAATAATCACGTATATTACAATTATTTTATCCTTTTAAAATAATTGTTTACTTAAAAGACTAAATAATATTATAATCCTTTTAATACATAAACATCCATTCTTAATAAAAAAATTATGATCCTATAATTTCTTGCTATTCTTTATTTTTTCCTAATGATAATGTATTTCAGCTTAAAATACTGAGGCTTTTTAAGTAAATTATCCGCAGTTTTATAAATATTTTTGAACTTAACTTTGAACTCTTTTTTCATTATCAAACATTCTAGAATATACATATAAACACTTTAATCCATCCTCATTCAGAAGAAAATGTTATGAAATAATATAATATTAGTAAAGTAAAAAAAGCATAAAAAATATGATCAATAAAGAATTTTATTAAAAATATTCATTATAAAATTTTGATTGAAAGATAAGGAAAGAAAATATGTACTTAATCAGGTAAGCTAAAAAAAGTTTTTCCTTCTGCAAATATTACAATATCTCCTAGGTACAAAAACAAAGATATGTTGATTGCGTAACAAAAACACCTTTACATACATGCAACATCTTTACTAAGTACATTTTCAGTCATACTATCTCATTAAAGTTTTTCAGAATTCTTACATCTTGAATCTTGTTTATTTTTATATTTATAAATTAAGGAAACTAAATTTCTATTTTTATAATGTCCATTGAAAATAAAAAAAAAAAAAAACATCCAACATGTAAAATAATATTAATGATAGAATAATCAAAGAAACTTTGTATATATAAATTATTTGATAAATATTTTTACTTCAAATACAATAATAACTTATAAGTAAATTATAAGTTAATTAACACATAATATTATAAAAATTTTGAATGAAAAAGATATTTTGAAACCACATTATTACACAAAAAACTTTTTAGATTAAAATACTTCTACTTTTTAAGTGAAATAGCTATGTGACAGAAATTGCTTGGATCTTACTTATTGTTACGTATGATATTTTTCATCCTTGTATTGTAGAATATAAAATCTGATTTATTTTCGGTAGTGCAATGGAGGTGTAAATTCAATTTAGTAAACTCTGTTTAAATATGTACAAATAGAGTTTACTACATTTTATTTTCATGAAAAATAACTAACAAAGGCATAACGTTATTTTAATTAAGAAAAACATGAAATTTTAATAAAAAGTTTTGTATATAACAAGCATTTATGCAAAAAAAAAAATAGATCACATGCCACAAATATATTTAACTAATGTTTAAATACAGTTTAACAATTGATACAATCATTTGCATAAGAGAAAAAGTCTTTATATCTTTATGTGTATTTTAAAAAGTGCCAATACTTATAGCATAAGAAAGTTATGTAATAATGATGATAAATTCAATGGTGATTTTTTATTTCAAAATTATTTGTCAATTTCATTAAATCAGCCAACTAAACTGCAAAATGGAAAACGATTCTTTCATTATAACTTTCAAAAATATTTTTTGGATTACTTCTTTTAATCTTAAATAAAAACTATCTTATAAAAAATTTAGTTGATAAAAAGAAAAATTACTATATAAATATGAAAATTGTGTAAAGTTAAAAACTTAAATTTATGATAAACTTCTCATAAAAATTTTTATAACATTGAATTTAAACTTTAAAAGTTCCATTCTTAGTTATTAGAAATAGAAATCTAAGTTAAACTACAAAGAAAATTTCCTTATATCTTTTATAAAAATGTGTATGCTTCATTCCATTTCTATACAAATTCTAAAAAAATCATCATTTTCAAGTACTATCAGATCATTTTAAGTTGCATTCATATTAGTTTATTTCGTGTACTAATTAATTAAGAAAATTGAATTCGATTTATTATTTAATAACATATAAAAATTTTGTATTAAATTAAAAAATATATTGTTGGACATATTTTAATTTCTTGTGAAAGTCTGGATCATTTTATTAATAAAACCTTTAGCCAGACATTATATCTATATTTTATTAATAAAACATAGATATAATGTTTGTTTACTTTTGGGTTTTCTTATTTTTGACAGAATTAATATGAATAAAAAACTCTAACTTATGTTTTTCTGATATCTAAAATAAAAAGAAATAAAATTCTTATATTTTAAGTATATTCAACTTTTTGTTATTTAAAATCACGAATATCAAGACAGTGCTCAATTTTGTAACAAGATGGCTTACATGCATTACGACACACTAACTGTAGTGGAATGCAGAATCTCAAAGTCACATTTCCAAGAAAATTTCCTTAACTCTTTTTCTAACAAATTCAAAATTCTCAACATCCTTTCAAATGAATAAAAAAAAAGTTGTTTTTAAAACTCACCCGGCATCCCAAAAAAGATATGTCTCCTTTTTCTCAGAAAACTCGTTCTATTCCAACCCAGGATCATTCTTGGGATGAGGAAGAGTGAGGGATGCCGGGATGCTGCTAAAAATTTTTACGACCACGCTGCTCGGAGCATGGGCGTTACCCTTGCGTTCCCCCTCCCCCTCCTGACAAATCTCCCCCTCCTTCCTCAAAGTAGGGATGCGGAAGAGGAGTGAGATCGCATCTTGTACGAGTGAGGAGGAGGATATATAGAGATAATAAATGTTTCCACCCACGCTGAGAGGGAGGAGTAGGAAGATTTTTTTTCTTTTTTACTAAAAAGAGGTGTGATGGAAAAAGCGTTGCTCCGATTTCTTCTCACAGGTCAAAATGCGCGAATGCTAAATACTCTCAGATAATCTTAGATTATCGTCTCAAAGAGGTTAAACACAACGGAGTGAAATAGTTGGTCTATCTTTTCGCGCCGTCTGATGATCAATTTGTAGCGGCTGACAACAACTATCTGGCACAGACGCTCGAGAAGATACTTAACCCTTTCTTCATTCTTTTCTTAGTTGTAATTTAAAAAATTTCTTTTTCACCTTGTCTTTTAAAGATTTTCTTTTTTATCAATATTATTTTTGCAAAATGTTTGTAAATGATTAAAAAAACATCTAATAATTGATAAAATTCCAAAATATTTCCATGAGGTACAAATAAAAAATAAGTTCTTAAGATAGAAACCTAAACATTTTTTAAATGTTCAGACCTCTATTTAGAATTTAAACCGACCAACATATGTATTCTCATTAACTTAAAATATTTGCTGCAATATGTATTATATTTTGTGTAACAGTTCATTAATTTTACATTCCTTTCTAAACAGAAGATTTAAAGGTGAATGTCCGAAAATTTCTTTTCCATTAAAGTTTGAAAGCATTTATTACATTGAAATTTAAATTATAAATGTATTAATTGCATCATGTTACGGCTTATATTATGAGTTTTCAGTTATTACAGACACTTTTAAAATAGTTAAATACAACGTTTTATTGCTTGTAGACACTTATGAATTTGAAACGTGACTGACTTATTCATAGGGGGAAAATGTTGAATTAAATAAGATACCGCCATAATTTTGCAGTTTTTTTATTGAATAACTTTTTATTCCCAGATATGGGTTAATAAATGTAATATTTTATTCGAAGAACTCCTCTTAAATATTTTAATTTTGCTTTATGCTATTTTCAAAAAATTATTTTAAGTTACAGGAAAACAGCATGAAATGAATTTAGTAAAGATATCAATTGGCAGCGTAGCTATTTTCTTTCATATTTTTGGTATAAAAATTAATCGCTGTTATTTTTAAAAGATTAATATACCTTAATTATTGCATTTTATTAATTATAAGAAAATTTGAAATCGATGATTTAGTATTTTATTTTAACAACTTAAGCTACAGTTTCTTTCGCTCAGCAGATTTTTTAATCACTAAAATACACATATTTTACATAATATATCAATCATCAGTCAAAACATGTTCAGTTATTGTCAAAATATGTTCAGTTATATATATATATATATATATATATATATATATATATATATATATATATATATATATATATATATATATATATATATATATATATATATATATATATATATATATATATATATATATATATATATATATATATATATATATATATATATATATATATATATATATATATATATATATATATATATATATATATATATATATATATATATATATATATATATATATATATATATATATATATATATATATATATATATATATCTATATATATATATATATATATATATATATATATATATATATATATATATATATATATATATATATATATATATATATATATATATATATATATATATATATATATTAAAAGCCAATGACAAATAAGAAACCTAAACTAAACAACTTCTATGAAATAAAGTTTTATATTTCTGAAGAATCATATAAATGAAATTATCTTTATAATTTAGTGTAAATTATTTAAAATTTCTATGAAAAATATAAGGTTAATATACCAAATGTATTGGCATATTATATTAAAATAATATTCATTATCAGTCTAGTTTAATAACATATTAAATAAAAAATATAAATATGATTCAAATTTATTTAAAATGCAAATAGTTTTTTTTTTTTTAATATTTTCTAATGGTACTTGCTTACTTAAGAATCTAATTTATTCAGTTTTCAGTTTAAAAAAATAAATGTGATTTCCTATATAAAAATTTTTAACTTATATAAAGTAATTACGATAGTTTATTACAATTTTTTATAAATTGTTTTTCTATTTCGTATCATAAAAATAAATACTTCTTTTCTTCCTTACATATGATAAACATGGTTTGTCAATTTTAAAAATATTTAAATAGAAAACCATTCAGAGATACTTGAAATCTTTTATATTTTTATTTCATATTTTCCATTTAAAATATTCGAAAGCACTGATGTTAATTTTAACTATACAATTCTAAAATACAGATTCAAATAAACTTAATGATACACTCTTTCAAAACAGAGACTTTACTTAATGATTGAAGTGAATTTATTTTTTTTTGTTAAAATTAAAATAAAACAAAATTAAATTTTAATATGTAAGATTACAACATTACTTCGAAGAAAAATTTTCAATTTATTCAAACTGAAATTTTTCCAAAAACTAGGATCAATTTCTGAAATTATATCAAGCATAAATTAACTCATACTTTAATACTTCTTTATAATTTTTAATAAACTTTAAAAATTAAAAGTTTGAAAATGCAAATAAAATTAATATCAATATTTTTTATTTAGCTCTACCACTTTATAAAATATTTTATATTTTTGATGCAAGAATAAAAATTTCTCCTAACATTTTTAAAGGCATTTTATTAATTTTCGCACAAAATGCTTGAAATTCTTAATTTATCAATCCACACAATTAACGAATTCAAACTACTATTTGCTCTGAATACTCAAAATGATCATTAAAAAGAGAAATATTTGAATAAATGAAATCATGAATAAAAATAATTTTGTAATTGATTTCATTGGTTTCGTACGCATACGTATATTTTTATCTAATAATGGCATAAAAGATCTTAGTACATTAAAGAAATTATGTATTTGTTGAACGAAAATATGTAGGAAAAACTATTTCTGTAGTTTGGTCATTAATATATAAAAAATAAACTACGTAAATATTTTATATTTTTCGTATTTATCAAAACTAATTGCCTAATACCAAAAAATAGTAAAATTGAATAAATTGTTAATTTTTTAATGTGATCTTTAACAATGAAAAGATTAAATCCCATAGACATTTTTTTAAATCTTTAAATAACGAAAGATTCAGGGATTGAAGCTGATAAATTTATTCACGTTGTAATTACATTCAATTCTAGTTATAGATTGAAGCTCAATTCCATTTAAATATTGAGTATTTATATTAGTGTTTTGTGACGTTGTCTTACATTCTACTAGAAGTCGGGCTGCGATGACCTGGTTGGTAAGAGGGTCTTTCTCTTTATCTGAAGATAACCGCTTAACCAAAGATCCATCGTGTTTACAAGCAGCGGTTGAGATACCATAAATACGTTGTCGTTTCAATGTCTTTCAAGTGAAATGATACCTCTAGGTCAAGTATTGAAAGGGCTTCTGCTCAGTTTCTCTTTAAAGAAGGCCAATACTCTCTCCGGGAGGCTTCCACTTAATTGATAGGGATCATCTCTTATCTAAATACTGAGAAATTACTAGTGCAACAGTACAAGAAGTCACATGAGAAGCCTGTTACAGTCAATTCATAATATACTATTTACTTCTTATTTAGCATGATTGTGGTTCTTGTATTTATATAAATTCATTCTTTATTGTAACTTGTGTATTATAATATAAGGATATTTTAAGTAAACTTTCTTCTTCTTTTTAATTGGCCTGACAGCCCAGGGTGGGCCTTTGCCATCCTCAGAAGTGCATACCCCCTATTTTTGGATAAGGTCATCCAGTTTGTCACTTTTAGTGTTTTTAGGTCGTTTTCAAGGCAGTCACGCCATCGGAGTTTTGGTCGTCCTCATCTTCCGGTGCCAATGGGGCGAGCCAAGAAAATTTTTTCATACAAATTAGTGGTTATTTATATCCATTTATAAAGAAATTTTGATCACTCTTTAAATGTTTTAACATGTTAGTAATGATCAAAATAATGGCGCACAAAATGCTATCGAGCAGAAGTGCCCAGTACCGTGAAAGCCCATTAAGAATAAGGATCAAAATATGTACATCATTAAGAATCAATATGTTCATATTCATTTTTAATTAATTATGCGGTTGAAAATCCAGTTTCGAAAAGTTATCTATGTGAAGTAAAATATTTAAAAAAATTCCTCTAATAAAATTTTTAAATTTTTTTCTTTAATAAATGTGGAGAAGTTATTTCTTTTTGAGCTCATTCACATGGTTTTCTAACTTAAAGTATTTAAAGGTTAATTTCTTTCTGAAAATATTAATTAGAATATTACCTAGAAAGTAACATAAATTTTAAACAAGTTAGATTTTTTAAATTTTCAAAAAGCTTAAGCATAATTTATTAAGAAATTATATGAAATTTTTTACAGAATTTCCAATTAGTATCTTACAGTTCTCAATCCATAAGAGACAATTTTACTGGAGAAAATCATCTACTTTTAATTATGAAGGAGTTTTATACCGTATATGTAATGTATTATACTTTGTATTGATAGTCAAATTCCTAATTTTTTCAAATCTGTATTTTTTTCAGTATTATAAAAGCAGTAGTTGTATAGTAAAATATGTAATTTCAGCTCGTATAATCGTGTTAATACTCTAAACAAAATAATCAAAACTTATCAGTAATGATAATATTCAATTTTTGAACAATAAGTAGACTTCTGAACTTATTTTGAAAGACCTTATTAAAAATTTTCTCTTTAAAGTTGTAAAAAAGATGAAACTTTAAATATGTTAAAAAAGCTTATTATTATTTCATGGTACAAAATTGTAATGAATTTAAAATAGTTATTCATTTTTATCGGAATCAAATATTTTTAGAAAGATATATTCAGTGTGCACATCATTATATGTGATAATTTGAAGAGGATGGAAAACGGGAAAAGCACTTATAGATTTTAGTCAGGAAAAGATAAATTGAATTCTTTAGGAAACAAAATAGAATTGAAATTTTATAATAATTTTATAAGAATGCTGAGATTTCATCCAGAAATAACTTTTTGACATGAACAGCTCTGTTATTTAAATATTTATCGAGTAATATTAGATATTTTTTCAATGAATATTGTCATTTCAATCAAATTTTTCTTCCCCATGCTCCAAAACACACTATTGTTTGACTATATATCGCATTTTTTCCATACTTTTTACCTGAAACTAATGATAAATTTCAGTCAGCTATAAATTTTTGTCAGTGTATTTTCAGTCGAACACGACTGACTGTCGATATACATTCACAATTGGTTTTCAAAATTTAAAAAAAACTATTATAAAGCTGCCATATCATATATTATTGACAGATATCTGCAGAATAACAACAAATCTAAATAAAATTACTGAAAGTTTTTACAAAAAATAGCAACTAACTTTCGGACTCTCCTCGCAAATTAAAGTTTAAAAGAAAGCACTTAAATTGAAAGGTAGAACATTTACTGAAAATAATATCAATTAACACTTATGTTTGTACGTTTCTAAAAAAGTACTAATTTAATCAACTGTTGGATATTAATATCCATTTGTTGCTTATGTGAATCTCATTGCTAGCTTATAGTCTAGGTTTATACACTTTATCTATCAATGAATAATAGTGATTTATACAGGCAAGGTAATCTAAGATCTTGTGGCATATCACACTCGGGACATAAAGTGCCGAATACCACATTTTAGACTTTTGCATGCATAAGGTATACGATTGAAAGCCTTATAATATGTAACAAGAAATGATCAACAGTTATATGATAGAAATGGAAGACAGCGCCTGCAGCTTCGATGGCCATCGGGAGATATTCTCATTCCCTTGTTTAGTTTAGTTCTCAATCTGGTTATGGTTGTGGAGATAGCACGGATACAGTTCAGAGCAAAGATGGAGTACTTCTGAAAAGAAGCATGAAGTAGTCTTCGGATGGATATTGCATCAGCATCAGTGAGAGTCAGCATCAGTATAAAAGTGCAATAATCACCGATAAAGGAGAGTGCAACAATCAGCGATAAAGGACAGTGCAACAATCAGCAATAAAGGTCACTGCAACAATTAGCGATAAAGGACAGTGCAAGAATCAGCAATAAAGGTCAGTGCAACAATCAGCGATAAAGGTCAGTGCAACAATCAGCGATAAAGATCAGTGCAACAATCAGCGATAAAGGACAGTGCAACATTAGAAACAGGTATTCTAGATATAAGAATCAAGATTCATTTTTAGACCTAGTTTTGAAACTTGCCAGAAAAATACTTCTTAATAGATTGCGTGGTGTCAATAGTGTTATTTGGAGCATAGGCATAATATTTGTTAAACTTAACGACAAGACTTATCGCACCCTTCTTCATGGCCAAAAATTTCTTAACTTTATGACAATTTTTGGAAAGGAAACATGTTTCTTCATAGAGAATAATGCCAGTAATCGTATATATATATATATATATATATATATATATATATATATATATATATATATATATATATATATATATATATATATATATATATATATATATATATATATATATATATATATATATATATATATATATATATATATATATATATATATATATATATATATATATATATATATATATATATATATATTGTTCCGAAGTAATGAATTTCATAATAATTTACTGCGTATTGATGATCACTTTAGGAAAGGAATTTTTATTACAAATAGTGAAATCTAAGCAATTTTTTTAAAAAATTCATTTCTGTTTAGTAACATAAATACTTATTAATAATTGTGAAGGCAATAAAGTTTATTTTAATAAATATGAAATTAATAATTTTCATCTAAACGTTTGAGAGTTAACGAGCAACTTATTGCGAAGTGATTATTTTAAAGTCTGTCTTAAATTCTTTAACTTTACTTTCTCTATTTCATTTTAATTATCCTAAGAGTAGAATAAGCCTTTCGTAAACAGTATCTCAAAGTAAATGATTCATGCTATCATCATTCATGCCGCATGTTGCGCAGAGGATCGCATTTCATTTTAATACTTCAAGGAGTCGGCAGAAAAAGTTGAAACAAATCAGCTTAAAATTTCGCTCCATTGGCCTCACTTACAGCCATTTCATGTATCAGAGATTTTGGGAGCAAATGACCGAGTTTAACAATGGCTCGATTTCACAAAGAAATTAAAAAGCAGACACCTTTTTTAAGGAAGCCTCCATCTAGATAAGATAAACTCATTACAAGTTACCCATCCCTGTCATCCCACCGCCCCACTCGCGGAATCGAAATAAAATCTGGATCAATAGTGATACACACTACAATAAAAACCGAACTCATCCCCCTCGCTATTATGCGCTCTTCATACTCTGCCCGAAATCCTGGATGACGCAAAATCCTCCAAGAGGGGGAGGTTGGGACTATTGGTATATAACTTCACAAAAGCCTATCTTCATCTCAAACCGAAACAAACTTCAGCCCCTCCCTCCCCTCCCTTCCTCCCGTCATCTACACCCCAAGCTTATTATTACCCATCATGCACAGGAAATCAGGGATGAGTTCTGAGGAGGAGGCCAGCATTCGATTGTGAGACGCATGCAATCCCCCGAAGTCGTCTGTCCGACAGAGATAAGGCGTCAGTCAGATTTCTCCTCCACCCCCTCCATTCTCTGCCACCTCGAAATCTTTCCACCCCTCTCTTTCAGCATCCCTTGTGTGGATGCTGCACAATAGTTTGGCCACATTTGCTCCCCTTCTAAAATCCATAGTCTGTGGGTGCGCAGTGAAGCCCTCTTTAACGTTGATAACACCTCACATCTCACCGATAATCAAAAAGTATATATAGTATATATGTCAATTCCGCATAGTCACTTAAGCACCAATATTTAAGAAATTTTGTTTCGAACAAAACTAATTAAGGAAATAAAAGTTTCTTTAATTATCTTATAAGATTTTGAATACAAACATTATGTTAAGTCAGTTACTTATCCTTCGTAATCAAGATGTAGTCTTTTAAGTTTACTGAAGCCGGAATGTTTTAATTATAAAATACAGAAATTAAATGAGCAAATTTATTGATTCATTTAAAGTGTCTCTTAATTATCAATGCTATTCAGATAAAGATATTAGCATAGAAAACTATCATCAAAATTGTAAGTGCAAAATAAGGTTAATGTATCTAAATGAGTCCAAGTTATGCTGAACGATCAAGTTATGCTATAAATAGATCTTTTACTAACCCCTACGAAAATTCGGGGAACTTTTTTTTATGAGTATTCTTCACTTAAAAAAAGAAAAATACGTATTCTTCATCAAAACAATTAAGAAAAGTTATGGGGTCCAAGTCAGAAATTATTCGAAAATATAACGCACACAGAAATGGATGCTGCTTAAGCAAATGAAACTTTCCGTAGTAGCCTAGTGGTTAGGGCATCGGCCTTCCGTCTGGAAGGGCGAGGTTCGATTCCCAATGCCGCCAAAGATCCACCGAGTACATGCGATGCACGTGATCGTTAAATTTGTGGAATCGAAAATCTACGTGGTCATTGAACAAATTTAATGATTGTGATGGTCTGGAGAAAATTTCCATCCCCTCCAAATCAATGTCAAAATGGTGGGAGGGCATCCTCTGGTGGTACCATCTACTGGAGGTACTAGAGTTAAAGTCATACTTTCACTTTCATGGTGCTCTGGTTAAATGAAAGATGCACCCTGGTGACTTAAATTCGCATAGCCAGCGGCATAGCGAGCTTGACTTGTCCAAGTGTCATAAGTAACAAAAACAACATAAGTGAAACCAAAAGCAGAATTTCATATCCAAATATCTACTAACTGAATTATCATCTTTTGATAACTTTTAAATCTTGATTAAATATTGCATTCAAGTTAATTAAATTATAAAAAGAAGATTTTCTCTCAGTTTGTGTAAAGAATCACTAAAATATCCTTCAAAACGTACAACACTGAAGAACTTCAATAAATACCATTCGATAAAATATGATTTTGCTGGTTAACTCAAAACCTGATACAATATTAAATTACAAGCTAATAATGAAAGCTTTTATTGCTATGATTATTCAGTGTAGAAACATAATTATCTGTCATTTGAAAATAAATATTATCACAAATATTATTAAACTGTAATCTTTTTACAGTTCCATAGAAAGTAATTTTAAAATTAATATTTCATATTATCAAAGAATGATTGAGGAAAGACGATCAAAGGAAGACATAAGGTAAAGGAAAATCTTTAGGTCCCTATAAAGTGTAACATATTTGTAAAATTTAATACAAACTTTAGCTTTTGCATCACATACTATACTGTTTTGTTTTGCGGGCTTTTGTGCGTACATGCTGATTTGTTTTCACAAAGTTAAATTCAAAAGTTGTTGCAAGAGAAGTTTTAAAAGAGTAAGGATAATTATTATCAATGTATATCTAAGAGATAAATAAAAAAGGAAAATACGAACATTCTACTCAGGCAAAGCTTACCCAACTTCCGCAAAAGGATTCAATATGAATAATATGCTATTGTAAAACTAGTCCTTAATCTTTGATTATGTTGTATATAAAGCATGTAAAAGCTTCTTATTTTATAAAACATATTCAACAATAATACACATGATATCATTGACTCATGTAATGGCGTTCATAGTTTGATACTTCAAAATTGATTTTTCAGAAACATATCCAATACATAGAATCAAGAACCATACGGATTTAAATCCAATGAGCTCGGAGAGATTGATACATCAAAAAAAGTTCATGATTTATTATTTAGCAATCTAAAAACTGTTGTGCCAATTCATTCACAGTATGGTGATACATCCTTTTCCATCAAAATTATCCAATCGAAGCTACAATGGCCATACCATGACAGAATTACCAGATCTCACCTGATACAATCGAGGCAACCATGTACCACAAAATTCTGTTGTTGTTGTTACTTATGACACTTGGACAAGCCAAGCTCGCTATGCCTTTGGCTAAGCGAATTTAAGTCAGTAGAATACGTCTTTCGTTTAACCAGAGCACCATGAAGGTCAAAGTACGACTTTTCTCTAGGACTCCTCCGATAGATGGCACCACCAGAGTGTTCTCTCCCTCAATTCAGACATTGATTTGAAGGGAGAGGAAATTTTCTCCAGATCATTCCGGACGGAAGGCCGATGCTCTAACCAATAGGCTACTATGGACCTCCCACAAAATTCTCAAACATATCAACATATTTGCCAGAATTAATAAAGAGAAATCAATGATTTACTTGAAGGATTTTCATAAAGGAAAGGGATATGGATAAAATAATCATAAAATCATACTAAAATGTGACTTTCTATGAATTCATAAGAGTTTGCTGTCAATGTGCCTATTGGTTTTACTTTATATATAGTATTATATATATTCATATTATTATTTAAATAAGTGTATTTTGACATTCCATGATATGTCCATGGTCTTGTAATTCACTTTAATTCCAATTAAAATCAAAGGAAATCAATTTCATTATCCAAAGAGCATTGCTGAATATGTGAGATTTAAATTAAATGAAATTTCAAAATCTCTTAATATCTTCATCATAGAAGTTGGGATAGTTAAATAACTCAAATAATATGATCTACTGTGGTGTTTTTCACAGCAATAGCCTTCTATTCGTTCCAAAACTTGCTGAAGACGCAATAAAGAAACCGCTAATCTATGAATGTTGAACATTCAAACTTTTTATCTTTAACTAATTCTTGAAGAAATTACTTTTCAAAGCCACATCGAAAAAATTTCTTTTCGACGACTTTTAGTATTCTCTTTTGTCCTTCAGAAATCAAAATAGCGTGTCCCAAAATATACGAACCAGATTTTTCTTCATTTTACAACTAAATTTACCTTTATAGTAAATTTTCTCTTGATTGATCAATTCTAAATAATAAATCCTTGTATTTTCATGTCGAAAAGACAACAAACTCTATACGATTTTTTACTTTCGTTTTTCTTTTAAAAATCAAGACTCCACTTTAAACTGTATCTACATCAAATTTTATTGCATATTGCCGCGCGCGCGCGATAGGCTTCTCATTAAAAAATGTGGACAGCTCTAAAAAAAGAGTTGTAGATTAATGGAAGTTATTCAGAAATAGCATGTTGCTTCTTTGTATGCTTCTCAAAGATTTCCATCAAACTTCGACGCTATATGGAATCTCCAAGGGACACGCACATGCACATTTTAAAAAGATCGCGTGCCAGCATCGCATTCCAAATAAAGGCTCCTTCACTCGGCAGCGTCTTCGTCACCCTATAAACGGAATCGCTCAGTGGATCAGAAAATTCTTCCGCTTCATAGAGTTCCCACCCAGCACCCACGTACTCAGCGTTCTATGAAAACATTGGCTGTAATGGATCGTAGCACCCCCTGCAGGAACCCCAGTCCGGGGCCCCGTACTGTAGCAATCATCAGTTATGATTGATCGTCCGGTGGTCGTTTCATCGGGGGTACTTTAGCACCCACTGTGTTGATATGCCCTTACATTTTCACGGAATATAAAGTTAATCCATACCATATTAGGGATTTGTCTGTAGAAATATAAAATTCAATGCGACATTTTTTTTAAGAAATATCCTATTTAAACAAAAAAAAAACGTTTTTCACACAAAAGTTTTTAATCATTATTTTATTCCCATTATATTTACATATACTCTCTGCTAAAGAAAATAGAAAACATAAAGATATTTGGATCATATGTCTTATCTACTGACAAATTTTCCAATAGATCGGAAAACTGAACTAAAATGATATTTTCAATGGAATAAATAGCTTTTAATCGTTTGGAAGTGCTTGCAAATGTTTTTTTTAACCATTTCGAAAAAAAGTAACTATATTTTAAATAATACAACCAGTGGTTCAGTAGCTTCACGCCGCTTCCCGTAAGCTCAGCAAAGTGAAGCATCATTTGCCGCGGGCAGTGGTTGGGAGGGTGACCACGGTGTACTCTCCTTCACAGGATTGCTGGAACTCCGTGGGTTGGGGACGTGTCCACGTTAATCTGTGACGTCCAAAGTCCTTCCGCTGGTGTGGCGTGGATGTGGAGAGGAGGGTGCCAGCTCAGGTGTGGCCTCGTCATCTGACCGTGGCTCAAAATGACGAGGCACCTTAAAAAGAGCAAATTCGTATTTTCACCTCCGTGGTGCTCTGATCCAAACGAAAGACCCTCCCTTTGACTTAATTCACACTGCCAAAGGCAAAAGCGAGCTTGGCTTGTCCAAGTGTCATATTTCCTATGACAACAACAACAACAACATGTCATGAAAATTAAAACACATCATATTTGAAGCAAGCAATTGAAAGGCTGTAGAGTTCAGCATCAAAATACGTATTAAAGATTATCTAGATATTTTATGTGTTACTGTTTGTGTAAATTGAAAAAAATTGCGAAACGAGACTTAAATGCTACCAAATATACAAAAAAAACATTTCTTCTAATGGCATATTACTGGACATCATAAGTATTCTTCAACAATTATTTTATAAAAGTTTGGATATTGCTTCATAAAAGAATATAATTGAACCAGAGAATTTTTTCACCAAAATAATTTTATCAGGAATTTAGGAAATCTATTTTGTAGATTTCACTTCAATTATCTAAAAAAAGATAAATTATTTCATATTTTTTCAAACAATTATTATTTCGTAGTATTGAAGTGATAAAATCCATGATTTGCCTTTAATATAGGTATTGCATTATTTTATCTTACTTCAATTCATGATTGGAGAGCTGTTTCTATATCCGACAGCCTCTGTTATTAAATTAAGAGAAACAAAATATCCTGCATCCACCATTTTTTGGTCAATTACTCTGGAGTTATTTTTAAACAAAACAAAACTCAGCTTCATTTATAAAATGTGTCATGTGAATGTTAGAGAAAGCAAGCAACAAAAAACTTTATGAAAAGCACAAAACTTAGCTTAATCTAGTATTTAGACGACAGCTTGAAATATTAAATTACGCATCCTACATGTTTGGGAAATTTATAGCCATTTGGTGTGGAAACGATCGAAAGGGCCAATTTATCATTTGTGTGTCCAAATATACCTTGAGAATTTCAGTATACTCTATCACGTGACTTATTGAATTTTGATTTTCCTGTTAAAGGTGGCGAACAGCAAAGCTTTTGACCCATAATTTTATTTGCGAATTATACAGAAATAAACTGCTCTTTTAATATTAAATATTAACATATTATTAAAAGTTTTGTTAAATTCTAATGTTTGCCAAATTTAAATCATAAATTTGAATATTGTTGTTGTTTACTAATGACACTTGGACAAGCCAAGCTCGCTATGTTATGCGAATTAAGTCTATTGAGAGCGTCTTTAGATTTAATCAGAGCACCATGAAGGTGAAAGTACGACTTTGCTCTTCACACATGCCATAGGTACCCCTTTATAGGGTAGGCAACTATTCACACCTCATTCATACAAGGAAGGAACAAAGACAGGTTAGATAGAGAGAGAAAGTACATCCATGTCCGAACTGGGATTCGAATCGAGGACCTCCTTATCCGTAGTCAGGCACGCTGACCACTAGACAAGTTGGTCGGCAAATTTGAATATGAAATTTATTATTTTTTAGCAATTCCATTTGAATACTGAACTGAAATATATATATATATATATATATATATATATATATATATATATATATATATATATATATATATATATATATATATATATATATATATATATATATATATATATATATATATATATATATAGTTGGACAGATAGATTTACTGGAGAAATAATATTAAAACTTTATACAAAAATATTTGAAGCGATTTCTTTTGACAAACACTTTTATTTGTAGAAAGTTGCTTAGTAGAATGCGTTTCAAATTGATATGCTGTGGATATAAATATAGGTGTATGCAGTAGAATTATTAAGTAACGCATTACTAGCTTTTTCAATTTTGTCGCAATATAAAAACTGATCCCGAAGAAGGGAGAGAGAATGAGAGTAGGTTAAGTGTGCTAATCCAATTTCATGCGTCAATGGGGACTGTACGCTTCTTCCCACGCACAACCTATGATTTCTCTTCATTTGCATATTCACTTTCCCGTGCAGCACAGTGGCGAGTTTTTTACTTTTTAAGAAGAATTGAGGCAAATTTCCACTTAAAATTTTTACTTGTTTCATTTGCAGAACTGTTTTAGTTTAAATGGAAAATTGTGCTATATTATTAATCATGTTTAAAAAGCACAATAGCTTAAATTGTGTTGATTAAATATTAGAAGCACTAGATATTATTATAATAAAAATAATGCATTTTTTATATAAAATTTATACTTTAAATTCAAACTAGATAGAAGTATGCATTATCATTAGGAACAAGTGTGTGAAATATATTTTTTACACTTTCATAAAACACAACTCAAAATAATGTATATATATATTCCAATTGCGGGCATACACTTGGGTGACTGAATCCTATTACACAACAAGGCCAGAAACTGCTACTCATTTGTCGTTACCCAGCGGGCACCTGTGAACCAAGTCACGGAGGCGAGTAGCGTTAACCGAGCCATACCACCACAAACCCGTTTATAGGGCGGGTCACATTCATATAACATCACAGAAGAAAGGAGAGAGAAACATAGAGAGAACAGGGAAGGAAAGAGGAAAGAAACATCCATGCCCGAACCGGGATTCGAACCCGGGACCAACAGCTCAGGAGTCAGGTGCGCTAACCACTCAGCCGTTGTTCGGCTTATATATATATATATATATATATATATATATATATATACCATTGTTAATATATGATTTAGGTCATCAAAATTTTTATTCCGAGAAGTTGATACATAATACAGTTAAAATTCATATGACAGGAAAAAGGATGCAAATGATTAGATTTTCCAGACATTTATGTAAACTAGAGAGCAGAAGCGAAACCAACAATGTGTTTAAATGAAGTAATTGTCCAACAAGTTTCATGGGTAAATTTCTTTTGAACATTTGTAAAAAAATTTATCTAAGGTCTCGTGCAAAAAGGAAAAAATGGTTAAGAAACTGTTTCTGACTTTCTTAGAGGTTAAATCGTAGTCTACTCGGATGATGGTTTATCATTTTCCAATATTGTTACTTGTATCACTTGAGTCTTATGATTGTCACCAAAAAAATAGAATCAAAAGGTGCAATCCTGGACACCTTGCTGGATATTAGCGACTGCCGGGAAGACAGACTTATTACCTATTTTCTCATTATGGATCTCAGACACGCCATGAGCTTTAAGTCAAGAACTAAGGCCCATTTGTAAAATTACAAGTGCCTCCAAGAACAGTTTGACAGTCAATTTTTACAGTATCAAGATGGTTCCATATATGTTTTGTAGCATCATGGAGAACGTACAATGACAACATGCGTTTCACATCGTCATTCGCTACAATGCTCAGGTTAAGCAACTGCAAAATATTAATTTAATAAGATCATTGCAATCCGTAATACTTTAAATATTTATACAGTTTATCATCTACAGCAAATGTTAAATGTTCAATTTCATACCATTCATGCATATTATTTGTATGAACTTAATTATTTGGGTATAAACAATGCAGATCTTTGGCATGGTGAAAAACGCAATGTTAAATAACACAGTTAAAGCATAAGAGAGAGTTTTATACATGTATATGTTGTAAATCTGTCACATTTATTTGCTCTTTTTCATACTCTTCTACGTAAACACAATTATATTGTCTGAATATATATGCTATAGCCTGCTTATTTCTTCTGTTGTAAGCAAGATCAAGATAACTAATATAAATTTTTATAATCAAGGTTATTTGGAGTTTTAAGGATTTACTTATTTTTTCAATTTTTTGTGTAATATTTACCTTATGTTATTTCTCACAAATGAGATTCTATAAATGTTTTGTCGATTGATTTTTTTTATCTAATTTGTAATTTGTAACATTAGTGATCTGCAATATAATGTAATTCTGTTTTCTAAATTCTTGACAATTTGTCTCAACCACATGTATTACGTGGTGTAGCTATAGCTGATAACCTAAGGCACAGACCAAGTGCTTTGTCGCGTATGTATATGTACACAGTGAACTGTCCTCACAACTATTCATTTTAAGTATAATGCACCATGTCTGAATTCCAAAAAAAAGAAAAGAAAAGAAAAGAAACAATCTTTAATAAAAAAAATAGAATTCAAATGCAAAAAATGTAAATTTCGGGTTGATTTCTTAAAAAATCAAATTTTTGTTATATTATAAATATATTTTATTAATTTATAAATAGTGAATAATTTCGTAATTCGCCAAGTAATAAATAAAATCATGTTAATCAATGAGCATGTATGTTACTTACAGTTAATTCAAATTTTTTCTATTTTTTCATGAATTTGTGGAGAGAGATTATTTATTATCCACATTATCGTGTATATATATATATATATATATATATATATATATATATATATATATATATATATATATATATATATATATATATATATATATATGTACATAATTTTTTCTATTCATTGGTGTTGCATTAATTTTATAATGTACATAATTTTGAAAGCTGTTATGAACATCTATTTAACCATTTGATTAAACCAGATGTGTAATTGCATTATTTTCAAATGTAACTGCTATTACATATCCGTTTGCATGCCAAACTTTATTTATTGTAGGATTACAAAAGCAGTTTTCGTATTTTGAAATGAAAATAATCGCAAAATATTTTGACACTTTCGTTAGGCAGATTAGTTGTAGATTTGTTTAGTGTCATTTATATAATTGTGTACACTCATACTGAAAAAAAAAACCTGTAATTTATACGGAAAAATCAGTTTCTTGAATACGGAGAATAAAATGCAAAATCCAGAATAATTTTTTTTAAAGTCACTAAAAACTAAAACTTATCTATATTACAAGTAACATATGTTTTAGTTTTATTTAGCAAATTTAAGTTGCCAATTCTGTATGTGCTAAAAAAAAAAATTCAAAACACTATATGTTATTCGTGTTAAATTCGAAAATTGATGCTACGTAGTCATTTGCTTTCGCATAATTCTCGCCCTTGTGTTAAAGAATGAAAGTGTTAATTATGTATGTAAACTGAAAAGAACTTTTACCGATGATCACACTTTTCTAAGCCGCTCACCTGTTCAAATTTCCTTCTTCCACGCTTCATATCTAAAGACCCAAAACCGTATTACATATGTAGATAAGTTATCAGCATTATGCCTTGTGATTCCATATTTTTTAGAATTTTCAACTTCCCTAATGGCATAAGCTGTGAAAAGGTTTTATGAAAGAGGATGTCTTTAAAGTCATAATCTTGTGATCACTTTTATTCTATATTTGAAATAAAAATGATCAAAAGATTATGATTTTTAAGGTGATATCCTGCTTGGAAAACTTTTCAATGCTATGTTGATAATAGAAATAGCCACAAGAATCTTGTCTACTGAAGAATCAATGCACTTATTACGGTTTTATTAGAAAAAAAGTATATTTATGTTAACTTTTATTATGGAGATTCCTTTTGCCAAAAATCAAAGAACATTTTCACTAAAGTAGCAGAATATTTTGTGAAAGTAAGATTTTGTTTATTAAATATTTCCTAATAGATTTCTTTTGGTAACCACGTCATTTGCTTAAAAATGATATGGTTTACCAAAAGAAATTTTCTTTTAAATTGCTTTATAAATAGAATGTAATCTAACTTATGTCGATATGAATTAAGAGTCAAATTGCTTACTTTGAAATATTTGCATTCGCCGACCGATGGCCGACTGGTTAGCGTCCTTAACTTCGAAGCACTCTGTCTTCGGTTCGAATCCTGGTTCAAACATAGATGTTTCTTTCCCTCCATCTCTTTCTGTCTCTCTCTCGGTGTGTGTGTGTGTGTGCGTGGGTGCGTGAGTGTTTCTTTATCACTTCACTTTCAGGGTGAAGATGGCACACCCACTGGGTACCCCACTGTCTAAGGCAGGCCGCAAACTCGGTAGACCATCTGATTGAGACGCCGTCTTATAGAAGACAAATGTGATCTCCTCGATGTCTTAGTGTGACGTAGCTAAAACGTTGTATCTGACGTCATGGAATTTTAAACCAATGAGAGCGCTGTCTCGCGGAAAGTTGCTAGATATTTCAAACCTGCTCAAAATCTAGAAACGTCTCGCGCTCCACCCCTTTTCTGACGTAACTAAGACCTCAATGACGTCATTTGGTCTGATTCGATTCGCGCGAGACGCTCTGTGCATCTCGCGAGACAAGTCTCATGTGATCATCTACGAATTTGCGGACTACCTAAGATGCCAGCATTCCAGTGGCTCTGTAGTTTCACGCCACTTTCCTCTTAGATCAGTAAAGTGAAGCATTTGCAGTGGGCAGTGGTTGGGAGGGTGACCACGTACTCTCCCTCACTGGGTTGCTGGAGCTCCGTGGGTTGGAAACGTGTCCGCGTTAACATGTAACTTCCTTGTCCTTCCGCTGATGTGGTGTAGATAGGAAGAGGAAGATACAAGCTCAGTGTGACCTCATCACCTGACCCTGGTTCAAACATTACGAGGCATTTCGTGATTGGCGAATATTTCAAATCCATTAACCTAAATTACAGTTCGGGGCTCACCTGTACCGCTATGTATGTATACTGCTGGCCACCGTATACCACCGTAAATCCAACACCCTGAAGGAAGCATGCAAATAGCATGAAATTTATAACATGCATAAGTGGAGGTGAAATATGCTAATGATTAAAATTTCAGTGCAGACGCACATCACGTGTGCCTGTGGTGCCACTTCAAAGCGCTATTTAAGCTGGGAGATTTTGATGATTTCAAGTTCGGCAATTGTGTTTTTCTTGTATTTTTTTTCAAAAAACCCATCAATTATATCTCGTAGACAACAGTGATCATTTTTTGATAAAATATCCGAGTCAACAGAGGAAGGATAATGGCCTACCGAGATGGTGGATTACCTTACAGGAAAATAGGTAGTCGTGTTGAACGAAACTAATCAACTGTAATGCGGATATGTTATCGTTGGAGGAAGAAAGTATGATCGACCGACGTGCTCGATCGCATCCACCTCAGTGCATCACTTCACATGATGGCTGGCAAATTGTGCGCATGGTAGTGACGCATCACTCAGCCACATTACGAACCAAAGCACAGCACATTCAGTCTGTAACGTATCATCCAGTTTCTGCGCGTGTACCATTCGACACCGCTTATAGCAGAGTAGTTTGTCTGCCAGACGTCCATTGCTTCGTCTACCCTTGACGCAAAACCTCATATGTCTTTGCCACCAATGGTGTGATGAAAGAAGGATATGGGCGGCAGAAGGGAATGAAATTGTCTGTACAGACGAATCACGTTTCTGTCTGCAACATCACGATGGTCGCATCTGAGTTTGGAAACACCGTCGAGATAGGATGCTGAACAGTTGTGTTATGCACCACCACGCTGGTCCTGGTATGGCTCGGTATTGGATATGACTCTCGCACTCCTCTAGTACGCACTGCCGGTACTTTAAGCAGTTAGAGCTACATCTTCGAGGTGTTGGAGCCAATTGTTCTTCACCTTCAGGGCTTGCCCAGAGCCATAGTTCAACAGGATAACACGTAACACTCATTGTCCAAGGGTTCTTTGTCAATCACCAGATTGAGTTGCTTCCCTGGCCTGCTCGTTCTCCGAATTTTTCACCTATACAAAACATGTGGTCCATGGTTGCGCAACGATTGACCCAAATTACATCCCCACTGCCACACCAGATCAATTTTGGCAACGTGTGAAAGCCGCTTGGTCTGCTGTACCCCAAGAACACACCCAAAGTCTCTTTGAATGAATGCCGAGGCTGTGGCAGTGGTGATCTAGCAATGGCGGCTACTCTAGCTACTGATTTTGGCGGGAACCACACTTCAAAGAAGTCTATAAATTTAATCACTTGATACTTGGTCGACACATGTTATCTGCAAAATAAATTTCGTTGCGATATCTCTTGTCTTTCTGGGTGTTGCAGTTTGGGTGGCCTGCAGTGTGTGAATGAGAGGCCATCCCATTCGCCCCTTGTAGCGCTGATTAGGCATATCCCAAGTGCAGCCGGGCATTAGAAAAAAACATTTATATTCTCTCCAATGTTAGTTTAGAATGTTATGAAAATTATTTAAATATTATCGCAATAAACGGATTGCTAAAGGTAAAGGATATTAAAAAGAACAGTTCTTAGTTCGTTCACTAACTTCTTATATTCTGGTAAAACACAATTCTTTTAATCAAGAAAAAATTTACTTTAAAATATAACATAAAATTTTCCAGCAACTTACTTACTAAATTAATGTATTTATATAATTAGATTTTTTTACTTTAATCTATTTCTGTAGATAAGAAATTATGGTTTGCACTTAACCCGTTCTCCTTTTTTAGAACGTAGATTTTTCTTATTGGTGAGCGTGGGAGATAATATGGCGGAACAAACATGCCTGACCCTATATCGAAATCAAAATATTTGCTTGGAAGTTTTTTTAATCCTCTTCAAGCCCATCAACTCGTGAGAAAATTATACAAGAAAAAAACTGGGGAAATATAAAAAAAAGCTAACTTACTGAATCAAAGGCAAAAATAGATAAATCGTGCTACCGTATAAATGACCGATCATTATAGGAGTGAATGACGATCTCTCGGTTTAATATATTCATAAAAGAAAATGATTGGGAAGGGGGGGGAGGAAATGATTCAAAGTCAACGCCAGTAACCAGCTTACTTTCCACGGAGCGAAATTTTTCACAGTAGCAAAAAGTTGTCCGGAAAATAAAAATAAAAAATCCTAGTTTCGTATTCATTCTGTCATGGCAACTAAAGGGATCGAGTGACGCCCGAGACCCCAGCGGCACGCGACCAGTCACGTGACTTGAGTCAGGAGTCGGGATAGAAATGTAAACGACTGCCTCGACACCCTTTGGAAAAGAGAAGGGCATAAAAAAAGCGGGGGTGCTATGATACGCGAGATTAATTCGATGTATATCCAGGCGTAATCGGAAGGGTGGGTGGCTGAGCTTTTCTTTAGAAATGGCAACACTTCCACCCCCTGCTGGTGGATGTGTGTTTAACGCGGGCGCCGCGTGAGAAAAAGCGGGGCGGGTGTTTTCCGCTTTTGGTCACACTTCATACCGCAATGAGAGGGCATTTATGCACCCCGGGCCTTTCACGGAAATAGCAGACATACGTACTCGCCCGCCCTTAAACGAGGGCCGCTTGTTCATTTATTTTTCCGTACTCACCCCGTGCTTTTTTGAAATTGATCCGTCCGAAAAGCATCGATTCGACAGAGGATGTCACTTTTTTCATCTTTCAATAAATAACAGACTGGTGCACGTCGCTTTTCAGCAGCACGGTTCCCACTGCTTATCGTCCAGCTTGACTCCTTTCCTATTTTTTCGTGGTAAATATATTTACTTACAGAAAGAAATTTATACACATATAAGCAAATGAAGCATGTGTCTTCATCAACACAACTTATTCCTTTTGATGCATTTGGTAATGAATGATTGCCTTCAATAACACTCGAATCATGTGGTTACACTCATCACTATTAAAACTCTAAAATATATCATACATCCATTTTATAGCAGTTTCAAAGGTGGAAAATGTTCCACTAGCTTATTGTTCCGTCTCTGTTTCAACTTGGACATTAAGGACATCTTATACCTCGACACTTTCAATAAATTGACCATCATTTGCAATTTGAAATCCAGTGTCTGACTCATAATCCATCCTCCTATATCTTTTTTTCACAATGGCGGGCACACTTGGGTGACGAACCCTATGCCACAACATGGCCAGAAACTGCTACTCATTTATCGTTACCCAGTGGGCACCTGTGAACCAAGGTGAGTAGCGTTATCCGCGCCATACCACCACAAACCCGTTTATAGGGGGTACTACATCACAGAAGAAAGGACAGAGAAACACAGAGAAGAAAAGGAACATCCGAACCCAGGACCCACAGCTCAGGAGTCAGGAACGCTAACCACTCAGCCATCGGTCGGCATCCTCCTATATCTTCAACACTAACTTCTGAACATCCAGGAATTTTCAAAAGAATGTTTATATGAATTCCTCACACACACACACAAGTGAAAGTTATTCTCAAATTCTCTCTTCTCTTACCTTTCCTTTTCTTGATTTTTCCTTTTACCCATTTTCCTTTCCTTTTTCAGTCAAATTTTGAAATTCTAAAAGCAACTTACATGATCAGCGATTCGAATAAATTAAGTTAGGATAAAATGGAATTCTACGTATTTCATTTTATTTTCATTATTAACAAAAAAGCTATTTTTTTATCCAGTGAATTATTTTTAGTGAAAAGTAAAAGGCTTAAACATAGCGTAATGCAATTAATGCATTAAGAAGATATTTCTCTCAATATATTTTGAATATTTACTTTTCATACAAAAACTTTACTTTAAAAAATAATCGGTAAAAATTGTTATAAGAACTACAAGTTTTCCAGTACTAAAACTTTATTTTAATACCAGATATCTGGTATTAAAATAAAATAAAAGGAGGTAAAAAAATACTTATATAAGTATTTTTTACCTCCTTTTCATTTGGATTGCATTAAGATAATCTTAATGAATAAAAATTATTTTCTTAGGACTGAAATGAACAAAATCGATCACCATGTTACATTTAGAATGTTTTGTGTTATTTTATTTTAATTTTTATATATTTGGATTTTTTTTATTTTTGAAAATTTGCTGAACTCATTTAAAATTTCTTTTGACAATATAAACTGGAGAGTTAGAGTATTTATTAGTATAAAATTGAAATCATGGGATTTATAGTTAAAATGTGCTTAACGTTATAACATTTCATTTGAGTATCGTAATTTTTCTTCATGCAAATTGAATTACCAACTTCAAATTTTAGCTTTGAAGCAAGTTTTAATACAAATGAAAATATTAATTCAAAGTTTTCCAACATTAATCATTAGTTTACAAGTATATTGTGTCTACAATTTACTTATACTCTCATTATTTAACTATGAAAAATTTCTTATAGAGTTTGATTTTATATAAAATCAGTACCAGTCACTACATGTTGGTACTGGTATAAAAAAAGCTTTTTGTATACTTAACATCATAGAAGCAATGTCTTATCTGAATATATATTATTTTATTTTAAACTCAAAAAATAAAGAAATTTTTGTAAAAGATTATATTGAACATTTTCTAGCAAAACTAACAAATTATTCCGTTGTTTAAAGGTTGTTTATAAATTTGTTTTAAACGCTGTCCTCTTTTCAAAAATGTTTGCATGTAGTTTTAAAATTATTTTAATTACTATTAAAATTAAGAAGTATCTTTTACCAACTAATATATATATATATATATATATATATATATATATATATATATATATATATATATACAATTCGTAAGAAGCATCTATTTCTCGATCATTGTTGTTAAATTTAAAGATTCCTATTTTTTGTTATTATTAACAGTATCCTTTTTATTTTAAAAAAGTACTTGGCTTTTCTTTTTCTGTATTAGCAGCTGTTTTTAAATATTTATACCTTGTCTTTAAAAAAATATTCACGTTGATCATTTTTCTAAAGATAATTGTTAAGTTGTATTATAACAAATTTGTTAATATTATACAGGAGATATTTAAAATAAATTCATTTTATAAAATGTTATAGTATTGATTGTGTTATATAACCCATTAATTATCTTAACATTTTAAAAATAAATATTAATTAATCTTGTAAATGTCTCATACAGTTATTGATAATATTAATTTATAGTTCATTTTATAAATAAGTTTTACAATATCAGATTTTCTTATAGGATTCTCATTAATTCTATAAAATTCATTTAAAATTTTCACAACCCACCCATGGTTTATTTGTAGCACATACATTGCAATATGCACACAACATTTAATAACATGACAATCTTGCATCAAACCGCTTACGATGAGCTGATAGTTCAGTGAAAGAAACAGCAAAATAAAATTGGAAATTAAGCAACATTTTACTCTATTGCACCATCTTGAATTCTTGATATTTCCAAATATATAACTTGAGACGATTTTTCCCCCACATCATTCTTGACGATTTAACAATCTGAGAGAGGTGGCGGATCTCCCCGGAGAGTGTTTTAGAGGTAGGGAAGAGCACTTACGAAAAAGGAGGAGAAATATTCAGGAACAGCATTAGGGGTTGAGAGGGGGGCTGTCGATGATGGATGAGGGTGAGAAGTCAATGAGTGAAACCACCGTTTTCACAGCGGATAGGTGTTCCCTTTTTACGGCGATGGGAGGGAGGGGGTGGAGAGGTGGTGCTGGCACTCTACATATCCTGCTAATTCCTGGGGCATATGCTCTCAACAAACGATCCCTTCAGGGCTCCCAGAGGGGGGTTCCGAAATCATTCGATATTGCCTTCGAACAAGATGTTCCCAATGAACTTGAATCGCTGCTATTTTTTTTATAATGTGCTGCGAACACTGTCGATCCGCGGGATAAGAAGAATCGCTTTATTACAAGTTATTTTTTGGACTTCATCAATATGAAATGGGAGATGCCTTTTACTGATAGTGCAGGCTATGCATTCAGTTTTTAACGTTTCAGTAGAAAGTGATGTGAATTTCAATCAAAAAAAAAGTGAAATGGCTAATGAATAAAAAACTGGCAAAGATAAGATAGTACGTGCATTAATATTTTTCACACAATCTTATAAAACTTCGCGTTAAATATAATCTAGACTTTATCAAGACTTTATAATATTCTATAGCATTGTATGCACACAATAAACTGCAAAAAAACAATAAAAAATACCTTATACATTTTAGTTCTAAAAATTTAAAGCATTCTAAAAACTAAATGTTATTGTTTCCTATACTAATAAAACAGAATAATACGGTTATGAAATAAATAAAGATAGTATCGCAATATGTCAAATAAAATTAATTATTGATAATAAGAATTATTCCAATAATAAAAACATAAAGTAATTTTTAATATTTCTTCCAACGGCGGGTATTTGAGGGTTGAAATCTGTTCCACAACAAGGCCAGAAACTGCTACTCATTTGTCATTACCCAGCGGGCACCTGTGAACCAAGTCACGGAATCGAGTAGCGTTACCCGCGTCATACAACCACAAACCCGTTTATAGGGTGGGCCACATTCATACATCTCATCACAGAAGAAAAAATAGAGAAACACAGAGAGAACAGAGAAAGAAAGTAACATCCATGCCCGAACCGGGATTCAAACCCAGGACCCACAGCTCAGGAGTCAGGAGCGCTAACCACTCAGCCATGGGTCGGCAGTATATTTAAATAAGAAATGACAAATTGACGTTTAATTCATTCTAAGATGATATTACACATTAATGAAGATAAAAAAAATATTGTCCTTAACTAATAATTTTTGTACAAATTTTCATTACAAATGATAGCTAAACTTTACTATAAAAACGGAATGAGTTCAATTTTATTTGAAATGGATGTTTACATGTTATAGGCTATAAATTACTTAATTCTTGAAAATCCAAATATGTATGAAATTTATAAGATTGCTGATAATCGAACAGACTAAATTAAATGATATTCTTCGTGTGTACACGTACAAACATACAATTAAAAACCAATACATTAAATATCCTTTTACTCAAAATACTACGGACCTTGGGTCCTAATTAGCAAATGAATCACTTGAACTCAGACCATCAGATCACCATCTTTTGGTTTTAATTCTCAACTTCGACGTTGATTTGTGACATCTTTGAGATCCATTTTCAACTGTAAGTCCCTCAATCATCTTAAATTTAACATGCAAAAATGACATTAAAGTGAAAATCAAAATGAACTTTAAATTCCTGAAGAGTAAAGGTTCACTGTGCCATCTAGCATACAACACCGCTATCACGTGATTAGTCTAACGTGGGACCATAAGTATTCCACTTTTAAGAAAGTTTCCAGCCGCCCAACTTGTCTAGTGGTCAGCGTGCCTGACTGCGGATAAGGAGGTCCCGGGTTCGAATCACGGTTCGGGCATGGATGTACTTTCTCTCTCTATCTATCCTGTCTTTGTTCTTTCCTTGTATGAATGAGGTGTGAATGGTTGCCTACCCTATAAACGGGTACCTATGGCATGTGTGTAGAGCAAAGTCGTACTTTCACCTTCATGGTGCTCTCATTAAAACGAAAGACGCTCCCAATTGACTTAAATTCGCACAGCCAAGGCATAGCGAGTTTGGCTTGTGCAAGTGTCATTAGTAACAACAACAACAACAATGAGAAAGTTTCCATGTTCTTTGCCATGACTGTTGAAGGGATCGCAGGAATAAACTAACCTTTCTCCATTATAGAATTGAATTTTGGTCATAGTGAAGTGAGGAAAAAGCCCCGAATAGATATACGCATCTGAATTGTATCTCAAGTTAATGTTCCATGATACAAGCAAAACATTTTCGATCGGACAACTAGGGTTAAGATTATAAATAGAATTTTTTACTGTTAAACTTCAATCCTAACTTATTTCAATAGATAGATCCTGAATGTGTACAAATGCCATTAAAAAGTTTATGAACATATATGGTTTAAAAAAAGGTAGAATATTTAATTTTTTATAAAAAAAATTACATCAAAATAAAATGAATTTTAAAATTTTTTTCTCGCATAAAAGATGACTGTGGATTAATTTTTAGACGAATCAAATTACCAGCTTAAATTCGACTCTAAAAATATATTCCAGAAGACAGTGAATAAGATTTAAATTTCGAAATGTAATCGAAGCAATTTTGCTAAAACTCATAAAACAAATTATTACAATTAATTAAATTAAACAAATTAAATTAAACATATTTAAACATTACTACGGTATAAACTTTATTTACATACTAAACATAGAAACATTACTGATATAATAACAACGTTAGAGCAATTCCTACGCAAAATTTTTTTAAACTTAGCGATGCCAGTTCTCAATTATCAAAATCTTATTTAAAAATACAATAGGTGGCATGTTATTCCTCTATTGTTATATAAACTTAGCAAGAAATAAATTAAATATTTATTTTAAGATAATAAATATTCTATATAAATAGCAAACTAATATATAAATATTGTATTTTGCATTCGCAATATTGACATTATCCTAAATTCACTTTAAAAATCTAGTACATTTCAAACAATTATCAACCTTAACAATTTTATATTATATAACGTGCAGTTATATATAATGTAAAATTGTATACTATAAATTGTAAACTAATCCTATTTCCAAATTATTTTAGGTTATAGTACCATTTGGATATTTTTCTCTTAATTTATTATAAATTTAAATTGGTTTAAATGAATTACCTCTGATTTGTTAAATTTCCCTGTAAAATGTACAATATTATTAAAGTGATATAAATGTCAAACAAAATGATAGTTCATTCTTATTGAATAAAAGCAATAATATTCACGTCATAATTGAATTATATTTTTCTTGAATCTTTCTTGACTTAAAGAATTTTTACATAGCATGTAAAAATAATTTTCAATAAACCACTATAAAATATGTGAAAAACATTTATTTCTAACTGTGAGGAAAAAAGAAATATTGGCATGCATTGGCGAATATCTCAAAAGTATGCTTCGGATAGTTTATATAATGAGAATGAGTGCCGATGACACGCCACTTTATGTTTAAAGCTCGAAATTTGAGAATATCTCAAAGAATTAACGCCGAGCTGGCAGCCGAATGGTTAGGCTCTTGCCTTCGGTTCAATAGTTCGTAGGTTCGAATCCCACCTTGGGCATGGATGTTTGCAGTGGTTCGGAATCCGCTTTAAGCCGTAGGTCCCGATCAAATTAGCACACGTGTGCATAAAATGACCGTTGAGCGACAAACAAACCAAACTCAAAGAATGAACAGTGCTCTCACAAAAAAAGTGAATAGCAATTGTAAGTACAGTATTTACAGTATTTGAATGATAACCGAACAATAATTATTTGAATGAAATCAAAAACGTCTTTTTTATGAGCTTAAATTTTATAGATCTTTTAATTAGATACATGATGTGTAATCGTCTTCATCTGTATTTATTATTCTTATTAACTGATAAACATAATAACTAAATCTGAGGTAAAAGAAAATTTTACCAGTTTAGTCTCTATTTATGAAGCCCGGTGGCTTAGTGGCAACGTTTCACGCTCCCATGACACAGGTCCGAGGTTCGATCCTTGGGCTGGGCAAGGTTGACTCTGCCTTTCATCCCTTCAGTGGGTCGATTAACTGAGTACCAAACATGCTTGGGAACTAAACACTGGGGGTATTACGTTCTACCTAACTGGGACATATGCTTCGCACCCCAGGGCCCTCGGTCATGAAAACAGTTATGGGCACTGTAGGCCTTGGCCCACATGGGCTGTCGTGCCATGGAGTTTAGTCTCTATTTATTTCCCTTCAAAATAAGAATCTATTAGATTGCGTTTATATCAGCAAAATAACTGAGACAATGGTATTAACTACTTGATGTGAGCAATGGCGAAAACAATGTGTAACTGAAATAATATTTCAGAGACATCAATTGAATCTATTTTTGATGTAGAAATCAGTTTGTGGTTTGTCGATCAATTTATTTTTTACATGACCCAAAAAATTGTGCTTGTTGATAAATCAATATATACAATAAATGTGATCTATACCTCTTCATTTAATCAGTAATGAAGATGTTATAATTAGATTTTTATAGTCATTTTGTATTACATCTTCAACATTACTAATTTTTTGTTATTTTTTTACTTTATTTATTTTGTTTTTATTTAATATTTTATTTTTATTTATTTATTGACAGAAAAGATCACACGATTGTAAATTATGGTAAGCATCATTGTTCGCAACTTTGGAATTCTTTTTCTTTATAAGAAATGAGCACCTCTTTTCATTTCAAGTATTATTAAAATAATTAGTTTTATAAATATTAAAATAAGAGAGAGAATTATGAAGAAAAAATGTTTTTTTCGAATGTTTTGAAATATATCGAAATACGTAACGAACCATAATAACCCCTGAATAAAGTAGTTAAAATTATATGCATTAATATATAATTTTAACTGTTTTTATTAATCGCTTAAAACAATTTACTTTCGGTTCATTAATAATGGATATGACTTTAATTACGCGAATGCATGAAGAACAAATTTCCAACCTAAATTTCACATTTCTTACATTGAATTTTTTTTTTTAATTTTAACATCTATAAATATTTTGCATTCTTATTTAAGTAATATTAATGAAAAATATTTAATAAACGCTTAACTTCACACCTATAAAATACATATGTACCACAAAATAAGTAAAATGAATAATATATATGTATATATAATTATATTTTTAAATGGTCAGCGTGCCTGACTGCGGATAAGGAGGTCCTGGGTTCGAATCCTGGTTCGAGCATGATTGTACTCTTTCTATCTATCCTGTCTTTGTCCTTTCTGTGTATGAATGTGTTGTAAATGGTTGCCTACCCTATAAACGAGTCCTTATGGCATGTGTGTACTGAGGAAGTTGGACTCCACACCAAAATATGGTTCAGTTGGAAAAGTGGAGCAGCGCACCCTATATTACCAGCCTAGCTGGCACAAGACGACACAACAACAATTATATTGAAAACATAGTTTTTTAACATTTTGTTATTTGCATTGATTAAATTTGCTGTTTAATAGAATGCATTTTGTGTTATAATAGAAATATTGCTAAATATGCAAAGCATTTAAGTTTCCCAAAATGTATTTCAAATGCTATTGAAAAACATAATTAAAACTGTATATCTATGAATTATAATTTAATATGAATGCATTATTTAAAATTAATGAATACTCTTATTCAAAATTATCTAATAATGATATCTTTTAGGATATCATTATATCAGAGAATTTTGAATAAACGTACTTATGAATGTTCTGTAAAATTCCTACTTCATTGATTTTGCAACTATTGAAGATCACAGTTTTTTGTGTATCAAAAATTAATAAAACAGTGAGCATTGGAGAAGTATGAATTCTACTAAAATAGTATGTCCATGCACACAGTTGTTGCCCAATTTGTTTAAAAGAATTCATTTTTAAAGTCTCTTGGGTAGGGGTTCTCTAATTATCAAACAATCTCTTATATACTTTCAATTTTCAACAAAACCTTAAACATGCCTTGTTTTTAAGTGTGGAAAAATGAAAAATTCAGTGTTTTACAATTAGATTAATACTGATTTTAAAGAAATAGGGGTAATTTTATTTCAATCATATATGGTTGTGAAGGAGTAAAATGTCTTATTATATATTTCCTAACTCATAGAGATTAGGATTTAAATTGACATTTTATGGAAGGAAAGTGTGTGTTATCTCATTCTCAATAGTTTTCAATTAAAATTATATATCTTGAACTAAATATTAACATATATAGCTAACAGGGTTCGATTTATCCTACTTGAGACCCAGATCAAAATCTTTTTAGTCCCTCCCCTCTTTCTGCTTCACAACAACATACTTTCTATACAAGTTGGCAAAGAACTCTTTTCGAGTGACAACATAAACTATACTTTCTATTCGATTTGGCGTCCTTCTCTGATGAGAAGATCCGGGACAGTTGCCCTATATGTTCATGCCTTAGCCAGGCTCTGATAGATAAATAAGATTTTTACCTTAACATTAAAAAGTACTCTCTCGATCTAAGAGAGAGAATGAGAGAGAGAGAGAGAGGGAGAAAGATGTGAAACATGGGAAAACCAAACCGGACTTTTGAAATAGTATTGTATCAACAATTTCAGTTTTTTATTTATGTTAGCTCTAAATTATCAAAGAAACTTTAAGGAAAATGTAATGTTAAACATAACAGCTAATAATACCTAAAGTATAATGAGAATTTTTAGATTTTCACAACTTAATTATTTCCTGTTGTTGTTGTTACTTATGATACTTGGACAAGCCAAGTTTACTTTGCCGTCGGTTTATTGAATTTAAGTCAGTAGAGTGCGTTTTTCGCTTAACCAGGGCACCACGAAGGTGAAAGTACGACTTTGCTCTAAGACTCCTCCGATAGATGGCACCACCGAAGTACCCGCTCCCTTTATTTTGACATTGATCTGGAGGGGGAGGAAATTTTCTTCAGACCATTACACTCATGGTAAATAGTTATTTGTGAGTTTAACTTAAAATAGCTGTAAAAAACCTTCTATGGAAAGAATAAAGTTGATTTAACATTGTGATATTTTTCACACATTATCAACATTGTTTCCCGAAATCTGCTCCGTTAATTTATGACTGAAAATTATGAAAATATTTACTTATGACACATATACTATGTCATTAATAATTAGCGAGATCAGTGTTTAAAATCTTATAATGCAGAGGAAAACTCGAAAAAATTTCAATTTTCCATGTACACAAGTACATTTAAATTTTTCCCATTAAATGACATTTGCTTGAATTAGTTAGCAACTTGATTGAAAAGCAATGACAACATCAAATTACTAAATTTTTTTTCTTAATATGACGTCCAAATTTTTCTCTTTAAAATATGACGTCCATCTTCGTCATGCTTAATGAATGATTAAAACATTTCTCTCTCTCTTTCTAGAAAAATAATAATCAATAAATAAACAACTCAGCAAATTATCACTAAATTATTAAATAAGGTGAAGACATATTATGTTTCTGAATCTCCGTAAGAACGATAGCATTCAAATGTATTTCGAAACCTAAAATCTGAACAAAGGAGAAAATAAGCATAACTGTAGTGTGGCGTTGTGCTAAACAAAATAAAATCATTTGAGAATTTTGAATTAATTTCACTTTTGTAACTTTTAATTAACTTTGTACAATTTATGAAACTATTATTTTTAAAATTTATTAAGTGTATAAAAAATTTATAGTTAACAAATTCATTGGAAAAATTATTCTTCTAAATAGAAATTATATATATATATATATATATATATATATATATATATATATATATATATATATATATATATATATATATATATATATATATATATATATATATATATATACTTGTATACAAAAATTTTATTTGCTTCATATTAATAATTTATTTGATCAATCAGATTTGATATTTGTTATCTAAAAGGCATTAATACATACCTCCTTTAAATTAGTATTTATATTATTGAAATCTGTATATAGGTATGTCTTTCACTGTTTTAATACATACCTTCATAGCTATATATATATGCATGTATGTGTGTACAGGCATATTAATAAACCAAGTTTAGTCTATAAAGTAATTATGAATGGTTTTGGAATGCAAACATTTTTTAGAAATTCTAAAAGTCTAATGAAAAACAGAAACTCAGAAAGAAAGATTAGAGCCATCTGATCCATACTGCACCATTGGAATAGTATTTTGACAGCAATTTCATATTTTTTTATTTATACTCTGTGCAAGTAAATGAATTTTATAAGCTGCATAACATGTTAAATATAGCTGTTGGGAATAGAAAGTTAGATCACTAAATTATGAATTTTAAAATTTTATAGCTGTTGATTATTTGTTCAATTAAATTTTATGTAAAATGGCTATAATTGACTTTTTTTACTTTCTATAGAAAGAATAAAGTTGTTTTACCACTGTAATGTTTACAATTTATTTGTCATTTGTTCTTCCTGAAATTTAGTCAATTGATTTAACACTGAAAAGTATTAAAACATTTATTTATTTCGTATGTATACTGATAAACGAACGTGAAAATTTCTAAGATTTATTTGATTTGATTGTTTTTGGAACAAATACAAACATGTCTATTTATATGAGTATAAAGTATGTCTTTAATTTCAAATATTCAATTTTTTTTTTATGGAAATTTAAGTCATATTAATTTGAAGAATGATATTTATTTATTTTTCCTTGATTATTTACCAACAAAAATATAAATTTTCTATGTAGATCTATAAATTCTGATTTAATGTAAGTATTCATAAAAAATGTTTTCATCAAAGATACAACTAAAGAAATGTGTGGAACCGGATTTATTTTACTTCAGAATGTGGAATGTAATTTTCTTTTCTTTCATCTCTTCAAATGAACTTATAATGGAAGTCCGCGGGAAACTCGGATCTACAAAAGCACTCGAATGGAAATTCCGCTTAGGCGCGATGAAAAGAGAGCGGCCGTAAAACAAGGGTGTCGTAAAAACGGCCGAGAAAGAGGCTCGTCGCGTGTCCTATCAGCGGGAATCCTAACAAAGCAGGACAATAAAAATATCCAGCTCGTGTCATTTGGCGAAATCCAAATCGGCAAATCTGCTGAGCAAGTGAGCGATCCAATCCTTATTCTCCCCGAAGGCTGTATCATATTGCATCGTAAGCGACATAGCAGCTCCTCAGGTTGTCATGGAGATGACCTCCACAAGATTTGAGTTACGTCGGGTAGTTGCTGGGCGTTTCCTTAATTAGGCGGAGCAACTCTTAGCCACGCCTTTCATATAAAATGAGTGATGTGTTTACATTTTCGTAACGATATGACAGGTTTACACGGTCGCGAGAAATCGAAACGGGTCTATTTCCCAGTGAAAAACAAATGTTTTGATTGCAATGGACTCGATAGATTTTATCTGAATCTTTTCTTTTCAAGACTGTTTATCTGAAGCTGTTTTATGGCTGAACAAGAGATGCTTTCTTCATGGATGATTTTTATAAATCCCTGATAATTTCCGTTATAGTGTCCGTATTATTATTTTATATACTTTTTGATGATTTCTTAAAATATTCTTTTATTTTTTAAAACACATAGCTAAATAATGCCACATATATTATCTACTTTATTCAAATTAATTCATATTGAAAAATTCATAAAAAAATTTTAGATTTAATTTCAGTTACTATTTTACTTTATTTTTAATAAACCATTATTATCTTACAATTTTTAGCTGTTATTATTTAGATATGTATTCAAAAATACGAAACATATCTTCTAGATGTTATTGAACAAATTCAACCGTATATTTCATTAAAAACATCTAACAGACTAATATAAATCAAATGATAAAGAAAATTCAAAAGCAATACGTATAAATCATTTACGTTCGTATTGGATCAAAAACTAACACCCACTGAATATATTATTAATTAAGCTAAGTAAAATTGTGCTGTAAGAATAGATATATCAGATATGATAGCTAAATGGTCAGCTCATTATTTTTCAGTACTTGATTGATTTTTTATATCACTTCCTTGGTCAATGCTTGCACGGATTAAAAAATTTCCATTGTAGTCATGATCAAACCAGCACTTCAATGCTAAATGTAATAAGCAAACCTACAAATAAATGCAATGATTCTTATTGTTTTCATACCTGAAAAAGAAATAAAAGACAATCATATTTTTATGAGTCTCTTGAATCATATTCATAGTCAAATTAAAAGCGTATAATTAAAACAATTTTAAAATTATTTAGTTAAAAGGATATATATATATATATATATATATATATATATATATATATATATATATATATATATATATATATATATATATATATATATATATATATATATACATATATATATACAAATATTTTTATCAAGTATAAAATATTTTGATTTTTAGACTGTTTTATTTTAATTATTGCAATTTTGAATTTTTTTTTCAAAATAATATTTAAGAGCGGTGTACTTGAGTGACTCAAAATCCCACTCACATAGTCTATTTTTTCAATGAAACTTTAAAACTCCTTTAAATGAATGATAATATAACTTTAAATAACAAATAATAATAACTTATTCTAAATTTAAATTTCCTTTACACTAGTGTTGGATTTCCAATTACTAGATAAAAATGTAAACTTTTATCAAGATAAATTTTGAGGAATATTTGATAAAGAATTAAATCATTCACATTGTTTTCCTTAACATATTTTGTAATTAAAAAAAAGGAATTTGCTCTATTTGCAGAAATAATATTTATAGAAGAAAATTCATAAATTCTCATTACAGTGGTCGAAAAATATTGTGACGAAAATTTAAAAAAGGACCTTCTTATGAGTGTAAAAATCAGCTTTGTCAAGATTCACCAAAAATTCAAGTGATCGCTTTTGAAAGTTAGCTTACAGTAATAAATATATTAACAAAATTTAAATTCAAATCATGTAATAGGAAAAGTAATGTAAGCTAAATATAGTATATTAAATAATTAGTGTGTTAATGATTTTTTTCAAAGTTTTCCAAAGATGGGAACAAAAATTCAAGTTAATAAATGAGATGAGTAGCTGTTGTATATATATGGGCTGTTGAGGGCATATATATGACTGGCTTAAGGTAGATTAAATTTAGAAGTTTTTACTAATAATTTCGCCTTTGTCAGAGCAAACGACTGAAACTGACTTTACTTTCGCCGAGGATTAGAAGAAAGCTATTGAATATTTCGACACACGAAAGATGTTTAAGGTCATCAACAAAAGGGTTATCGGACTTTATTAATAAAGTGGGTGACCCGAGCAACTGGAACTAGGAAATATTAACTCCAATGGGTTTGGAGTTAATAGTACAAAATAATGATAAAAGCAGAGGTGCCCAATATAATACAAACCCAATTCTAAGAAGAAGGTCATCAACAGAAATCATTTGCCAGCTTTTTCTTACATCTCAATGAAATAAGATTTGTATACATGGGGTGTGAAGCACAAAAAAATCATTTTTAGGAAATGATTTTTCAGATTTTCGATAAACTGAATAGTTTAGCTAATAATATTCCAGTTTTAGATATTGCTCATATAATAATTAGAGTAAAATAAAATTGTAGAATTTTATAATTTAAATTTAAACAGATCAGCCTTTTGATCGAAATAAAGAAATATATTGGGAATAATGATACATTGAATTTTCAGTGTGAAATGTGGCTCTATACTCATTTTAAGATTGCTATTGTATATTTATATGCTCTATCTTTTGTACACATAGCTGCAATTATAAAAAGTTGATTGTGGGGTAAATCTAAGATTACGTGTAGACTATTAAATTCCTATTAACCTAATATTTCTCATACCCAACTAATGCAAGAAGATCAAGATTTTTTTATCAGCTTTATTTTTTAAAAGCAATTATCAATTTCATTTAATTCATGCATAAAAACATATATTACATTCAAAAATTTCAGTAAATTAAAAATACAAATTGCCTTTTATTGAAATGAAATCTTTAAATATGACCTTATATTGAAATTGTAGGTAAAATCAAAACAAGATAACATAACTATAGCAGCCAAAAATTAACATAATTTAAAAGGAATTTATTTAAAAAGTAAAATAAATCATTCATAATTTGTTAAAGATTTATTTTATTTATTAAATATCAAATGAATAACCAAACTCGCATACAAAAATGTTTTATCCAAAATTATTATTTATAATATGTGAACAAAGGGTATAAAATTGTCTCAAATATATGTGCCTTCAATTTTTTTCTCATTGTTTGGTTAGCACACTCAGTTGAAATTAAAATTGAAAATATATATTTCCATTAATATCCTTTATTAATATCCCTTATCCATTAATTTCTATTAATTCCTTTATTTTAAAAATTTAGCGATCTGCTTAACAACATTTATTGTATTTTAAATAGTAATTTATTCTACTTTAAAGAGACAGTTAAGGAAAGGTATTCTTATTAAATATTGAATTTAGCGTCCTAATAATATAATATGAGCCTATGGCTGCAATTATAATTTTCGTTATACATTCTGATAAATTACTTAACAGTTTATTGTACTTCTTTCATTACGCAACTCAGAATTCTCTATCGGTAAATTTATGCTACCCATATGATAAAGAAGCTAATGTATGGTTTTTTTAAAGACATTGGTATGAATTTTTTGGCTCGTGGTGACAAACGTGGGGGTTGTTGCATATTACATATCTTTCAATTTAGTCTAAAATTCAAACTAAAATAATGCATAGAATTGCGTCAGACGACACAGATAATTTCTATTCTTCGTAAGATATATCTATACAAAAACAGAAATGTGAAATTTACAAAAGAACTTAAGGCAACTTAAGTGAATCGTACTCTTCTTAGTTGGTTTTGACCTAAACCATCATCAAAACTACTAAAAAATACATATCCTTAAACTATTAAAGGAGAAAAAAATCACTACTTTAATTAAAAGATTAACATGAAAAGGGTTTAAAATCTCCGCTTTTTTTTGCAAAGTCTTACGATCAAAAATGCTCCTCCTAAGTTAAATAATCACCGAATACTTTAATGTTTATAGTATTTGTCATAAATAATAATGTACTTTGACCGGGCAAAAAGCCAATGCTTGTTTTCTTGTCGCAACATACCGGCTGAATGTTAGTGATGGGTGAAAAGATCTCCAAAGGAGTCATTTCTTTTCGGCTGACGAAACACAAAGGTCGTTGATCAAAAACTATTTATCACCACGCTGAATGGAATGAAGCTAACAAGGAATATCGACAGCTCAGAACATAAGCTATCTCGACTAAAAAACCAAAATACTGCAGCAGTACCTCCCTTTGACATTTCATAGACTACTTAATGACGCCTCGCCTCTAAGCTAATGGTCTTCTTTCTCCCATTTGGTCTTAACAGGAACCAAAAAAAAAAAAAAATAGAGAAAAAGAAAAGGCTACATAATAAAGCTCAACCAAATCAGCCTTCTAAAAAGAATCTTCATCAAAAGCATCTGATCCCCCGTTCACTTGATAAACGACCTTCGTCTTGTCTCCTCTTTCGTGCCATTTCTCTTCTGCACCATTTTTCTTTTCCTTTCCGATTCCTTTTTTTTTTTCTTCCTCCTCGTGTGTTCTTCGTTTTCTTCTTTTGGAAATTTATTTATTTATTATTTATTTTTCATAGAGAAGCCTCGACTTCCTCGCTCCGAGGATTCCCGGATGCTCGGGAAACAAAAGACGAGGAAGAGAACAGGAGGAGAGGAGAGGACTTGGACACGTCCTTAATGGGTTGGTCCATTTGTCATGCCCGCGGTCATCAATCCACTGGGACATTAGGTTCTTCAATAGATGCCTCCGTGTATGTCTATGTATGTGTGCAGATATGTCGCCGCCACACACTCACACTCTCCGTTCCTGCAGTGGTGCTCAGTCGCCGTCAGCTTCTGCTGGCAACTCTCACTCCCTGACAGTTGCCAAGGAACTGTGCACAAATTATCAAACTCAGTTTGTTGTGCCATTGAGTATAAGTAATTGAAGAACAGAATAATAGGCATTGAACTCTACATTAAACACCACTATATCATGTTTGATGAGGATATCCATTGATTTTTTTATTATTATATCTGTTATTGATGAGATTTAATAATATAGTATGAAATAAAAACAACTTTTTAACTGGTTCGAAGAATTCTTTTATTACTGCTCCTCAAGTCATGAATTTAGCAAATACTCTGTTTTAAATAATTTTCTGCATTTAAAACATTAAAAAAATTACATTATGCTCATCAGACGTACGATTTTAATTAAATCAATTCTTATTTCACGGAATACATGATAATTGAATCAATATAAGTTTAAGTTAATCTGAGATTTAGTAAAATGTGTTATTGATGTATGTATATAATTCACCTATTCAGAATAATTTAATTTTTTTTGTATATGTGCATTCTCAGATTCAAAATAGAACTATATCATATATTATAAACCCTAAAAATATTTCTTGTCTTCTATTTATTTTAAAAATTCTTAATCTTGTTTTGGCCATGGATTTTAGTAACTGATCCAAAAATGAAGAATCGTTTTTTTCTTTGCGAAAGTATAAAAACTTCTTCAATATTAAATTACGTACTATAAGTTCAAATGTGTAATAAACTTCATTTTTATATTTTTCGGGTGATATCCTCTCTTCAAATTTCTCATTTTATAATGATTCAATTAATTATTTATTAAAAAAATTAAATATTAAAAAATTATTATATTGACATAAAAGCAAACATAAGCATGAAATATTTTAATTAATAATAAAACTATTAATCAATTAAACAGAAAACAAGCTAATTATTTCAGCTAATATAAAATAATTCAATTACTATCGATTTTATTAGCTACAAAATCAATTTTGAACCACAAGGGAGCACCCTTCCAAAAGAAAACAGTTTCAAATGAAGAGGAATGAAATGAAACTAATAAAGTTCTGTTAACTATATATATATATATATATATATATATATATATATATATATATATATATATATATATATATATATATATATATATATATAGCCTACCGGTGCCTGAGTGGTTAGCGTTCCTGACTCCTGAGCTGTTGGTCCCGGGTTCGAATCCTGCTTCGGGCATGGCTGTTACTTTCTTTCTCTGTTCTCTCTGTGTTTCTCTGTCCTTTCTTCTGTGATGATGTATGAATGTGACACACCCTATAAAACGGGTTTGTGGTGGTATGGCGCGGGCAACACTACTCGCCTCCGTGACTTGGTTCACAGGTGCTCGCTGGGTAACGACAAATGAGTAACAGTTACTGGCCCTGTTGTGGCATAGGGTTCGTGACCTAATGTTCCCACCGTTGGATATATATATATATATATATATATATATATATATATATATATATATATATATATATATATATATATATATATATATATATATATATATATTAAGTTCAAGCATTTAAAATACTCATTTTAAAAGCATTTTATAGAAATATATTGTCTGGAAAAAGGAAAATAATGGAAATGAAATTTATATATATTCATATACTAAGAAATAATATAATAAAATCCTTTATATTAAACTAAACTCTGTTAGTTATCTTTCCAGCCCATGTGGGCCAAGGCCTACAGTGCCCATCTCTTTTTTCCTGACCTAGAGACCCTGGGGTGCGAATCATTTGTCCCGGTTAGATTATTAGTCTGACGCAAAACCTCCAGTGTTTAATTCTCAAGCATGCTTGTGGTACTTAATTCATAGACTTACTGAAGGGATGAAAGGTGTAGTCGACCTCTCTCAGCCTGAGGATCGAACCTCGGAACTGTGCCTTGGGAGCGCGAAACACTGCCGCTAAGTCACCGGGCTTCAATTTTTTATACTAGAGAAATGAATCTTCACCTATTAATTTCATAATCACGCAATATTTCTTGTAAAAATTATGGTTTGAATTGAGTTCGAAATATCTAAATTTAAATAAATGTCACCTTTAATTTATATCAAACTTATGCTTTAAGAAAAAACTTTAATATTTAATAATAAACTTCAATGTAGCAGTCTTTGACAATGTTATAGATATTTAGACGAAGCTTTTTTATTCTTAGTCTATACTTTAAGCTGTTATATACAATATGAGTGGTTTTTTACTGAAATATTTTTTACGTTATCAAAATTGTTTTTCTGTTATTGTGGAATAACAATATTAATAATAGTTTCAGAAGAATAGAAAGGGAGTGTTCTAATAAAATTATACAACAAAAAGTTGATCAGGAATTTTATTTGTAATATTTGCTTCATTTATATTTTTAGGTAAAAATAAATAAAGAAATTAATTGAGAAAAAAAGGAAATATTTCACACATTGCTTAAATTTTATTAAATGCATAAACTGGGATTATTATTAATATCATTAGATAAATATAGTTTTTTTATATCAAAAAAGGAAAATATTTCTTCAAAGATTTGCTTTGAATTCAAAGAATTCATTTATAAAGTAAAAATGCATAAGAAATATTCCCTATTTTTTAAAGTAATTTTATTTGTGACTCAAATACATTCTATCAAATGCTTTAAATAACTAAAAATATTTTTACTTTTCATTTGATAGCATTTTAATGCAAAATAGTTGTTCATATTTTGATGGAAAGATTTTTGGACAAATGAAGATTTTCAATTTTGGGGTTTTCTGGAATTAATTTATGTGTTAATAAAATCTGCCGAAAAGTATTTACAAAGTTGTATTAGTTAAAAATCACTGCAGTCATAGATTTTACGACTCATGTGAACGGGTAAATAATTCAAATTAATTGTGCGTTACTCATAAGTTCGTAACTGCATAATCGACACAGTCGTATTAAAACTGTGTGGTTCTTATATTACATTTAAAAATAATCGAGACATTAGAATTATTTATCTTATTGTTACTTGAGTTTTTATATAAGCAACTGTTATGAAGAATACGGATTAATAATTATAATATCGTATAATGAAGAAAAGTTAGTAGCACTTTACTTGGAAGTACAAAAAGTTTTACTCTAATAAATAAATTTAGAGGTTTATTTATAGAAAATGTAGGTCTACTTTTGTACGCGTCTATTAATACACATTTGACTATTGTTAAAGCCTGACTAAAATGAAAAAATGGTTATGCTACTAAGAAACTGAACGCTCTTACGGAAACTGAGTATTTCTTCAAACAATTAAGGAAAGCAGATAATTTCTTCAACCAATGGTATTCAATGTAATTATTCCGATTAAGAATTAGTAGTTGATGAAATAAGAAAAATATTAGAAATTATCCCAGAAAGGGGGGGGGGTACAAGAGGTTACTTAACTCAAACAGATGACTAATAGTTACGATTTGAGACATTCTTTAGTGCCTGAAAAATCAAATGGTTCTGAAATATTACCCAGTTATGGATCACAATTTTTTGTAAAAAAAAAAAAAAAAAATCATTTCAAGTTTTTTTTATGCAGAAAGTTCTTTTTCAAGCATATTTTCAAAAGCAGTTACTCAATGTATTCACTTCTGGCCAATAAAATTGCAGCACTAAGAAAAATTAATTGTTTATTGGAAAAATACATTATACTGGCAATAGTAGTAAGAAATTAAATTTCAAGAAGTTTGTGGAGAAGCCTAGATCCTGAGAAATTACTATGAAGTGTAAACTCTTCTGGATGCAATAACAGTCTTAATCGCCTGGACATTGATTCAAGTAGGGGTTGGATAGCACATACATAACTACACTTGATCCAACAACTTCAATACAGTAACGTACTTCGTCTGCAGTGGCATACGTATGTGGACTAGCCAGTCGTTCGGCAACCATTGATTATACGTTTTTTATTGATGAGAGATCAAAGAAACGCGCTGGCCAAAGTTGTAACTAAAGATTTTCAATGTTAAAGAAGATCCGTACAATACAAAGAGCATGCTGTTTTCAATTATCCGGTATGGATATAGTGTCCTGCAGGATTCGAATAGAAAGTAGAGCCGCAAACTTTAACAACAGAAAAATGCCGTCATCAATATATCATACATCAACATAACAAGAGAATAACAAGGATGACCAAAATGTGTATCTATTTGAGACCTATAATATTATTCACACATCAATAGTAAAATGATTGTTATAAGGAATACACGCGTCAATAGCCTTAAAATATTCTAAAACTAGATGTATATTTCCTTAGACCGGGCTTACTCAAAAAGTTTTAACTAGAAAATATTTTCTTTTCTTGGAAAAAATTATTAACAATTTTAACTTGTTTCGGAATAGGACGAGAAACACTTTGAATATGAATTGAGTCGTAACTATCATCTATCATAACTATAAAAGATGCTCGACTTTAATTAAGTATGAATTTGTTACATGGGAAATATCGTGGCACAGAAATATAATCGTGTGAATTATGAAGAATTGTTCAATATTGTATAACACATTCGGCCATATATTGTAAAGTGGGAATTTGGTGGTATTCAATCATTAAATATTAGAGAACAGCTGATTTAATACATCAGAATTTAAGAAGTGGTTTTTAATTATATCTTCAACATACTATTTTTTACAAATGCAGGAGTTATTACTCTGATAGTATCTCAAAGAGTAATACTATCAGAGTTATTACTCTGATAGTATTACTCTGTTAGCTGATGGCCCATTATGTAATCGGATGTGACCAACGTTTCATTACTGGAAGAATCAGAATTATTAGAAAAAACTATATTATGGTGTTCTCTTATTAATTTCTAACGTTTAAGCATCATAATAATCATTAATGTTTACCGTACTGATCCAGAGTTCATTGCAACACCTAAAAACTTTCTTCTAAAAAAGAATTTCTGTTCCAGTTGGCATTAGATAATACTGACATGCTGACACGAATTGCCTTTCATTAACATTTTATTCTTTCTCTGATGTTCTTGATGTCACAGAAAAATCTATTATTGTCATGCTCTTACTATATCTTCTTCTCGTTTGATTCGATCTAACTCGTTCGAAGTTCATTTAGCGCATTATTACAAATAATACTGCTATTTAATAATGTCATCGACTTAACAAGAATGTGAAATACGTGATCATTGATTTCGTGTTAAATAATCTGCAGTCTTTTTAGATCACTTTGAGGAACAATGAAAATGAATTTGAATGATTGCATTATTTTATTAACTACACATATTAAAGTTTTTCGGTTGAATATAATGTAGAAAATTACATTTCAGCACTTAAACCTATTTCTTCACTCTTTTTATAAAGTGCTTTTCAATAACGCATTTTCTGTTCAATTCATTTGCCCGCCCAATAAATACCTGTGCTTAATACAAAAAAATTCAAGTACTTTGGACATTGACTTTATGCTCTTATATTTTGAACAGTCATTAGGAAGTAAACTTGAAGAACAATTTTTTTTTCAAAAATATTGCTGTTTTCATCTATTTTAATGAGATAATTACTTTCACACGTTATCGTAAATTTATTAATAAATCAGTTTTTACATATAAATGTTTAATTCTCATTCTTATAGGTTCATCTGCTGATCATCCAAAATGCAACACTCTGAAGGAAGCATGAAAATCACGTGAAATTTACATCACGTGTTTGTAATGATGAAATATGCCAATCATTAGCATTGAAGTGTATTCGCTGATTGCATATAACTGCAGTGTTTTTTAGAAGCACAATATAAAGAGAGAGGAAATTATTGATTTAAAATACGGCATTTTTTGTGAGTTATTTAATTATACATCGTGCGTCCTTCGAGCAAATTTCTCAATTAGACTGAAGAAGGAGGGGAACTACCGCAAGGTGTTCATATCGTTGCATGTTCCATGACTCAAAATTACAGACGTTTGTATGGCCAATAATGGATGAATGATGGACATAGATTTCAGAACTGAATGATGTTAACTTTACTGACGAATACTGCTTCTGCTTACAAGACCACAATGGTCAGATTCGAGTCTAGAGACATCGGGATGTGCACCAGCATACTTCTAGGTTTCAGCTGCTGGACTTCATAATTTATAATCAATCAATCAATGTTCAAGAGCTCTTCGTTGCCTATCAGATTGAATTGTTTCTTCTTTCGACCAATCGAAAACTAGTCTGGAATAGACCTAGTCTGGAATAGACCACCCCTTCCTACAACAGATCAACTTTGGAAAAATGGGAAAAACATATGACTTACTATATCCCAAGGATACATCCAAAGCCTTTTTAATTCTATGTCAAGGTAGGTGGCAAAGGCTATAGCCAACTATGGTACCTGCATTAACAACTGAATTAGAGCAGTGGCGGCATGGTTGGTCAGAGCGTTGTTCTCATCATGTAAGTAGTGAGTTCGTATCCCGGGTTAACCGAAGATCCATCATGTTCACTATAGGTGGCTGGGGCTCGCTAAAACTTAGCGTAATTACGCTGTCCTCTAAGAGAAATGATACCTCTGGAGATGGCAGGTTAATTATTGGGGGTCTTCTCCTTGGTCCCTGCTTCCAAATCACGAAGACTCCATTCGCTTGTTTCTGTATAACTGGTAAAGCCCAGCTCAGGACTAGGTATCGGGAAGCATGCTGGTGCAACAACAACTGATTTTATCACCATCCACACTTCAAAATAGGAGATAATTTCAATCATTTGACATTTGTATAACATATTAGTTGTTAAAAAATTTGCTGCGATACCTCTGACTTTCTTAGAGCTGAATTTTAGGTGGTCAGCAGTGTATTTATTTGTTTCATAAAATTTTGTCCAAAAATTTTTTTGTTCTGTTAATATTTGTCCAGATTTTTCTTTCCTTTGTGAACAAAAAGCTATATTTTTTGTTCCGATTTCAAAGGTAACTGTTGACTACATTATCTGATAAATATTGAGAAAATATGACCAAAGTATCAAATATATGATTACAAAAAAGTGTATGATTTTTGTTCAAAATGAGTTTTTTGTTGATTAAGTTAATTCAAAATCTTAAAAATTATTATTTTGTAAGTTGCCTTACCTCAAACTGGCTTGGATCATTTTTTTTCCTTTTAAAATTCTGCATTTTTTTAATTTAAAAAATTAAATTTTTTTCCCCGGAAATGTAACAACTAACATGTAACAATTTAATACTAAACTGTTTATGCCTCATTTTATGAAATATTCAGAAGGTTTGTAAGCTATTCAATTCTTTATCATAACAATTCATTCTTGGTGTATTCTTTTTCTAATGCATTTAGTGGTGCAATTAAAAAAAAAGAAAAAAAAATGGTATCAAAATGATTTCTCTCGCAAAAAATAAATTAACATCAATTTCATTATAATGAAGTTAAATTTAGTATCATAAATATTCACTGACATTTTAAATTTACATAAGCGGTTACTCAGTCTTTTACTTTGAAATACTAGTTAGAATCATATTCCATTTTTAAATATGATTGATTGCAAATAAAAGCTAAAAAATAAGTTTCAGGGAATTTCGGAGCAACATGCGTTCAGCACATGCCATTTCTTTGTTTATTAATAAAAACATTGTGTTTTAATTATTGGTGTTCGATTAAAACATCTCTTTCAATTTTCTATAAAAAAACTAACAAATGAAATTAAAGCGCAAGTGATATTATCTCGGTAATTATGATGGTTGCTCATCATTCTTCCCCATTTTCGAGTTTTATTAACTGAGAAATAACTTAAATCCAAGAAAAGTGGCTATGCCTCAGAAACAATGAAAGAACAACCCCTTGAAAAGTCATCTTTTCCACCCGGCAAAAACTTTTTACGTTTGCCTCTGCTATTCCCCCGCCCCCGCACGTCAATGCTCTGAATACCCTCCCCAACAGCTCCCTATCCACCTACCCCGGTCTGTAATCGGGGCACAAACGATAAGCGGAGATGAATGGCCGAATATGGGGGTGGGATGGGAGTGGTGCACGGGGAACCCACGTGATAAATGATGGCCCCTCCACCCTCTTCCACTCTCTCCGGCCCCGATGCTTGGATGATTTTTGACGGGGGCCCCGGCCCCATCCCATCCCAGTGCGCACAAGACGTGGATGAATGGACCGAAAGAACGAACAGAGAGAGAGGGCTTTGCTTATCTCTTTGTTAGCCCTGGCGATACGAAAAGGTGGGGGTGGAGGGATGGAAGAGCGCAGAAACTCCGAAAAGAATGAGGAAGAGCAAAGAGGGAAGGAAAAATTGAGATGGGGCTAAGACGCTCCGTATCCGCCGCCACCCCCTTCTTCGGAAGATGCTCCCTCCCTCTGTCTCTCAAGAAAAGAGCACGAAGAGTGGAGCGTGAGGAGAGAAGGGATTTTTGGCGCACAGCGAAGAAAACGGTGCAAGTCGTCTGCCACCAGACAATATACACCCCCATCCGCCCCCACTTTCACCAAAGTGCTTTATTGATGAATATGCGATGATCGCTTGTTGTTTGGGCACGGCTCTTCATTAATCACAGTTAGCACTTGTCCGTCTCCTTTTGAGGAATTTTCGCGAGAGAGTCTTCCGAAAAGGAAGAAGCGATGGATTTCGAGAGATGCATTAATTATTGGGCTATTTTTACGCGATTAGGTACAGCTGCACTTATCTCCAGGGGCTGCTTTCGAGTTTCTTGTGCTGCCCACCACCATAAATTACGCAATTAGTAATCTGGTAAGTCAGCTTTCAATTTGCCGTTCAGAAACTCGACTGATTAAAACGCATTTCATTTATCAAAGCCTGGAAATGCAATATAACTTCCGTGGCAGTTTGCAATTATTACAGTGATAAGCATTCTCTTACCCTGATCTATTATCCCCAACAAAAAGTCAATGAAATATTTTAAACTATACAAGCTATAAGGCAACCATGATTTTCTTAAACTATAAGAATAAGATAAGTATATTCTTCACTTGAACAATTGAATCCCGAAGGAGGTTTAGGATAATTAATTATATTGATAATCAATTTATTAGTAATATTTTAACGGGATTTTTTTTAAATGAGCTCACTTATCTTCTTATTCCCAAACTAGCCTACCTATCTCAAGAAACCGATTCCACATTAATCTATTAAAATTCAGCTTATTAATATTATTAGCTACATTAAAATGCATGCTTATGAATTCTCAAGTTTTTATCTTTTAAACTCTTCCTCATATGATTGAGAGTAAGAAATGCAGATCGAAATTCATATAGTTTTATAAATAACAAATTTTAGTAGTTGTAGCATAATCATAATGGCGAAACCAAAAACGCAGTCAAGTGCAATTACTTTTCGCGTAAATTCATGTTCCCTTTATTAAAAATATCCTTCTGCAGTCCTGGTATCTTAATAGCGCCCTCTACTGTTTTGCAGTGGAACTCTTCAGTGAGGGCCAAGACTTCATAAACTTCAGCAGCAAATGTCCTACCTCTCCATTTTTCACTGTAATGTTTGCTTTCATGCTAATCTGTGGTGTGGGTAGGTTAAAAATAAAAATATTTGAACCTTTTGACCCTTTATTTCTAAAATACTTTTAGCTAACCCCTCCTATACTTTATTAATATTAAATCTCCTTAAATATCAATATTCATTCGAAAATTTAATCCATATGTGTTCAATAACAATTGAGAAAAAATATCATAATCACATTTATATTAATTTCTTAGAAAAGTAATATATATGTGATTACTCAACTCCATGGCACGACAGCCCATGTGGGCAAAGGCCTACAGTGCCCATAACTGTTTTCATGACCGAAGGCCCTGGGGTGCGAAGCATATGTCCCAGTTAGGTGGTCAGCCTAACGTAAGACCCTCAGTGTTTAGTTTCCAAGCATGCTTGGTACTCAGTTAATCGACCCACTGAAGGGATGAAAAGCTGAGTCAGCCTTGCTCAGCCCGAGGATTGAACCTCGGACCTGTGTCATGGGAGCGTGAAACGCTGCAACTAAACCATCGGGCTTCATATATGTGATTATATAAGGTAATATATAATCACATTTATATTACTTTTGTAAGAAATCTTCTCCAAAATAACATACCAATCAGAATAGATTGTTTTTGTCATCATATAAGAGTTAGTATAGAATTAAACAGGCTGTAAAAAAAAGCTACAATAAAGCTGAAATTTTGAAAGCTATCATAAGATAAATCATTTATTTGCCTCAGCATTTGCTGGAGTTGCACCCAGGAAAAATGCAGCGATTTCATTAGAATCAATTGTTTCTTTATTGGGCAATCATAAAATGCCGCAAATGCAATTTTTGATTCAGACCTTTTAAAGATGATTGTTAAGATATTATAGAAATCGTAGCAACTCCCATTACTGAAGGATGTACACGAGGTTTTGTAAGCATAACTCAATGAAGATGACTCTCAAATGCGAAAAGAACATGTCAATTAGTTATAAATATCACAAAGAGAATTTTTAATTGCTTACACGGAAAGGAAAATATTCAGAGGGCAAGAAAACGGGGCCTTAAGCACATCCCTTAGAAAATTTACTTGGCTAAACAGTAATGCTCAATCCAATTAAGAAATGATAGACATAACGCCATCTTTGTCTCCAAAAGTGATAGATCTTCTTCTTCTTTCTTATACCCTGGTCTGAATCAGACCAGGTCCATGACATCCTTCGCCTTCAAAGAATCAAGGACAGCCCCAGGACTGTATAAAAGTCCACGCTTTGAAAAGCCAATGCAGTTCAGCAGGTGTTCTGGACTGGCTTCGTTAGTATTGCACGAAGTGCAGGTGGGAAAGAAAGTGATAGATAAAGTGGATGGACCAATTAGAAGAGACTGCGTTTATGGAAAAATGCCAGACAGACAAAGATGAGCGTGCATTAAAGTGCACAAACCTGTAAAACAGGATGACCGGAAAATCTATTTAATCAGATAGCTACAATATGGGATAAAATATGGGAATTCATAATATAAAAATCATTGAGTGAAAATCTTAGACTTTAGTTATATTAAATAGATAATATTTAAACTAGTTCCTTGAAGGTTAAAATACTTAACAATGTTCTCTATTCAAGTAAAATATATTATTTTGTTTTCACGATAAATTTTTTTTATATATTTTAATTTATGTATCGATTTTTTATTGTAAAAAATATCATTTGGTTTTAGTTCATATTTTAAATGTTTTACAGTTATGGTTTTTTTAAAATCTGAGTACTTTTGCCATCATTTGTTTTATTCAAAACTAAATTATGTGTGTAGATTGCAACGAACAAATGATCAAACCTACTACTCAGAATCATTGAAAACTCATCCATATCTCAATTCTTAAAAATTAATATCAATACAAAATTTAATATGTTACAAAATGGCCCAGATTAAGAATGTATTCATTATATTGGCATAATCTAACATCATAACTTTACCAATATTTTTTATATTGATACATAATAATAGTTTGGAAGTTAAAAAAAATAACTTTCTTTAAAATTTAAATTTTTTTTGTATGTTTTAATTTGTTTTATCAATCTTACTTATTTTAATAATTTCGAATGGAGACTTTAGAAAAAGATTATGAATGGATTTTAAGTTTAATATTCAATAATATCATAATATTATCAAAGACTTTTTTACCCACGAATGTTAAGTAAGCAGAATTCTTTATGTTAAGTGAATAGAAATGGAGAGCATCTTCTTTCTCTCAGGAGTGCTTTGAAATTATTCAGCGTTTCATTGCTCAATGTTCAGAGTATACTTGCTTAATTTTTTCAATGCATTTATGATACAAAAATATATCATATTCGAATTTATCAATAAATGAAGGATTTTAGATGAGTACGTGGGGAATAATATTCAACACACCACTTTCTATGTATTTTTAAGAATGTTTCATAAAATGGAATGTGATATTTCAAAAAATTCCTCAAGTAATTCATGAAATATATTTAATAAAATACAGAATTTTTTTGTAATTTACTTTTAGTTTCTCTGAAATTAATTCTGCAGAAAAAAACTATACTTCATATTTACAGAAAGTTTGATCGTACTTCATTGATAGTGCTACTTAGCAAAAGCTACTTAAATTATCCGTAACAATTCGAAGCTTTATTTTACCAAATAATTTAATATCTTAAGATGGAACATATAGATATTGTTCAAGCAGTTTTGTAAGTTTCAGACCATTTATGTGTGATATTTTTTCTAGAGTAGACAACTAAGAATTTTGATTGGAGCAAGTTACAGCAAAAAGTGTGAATTACTCAACCCAACCGATAAAAAGTTTCACTTCTCTTATATTTTCTTTTATTTAGAAAGGATAATATTTCTAGGAATACGTTCATTTTTTTTTTTTTAGAAATGAATGTTTAGGAACTCAGCATATAAAGAATATTTCCTCCGATTCAACAATGCAAGAGAATAAGAAAGATAAGAAAAATAAAATTCCAAGATAAGAATTTTTTTTAATTTTTATTATTTTTAAAAATATTTTTTTAAAAAAATCTTTTAGTCTAAAATCTAAAAACAACTGCCTAATATAACTTAAAAACAAATATATATATAGTACGATGATGACATAAAGCTAATTTAGTCTTCATTAATTTTGTCTCAAGTTATTTTTTCCTTCATTTACAAAAAGGATGCTTTAAAATATTATGTATTATAAATGAAGTAATGTGGAATGTGTATCAGTGAGTAATTTTTTTAAATGAAAAGATTTGTTTTCCAAAATATGAACACAAGAACTATTTCTTTACAGATTTATATCAAATTAAGATATTTTAAAATATTTTAATTATATCATTAATTTGCATAGTTATCAATTAACAATTTTTGTTGAAGTCTATGAATGATTGAAAGGTTGCAATATATATATATATATATATATATATATATATATATATATATACAAAATTGTAACTATAATAAGTAGCAATAGTTTCTAAAGTATAACACACACTGTAACATACACAAATAAACACTTGTAACCATAATTACTTGTGCAGAAATTTATTTTATTACAGATTGAAATGCGTTAGTATTCTGGTGTTATCTGGTACATGATATATATTTTTTAGAATACAATATGTACTAAAAATATTATCTGAATTGTCGTCTTTATTTTGGGAAAACTAATTTTCAAAGAGGAATAAATTTGAAGACATAAAGAGAGAAAGAATGACATATATATAACTGTTGTAAAAGATCATTTCGATAAGCTGTTAGTTAAACTATTTTGTAAAGTATACACGTTTCATAGGTTGAAATAAAGTAAGTAATTCATGAAGGAAAATAAAATTAAATACATTTAAATGTAAAATATGTCTTAAAAGGTATATAAAAAATCCATTAAAATATCATTCACAAAAAACTATTTGAAATAAATAAAAATCATAAGTTTAATCTATCATATCATTATGTTATTGCATCTTATCATAATCTCATTATTATATTATTACATTTAATGTATAAAATATCTCTCTGAATCTTTTAGAAATAAATTTAGGAGGGAGGAATCGGTATAGAACAATAGTGTTGATAAAGCCGAAAATCATCCAGGTATAGAGATGACGATAAAGTGAAAGAAGAATTTTATCTTTTTCAATAAATTTATATTCGATATTGCTAAAAAAATATGTAAAACAGCCAATGGACATTAAGCATTTGGGGAGAACCTGTAGAGGATTCAGAAAGATATGAGATCTCCGAAGTGCAAGTGAGTCTGAGGAATTCTCTTCACAAAAGAATCAGGATATCATCACAAGTAAGGAATGGAAGTTATCACTGAATAGGCATTCAGTAGAGCTTATAGGTTAACATTGCGATAGGAGGATACATATTTAACATTATGAGAAATTACTCAAGAAGCATTGAAGATTTTCTTCGCGAAATTGGTTAATTCCACAAATGACCAACAAAATAGGGGGAAGCTTGTTCGCTCTTTACCTAAATTTCCCTAAATTAAAATTAATCGGAAAACTTGAGAGTGCAAGGCATCAAGTGGAACGATTTAATTCAATATTTTTAAAAGGCATTATTAAAATATATTGTGGTTCAAAATGGTAAAGTTATCTTTTTTATTTTATTTAAATAAGTTTGATTGTGATTAAAAAGTATAACATGAGTTAATTATGTGGATTTTCGGTGCACATTTTATAAATATAGTTTAGAAATATCCCTAACCTAGAACTACTTTCATTAAACCAAATCAAAGAATGTGATGTGACGAAATTTTGAGATGTAATTGATAATGAAGATTATATGACATATTTTTCCTCTTTAATCTTCCACATCTTAGAGTTCTTGAAAGATATGATGGCCATATTTTACATCTGAGAAAACATTACTAGAGATACTACATTTTAAGACAGCGATCAGAATATTTATTAGGTAAAATATCTTCAGTATACAGTAGATAGTTATACCACTGCTAAATTTATCAGAGATAAAGAGTAGACATTGGTAAAAATATTTGCTTGACTCTAAAAATTCCCGGACATTTCATTGTAGAATTTTAAAAATCCTTAGTCGAAAATGATAGGTATCTATTGTGACATTCAATATTAGGAAATATGATTTGGAGGGAGATCTTTGGATCGTAGCTTAGGTAATTGTGTTATCTTATATCCTTACAGAAGTTCTGTCAACTTAATATTATATACATTTATTATAACAACTTTTTCTTGGCAAAAATTAATAAATGGATGCATTTTCCTTCTACATAGCTAATAATTACTGTAAGAAAAAGTAAGCTCTCCTTCTTTTTTCTTTAAAAACATATATTATGGAAATAACATTTTATAACACGGAAAAGTTGCTATATTCTGACATGAAATTATTGTAGGAAAAATCTAGATCATCATTTTCAAAGTAGAACAGATGTTTGATTAAATAAAATTTTGTGGATGCAGTGCAAAGTTTAACTTGTCATTGGTTAAAATAACAAAAAGCAATTTACACCAAATTAATGTAGGGATTAAAACAAACAAAAGTATTTATAAAGAAAACAAATGAATTAAAACTGTATTAGAGAATATAAGTACCATTCAAGGATATGCTCAACAATAGCAATATGTACAGAATATATCAACTTTATGTGTCTGTAAAGGAAAGCAAGTTTGCAAATTGCATTCAAATATCAATCTTAAGTAGAAAATATTTTCCCCTTAGATTAACAAATATCATAAATATTTTGATATGATTTATATTCGTCTCTAAGACCCTATTTATATACGTGCGTGTGTGATTGTGTATTGGTATTAGTTGAGTGGTTAATCCAAAGACGGAGTTCTTAACTATTATAAATATTTCTAAATAATTTTATAAATCAACTAGAATTTAATAATACCTATGTTGAAAATAACTCATACAAGTATTTTCTATATAAAATTTCTTTTATATTTAATAATTTTCGTATGTTACCGACTTGCAACATACACCATCTTTTAAAACATGACTATTATTCATTGATATAAACTCCTTAGCTGTATGAGTTCTTAGTTTCCAATATTTTTTGTCAATTTTTTTTCATCTATTTTCATCAAATATGACTTTTATTTTTTGTTGCATTAATATGTTATTTGAGGCAGCAATAGATATTATTAAATATTTTTACTGAGTACTTTGTAAATAATTATTTTAAATAATTTGTCCAGTTCTTTAATCGTTGTTCCAACTTTTAATATAGTAAACTCATTATTAAATTGACCAAAGCGGAAACGGAAAATAAATTTAAAATGACTTATATTCAATATTTTGTCTTGATTTTTATTTTAAAAAGCACATTTCAAATAAGATGTTTATCTCCAGCAAGTAATATTGCATTTTTCTAATCTATATGCATTAAGAATTATTCGTTTTCATTTTCTCCATTTGAAGTAAAACGATTTATATATATATATATATATATATATATATATATATATATATATATATATATATATATATATATATATATATATATATATATATATATATATATATATATAATACTTATGGATTTAGCTCACATCAATGAATTGACTGAAAATTCTTAAATTTCCATGGACTGTTTAGTTATTGAAAACATAAAATAAATTGGTATTGACTTATTTTACAATGGATTTTTAAAACTTTGCATTTACGGCCATGAAACTATTTCATAAACACATAGATTCAAATTATCAAAAATTACTTTCATTTTAATTAGGGTTAAAGCTGAAATATCATAATAATAATAGAATCCAATTATTCACTATCATTCCTATTTCCATTAGTTTTCAATAAGCATTTTTCGTGTCTCTTATAGTTCCCTAAAAGGGTTGATATAATCCCATAGAGCTTATGAAAGTAATTCAAATTAAGTTTAAAATAATCCTCTGAAACATTTTAGTACTAAGAGAGGTATCATAGAAAAAAATCGTACCTTGAAATCACGTGATCATCAATATTTTCATAAATTTTCCTCTAAGAACTAAACTAAAAATAGCTCAAATGTGGGCCAAGGCCTACAGTGCCCATATCTGTTTTCATGACCGAAAGCCCTGAGGTGTGAAGCATATGTACTAGTTAGGTGCACAGTTCAACGCTAAACCCCTAGTGTTTAGTTCCCAAGTATGCTTGGTATCCAATTTATCGACCCACTAATGAAGGAAACCTTCGACCTTGCCCAATTATACAGTGATAAGGAATGCAGTGATGTTAAAATGCATTAATAAGGAAAGCAAAATTTGAACTGAAAAATTGTTGAGTTCAAACTCTTAAAGTTATAATCAGTTTCTCAAATTTATATTTCAAGTATGAAATGCTTCAAAATTAAGCGTTTATTCAAGGCTATTTTTGAACCATTAGAATGAGTTTATGTCAGAAATTAAATAATTATCACTTTTCAAATCTTCCTTCATCAGATTTCATCGTTAATACACATCTGTAAGAATCAATCGAATGGAGAAAATACAATTAAGTACTTTTCTAAAACATATCGAAAAAAATTTTCTATGGTAAGATTGTGATACTCATTTTTGTTTAAGTATATCGTATTGCTGATTGAAATTAGGTGCTTTTTTCTACAGACTCTTTGTGCATGTCCTCAGTTATTAAATCTGTAATTCTACTAAATCAAGTTAAGCTTAAATAGTAACAAAACGTAATTTATGCTTACTTTAATCTATTTTCAAAAGTATTAGGCAAACATAGTTTTTACAACGCACCCAAGCTTTCAAAACTTCTTTTTAAAAATGAGTGTTTTTTGTTTGTATATTTGTCGGTTTTATTCCAAAAAAACACTTTGAAAAGAGAACAGATTAAATCAAATTTTCTTCTTTATATGACTAGAAAATTTAGAGACGCTTATTTTTTACCATTTCAGAATTTGTAGAGATGTAAATGATAGTTAAAATTTATAAATAAAACACCTATTTCTAAGATAACAAAATAAGTTTTAAAATAACAAAACTTTTGTATAATGATTTATTAAAATTTTCTTAGTTATCAACTCTCTTCAGCAGAATTCAATAATACAAAATATAAAACAAAATAAGCAGACGTACACAAAACTATTGGAATCTATAAAATAATAATCCCTTTTCCCTTCGCGAAAATTTTCTTACTCAGATATCACTCGCAAATGCATTGTAAATATAATGTGCCGACCAATTTGTCTAGTGGTCAGCGTGCATGACTACGGATAAGGAGGTCCTGGGTTCGAATCCCGGTTCAGGCATGGATATACTTTCTCTCTCTATCTTCCGTCTTTGTCCTTTCCTTGTATGAATGAGGTGTGAATGGTTGCCTACCCTATAAACGGGTACCTATGGCATCTGTGTAGAGCAAAGTCGTACTTTCACCTCCATGGTGCTCTGATTAAAACGTAAAGACGCTCCCAATCGACTTAAATTCGCATAGCATAGCGAGCTTGGCTTGTCCAAATGTCATTAGTAAATAACAACAAACATCTAATGTTCATGAAATGTTTGAAATTTTTTCTTTATTTTATAATACAAGAAATGGTAAAATAATGAAGAAGAAAATAATTGGTTGGGGAGAAATTATTTGGCATTTTATTTATCACTTCCAAAGTTTATTTAAGCAGTTACCTTTAAAATATAATTTATCACTTATTACAGCCAATATTTTGCTCATGGTTTGCAGCTTTGTTAGAAATAGAGCCTTGATGGCAAAATCTTTATGTTTGTTTGATTTACTATTTCATGCTGTTTTCCTTGGAAGCTTTAGGGGGCGAGATAAATGCATATACATTTCTGAAAATAATAAAATGAAAACACAAGCCGTGACAGAAATTACGAATAAAAAGTCAAAAATTCTGTTTTCTTAATTTTGTATTCTTTAAGCATATTTTATATCGTTGGTTTGTTTGATGATCATTAGCATTTGTTAGCTAATTGTTTTAAGGGTTAAAGACTTAAGAATATTGATAGTGATGTTAAACAGAAATTTTTATGTATAGAAGTTATTTTTGCTTAGGAATATTTTAAAGAATTTCAGAAGTTTTCATGGTATCGCACCATCTGACTCATCCCAGTATGGATATTTGCCCATGAGTTCCCAAAGATTTTTTTCTCATGGACCACTATCAAAGTTTTACTATTTTCGGTATACCCCTGCTGCTGCATTTCTACTGTATTCCCAAAACTCCTAAAAATATCACCCTAAATTGAGGGTGTTAAGAAGGAAAAAAATGTAGCACTTTTTCTTTTGTGTCCTATTTATTAAAATAATACTTGTGGTTATGCAAAATTATAAACGTTTATTATTACAAACAATCAACAATTCACAAAAATTCAACAATGAACTCTGAAATGTAATAAGCAATAAAAGAGATACACATACTTTTAATGAGATGGCGCACGGGCGACACTTTGCAAGTCTGGACATGTGGTGTACACTTGTACTATTATCTATTGTTTGATTCAATTTTGTGTTTGAACTGAATCTCGAATATTTTTGAGTACCTACCTAGTGAATGATGCTACCTGCCTACGTTGATAGGTAAATTTAAGCCAAAATGTTTGTTCTTTATAATAAAAAATCAGAAGATTTTTGTGGGCCCCCACTTACAGCTTGTGAACCCCTGTTTTCTTTTAATATCTATGAGGATCCCCCGTGTGGACTCTTATGAACCCCTGGTGGTCCACCTCTCTCTGGTCCACTTAAAAGCTCATAATTCTTAACACTGCAACGGCTTGGATTCATGTATTTTATTTTCCTAATATTCTCGTGAAGTCATGATTGAGAAGTAAAGCAGTAGAAACAAATCCCTTTTCAGTCAAAAGGGCGAATTCCCTATATCTAATATACTGCTTATTTTGGCAGCAAATTAAAAGTCTTTTACTAAACATTAAGACATTCTGTAAATGTGGGTCTGTTTCTACCAATACTATAAGCCATTCCCTCAGAAAAGAAAAATGTCATCCCATTTGTGTCTGTTCCAGCTTCGATCTGGAGAAGAATGTTCGCGTCGTTCTTGGAACGTCAAAAAAGAGATGTCTAACCTCCCTGGAAGAAAATGGCGCTCCCAGGAAGGGACGAGGAGGCGCGGCGGAAGAAGAAAGATGGAAGTGCTCGGCTCATCAGGTAATGATGTGGGACCACTCCCTCATCAGTCATGCAGATAAGACCCCACCCACCCCTGAAAGACTCCGCCTCCTCTCTCACCCCTGTATGAGTTCTTTCCAAAATGGCGGGCGACATTAGTCACCGGGAGGAGAGGGCCTTATCCGATATCTTAATTACCCCGAAAAGGGCGAGTTTAATAGAAGCAACGAGTCGTGGAGGGATTGACTGGTGTGGATCGACTCCATTCCTTTGACTGTCTAATCGACGTCTGATGGGATGGGAGTTCCTCTTTGTTTCTTCACTTGTATTTGCAGAAGGATTCATCTTTATCACTGATAATTAATTTATAATTTCGGTAGGAAGCCCCTTTATCTGTAGTTAGTGAAACCATGATGAATGGATAGCGGATTGAAGATAATAATTAAAAAATGATTATAATCGACAACTCTACTTCTATAAAAAAAAAAGTAGAAAATAAAATGAAATGATATTTTTACTGTGCAATTATTTTTCTTTTTTATATTTTTTCGTTGAAAAATATTATTAAATACAATTATTATTAACAAATATTATTAAATACAATATTATTAAATACAATATTAGTAAATAAATATTATTAAATACATTTCATTCCTTCTTATATCTTTTTCATTTTATTTTTATGATTTATACTTAAATAAAGAAATTTTTCAGCATCATTCATGGCGCGCCAGCCCAGGATGGGCCAAGGCCTTCTGAACAAGTTTCTTCCAGCCACCTCTACTGGCAGCCAAACTCCTCCAATTTTTTGTTCCAAGGACCCTACAGTCTTCTTCGACTGCATCCACCCATCTCAGCTTTGGTCTTCCTCTTCTTCTTACGCTGATGGGTTTTGCAAAAAAATTTCCCTTAGTGTTTTATTATCCTTCATTCTAATAACATGTCCAACCCAATTGAGACGGCTTACTTTAATGTGATGTACAACGTCTGGCTCCTTGTACATTCGATAGATTTCTGTATTGTATCTTCTGCGCCAGACACCGTTTTCCTTCGTACCTCCAAAGATACTTCTTAAAATCCTGCGTTCAAATAGGCCCAACAGCCTCTCCTCTCTTACAGTCAAAGTCCAAGTTTCCGAGGCATAGGTCAAAACGGGACGGATAAGCGTTCTATAGATCTGTATAACTTTGTTTTTCGTGATAAAAATTTAGTTTTTAATACATGTCTTAGGCCAAAAAAGGCTTTGTTAGCTACAGTTAAACGTCTTCTTACGTCTGGGAAAATGTCATTATTTTTGTCAACCATTGAGTCAAGATAGATAAATTCATCAACTGTTTCGAATTTATAATCACACCAATGAGTAGATGAGTTTGGGTAAATTGGGTTCTAGTTACAGGGAAATATTTAGTTTTAACTTGATTAACAATAAGCCCTGCCGAAAAGAAATTTTTAGTTATAAGTAATCTATCACCACACTTATTATTGTTTTAATATCAATTAATTTATTTTCTGGGGTCTTATCTTCTAACTAAACATTACACAATGAGAACTAAAAATAAAGAGCAACTTCAGTAATTATAAATAAATTTATGGTAGAATCTTAATACAAAATTCCAGAAATTCAATTAATTTATAATGAAATAAAAGGCAAAGAAACATTGGATAGTAGGAAGATTTAAATGCAATGCATGTGTGATTATATAACATTTCTAAAAAACAATAACATGTAATAAAAAAGTAAAAAAAAGAAAAGACAAAATTATAGATAGATATAGATATTGGTTCTTATTAATAACTGACTCTGTTACAACAAATTTAAAAGCTCTATTGTTAGGGTATTTAAACAAAGTATTACTATATGTTGAATATTATTGTAAATAAAATAGTCATAAATTATAAACACAAATGTATAGCATTAGTAAAAATTCCACAAAATAAAAAGATTGATGTATAAATTATGGTTGTTTTTAAAAATAAAATTAGTTGAATTCACAAAGTACTATATCGTATCGTTGTCTAAATAAAGTTGTTATCTCACTAAGTTGTTGTGTGCCAGCCAGGCTAGCAATATGGGGTGCGCTGCTCCACTTTTTCAGCTGAACCATATTTTGGTGTGGAGTCCGACTTCCTCAGTACACACGTGCTATAGGGACACGTTTATACGGTAGGCAACCATTTCACACCTTATTCATACAAGGAAAGAACAAAGACAGGATAGATAGTGAGAAAAGCACATCCATGGCCGAACCGGGATTCAAACCCAGGACCTCCTTATCCGTAGTCAGGCACGCTGACCACTAGACAAGTTGGTCGGCCTCTCATTAAGTTATCTATCTATCAATCTATATCTATATCTATTTATCTATCTATCTATCTATCTATCTCTCTCTCTCTCTCTCTCTCTCTCTCTCTCTCTCTCTCTCATATATATATATATATATATATATATATATATATATATATATATATATATATATATATATATATATATATATATATATATATAAATGATCTTAGCATTGTTGACTTAGTGTATACGAACTCATATTTAATTAGAGATAATATAAAACTTTTTAATAGAGATAAGAGAAAACTTATATGAGAGTCTCTTAAAAGTAATTAAATATTAATAAAAAGCTTGTTGATAAAATTTTTATTTACTTGTACACATAATTTCATGCAAATTTTTATTCTTATCATAACCATTTGTTGCTTATCAGATACGATAATCAATTCTTCTGCATATCAGATTGGTGAAATATGTCAGATTAATAAACTTACTTTTAAATACAAATACACAATCATATTCAAAAATTCAATTAAAGAAGTACTCTCAAGTATCTCATCAAATTAGTTATGTCTGCAGCGCTTATTCTTCATGCACTAAAAATTCTGTTTTGTCACAGAGCTGTTAACTGCCTAAAAGCATTTGGACCCCCACGACGTGATTACCTTCCGAGTGGGCTTTTCATACATAGTGGGCCAAATTCAAGTAACGCAAGGGAGGAAACTCTGAAAACTCAACTATAGCTTTGATGGAGAAGGGGATTCTACCTGAGGTGCAGTGTCCTGCAGCTAGGCCACAGTGAACTAAGTAAAAATAACTACTTAAATAATTTTATTTTTCTTTTCTGTTTTATTATTAATACAAATATTAAATTTGCAACTATAATATTGATTTCCATATTTTACTAGTAAAAAAATTTGCTAGTTTGATTATTTAGTTAATTTGTTTTTTAAACATACACCAACATTTTATCTTTATTAAAAACGCAGATTTTTCCTTTTGATGCACTGATTGCCATTTTGTTTTACCCGAAAAAACAGTTCTTAGATTTCAGTTCTTAGTTCTTAATGCCGTAGTCAGGCACGCTGACCATTAGACAAGTTGGGCGGCATCTACTTATAATAGGAGAACATTAATTCTATTTCATTAATAACAGCAGTTTTATTTTATGGGATATATTATTGAATCATAACAAGATTCTAGGAAGACGTAATACGTGTATTGAATACTTTACTTTTCCCATAAAGAAGAAAATTGCACTGAAGGACTATTTAGGAATCTAAAGTTACTATATGCAAATTCTGTTCTTATTTTGTGTTAAGGAATTTGAATAACATGATTTATTTCTACTTATAAATAATATTGGAACTCCAATTTTTTTCTTCTTAATTTTATTTTTGATACGCTAGCAAGTAATTTATGATTATGTTAGTTTAGTTTCATTCTTCAATGTTGTTACTTGGGCAAGCCAAGGTCGCTATGTCTTTTGTAGTGCGAATTAAGTCAATAGAGAGCGTCTTTCGTTTGGATCAGAGCACCACGAAGGTGAAAGTACGACTTTGCTCTTTTTAAGGTGCCTACGTAATTTTGTGCCACGGCCAGGTGACGAGGCCACACCTGAGCTGGCACCCTCCTCTCCACATCCACGCCACACCAGCGGAAGGACTTTGGACGTCACAGATTAACGTGGACACGTCCCCAACCCACGGAGCTCCAGCAACCCAGTGAAGGAGAGTACACCGTGGTCACCCTCCCAACCACTGCCCGCGGCAGATGATGCTTCACTTTGCTGAGCTTACGGGAAGCGGCGTGAAGCTACAGAGCCACTGGAGCTCTCATTCTTCAATAAACGTATTGATTGATTTCTTTATAATATTTTCCTGAAGCAGAGTATTATCCATTGAATAAATATAAACATTATTGGCATTATTTACACAAATATATTCTTAAAGGCTCTATTAAAATTTTATTAATCTTATTCATTATTTGAAGTCAATCCGATAAAGATTTTGGACGATATGACATCATCACTTCAATCTAATAAAAAAATTGTCTCTAAAAGTTATAATTATGTAGTTTAGTTTAATCACTCGGAAACAAAATTTCTATCGTTAGAGAAAAACTACATGAAAAGAAATTAACAGTAAATATCTTGCTTCATAGTTATTTAATAGGTTCTACGTCAATTTGTTTACTTTCACTGTTTTTAGTCTTTAGAAAATCTTTAGATTGAACAGCGAAAATATTTTACTTAAAACAATCATGCTTAATCCTTATTTGATCGAAAATTTGATGTATTTAATCGCATATATTACTCATTAATTACGAAATATATTGACAACAGTAAAAATATATTGTAAGAATTAGCATCATAAAAATAATTAAATTATAGTTACATAAATTATGACATCACATAGTGTAAGCAGCGCCTACAGACAGCGATCATTCTTACCAAAGGGTCTTAGGACCTCTCTCTGTGCATGCATTCATTTCAACAATTTTTAATTTAAAAAATCCAGCTGTCAGCCTTAAAAAGAATAAATTTATGATTTTATGTATTTGTGCACACTTTATTTTTTTTAGGTTTAGTAACCCAAAAAAGTAATTTTGTTTTCAAAGACAGAAAAACTATTTATTGCCTAAAAATGTCAATGATTTCTGTTTTTAGACAATCAAGTTTCATTTAGATATTTTAAATAAATTTATAAATATAAAAAATGTACGTTTAAATTAATTTTAAAACATTATACTATTCTTATACACGTTAAATTTATATCATATGATTTAATTGATTTTTTTAATAAAAAAACAATACAGAAGTACTAATTTTGAAGAAAATTATATTATTTTAAAATTAATATTACATTTCCACCCATGAATATACAGACATTAAGCTTAATATAAAATATAAGTTTTTCATAGAAAATTTTATAAAAATTTATTTAATTACAAGTGATTTTTAATTTCTTTCCTTCATAATATCACTTTTATTTATTCTATGGAGAGAAATTAAATTTTTTTCTCCTTTATACATTTTTGAATTTTCTTTCTTTCTTTATACAAATTTCTTTAATGCATGTGAGAGGTAAACTTAAGGAAGAAAATTTATAATTCACACGGGAAATCAATCGAAATAAAAGAAATTTTATAAATAGAATCCTTAATCATTTAAAAGGATTTCTAAAAACATATTAAAACAACATATTAGATTGTAAAATCTAAATCATTAATTAAATTCAAGAAAAAGAGTGCGTATAAGTACTTAAATAACAATAGTTATAATAATTTTTAAAAGGTTTAATGTCATTAAATTATTAAATAGATAAACCTTAATATATATGAAAAGTGTGATATTTTTCAAAAAATGTGTTGTTACTGATGACACTTGGACAAGCCAAGCTCGCTATGCTATGCGAATTAAGTCGATTGGGAGAGTCTTTCGTTTTTATCAGAGCACCATGAAGGTGAAAGTACGACTTTGCTCTACACACATGCCATAGGTAACCGTTTATAGGGTAGGCAACTATTCACACCTCATTCATACAAAGAAAGGAAAAAGACAGGATAGATAGAGAGAGAAAGTACATCCATGCCCGATCCGGGATTCGAACCCAGGACCTCCTTATGCGCAGTCAGGCATGCTGACCACTAGACAAATTGGGCAGCCCAAAAAAATGTTTCATTCCCATAAAACCTGATGATGTAAAGTACCATTGATGTAACATACAGGTAGGAAAGACATTAGTAGAATTTGTTTTTTCCAAAAAATTTTGCAATGGGTGATTCTTCTGTTAGGGGAAATATTTATTTATTATTAATGGCAATAAATAAGAACTCAAATAAGTTTCTTGTTTTCCTGCAAAGCTAATAAAACGGAGGAATGCATGTGGATATATTCTTGTGGTCCAAACTTCATATGACTACGACCTTCACACACACCAAAGGCAAAAAATGGTTGCTCATTTCATTGTCTATGTTTCAAGGTCAAAAGTTTCGTATGGTTTGATTAGTCAATGATGTATGACTTCAAAATTTTATAATAATTTTGAATAACAATCTACGTTAACATATAAGACGTAAATTTTATTTTCCTTGTGATTTATGCAAAATTATTTTAAAAATTCGGTAAAAAAAATGGGTGAAATGGAATGCACTGTTTCTGAGTAGTAATAGGAAATCACAAAAAATTCTTCATTTTATTGGAATAGTTACACCGAAAATAGTAATCCTGGTATTCTTGAAATTATAAATTCAGTTATTTTACTTCGGTTTCAGTTAGTTGAATATAATATTCCATATTTTATTGATATAATTATTTTAATTCCTTAATTTTATTTCTTATTATTAAAATATTAAAATTTATGTTATTAAATTAAACATTTTATTCGTTTTATTAAAATATTTTTAAGCGGAATAGTTTAAAATTGACCTTATAAATATGAATGCACTGGTGGGAATGATGAAAAGATATTCAAGAAATTGCTCCAAACAGTACAATATCCAATTCATTACCTTAATAAATAAATGACGAAACTACAATTGAAATTTAAAGATATGGATTCATATCTAAAATTTCAATTAACTTTTATATTTTCAATCATTTATTCCTTATTAAAAGTTAATCATTTTATAACAGTGATTTTTGACTTGAATGAATAATATGAGCAAACTTGTGTGAAGGAGAATATTAAAGAACTTTTTTTTTTTGCATATAATCATTTAAATTAAAAATCTGAAATTTCAAGTAGCTTTTTTTAAAATTTCTCTAAGTTAAAAAATAATATCAAGAATATTCCCTTAAGAATGTGCAAGTGTTTACAAAAATTCGATACAATGTGTTTAAATTTTCATTTTTTTCTTTTTAAAAAACATTTGAAAAATATCTGGAAAATCTTTAAACAAGATAGTGAGTATATAGTTTTTCTTACTAAATACTGAAAAAATTTTTAAAAAAATATTTACTAGTAATATACAAAAGAAATAGTATTAACCATTTTTAGTAAAATTATTTATTTATGTATATTTTGTGATATTTTTTAAACATAATTTACCCAAAACAGATTTTTTACCATATTCAAGACACAAAGACCTTTCACTGAATATAATTTTTAAATGCATATGAAAAGGGAAAAAAAGCTCCTCTACAATTATAAAAATGTTTCTAAACTGCTTTTATCTGTTTCCTTAAAATAATTAAAACACCGGAAGATACGTGGTTTAATTTAATGTGGAAAAAAATCAGAAGAAAAAAGATTATATAACTTAAATTAGAATAAACTTTTCACTAAGATTTCTTTTTATTCCTTTGTTTTGCGCTGCTGTCGTCGAGTTTTCCAACAGTTCTCTCTGCTGCAGCTGATTTGACAGGAGCAAAGGAAGCAGCTGGACTTGCGCATTGCTTCAAGAGGGCAGCTGCTTTCTTAGAAAATTCCTTTTTGCAATGCATCCACTAACTCTTTTGAGGTGGAAAGACACGTGTGAAAAGAATTTGATTCGTGTTATGTATCGAGGTTTTATTTAAACAGAGGCTCATCGATTTTGTGTGAACTTATTTACTTCTCTAACGGCATCCAAAGAGCATTTCGATTCTTTTGAAATCATCAAGACAACCGTTACGCCAATTCTGATAAATGAAGGCGGCCGATATTTGGGTGAAATCTCGCACGATGATAAGATTTGCAGACAGTATGTGATAGATGGTTTTGTTTGTAGATGATTACTTACTGAAAGGATGAACCCAAAAAGAGACTGTTTGATACTTTTAAATTAAGATATACATTATATTTAAAAAAAAACTGTTTCCCCTAGGAAGGAGATAAAAACATAAATTTAAAATTACTGAATGTTTTTTTTAAAAATCCTACATTGAATTTAGTAAAATCTGCTTATAACTTTTACAAATAATTCTGGAGGGTTTCAATTAATTTATGAAAATTCCTGCCACCCAACTTGTCTAGTGGTCAGCGTGCCTGATTGCGGATAAGGAGGTCCTGGGTTCGAATCCCGATTCGGGCATGGATGTACTTTCTTTCTCTATCTATCCAGTCTTTGTCCTTTCCTTGTATGAATGAGATGTGAATGGTTGCCTACCCTATAAACGGGTTCCTATGGCACGTGTGTACTGAAGAAGTCGGACTCCACACCAAATATGGTTCAGTTGGAAAAGTGGAGCAGCGCACCAGCCTAGCTGGCACACAACAACAACAACATGGAAATTCCTTCCAATGACAAAACCATTGTAAGTCTGGATTACAGCCAAATGGCGAGTTTAACGCGTCTTTTCTCGCCATTGCTGCTAAGGATGATCAGAGTTTGCAAATATTTATTGACTCTCCCACTATGACAGTCTCTGATGGATTAAACAGAACCAAATGGCATCGATTTCATTACTTACTTTAATTAAAATGCATACAAACCATTCCTAGTAGATAAAGTAATAGAGAGTCACACACCATACCAAACAGTAATGTTAACTATTAAATTCTAAGGGAATTAATAATAAGTCACTGTTAATTTGTATAAGTATGAAACATAAAAATTTTGAAAAATATGTATACATCTTGAAAACTGCTTACACGGTAGGCCCTACTTTCATTCTAATGTTTATAGTTTTCAATTTTTTATTATTTTGAAAAAATAGAGGTTTTTTTTATGTAATTGTTAAAAAAATTGTGGAAGCAAAATTTTCCAAAGAGAAAACTTCCCACGTTTACAAATTGCATTTTTTGTTTGGTTATTTAAATTAATTCTCATAAGTAATAAACAGCAAAGAGAATTTACGAACCCAATTACAATATTACATTACATACATTATCTGACGTCAGAATTCAAGTTATCTTGAATTTTTTTCACTAATTGATTTGAAAATTATTTCAAAATTATGGGTTTTCATAAAAGTATTCTCATTTTATCACATGAACTCTGAAATTATAATTGTGCGTAAATATCACAAGTCCATTAAATAGTGATTACTGACGAATGCTTTATTTGCAAACAGTAATTGAATTGAAATATTTACATAGTGATTACTTAACGAAGTCGCTTTTTTTCCCTGATTTTAATATTGAAAATTTGTAATCTGCAATATAAGTAATATTGTATCTCAATAAAATTAATTGTCCTAAGGTTTAATTCTTATTTTAAAAGTGCTTTGATTCTGAGGGATAAAACATATAAATAAAATTATTTCAATTAAGGTAAATTGTTATGTTTAAGGTAAATTAACATAACAATTTATGTTTAAGGTAAGGTATTTCAATTAAGGTAAATTGTAACTCTTATGTTTTAATATAAACTGTATGTGTTTTTATTAGAGTGTGAAATTCGTAAAATAAACTTATGCACTGTTTTTCTGTCGACTTTGTATTTAACAACTGTGAATTTGAAATGCAGATGCCAGAAATAAAATATATTATTTCTCTATTTCAAAGATTTATTATTTATTAAGAAAATAATACATTTTTCTTTGAGATGGATAAATTTAGTTAGATGGAAAAAAATTGTTACATGTCATTGATAATTCAGGTGACATATAAATTTATAAGATATATATATTTCGTAAAATATGCAAAATGTATTTTAATTTATGATTATTATACTTTTAAGTTGTGTTATAAACTACTCAATAAAGGACAGTTATTTGAAGTTAGATAACAGCGAAAATTGTTTATTAAAATGTAAATACTTAGACAAACAAGAATTAGTACAAATTTATGAGCAAATAATATTTAATGGAAAATAACTGAAATTGCAATTATATTTTAATGGAAATAAATGAAGACACATTTCAGAAAAACTTGTTTTGACCTATTACTTTTTTCTACAAACTCCGAGGGAAATGAATCACTCAAGTAACCCTTACTTGAGGGATATCAAACGGTGATGCATATTTTGTGAAATTTTTTTTGATGATTCTTCAGCAATTTTTAACCTTGATAATGTTTGATTTGTAATATTTGGTACTATACTAAAATTTTAAAAATTGATTTCAATTGTGAAAAGGAGACTTGTTTCAGTCTTAATCTTGAGTAATTTTAAGCATCTTTTTATTAAAACGGAAAGAGTTAGATATATTAATTCAATATAGGATGCAAAAAATTTGAGATTAAAAATTTTCTTCTTCTTCTTCTTCCTAGAATTGGGTTTGTATGTCATTGGGCACCTCTGCATTTATCAGCATTTTGTACCATTAACTCCAAACCCAATGTTTACTACTTCCAGTTGCTCGGGTCACCCACTTTATTAATAAAGTCCGATAACCCTTTAATGGAGTCTAGGTGTAACTCTCTAGTATGGATGATGCCTAAAGAAGTTAATCTAGGGAGGCCAAGAGCCTCGCATTCATAAATGATATGCTCTGCCGTTTCCTCTTGTGTATGACATTTCCAGCAGATAGGGTCTTGCTGAAATAGTCCCATCTGGTCAGAGAGTCAGTCATACTAGGGATAGCTTCCTGACTTTCACCAGAAGATGGTTTGGAGGTCATTTCTACCTCAAGTGAAGGATTCATTACTGCCCCTTTACAAGACAGCCTCTAAGTTCACTTGTCTTTTTCAGCAAGGTCAACTTCAGAGGCATCACCTGTAGATGCAGAAAGGATTGTTATTTCTTGTGTCTTTTCAGCCACAAGATAACAATTTATAAGCTCAGGTAATATAAGTCCACCCAGCATTGCCTGAGATACTGGGCAAGGCAAATTACTCTAGAAGTTTGCCAGGCAACTAGAGGCTCCGTTAAGACACCAATACCGTTGTGCCAATTAGCCCTAGGCACGGAACGCATAACACCAGGGTTTACGGGAGCTGGTTCGCGGCCTCTGATTCTATATTCAAGGCTATCCTGTCATTCCTACAGGACGTTCGGTGATCCACCGCCTACCGACGCGCCTGGTAGCTGCTCAGGCCCCAGGTTAAAAATTTTAAAATTAATATAATAATAAAATTTTCAAAATACTTTGTCAAATTTAAATTTAATGTATAACTTGCTTACCAACATTTCTCTTCTATTTGTGAATGAATCAAATTTTTAAAGTCCCTACTAACATGCTTTACATCTGTGCAAAACTTATATTTTTTTATTTCTTAAATAGAAATTTTTTTCAAAAATTATACCAGTGCATTGAAAAGCTAATTTCTAAATATTTCCAAATTCATGACTTACGTATGTATACAATTTGCTTAAAATACAGCAATACATGATACTTGCAAAATAAACTCTATTATGGTTAGTAATTTTGAAGAGTTTAAAAGGAGTATGACGAAAATTGTTCAAGATGTACGTATTGTAAATTATGCAATAATTGCTGTCTTACAAAAAAGTATTGTTTTATACTGATAAGTACCAACTATGACCCTCACTAAAAATTTTAATTTGTTAAACTATGTAATTCCAAATGCATAACTTACGTACACAATTTGTTTAAAATACAGCAATATATGATATTTGCAAAATAAATCCCACTACGACAGGTAGTTTTTAAGATTTTGAAAGGAGTATAACCAAAAATTGCAAATTATTACAAAAACCAAAAAATTAAATTATGCAATAATTGCCTTTTTACACAAAATATTGTTTTATATTGATAAGTACCATCTATGGCATCTATGGCCCTTACTAAATTTATTTGATATATAAATCTTTATATTTATTTTAATTAAAGTTTATAATATAATCCTGAATCATCCTGAATAAGTTGAGCATGCCACGAAAAAAATCGATATGTACTAAAGCTTTATCGCTTGTTAACTCTGTAAATTTTGTATTACTTGTTTAAAGATATGTTGATTTTAAATGTATTTAAAATAATTTCAGATTGAAATATATAAATGCAACAGTAATATAGCTTATATCTGTTTTTTATTTTTTCCCTTTTAAATGATTTATTAGGTTTTCAAATATCAAAATTCAAACTGTCATATTCCTTAGTCGACTTTTTTACACTTAAGAAGACAGAAATTCAAAGCTTTTAAATTTAAATTAGTAATTTAATAGTATTTATATGAAAATTCAATTTTAAATTTAAACTCTGATAATTTTTATCTAAAAATTTAGCTTAAATTTTTTTTAGTTTAAAATAAGTAATGTGTTTGAGACACTTTAACACTTTTTCGAAACAGTTTAAAATGAATGAGTACTGTATCATAGAAACCCTTTTTTGTGTGAATTTTTTATTCATACTGCTACGAATAAAGAATTCAAATGTAATTACAAAAAAATTTTGATTCAAATTCAGTTATTATCAGATATTATTTAAAGCTAAAAGCACTACATTTTTTATTCAAAATATTTTAATTCATTTCATTAATTTGATCTAACATTAAAATCTATGCTCAAGTTAAAATATTGAAGAAATTGTGGTGACTTTCCAGGAAATAAAATGAAACTAAGATTCATTAAATGTATTCATAAAAGTATAATATGTCATCGGTTTTAATAATAAATGCATATAAATATTGCATTTTGGAGAAATTTAACTATAAAAATAATGAAACTCATTGTTATTTTCGTCTTACTATCATTCTTTTATTTCATCAGCTTTTTAAAAATTTAATTTCTTTATAGTTATGTTAAAACTTTATATGGCTCATATAAATTATTAATTTATATCAATCATATAATGAGTTTATAATAATAACCTATCAAAATATTTTATTCGTGTGTTAATCATTTATATTAGCTCTATAAATTTGTTAATATATATGAATAACATGAAATTTTAACATTTCATTCTGAGAACTACTATAATTTTTTTGAAAATGACAGTAATACATCTATGCTTAATTAAGTATCAAGTATCACTAATGCTTCAATTAATGATTAGAAATGATTATTTTTAGACATACTTTTTAATACTACGCATTTTTCTTCTTGAAAATATTCTTATAATTTAAAAAAATTTCAAAATATTCTTTAATTACAGAAATTCTTAATATTACAAAAAATTTCAAAATATTCTTTAAATGCTATGTAAATTATACTTAAACTGAAAGATAATTCTGTAGATCATTAGAAACTTTCGTGATTTGCTTTAAAAATATTAACCAATAGGATGACAGATAAAATTAGCATTCTTTAGAAAATAATAAAAGGATTTGTAATCTTGCCACGAGTCTCATATGATTAGTTCCTTATTTGGAGTGAATTTACTTGAACAACATTCTTTATTTAGTAGAGAAATGAAATTTGAATTCATTTTCTTCACTTTGTAAGCAGATCCACATTGCCCTAAATAACGGTCAAAATTTGCGTATAATCAGAAATTATACCTTTTGAGAAGCTCACAAAATAAGTTCCAAAATCATTCGAATGGCTTAAGTTTAAAAAATAATAATAGTTTCGACATCAAATTATTATCATAAACAGAATATATTCAGCAGCATTTTTTTAAACAAAAATGTTTATTTATTGAAATGAATAGTTTATAACTTTTTCATTTGATATTAATTTTAACAAACATTTTTATAATAAATAAATATTTATTATTTACATTACTTTTCCTTAATAAAGATTCAAAGTACAAGATATTTTAGAATTTCATTGCGAAAAAAAATTTAGGATTCGATATTTTCTAGTTTTTATTGTTTTAATTATTACCAGAAAAATTGCATGTAATAAGTTTAATAAATTATACAGGCAATCTTTGAAATATCCTTATTAATATGTAAAGATAATTTATTGCAGCTCATCAATTTTCGCTTAACCATATAACATAGTTAGAAATTAAATTTAGCTATACTAAGAACTTTTGTAATATAAAAATTATATTTTATATATATTAATACCAGTTAGGATACATTGCTTTGTGTTTCTTTTCTAAATATTATGTAAATGAAAGATGAAGCCAAAGTTCCAATTTGATAATAAGAATAATTCAAAAGTCGATGGAAAATCCATCCAGTTTATATTCCAGTACATATTAAGTATGTTCTAATATAATAAACACATGCATTATTGATAAGATTAAACCGAGCATTCTATGAGCATTGATTATGTTAAATTATTCAAGATTATATCCCTATAGAGAATTGCTTATAGCATTTATAGATTACTAAAATGAACTGCAGGAAGAAATATTTTACACATTTTTTGAAATAAAATCTTCTACAATTTGTGAAAAAAAGAAAAGACTCGTTCAAATCCTCGGCCTTATTAAATAAATCCATCAGTAGAAAGTGAAGCATAAAACAGAACATAACTAAATAAATTGAAAATAAAATCTTGAATCTTAATGTAATGATTTTATAAAATAAATCTGTGCAGATTTCTAATTAAAAAAAAAACGGTTGTGAACAGAGGTATCACATGGTTTACCCAAAAACTGTTTTGCACACTATTTGTCAACGAGCGCGGGAAAGAATTATTTTAACAAAAATAGCTTCAATATTATAATTGTTTTGGTTTATTTATAAAACAAAGAAACATAACCTTATGAAAAAACTTGTTGAATTCTACAAGTACCTAATCCCTTATTTATAGAAAACATATAAACATATATGAAAACACACACACACACATATATATATGCATATATATGCATATATATATATATATATATATATATATATATATATATATATATATATATATATATATATATATATATATATATATATATATATATATATATATATATATATATATATATATATATATATATATATATATATATATATATATATATATATATATATAGATAGATAGATAGATAGATAGATAGATAGATAGATAGATATAGATATGTATATATATATGTTGTAGCTTTTTTGTTTTTTGCTGTCAGCTTTTAACATATATTATATATGCGCACAATATTAGAAAAAAATCACCAAGGATATCCTTTATTGAGCTTGAATGAAGTTAACTATGTGTAAAGGCTTCCTATTTTTAGGGTGCTATGGACACCCATAAAAAACGGTTTACAATTTAAAGTACCCGAAAAATAAAAATTATTCATGGCGTATAATATAAATTCTGAGTAGAACTAAAATTCATAATATATTTCTTAGCAGCTCCATCAAAAAACTAATTTTCGTCGTTGTTCCTAGAAAGATGTTAATAACGTTATGATAACACATATTAGCATAATATGCATACATCCAATTATTCCTCTTTTAGTTGCTTCTTAAAGATTTAGTCTATGGCGAAAACTCAGAAAAGGGGTAAGGCACCTTACGCTTATTTCATTGTAACGGGGGGATGATGAAGTTCGACTTCTCGCGCAATCAGGGCACGATTCTCCCACGTGACACATCTCGCCAGGTATTTTAACTTCATGAAATATTTTCATGCATCAGTATTATTTCCCTCCCCCTTTTTTCCAAATATATCTTTTGCAATTTGCTTCAAAAAATCTGCCTTTAAAGTCACAAATTTGTATTTGGCACCTTACCATATAACAATTAAAATATATAAATATATATTGGAGTCCATGCATGTAACAAAATATCGTTTTATTTCGCTCTTACAAATTGCTGTTTTTAAATTTATTTGTCTTTCAACAGATTAACAAGTCACTTGTAATGCTATTTTGTCCACTTATGTATATCCTCGATTGTGAAAAAATATTCCAGAGATGCTTTTGTCATAGCAATAATATCAGCTTTTATTCTCTCTACTAACAAGTTATATAGCAATAAATTTCATTGATAATTATACTTTCTATCAATTTTTTGTTTTGCTATATGCTATGTAAAGCCAAGCTACATAGCTTTTATGTAGCCCGGTGGCTTAGTGGCCCGCTTCGGGCTACCAAAACGCATATCCGAGGTTCGATCCTCAGGCTGCGCAAAGTCGAATTAACTTTCCATCCCTTCAATGAGTCGATAAACCTGAGGATAAAACATGCTTGGGAAATAAACACTGGGCCAGAACATGTGCTTCGCACCTGGGGCTCTCTATAGCGAAAACCGATATGGACACTATAAGCTTCAGTTCTCTTATGGATTGTCATACTATTTACTTTAGTTTTTACCTAATTTTTATGCATTTTAAAATTATTGCTTACAATTCAAATTCTTATAAATTAACTGCATCATATCTATTTTTAAAATCCTATTATACATTTATAATATTTCTCTTTTTATTGATAACACCTACTACAGCATTTCCTGTCAACCAGGATATCAAAAATGACATTCTTATTTTAAGATTGTTTCAATTATCTTTTAAATTAAAATAGTTTCTCCCTCAAGCATCTTGTTTGCAACTTTTATTATATCCATCAGCTTCAGAAGCATTTCTAGGCAATTTTACGTCATCCATCCCGTAAAAATCCATTTCCTTGTGACAGAAGCAAATTCAAATCCCAAACTGGCGATGAATAAGTTTGTTCATTTACGCGTTTTGATGATCCAATCTTCATATGTTGCTCAGTAACACCTGCCGCAATTATATAAAAACCCATCCTCCATCCCTGTCTTCATTCAGAAGTTCGAACCATAAACCAACTTTATCCAGAAGCTATTTATCCGGCGAACTGCGCAATTCAGAGCTCTATGACAACACTTAAATTCATTCTTCCCTCCCCCTACGCCTCCTACACGTCCACATACAACAACGGTTTCCCTCCCTCTGAGTCACTGACAGCTATTTGAAGCTCCTTTTCTGTTCTATCTGATGAAAACAGTTCATTGAGGGGTATAAACGCGCAGAGAGGGGGTTCTCCTATCTCCTTGGGGGTAGGGGGTTAAGCCCCATTTATAGGGATGACTTTTAATAGGATAATATCGGTGGCTAAATTGCAGATTGGTAGGGTGAAGAGCGATGCTTTGAGTTGGATGCTGAATGCTTTGAAGGGTAAGTTGTAGAGCAATTTAAACATCAAGGAGGAATCGGGAAGCAGCTTATGGAAAGGCTGTTTGAAGGTCTTGCCATACAACCATCCTATGCCGAGTGTGAAAATCTTATTTTGATTATAGCCCTGGATTCAAAATTGATTGTGTATAATCTTTTCAGAAAATAGTGATCATTTATAAACCCTGATTATAAATTTAGGTTGGTCTTCGATAGAGTAGTTTTTCAACTATCTTGATTAAGATCTCTGTTGTTTGAAGAATAAAAATACAATGGAGAGTTTTTGGATGTGCGTTATAAACCTGAGTTAAGCAAAACTGGTGTTAAGCATTTTTACCTTGGTCGACAATTATTGTAAACTGCTTAGGTTAAAATTATGAATTAATGTAATCTTCACTGTCATCATACTTCAAGATTTCAAATTAATGTAATCTTTCTTCACTGTCATCATACTTCAAGATTTCAAGTTAAAATTTAATTTAATTAAATTAAAAAAAAATAAATCGTTTCCTATATAATTTTTATATTTTGTGAATAATTTTTAATATTTTTATCGGTAGATGTCAGCACTAAAAAATACAAGAGCTAAAAAAATAATTAAAATTTTTTTTTTAAAAAAAAACTTGTTTGAAAAAATATGTTGAGTCATTTTAGTCATGCAATAAATTTTAATAAAGAATCAATAAAAATTCATTATTTAGCAATTACAATTTCCTAAATAGTATTCTGTGTTGTGTGTGACAAAGTTTTTCAAAAAAAAAGAGAAGAAAAAACTTTTAAAAGAGCTTGTTTTAAGGTGAAGGAAAAGCTTATAAAAACAAATTTTTAAGAAAAATGTTTTATGCTTTCAGTTTATCTTATATCTGTTTTAGTGAGTTAAATCAGATCATTTAACTGCCAAAAATCAACTGAATTCTTTAGTTTCTAAAAACAATTTTAAAAATTCAATTCCCATTACGTGTATATTTCTTTGGTCACAAGTCTAGCTCTCTATATATTTTCTTTTACAATTTTGTCATTCTAAATCTATTAAAATAACACAGGTATCCCTGGTCTAGTATTAAGACAACTGTCTTCGAAATAGAAGCTCCGGTTTCGATTCGAACCCCAGTTGAACAAATTGAGATAAGCGTTGCAGTTTTGTCTTTTGTATATACATGTTGAAATTTTGTATAGGGATTTGGTATATGCTGGAATTTTTTTGTACAAGGATTGTTGAGAGAGTAGATACATATTGGAATTTTGTATTTTGTCTAGGGATTGTACATATATATATATATATATATATATATATATATATATATATATATATATATATATATATATATATATATATATATATATATATATATATATATATATATATATATATATATATATATATATATATATATATATATATATATATATATATATATATATATATATATATATATATATATATATATATATATATATATATATATATATGTATGTATGCAGAGGGAGAGAGAGAGAGATTAAGTACATGTTAGGATTATTTTGTACAGGGTTTGTTGAAGGATTAGGCACGTATTCGAACCTTATATCTTATTCATATTAATTTCACATGTTAGAGGTCTCATCTTCAGTTGTCTAGTCAGTTGTCTATGAATATTTCTGCGCCTGTCTAAAACAAAATTAGTAAAAAGTTCATAGATTTATAAAATTAGTATCCTTACCTTTCGAACAATAAAAATGAATACCGGTAACTTAAATAAAATTATCATTTATGTCATAATTATTTTGTCAAACAATTCATTAACTCAGCAGAATTTCATTAACGCTAACAATTTTACACTTAATATCTACTATGTTTTGAACATTTATATTGATTTGATTTTATTCAGTAAAAAAGAAAATAACAGTTAAGACCATAAAATGTATACTAAATTAACATGAAGAACCATCAAATTGCTCATTATCATTTATTTATGCGATTTTTTGGCGCGATCTGCCTCACTAAGTAACGAATTGCAACAAAAAGGTTTCAGGAATTTATTGAGGAATAGAAAATGTAGCTCGAATGGCTCTTTTATCAACAGAGAAGAACGAAATCGTAAACAGAGAGCAGGATTCCTCTGCATCTGTATTTCAAATATAAAATCCATTCCTGCTCATATAAAAATTTCGAGTATTAATCCGAGCATCTCGTTCACCCTGGTCGCCGCCCCAATGTCTGTTTCCGGGGAGAAGAGCGCATCAGAGATAGGGGAGGGCGATAACGCCCCGCTCCCTCTCGGGATACGCCTGACTCCGAACGATAAGAACGCGAAATCGACGTACGCCCCTCACCCCCAACAAACCCCTTACATTCACAAAATATCGTCTGTTTCGAATTAACATTTAGATGGGCTTTTCAAGCCTCGTGCTCTGGACCGAAGGTTGGAAAAAGGCCCCCTAGCCTTGTTTTTTGGAAAAGCAAGACAAACGGGGGGGTGCTGGGAAATGTTTACATTAAGACGAAGGAGATCGCAAATAAAGCGAAGCAAAAGCACGTGGACGACATTCTCAAGATTTGTGATTCGATATTCGAAGCGAAAAGTGGGGGTGCTTTAACTCCTTGTTGCAGTCTGTTTCAGGTGTTTATCAAAGAGGACTTCGTTTTATCACATTCAGTAAGAATATTAAGAACGTCGATGTCTGAATTTAGAACGGCACATGTTTCAGCTATGGATATGAAATAAATTTCGTACTTCTTCATTTATTACAGTGTACACATTTTCAAAATGTAATTTCAACGTTTACTGAGCATAATTTTTAAAACAATATTTTCAATTTTATTTTTAACTCCTGTTGAGTTGGTGGTTTGATAGTTTCTTGAGAAATCAGTTCTCTCTCTCTCTCTCTCTCTTAATTTTCATTCATGGATACAAAAGTATTAAAAATTCAAATTACAAATGGATAATTGATATGGTCCCCTAAAACTTCTTACATAATATTTCTCAAACATTTCTTAACTCTAATTTAGAACGTATATACCGATTAAAATAATTTTTTCATCACACCAACAAAAGCAGGAACTCGTTTAAGATTCTTAGGAATAGCAATATTATAAGTCTTGAAGTTTTTGTTTTTATATTTTCATTACAGTTTCTAAGCATTTCAAACTATTGAAGTCATTTCTTTTAAGAAAAAATCAAAATATTTTGAAGGAAGCGAGAAAGCCAAAAATGCATATAAGAACATATTTTTTATAAAGTAATTTATAAATTTATATTAAATATAGAAATAAAATTTAGAGTCTACTCAGTCATGATTAAATATTATTTCAAATTCACATTGAAGAAACAATTTACTGTATTAATATTCATTCAATGAATTCACATGTAAAATAATTCTATCGATGTTTTTTCTTGTTCAAACAATTTGTATTTAGAAGTACCAGATCACTCAAGATAATTAAAGAGTTAATTAAAATTTTTTATAATATATAGGAGCTGATTAATTCACACGTTTTGCAAATTTACTGTTCAAATATTAAAGGATATAGCCTAGTTGAGAAAACCTCAAAATATTTCATTATACCTATAATTATATCAGGCTTTGATCATTGTAAATTATATTGAAACAACAATTACATATTGAACTTTTTGCTAAACAACGCAATTAAAAAATTAAGCTTCACACATATTTAGCAAATGATTTCATTGGATGTTAATAAATCCGTTATTGATGTTTTCGAATTAAAAGATCAAAACGTTTTAATTAAGGGTTTCAGAATATTTAAATTATGAAAGATTCACTAAGATTCAAATTTGATTTTATTTTTCTCAAATTAGTGAAGTATTTTTTAGATTCCCTGTATTCGAAAACTCATGGATCTTTCCCCCCCTTAATAATAAGTGTGAATCAACTTTTTTCTCTGCCATTAAAAATAAATACAAAAAAAAGCGGTTATTTAGTCTCAAATTGTCCTTTACTAACTGAATATAAATAACAGAATTTAAATTACATTCGAAAATTGATTCTGCGTCCTGTTCGAATAAATAAAATGCAATGAAAAGAAGATATTTTTTAAACAACCGAAGCATATCTTTAGTGCTGAAGAAACCGATCCTTCATCTCGTTCCTTATCTCCTGATTTATATTCTGTTGCCAGTCTCATAAACATAAAAAAAAGATAGTGCCATCCATTTTTTTTAATAAATCCAATTTCGTTTTGCTTTTCCCATCATCCTCCTCTGCTGCCTGCTGAAAGCAGACGACAGTCCAGGCTTATCTGGTGGAGTCGCAACATTGTTATCAAAGAAAACGATTTTATACGCATAATTCCTTCTTGGAAAGAACGACTTCACTGCCTATCTAAACAAAAGGTACTGCAGGAAATGATTATTGATATTAATTCTGATAAATGTGCGATCGCTGCTTTCTGAGAACTCTATGGTCATCTAACAAAGTAGAAAAGAAAGTTATCCGATCTCTTATCTTCATTAATATCTCGGTTATGGAATTAATCCGGAAGTTAGAACGGTAATTAGGCGTGGTTATTTTATGATGGAACGTTTCCTCTCATTCGATGACAGTAATCGAACATTTCATCCTGTAATTTTGAAAACAATTATTGGCATCGGCAGTTCGCGTGTTTATAAGGTGTAAAATTGATATCCAATCGTGAACTTCCTGTTAGAAGTACATAAGAAAGTTTTTGTTTCTGTGGCATTTAAATTAATATCCAGAAAACTATTCTTGAAGCTCTCTATTATCAGGAACTAATATTTAAGTAAAACTGCTTTGAGATACTAAAAATTGAGTTAAAGTAATTGTTAATTTTTCCTTTCTCTTCAGTAATGAGAGTTCTAAATTAATTGCATGTTTTTTCAAGTACAATAATATTTTTCTTTATTTTTCAAATAGTACTAACAAATTAAATCCATAAAAAAGTAAGAGAAAACTACATTCTGTAATACAAAATAAAAACTTCATATATCATGCGTAACTTGCTTAGTATATTTTTTTTATTCAAAATTACATTAAAAAATATCGACAATATACTGGATGAATTTTCCTTCTTAATCTTTTCCCTAGTCTGCAACATTTATGAATCTTTTAACATAATATGTTTTACTATTTTATGGATTTTAAATTTTGGTGTTAATTTAGTGCAGAAAAAATAAATGACTACAAAAATGTAAATCACCCTTGCTGATTAAAATTAATCATACAGTAAAGTGGATGTTTCATCCTGTCTTTTTTATTTTGCTTTTTCTTCTATTTCTTCTATCTATTTTCAACGTGTTCAATTTTGGAAGTAATATCTCTAAAGATTATCCTGTCTTTCATCCTGTCTCATCCTGTTTCATCTTTTCTTTTTTATTTTGCTTTTTTTTCTATTTCTTCTATCTATTTTCAACGTGTTCAATTTTGGAAGTAATATCTCTAAAGATTATCTTGTCTTTCATCCTGTCTTCTCCTGTTTCATCCTGTCTTTTTTATTTTGCTTTTTCTTTTATTTCTTCTATCTATTTTCAACGTGTTCAATTTTGGAAGTAATATCTCTAAAGATTATCCTGTCTTTCATCCTGTCTCATCCTGTTTCATCCTGTCTTTTTTATTTTGCTTTTTCTTCTATTTCTTCTATCTATTTTCAACGTGTTCAATTTTGGAAGTAATATCTCTAAAGATTTGAAAATTTCAAAACTATTTGTTTAGAACGACAGGTAGTTTTTATGATTTTGAAAATTTTTACAAACAGAAAAAATTATAATTAAAAAATACTTCTTTATTAGTAGTAAAAATCATGAATGGATTTTTCTCATTGCTTTCGTCATTCAGACATTTATTTATTTATTTACAAATGCCTGTCGTGTGGCCACTAGGCCATTAGACAACGGGCTCTCCAATATCTTGCAAGTCGACAAGAAAAAACAGATAGTGCAGAGCACTCGTCCAAATGTAAAGCAGTCATAACATGTCCAAACATACAAAGAGAAAATGCAGGGGAGTCCACAATGTTAAAACAGAAGAGATGGGCACGGAGACAGTCGTGACCATTCAGCAATCTAAATGTAGCAACTGCAGTCGCTCGAGGGAAGTCAGGAATAGTGTGTGGAGCAGAGAAGAGTACAGTCCAAGTCTTGCCATTCGAAAGGTGTAAGGCATTATCACGATGAAAGTGCCGAGAGATTCTAGAAATTTCAAGTTTAGAAGGATGGAATCTCAGTTTCACAAGGGGTTTTTGCAGAATTGCCTTCTTGGCAAGGAGATCAGCTCTCTCGTTTGCCTCAATTCCACAGTGGGAGGGAATCCACTAGAAGGACACTTTATTAGGGAATCTATCAAGCAAAGTCCTGCAATTTAGAACTCTTTGGTTCTTAACCTCTTTATTCGTCACTCAGGCATTCGATGGTGAATTTCACCCTGTTTGCTGCCGCTCGAAGAATACGATTTGAAGGCAAGCAGCAAATTCTTCGACATTTCGAATGTACGACGCCGTCTCAATACGATGTCGTAATGAATTATTATGCGTGACGTAGATGAAATGTTATCTGGCTTCATGGATATTTTTTACCAATAAGAATTGTAATACCTCAACTGGAACGAAAAAAACAACCACTTTATTGTCAATAGTAATTACATCCTTTTTTCCGAGCAAAATTATAAACTATACCAATTAAAAGTAATCTGTTAGAAAACAAGATTTTGCCAAATATAAAAGGCGTATATCAAAAGTAAACATCATTTGCATTTTTAAAATTGCTATTTTTTTAAACAAGAAAAATTTAGATGTCAACATTTTACGAATTATTTTTCCTACGTGAAATTGAATTTCCTAATTGAGCGGGTGCTTATATATCATATTAAAAAACACTCTTATTCTTACTGTACTGCTCTTAAAAATTGTAATTTTGACTGCGATCCCTCGATATATCTGTATTTCCAAGACACACTATTTCCTGCCACTTTCTTATTTTCTTATGATTATGTAGAATAATGATTTAACTATATATTATTTTCAAATATTGTTAACAATATTCTTTACCAATGAATTTTGGTTCCTATCATTTTTTTTTTCAAAAGTGGTACGAGCGCCCAGAAAAATACGAGATGAACTCTTCTATAGTACTTGTAAAAATGTAAGCGATAATATGCACAGAAAGATAAGTATAACAAAACTGTAGAAAGAAAGTATAAAACTCTTTAATTGGGAGACATTCAATTGAACACTCAAAAGTGACAGGAGAAAGGAAATATATTAAAGTGCAACCACATTATAAATTTCTCATTGCAATCAAAAAAAATTTTTTCCAGAGTAGAAGTCATTCACAAACGAAGAATCTCGTCGAAAAGTGTACGAAAGACAGAGCTGCTCCAGTATTCAAAGAAATGAGATTTTAAATAGCTATCAGCCAATTTATATTACATTTAAAATATTTCCAACAGTTATTACATGCTTTGATGAAAAAAAGCATGAAATATACATAGCTTAAGATTTCTTCGAAAATATTTTGTCACAAAAATCCGCTCAAGAGAATAAGGAGACTACAATTAAAACATGCTCTCTTTTCCTCATATCTAAAATAGTAACTTGAACACTAGATCAGTTTTTTTGTAAACAAAACTTGATATTTTCCCCTTAAGTTCTTGTTCTTTTAGTTATTATTAGCTATAATGTTTTATATATGGTCAACAAATTTTCAGAAGTATCTGAGAGTGAATGGAACTAGAAAAGTAGATATAAATTAAAAATAGGATTTTCAATGAAACACCTAACCCAGATATTATAGAAACAGTCGGAGGTGTAACGGTATACTTCCGATTGTTTTTATTGCAATAAAAGTGTATCACAGATAACAAAACAAAAAATTATTTTTTTTAATAAAAAAACTATAATTTAACTAATATAAAGTTATAGAAATTCCAGTAAAGTCCTTAGTCTATATTTCATACTACTTTGTCATTTTTTAAACTATTTTTCATGCTATTTTTATTTATGCTATTTTTATGTTTATTTATCTTTATTTATTCATTTTTTTATATTTTTTACCTAATTAATTTTTAGTAACTGCACATTATAGATAAAAAAATATTTCAAAGATTTTATTTGGCATCACGAAGTAAATAGTGAAAGCTGTTGAAATGCATTTTCAAATTTATCGTATGTTGCCTTTCAAGATAGTGGATTGTTTTTACACTTTGGTGGGAAGAAAAATTACAAGAAAAACTTTCAAAGATATACTATAACAAATGTGAATACAATAAACCGAAACATAACATTCATTTCCATATTCAGTTGCGCATGAGGTAGAAGCCAGAACTTTTTGATGTAAAGAGCTGACCTTGCCCCTAAACCACGGTGAGCTATGGATATTTAGATACTTTGATATCGCCTATCAGACAGACTAACGGCATAAGTCTTTTGAAAGAAATTTTATATCCTCTGCTTAAGTATTTTTCCATAAGGAATTTTACTTCGTTCAAAGAATGTTGCAAATTGCTTGGGTAAAAATTATAAATTAAAATAATCATCACTGTCAGAGTACCTCACGATTTGAAGTTCTTCTTCTTAGAGTTGGGTTTGTATGTCATTGGGCAACGCTGCTTTTATCAGCATTTTGTACTATTAACTCCAAACCCAATGTTTCCTAGTTCCAGTTGCTCGGGTGACCCACTTTATTAATAAAGTCCGATAACCCTTTAATGGATTCTAGGTGTAACTCTCTAGTATGGATGATGCCTAAAGAAGTTAATCTAGGGAGGGCAAGAGCCTCGCATTCGTAAATGATATGCTTTGCCGTTTCCTCTTGCATATGACATTTCCTGCAGATAGGGTCTTACTGAAACAGTCCCATTTTATGGAGGTGTTTTCTGAAATAGTATTGCCCAGTAATGAAGCCTGCGATTAAACGTATCTTCTGCCTAGAGCATCTTAGAATGTCAGAACGATTTGAAGTTAGTTTTAATTAAATTAAATAAAGAATAAAACTCTGTTTTTTTTAATTTTATATTTTGTGAAAAATGTTTTTATATTTATTTTTATCGGCTGATATCAGCACTAGAAAGTATAACAGCTAAAAAAGGCAATAATAATTAAAAATAAAAAAGAACCTAGATACTTATTAGAAAACAATATATTTCATCATAAGTTAAGCAATAAATTTTAACAAAGAATTAATAATAAAATGTTTGTTTGGCAATTATAGTTTCTTAAATAATATTTTTTGTTGAAAAGAATAAAGCCTATAATATTTTTTGTTAAAAGATAAAAGAATAAAGTTGAAAAGAATATAAAAGTCGAAAGCCATATCCAAGTGTCAGAAGAGAAAACATTCACCAACCCAGAGTCCAGGAGTGTAACAACCATTTCCCGTTATACAACAGTTGACTGGGATCAAACCCTGGAACTTTCACTTTGAATAAATGTGTCCTAACACAAAGAATATGTATTCTTTGTGTTAGTAGAAAGAATTTGTACACCACTATACATCGGCAAACATGTAAATTCTCTCTGATTTGGTTGAAAAGGATAATATTGAGAGGAACTGGAGCTCATGGTTATTTATATGGCAACCTGTTTTCATGCTTCGTAAGTGCAGGAGGAATGGTGAGCTATTTCTGCCCAGACATATAGAAAACTAGTAATTAATGTGCCTTTACAAGAGGTCCCCTGTAGTGACAATAAAAGTAGAATCAGTTCTTTTCTAAATATAGCTACGAAGTAATTTTCTGTAAACTTGTACTACTCAACCAGTGCTTTTGTCCTTATAGTGTACATCTAACCCATAAGTTCCAAGAAAATTTTCTGAAATCTAATTTTTCTAAATGATTTACAAATAAATAAACGAAATTTCTTGTCAACATATAACCAATTTTGCAGTATTTATAATTATTAACAAATTGTTTATATATAAATAACTATTAACTAATTATTTATAACTAAATATAAATAACTATTAACTAATTATTTATAACTATTAACAAACTCGGATGGCACATCGTTGACCACATTGTTTTTAGCTTACTAAAATTTTTTTAAGTAAAAATTCAAAAGTTTATAATGATTTCATAATGAGTACAGAGCGAACACCAATAAAGATCTTCAACACCACCCCTTTCTGTAGTAGACCAAGAGGAAGACCCAAAAAGAGATGGAAGGACTGCCTGGAAGAAGACTTCAACATACTTAAATCAAGAACTGGAGGTCGATTTCTAGAAAAGGGGCAGAATGGCAGAGACTTCTGAAGAAGGCCAAGGCCCACAAGGGGCTGTCATGCCAATGCTGCTGATGATAATAATTTCATAAACTACGACATAAGTTTCTTACATTTGATGGATGTATTTCTTAAATTATCTCTGCTCATACACAGAATATTTGAATTTAAACTCACTTAAGGTCATACAATAAATTACTGTTTCCGGCGTATGTTTTTTTATAAAGGTATTACAAATTTCATTAAAATGCCAGGTATTTTTTTTAATAAAACATTCTTACTTTAGGAGTTCAGTTAGGAGAACAAGTGTCTGCCAAGGCTATATGATTGCTTAATACTATTACACAATGATAGATTATCAAGATTTACAAGAGGTCCTTTACTTTGGGAGTTCAGTTAGGGGAACAAGTGTCTGTCAAGGCTATATGATTGCTTAATACTATTGCAATGATAGATTATCAAGATTTAATGACTGTAAAGGTAGTGTTATAGTTGGTGCTCTTGAAGTAGGACACAACAACTCCGAGGAAGCGATAAAATTTTGGATTTCGCGAACGGCCACTTACGCACGATAAATGTCGACAATCCGATAAAGTCTCAGGCAACGAAAATGTTGGAAAAAGTCTTTGAAAGACCTGGATCCTCAATAACATTTCTTAAGCAAGATAAACGGTGCAGTTGAGGAAATGCTGCATGGTAATTTCAGTGCTGGAGCATCAACAAATATCAGCTTGGGAACTCTGTTCTAAGACCATCATTGATATGGACTTTCTAAGTCAAAAGACCACATGTGTAGAATTTTTGAGTACATAACACAAAGTTTTATACCTCACTTGTTCCCATATACACAGTGATTAAATTGTTAATATAAGCTTTTGCTTTTGCCGGGCGAGTCTCCTTTCCAATTTTACTGGATGGAAAGACATATGAAAGAAAATCTCACAAAATTATAAAACCTAAATACAAACAGAAGACTGACCGAATTGGTAGAGCTTCTAGGAAGGTATGGAATGTGTGTAGCTTTTGTGATATCAGACTTCCGATATGTCTGAAGAAGAAACTGACATGACAGGTACACAACATCGTCTGATTACCTAATTCATTAGTGTCCATAGAGGGTTTCGAAGAATTTGGATAATTCCAGGAGGACAATGCCATGCCTTGTATATAAAGAATTGTTTCTTGGTCTTATTATTATTCTTGTCATTAGAGTTACTATTATTCATTAGTGGTTTTTTATCAACCTAAAATTGTAATTTTAAAAAGTTTGTGAACATTTCAAAGTGATGCGTATTCTTAAAATACCCATAAAACAGACGGACTTATCCATTGCTTTTATTCCTAGAGTTATCGATATTAACATTATGGAGTTGATCAGATGTATTTTTTTTACTGGTTCTATGGATTTTATAAAAATAGTTATTTAATAAAAAAATTGAATCAAAATATAAAAAAAAATTGATATTTTATTTCATAACATTCAACAACGAGAAAAAAAATGAATCTTCTGGGCTTTGAGGTAACTTAGAAATATTTTTCAATAATAATAAGTAAAACGTTATCTTCAGTTGCATAGATTTATAATGTGAAAAATAATTAAGATTCAGTAACACTATGTACATATTCTTCATTTCTACGTATTATGCATTTATTACTGCAAACCCTACGGTAAATAATTTTCATGAAGGTTAAAACTGTGTAAATTAAACATTATCAGGATACTCTGATCCGGTTTGTATTGTTGACTACGAGATAGATGTACCTATGACATATCACTATCATTAATTTGAAATGTCAGTCATCACATCGCATCAGGGAAGGAAATGGTAAATACGGTCACGTCAACTCACCACTGCTGATCAATGCATGGCTTTTCAGGTCAGAGGGCAGCTTCTAAAACGATAGCAGACGATATTTGATTCGAAAAGAATGTGAAATGCTCCACCAAGCATCAACGGTATTGATTCGTATAGACAAGATAGAATCTGAGTTTAATTGTACGCATTTTAACATGCGAGCATACATTAACGTCTTTATAAGAGAATGCTGACGTAATCATTTAGAACTTTCGCTGTAAGTCAAGGAGTTTGAACTCAGCAATCATATATATATATATATATATATATATATATATATATATATATATATATATATATATATATATATATATATATATATATAATGCTTTTATCCGAAAAAATGATGGAGAACAGTAGAAAGCATATTCGGAAAGTTTCATGCATGAAAAATATAAGATAAAAAAATAAATTGTACAATTGGAAGCCTTAGGGACTATTCTCTCTGCTTTATATTATACCTTGTGTGATGAGAATATATCCAAGGAATTTTTGAATTACACCAACATTATTTTAAAAAGTTCGATTTTTGTTTTTAGATAGAGATCTCTTCAATATTTTTTATACGGAATGCATACTTCTTTTCTTATAATCTGCACTTTTCACTATGTATCATTCTATTTATCATTCTTTTTATCCTTTTATTTATCTTAATACATTTTTAAATTATTTCAGAAATTTTCCTTTTTTTATTTCTCATTTATGTGGTCAGGAGTAAAATTTATTTTTTAAAAAAATGTATCATATTGCTTCATATTGATATTAGTGCTGCCATCTATTAATATAAAGAATAGTTTCTTTATCGTTTTATTATTTTTTGTAATGAAACGTAATTTGAAACGTCATTTACTAAACAAACTTTAGCAAAATATGTTTCTTTGTAATTATAAGCCACAAATTTCTCCCCCTATGATTCAAGCATAAAAACATTTTTCATGCATTAAAATTTTCTTCGACAGATACAAATAATAAATAATCTAAGATGTATCTAAGACCGTAATCTTATTATAATGAAGTTTATGTCCACATTTAAAATCATCATCCTAATTTTTATTTATTTGATATTGTAATTGATTTCTATATTTAAATTTCATTCCAGAAGTAAAATAATACCAAATTAAAAAGAACTCGAAAATACGTATTTTCTCCCGTATATTTCGAGTGTTAAGATACCTTTTAATATGAATTTTAAATGTATGCAGAATAAAGAGGTTCTTATAAAAAATAGAAACTAGATTGTAATTTAATAAAAATTATTAATAACAAATAAAATTATTGTGCTGTTTATTATCTCTTCATTACATTCATAAAAACTCAATTCAATTTAAATAAAATAAAAAAATTTACAATTTTTCATTTTTATTATCAAGAGTCCTTTATATGTTTTAATTTATTTTAGAATATTATTAGAAAATATTTTTAATTAAATTAATTTTATCATATAATTAGAAATTAAACTGTTTTTATTGATTCCATAATGTTATCAAACATGTACATTAAGAAATAAATGGAAATATAAGCTACTTGAAGCATTCACAATTATAATTTTTATCCTATTTTAACTAATGGTGCAGCTCTATTTCGTTACAATCTGAGTGCACCTAATTATGGACTTAAGAATGAGGACGATTTAGCCAGTCGTCAGGATAAGTGGCAGCACTAAGAGTTCACGAACTGTAACTTCCGGTAAATGACTTCCGCCTTACTGTTTAAACATTTATTTAACGTTGAACTTAAAATAGTGTATGACGGTGGTTCTTTTACACTTTCAATGACATAAAATGATGGTTTGATACACACATCAATTCTGTCACTTTAAAAAAGAACTTTTTAACTATTTTAATTTTTATTTATTTATTGTAAATTCTTATTTACTATCATTTTTATTTACTGGAGATGATTTATTATTTAATTTTTAATTCCTTATATCAATTGCAACGGCTTTTAATTTTTATATATTTATTTTCATAAAGAATAATGAAGGAAATTTTTACTATTCCTTATGTAGAAATGTAAAAATAAGTTTTTGTAAAGTTGTTATTTTTATTATTTATTATTGTAATACTGTTTGCACATCACGTTTTGATTAATAGACATAATGACAATCTCTGTGATTTCACAAATGTATCTGAACATTTTTATTATAGGTTGTATCTTAAAAGTCTAGGAAATCAAAATTAATTTTTTTTAAAATCTGGGTTATAGTAAAGTAAATAAGCATTATATACTCGATAAAGAAAATTATCGTGATAAAAAATAATGTTTTTGAATTCAACTTTCTTTCAAAGCAATTTTTATAAAATTAAATTTAAAAATGTCTCATAAACAGGGTAGTTCTGTATGTTTTTCCTCTGAAAGGATACTTTATATATATATACAGTAAAAGCTCTTTATTCGCGGGGTATATGTTCCCCATAAATATGCCGCTAATACAGAAACCGTGAAAACGGAATGGTAATTTATATGGGATTATAGGGGATACCCTCCTAGGGAACAATATATATATATATATATATATATATATATATATATATATATATATATATATATATATATATATATATATATATATATATATATATATATATATATATATAGATAGATAGATAGATAGATAGATAGATAGATATAGATATAAATCAATTTAATTGAAGTTTTTGAACATTTTGATTAATTATTTTAAAGCTTAGGCAATGGTTTGAAGAATTTTGTAATTTTCTCTTGCTTGGCAGTTTTTAAAAGCTCCTTCAATTCAGACTCATACGCAGCAGTCGCATTTGCAATTTGCCTCTTAAAAATAAGACTTCGTTACATAGATGGATCAATGTTCATTAAGAAATCTCAAAGCTCATTTGCCATTCTTAATCCTTCACTAAGGTTTTTCAAATTAAATGTCAAGTTTCCAGTGCTTGTTGAAGCCTCTTCTTCAATGAGCTGTTGATTCAACATTTCCTCAAAATCGGTTTCAGTCAAATCTTCATCTTGCGATTCAAGCAATTCCTGAATGTCACTTAATTGTATCTGTTCGAACCCATCTCGCCCTATTCCATTCGGGATTTCGGCTATGTTTGCAGTCAAAGTTTGAACTTGCACAGATTTTTCGTCATTTTCCGCAGTCAGAGCAGGCCACAGTTTTCTGCAGCATGACTTCAAAGTATGTGGCTTCAGTTCTTCCAATGATTCCCTTATGTTACGATTCATTTTGCTACGTCAAATTTCTTCCAGCATTCCATAACATTCATATCAGGATCACATTCCATATTGTCCAATATAATTTTGAAAGTTCGTCTAATGTAATGGAACTTAAAGGCTTGGATTATTCTTTAATCCATAGGATGAAGCAAAGCCGTCGTGTTGGGAGGTAAAAATATCACTTTTATATTTGGATGCATAGTTCTCAAGTTCGCGAGGATCACTTGGTGCATTGCTCAAAGCTAGAAGTGCTTTAAAGTCTAAAAAAAATTCTGTTTTTTTAAAATAAGTTTCAACTTCAGAAACAAAACAATTCCGGAACCAGTCACAAAAAATAGCTTTTGTAACCCACGCTTTCTTATTAGCACGCCAAAACACTGGCAAGTTGTCCTTGTTTTGATTTTTTAAAGCCCAAGGATTAAACGATCTGTAAAGCATCAGTGTCTTAATGACACAATCTCCAGGTGTACTAGTACATAGCGGCAGCGTAACTTTATCCTTTGCTGCCTTAAATCCAGGAGCAGACTTTTCGCTTTTATAAATGAATATTTTGTTTGGCATTCTCTTCCAAAAGAGTGGAGTTTCGTCTGCATTGAATGCTTGCTCAGGTTTGTATCCTCCACCAGCTACTAGGTTTGAAAATTCTTCTGTATATCGTTCTGCTGCAGCAGTGCCTGCAGATGCTGCTTCTCCAGTGATTTTAATGTTATTTCAATGGTTGTCTCAGCTTAAATTTATTGAACCAACCTTCCGATGCTTGAAATCCTCCATCTGTACATTCACCACTACAACTACCATCAGGTTCTTTAAAATGAGCGTAAAGACGCTTTGCCTTCTCCCGGACCATTGGACCACTCAGGGCACCCTTTTTTGGTTGCGGTCATCGATCAATAATGACAACGCCACTTCCATTTTTTCTATTGCTGGATCACGAACGATTTTCTCTGACAGTGAATTTGAAGCTACAGAAGACCTTATTTTATTTTCGGATTTTTTTATCGATCGTACAGTTGATTCGTTGATACTGAATGAGCGTGATATGGATGCAAATGACTCTCCAAGGCGTAAATGATCAAGCAGTTCTATTATCACTTTAAGCGGTAACACAGATTTTTTTCGTGACGAAACTCTTTTCTCATTTTTTAGTTAAAATTATAAATTAGAAAAAAGCGGTTGAGACGTGTTACTTGATAACATTTTTTGTAACAAATGTAAATGACGAAACAATAAAACACGCAAAGCGACTTTTACCATAGAACAGAACAGCAGCATTTAAAAATATCTATTTATAAATATATATTTATTATTCATAAATATATATTTATTCATTGAGTAATAAGGTTGCTTTCATTCTGTTTGTTTACATTCTGAAAAACACCCATCGTGGCTTAGGCGGCTTATGTCAAAGTCCCCGGCGATATCATTTAACAACATACTTTAGGCAAAGTTGCAATAAGATCTATTTTAATTTTTTATTAGTCCATTTGACGGCATTTACAAAGGATATTGGGTTGGATATCTATTGGGATCCTTTTATTATTATGTATGTACTTATTAGATCCGTGAATAAAGAAATTTTTAGCCACGAATATAGGAATTGGGTCGCATTTTTTTGATCCGCGAATAATGAAAAATAATAAATATAAATGAAAAACTCGATGAATTTTTCATTTATAAAATACTGGTATTTAATATTTAAGCTGTGTATTTGTTGCAATAAATAGAAAAATAAATCATTATTATTTTAAAAATTAATGATGTTTACTCTAAACCAGAAACAGATTTCAACTTTTAAGGCATATATTTTTTTAGCTTTAATGAGGGTTATTTAAAAAAAATAAATAACTGAAAGGGAATTTGAAGTTAAAAAAATGAAAGTTTTCTGAAACTACCAAATTTGAGTTTCGTTTTTCCATCTTCATAGATTGCAGTAAAAATGACTGACGAAGCGTTGATTATCCAAAAGATAGTATATCAAACGTTGGCTACAAATGTCACCTATTAGTTAAAGGCAGAAGTTCTAGACATTAGGTAAAATGGCTAGGGAGAGACTGCATTAGTTAACTCAAGAATCCCAATGTCTTCGGTAGAACATTATATTGTTACAAATTTCTGAACATTATTTGTATTTGTCTTAAAATATATCAAATCTGAAATACTCAGATTTTGGGTTAAAATTGTGCAATTTAGTTATTTTCTACGCTAAAAACATCATTTCTCTTGATTTGGTGATCTCATGGCAAGATTCTTGATAATTTTGCGAAAAATATATATTTTTGGAAAATTCCGTCACAGAAGCTCTTGGACCAATATTAAGAAATTCTCAGATTTTCACCCCAAATCAGATAGAAATACCGCCTCCCGGCATAGAATTATGGTTAGGTTAGACAATCAGTCTTGAATATTGATCTTGTACATAGAAGTTGTTGTCTGTTTGAGCTATTAGAAACTTCTGTGTTTGGAAGCTGTTTCCTGTTGTACTAGCGGAATTGGAGCTGTGTATTTGTCACTTGTACAACTTTACTTTCCTGTATCTTGTAGAAATTGCAACGAATAAAAGCCTTGTTATTTCTAAGAAATTGTTTTATTCGTTAACTCGGAAGCGTGGTACAATATGCATGGCACTCTGAAGTATAATGATGGAGAAGCTGTCTTGAGACCTCCCCCCTGCTTCAACTTCAGGAATAATGATATCTAGACAAAATGTGTATAGCTGGTTAACTGAGAGTGGTCTTTAAGCTTGGAAACTAATGATGTATCTTCTCCTTTCATAACATTATAGAATTTCCTCTCTACTTTGGATTCGTGAACATCAATCTTGGATAGATCAAAGTGGAGCAATGTCTTCTTCAGTGACGAATACAGCTCTGTAGGCGAATCTTCAGAAGGAGAAAACATGGGTGATGTTATCATTCAACAAACACCAGAGAAATTTATCGTTTTGGTGGCACTGGCATCTTTGTATGGGAATAGATCATATTAGTACCTACAGTTCTTTTAGAAAATCCGGATCAAAATGATTTCAGGATGAAAAACCCCACTCTTCTTTTTGAATAACAGAATTAATATTTGAAAATATTTTATTTGTTTTATGGTTATTTTTACTAGTACTTTTTGACTATTTTCTTCAGCTTACATTTAGTATAATCTAGTCACAGGGTTAGTTTAGTTTACTCATAGGTGTTCATCTGGAATTTTACCAGAGTTGAGAGCACAAATAAAAAGTAAAGAAGGAATAATAACAAAAATTTTGGTTTCATTTAATGTCATTCTAATTTTTTTTTCAACAAAGCCTAAATTTTTTAGGTGCACTTAGCACTTCTAGTAACATATTTCTGGATTTTACACTCGTGGGATTAATGGGTTTGATAATGCACTTTTACATATCTTTCCACAGTTATACGATCAAAAGTGTTTTTATATAGTTCTTTTCCCTACGATATTTTTGTGTGAATCTTTATGAGATTTTTTATAAAGTATATGAATTCCAACTGCTTAACTTTAATAACATAATTGTAATATTTTCTATTACTGCATACATGTACACAATAAAGCATTGTTTGCTTTTAGGAGCAATATTCATCTGTCGTTATCGTTCTGCCACAATAATATATATTCAATTATTCGCATTCAAGACATTAACAGTATACGTCCTGTTGACAATCTTTTCCATAATTAGCCAAGTTTGGATTTATATAATAACGAGATTAGAACTAAACTAATTATCAACTCTATCATTTAGATAGGTATGCATGTCTTGAAAATTTCTTCATATTTAAATTGAGAAATGAAATTTTTTGAATGTTTAAAAATATCCATGCGTAATTAAATTGCAAATAACACATGTAGAAAGAGGAAAAAAGGAGAGTTTTTAAATAATAAGATTGAAGAACTTATTGAAAGCAACAGAAAAAACGAATCAGAAATTTTTATTGAGAAACTAAAAGACTGGTAAAACGACCTAAAAACACTAAAAGTGACAAACTGGATGACCTTATCCAAAAATAGGAGGTCCTGGTATGCACTTCTGAGGAAGGCAAATGCCCACCCTGGACTGTCAGGCCAATGAAGAAGAAGAAGAAGAAAATACTGGTAAATGAGTTCAAATCACATGCATTTAACTGCAAATGATCTGATGGGAAAATCATTGCAGACTTTCCAAGTTTGAGAGAGGGATGGAAGGATTACTTCCAGACTCTGCTCAAGACGGACAATAGAACAATATGGAATAATAATTTTAAAAATATTAAAATATTAAAAATTTTATAAAAAGGATGACAAGATGGACTGCTGTAACTGCAGAGGTACTACGTTATTAAATGGCCCTTACAAAATTTTTATTTGTTTTATCTACAGGAAACTTATTGCAGTAGCGGAACATATTTTGAGCAATTACCAATGTGCTTGGGGTCAAATTGCTCTATTATCTACCAAATACATAAAGTGAATTATTTCTTTGAAAAGTTAAATGAATATAACATAGATCTGTTTGATTTATTTGTTGATTTTAAACACCCATAAAGGTAAGGTCAAAACGATTAGAATTTTAACTGAGCTGACGATACCAACTAAATTAGTTAAACGAATCCAAATTACTCTAAAATATTTTCAAGCCACTATTTGATTCAAAAGGACTTCTATGCGATTTTTGAAATAAGTTCAGGTGTTCAACAGCGTGAGGCATTATCTCCTTATTATTTAATTTGGTACTCGAGCATATAATCTGAAAGTTAGATCTTAGAGATTCAATTTCGAATGAAACAACTTAAATTTATACATTTGCTGATGATACTGTGATTTTGAACTGAAGCATGTATGCATCGGTTGCAATGACAAGAAAATTAATAGAATCTATTAGTAATGTAGGTCTCTCACTTAACAAAATTAAAACATAATGTATGGAAAAGATTAATTCGTAACTGACTGCAAAGATTGTCTGATTATTGATGATTATAGATTTGAAACTGTTAATAGTTTTAAATATTTAGGATCAACCATTAACGTTTCAAATCCACAACTTCAGAAAAGATTAATTCCTGAATTGTTGAGAGGAACAGATGCTTTTTTACAAATAGACATGTTTTCAGAAATAAACTAATTCTTAAATTTATCAAATTAAATATATTACAAAACAATTATCCGATCAGTGGTGACATATAGTTGTGAGACTTTGACCATAAAATTAAAAGATATTAATAACTTAAGAATATTTGAACATAAAATATAGCGAAAGATATGTGGATCAATTCAGGAAAATAGTAATCTGTGGAGAATAAGAAGTAATAGAGAAATCGAAGCACTCATTATTAAATGCAAAGACATAGTGAAATTTACTAAGGGACAACGTTTATTTTTGGTCGGTCACATCGGGAGGCAAAAAACTGATAATCGTGTGGAAAATTTCAAATACTGGAAGTCTGTCTTCAATGGACTAAAGGGAAGACCAAAAAGAAGATGGCTGGAAGATCTAGATGGAAATATGAAGAACCTAAAGTCTCTGAAGATAACCAACATGAAGAGAAAGACTGGAAACAGTCGTCTGGTAAGAGATTGTGTGGTAGGCTAAGGCCCATCGAGAAGTGTAAAGTCAATCAAGAAGAAGAAATGCAAAATTACGATTTCTGCACTTAATTACATTTGCTATATTTTAATGTTATGAAAATATTGATTTTTAAATTAAGTTTTTTTGTTCCCAATTTTCTCTGCTGTTCTTTAAATTATTTATAATTACTGACGTATGTATTTACTTAATTTCCTTAAAATCATGTATTTTAGCATTCTAAGCCGTGTTTGTTGCAAGATAAATTTACTGCATCTAACTCATAATTTTATATAGACGCATTAAAATTTTATAAATCAATAACAGCATAAAAACTGATTATCGTTTTTGGAAAAATGTTAATCAATGTCAGATAAAATGTACTTCATGAGTAATAACTGTAACTGTTTAAATGAATTTCAACGAATTGTGTCACCATGTCAACAAATAAAAACTTGATCAATTTATGAGTTAAATTTTTACGTGAGTCAAAATTATTACGTGAGTCATGTCCGATTTCGTTTGTTTATATTTACATCGGAAATCGCTTATCTGTGTAGTTCATTTCTATTTTAATTTATAATTGTATAAATAAGCGTAATAAATCCAGCTATCATTATTTGTATTTAAGCTAGTCAAAATGACGGACCGAAGATTGAAATTTTCTCCTCGCGCTGTCAGTCAAGATTGGGATTCTGTTGAAATGGAAAGGGTAACTTATTTAATATTTATTTACGTTTTTGAATCTGTATTTAAGTATTTTAGAATTGTTATTAATTTCTATGTTTTTATTTTTACAGTATTGGAAACCCGTGTTTGATAAGGTAAGATTTCAATCTTCTCATATAGTTAGTATAAATATGATATCTAAATATTTAATTTTTACTAATCAAATATTACAATAAAAAATTAATAGTACAATTTAAATTTTACCTGTCAAAATTACAATTAGTATATGTTGAATGATATCTATATAACCAAGATAAAAGTGCTTATATGTAAATAAATTTATCAATTGTATTCTGCTGATATTTGACTTACTAGCGCTTTATTGGGATTAAGGTATTTTCAATATGCAAATTAAATACTTTGAAATATGTGCTGTAATCATTTAAAAATACATATCTTTATTTTTTGTTAATCAATATTTGATTATGAATTGCTAATATTTGATTCTTATGTGATTTTGATATTACTAAGATAGAATTAATGGTTAAAAACTTATTTACGTATTAATAATAAATTTATCATGCATTTAGGCTTTAATATTATGTATTTTAAACTGTTACATATAATATAAAATGCATTTAACTCTTTGTTTCAGGTAATTGTGCAAAATTTTATTTAATACATTTTTAGATTCTGAGTTATATTAAATTATTTGCACAATTATGTCTTAATAAGCTGTAAAAATTAAAATGATAAGTTTCTGTTTTAATCGTTATGTTGACCAAAAAAGCAGTACTTATAAACAAGAAATATTGGATTTTAATTCTTAACTATGTTACCACACTCATCTGGTAATTTAAAAAAACCATTATATTATTTGTATCTGTCGTAAGATTTTAAGATATCATCTTTTAAATTCTACAAAATGTAGTTAGATTTTTAAGATTTGATTTTTCTATACATAATAAATAAATGTGGATGCGGATTAAACCCTACACCTGACTGGAAAAACTGTTACTTGGTTTTAATGGCTGAGACCATAGTCTAGTGAGTAAAAATGAGTCTTTCAGGCTAATATTTGTTATATGGTCTGTGTTAGGGTACTGTAATTCCCCAAACATTATTCTTTCTGATTTCAGTTTCACTTCCATACTTTCTTCTATTTAGTTTTAAAATACTTTCAGTATTATATAGTTTTAATATCTGTTTGTCATAAGAAACACGATCTTATTATTTTTTAATTTCCAATTCCTCTTGAACTCGTGAAAAATTCTGAAAATAATGATTATGTTAATATCATATTTAAAATTTTATGAATATGTTTGCCCATATTTAATAATTTAGTATTAATTATATAATTTTGTTTTCAGTATGACTTAGATAAAGATGGATACATACCACTGATTTATTTGAAAACTGTTTTAAAAGCTGGAGATGAACTCCGGCATGACTTTCCAGATGAAGTCATTGAAGAAATCTTGGAATGGGCTGACATTAATAGTGATGGAAGATTGAGCTACGATGAATTTCTCCGAATGGTGAATTTTATTTATTAATGTAGGGCAGGGGTGCACAACCTTTTCAGAATGAGGGGCCAAAATATGAAAGAACATCATGTCGAGGGCCAAAGCAGCACGAAAATGTTAAAACATGTTATAAACGTGAAAACACTGTTTGTGGCAATATGCATGAATTACAATTATTAATTTACTTATTTTACTCATGCAAACATTATACAATAAAGGAATAAAACACAAACATAGATATGCTTAAAATACTTTATTTCCAGAAAAAAACTTGAAATTGAATAACAGGATAAAACTTTTTGGTAATTATACAAAAAACATAATTTAAATTTTGAAAAAAATAGTAAAATTTAATGTGATGGCTGTAATTGAATATTTTAAGTTATTGATTTTATGTTGGGCTTAAGATTCGTTGTGGCAATACGTAAAACAGAAGAAAAAGGTTCTCATCTGCTATTCCATTTCTTATTTTTGATTTATTTAAATCATTAAAGAAAAAGTTTGCTCACAAATGTAAGTGCTGCCAAAGAAAGTTGCACATGGAGCTGCATTTTGCTTTAAGCACGAAAATTCCTCCGGAAAGTATTTATAAAATTCTAATATCGATTTTTCTTTGAATTGATTTTTGAAAAAATCAGAATTCATTAAATCAATTAAGGCTAACTGCATACTCTCGTCCACTTGATTTACATCGACAAAAAATAAAGAAAATGCATCAATTTTGGATTTGCATTTTTCAAAATCTGAAAAACGACCATCAAATGCATTACGCAAGATTTGTATTTGATCCTTATACAACATTTTTATGTGTGGAAATTTTTCATGCATTTTTTGCAGTAGGGAAAATGTGCAAAATTTTTGATTTTCAATTGATTTTGAAACAAACATAACCTTTGTTTAAATGCTTCTACATTATTTATTCATTGAAAAATGAATTGATTTTTTCCTTGTAACTTTGTATTTAAGTCATTCAAATGGCCTGTTACATCTGTCAGAAAAGCCGGCGCAGCTTATCCTTACTTGGACCTTGGGCCATTAAAATCAACCAACCAACCAACCTGTCAGAAAAGCTAAATCACATTAGAGACTTGCTTCTTTTAACCGTCTAGTATTTCTACCATGGTCACTTAGAAATGCAACAATTTCATCAAATAGTTCCATAAAACGCTTAAGGGCAACTCCTCGGCTGAGCCATCTAACTTCTGTGTAATAAAGAACATCAGAAGGCAGGTCATCAAATTCCTTTAAAAATTCTTTGAATTCCCTATGTTTGAGTGCATTACTACGAATAAAATTAATCGCTTCAGATACAGACTGCATTCAATTTGCAAATCCTAATTCTCTACCACATACATTTTCTTGATGGATAATGCAATGGACTGCAACAGTTCTTCACCGCACTGGACAAGCTGTTCTTTTAACAAGGTAACCATTCCAATTTTTGTACCAGTCATGGATTTTACTCCATGTCACATTTGTTCATGTTTAAAGAAGCTGCATCACACAAATGTATCAAGCTGGAAAGAAGGTCACTTCCAGTTGTTTCTCCTTTCATGGGAAACATTCCTAGAAGTTCTTCTGTAACACAAAATTTGCATCAATTCCACGAACGAACACAAGTAATTGGGCCACTGATGTTCAATCTGTAGATTCATCAACAGCTAAAGAAAAGTATATAAAGTTTGTAGCAGCAGATTTAACTTGATTTTCTATGTCTTCATTCTACTGTTGTATTCTTCTTTGAATAGTCATTCTATTCAAGCTTTTATTCTTAAATTCCCTTTTTGCTTCAGGACAAAGTTTTTCTGATGCAATCAACAAGCACTTTTTAACAAAATCACCATCTGTGAACGCCCTACCTCCTTTAGCGATAATTTCGGCGACACCTAAGCTCAACTTCCACATAGGAATCCAATTCAGATGCATGTTTTTGAAAAAAAAATTTGCTTGACTTCTGAAAGATTTTTTGAGTTGATCGATTTTTTGGGATAGTTTATATGCTTTCATAGATGCAAACTGTTTATGCTTCGTTTCATAATGCCGCTTTATGTTATATTCTTTCACCACTGCAATCTTGCTACTACATGTTAAGCATGTGACAGTATTATTGTAATAGATGAAACAATATTTATCTGTCCATGAAACTTGAAATTTCAATTTTGAAAATCACCTTTCTTTTTTCCACTCATTTTACTTAAATATTTCTATTTGCTTCAATAAAATAAATTTTACTTTAAATAATGCGAATTTAAAAAAATAATATCTGATCCGTTCTATGGCTCCGATTGCGAGATAACCGATTTTCAAGCAAAACCACGCGGTGTTTATTAGAATGATCACCGCTGCTAAGTAGAAGTTCTTTTTGGTAACGCTCACCATGGAGAAAAATTCGAACTAGATCAGGAACTTTCGATTGACTCAACGTAATTTCGAATCGAAACTGTCCCGGCACGCATGCGTGAATACGCATTTGTTTTTGACTTTGTCTGCGACCGCGAGCTTCCCCTTAAGAACATTCATACTCTCGGGTAGCCATGAAGGGAACAAACTGAAAAACCATGTTATAAAAAAATTAACTTAATGAACAGGTGTAGAATATTTATTCTGATGTAGAATCGTTTTCCTATCCGATTTTTTCTTTTGTTTATTTGAAAGAGTCTCATTTCTTTTTAAATTAGTCTTATTTTATTAACAACATTCGCGGGCCAACTTTAAAGGCGACGCGGGCCAATTTTCACCCGCGGGCCATAGGTTGTGCATCCCTGATGTAGGGTATATGATTAAAATTAATTTAAAATTTAGGTGCATATTTATTATATATAATTTATGTTAAGATTTTGAAGTAAGTTTTATTTTAATGATAATCTAAACACATTTAGTGCAATGTTTTTTAAAAAATATTTTATATAATTTCCATTATCAAAATATTTCTATCAAAAGATTTTTATTGGATGCAGAAAAATGATTAGGCAAATTACATTTTTATCAAAAGAAAAAAAAAAAAAGGAAAAAATTCAAAATTTAAGAAAATAAGTAATTTAAGAGAAGTAACTTGTCAATCAGGAAATGGGAAATCCAAGAGTATAGTAATATTTATTTATCCAAGAGTAAAGTAGTATTTATGAAACACATTTAAGGCCAGTTCAGTATTACTGTGAGAATTTGTACCTCTCCAATAGTGTAAAAGTTAAATTATATTTAGCAAAAAATATTTTGCAGATTAAAGTTAAAATTTTATTTTTGTTACTTTTGAAGTTTTAATTATTGAATACAATTTAAATTTTGTAAGGAATTGTGGTAATATTTTTTCATTGAATTAATTTATCTTCTTTATTATAGAATATTAATGAAAAATGTTGCTAATAATCATAAAATCATTTGTTCCATAGAAAACTAAGTATTATTATATCAGTTTATGGGTATAAAATATTGAAGATCACTCCTTTAAGATTAATTTGAATGTTTACAAAATTTGAATACACATTAAGTTTTATGAATAAATGGTATATTTAATAGATTTATGTATAAAAAGATAACTTTGTCATTAAAATATCCACTAAAATGTGATTTATTATATTTTTGAATTTCATATCTTTTCTAATAGTATCCTTGACAATGACTGTTTTTATTGAAAAAGAACATTTATTTACAGTATTATTTTTACTAACTTTATTTATTTCAAATTTTATTGCATAAGATAATAATAGTAAAAACATTTAAAAACTATAGGTGTATGCCCGAGAACTAGGAGAGGCTCGTCCAAGATTCCAAAGAATTGTTCGTTTTGCTGCTTTAGCTGTAGTGCCTAAATCTCAACAAGCGATCACTGTGCGACGTTATATTGAAGAGTACAATTGCTATCCTCCTCCAATATTTCTTCTTTTAATTAGTTTAATTGAGGTAGGGAATAAGAAGTGAAATCTTTGCCTTTTTTATTTTAAATAAAAAATTAATATTTGAATATAATGTAAATTTTTGATGGAAATTTGAAATATGTCGATACTGAATTTTGTTATGCATAGACATAACTATAAAACAGTGTTTATAACATTCAATGAATATCAAATGATGACACAATCTTTAAAAAAATGACATTGCTTAATATTTTTATGTTGATTGATTCATGTAAAAAATTATCAAGTTTTTTAATTTCTAATTTATTAGCTTTTTTATTGTTAGTTTGTTGCACTTTTTTCTTTTAAATAATTGCCTTGAAATTCACATGTACATGAACTTTGGTTGTGGAAGAAGTTCCCCATTCTTAAGTTTAAATAGTTAATATGTAGTCATAGTTATTATAATACTACCTTACTGATTTAAAACTTAATAACTTGATTAAAAAATTTTAATATTTAATGAAATTCAAACTTAATTGACTCAATCAATGTAAATGTTATTGATCTAAGCAAATGAGTAATAAAAAATTTATGAGTTTTGTTTTGATACAAAATATGTACATTATATAGCACATAATTTATTCTTAGAATTTGCTTGAGAATTAAATTTTGATTTCAGATAGGTGTCTTTATTTATTATTGTGTCAAGTATGGAGAGCTGAGTGCATCTGGACCTGTGCCCATTGATAGTGTGCTTATATACAATCCCTATCGGCGATATGAAGCTTGGCGGTACTTCACTTACATGTTTATACATGCTGGGTGAGAAAAATTTTGGAATAATATTAAAGTTTATATAATTGTTTAAATAGGATAGCTGATGTTTTATTTAATTTTATAATATTTCTTATTAAATTTTAAGTTTCTCTCAATTATTTATTTTTATAACGAAAGCAATGTTTCATTTGATACTTTACAGTAATATAAACAGTTATTTATATCTTATTCCGAAGGTGGAGATTTCATTCAACCATATTTCATTCCTATAATATGCTGTTAAATATTAAAAAAATTGTGTATTGATAATTTATTCCTATTGTTTTATATAATATGTATTAAGTATAAAAAAATTAAAAGTTGTTTAAATGTTTTTTTATATTATAAATAATATTTATATAAAATGTGATTTTTTACATCATTTCAAAAATATACTTTCAATCAATTTTTATTATTATTATAATTAGAAATTTAATATGGAATTTGAACATGACTTTTTGTCCGGTTTTATTTTATGTTACTTTATACTCACAAGTTTTTTTATTTACTAATGTGCTAGTTAGGTTTTTTTTAAAATTTATTTTGATATTATAACAACTAAAATTGTTAAGTATATGCGATACTGTTGGAGTAAGATTTGTATCATACATGCTGTTACTTAAATTCATTTACAGTTATGTTAATTTTTTTTGTTTCTTTTTTTTTCTGCTAAAAGTTTTTTTATTTGTATCTTCATGACTTTTTCTTATGTTTTTTCAATACTTTATTCATTTCATACTTTTTCCCATTAATTCTGAGTAAGGTAGAGCATACAAATGATGAGAGGATGAAACTAAATTCATTCTAATTTTTTTGTATCAAGATTAATATTAAAACTCTTTGTCTAATATTATTTAAATCCTTATCCTATGTTAATATAGGTTTTTTTTTAATATTCATTTCTTGGTGCATTAAAGTTGGGTATTATCTTATTTTTTAAAGAAACATAATTTAATATAGCTCAAATATTCTGTGACTTGAAATAGATTGTTTCTGGAAATTTCATTAATATTGTAACTATTTTGGAGACGATAAACACATTGTGAATGTATGAAGAAAATGCCAAATGATAAAAGAACAAAATCTATAAGTTTATGTTGTAACATACTCAGTCTGGATAGGCTGACTTCTAGGTAGGCAAGTGCCGTTAAGAAATCAGGCTGACATAATTTAATATTCTTGACTAAACATTTATTTACAAATTAACAAGATTATGTACAAGAACTGTCAGAAATTGTAGGCTCCAGGAAAACTGATGAATTTCTCACTTTCTGAAACGCTTGCTGCACATTTGGTTGGGGAAAAACTCCTCGCTCGTATTGGGGACCAGACTCCTAAATTCCGTACTCGGAAACACATTTAATAAATTCGTCTCGGACATTCAATAAAGTCGACAATCCTCTCCAGACAGAATTGAAGCATCAGGGTAGTCAAAACTCGAGGCCTGGCATCAATCTCTGTGATCTCAATTCTTTCTCAGACTCCTCGTTCCGTCGCAGGGACTTGTCCGCACTGAGACCTGTTTGAGAGAAGTATTAGGAAAACCACATGTATGTCAAAGCTCTCTTCCACCCCCACAAGGGCCTGCTATTTATATTAAACTTTCCCCCAACATCTGGCCTCCAGTAATCTCCAGATCCACCTTCTAATGCCACTTTTTGACCTCTATTTCAAGCCACTGCACTGATTCAAATCAGAAGCAGTGAAGAGGAAATAAATTCTTCGAAAGCTCCTGGCCTATTCACCAGGTGATTTCAGTTCAATTTGAAGAGTTATATTTATCATAAAGGACTTAATAGCCCTTCACGAATCCTGTTTGCTGTTCCCACATCATTTTCCAATCAGAACTAATTGACTGTCTGTGGGTACTATGTTGTTCCTGGAATTCAAACGTGAGAAATCAAGATCAATCTCGTTGACAGCTGCAAAGGTGTTAACGTCCATTGAAAGTCTGGAAGTAACTTTGGGTCTCAAGCAATAACGGGGACATTATAATGTGAAAACAAACTGCAGGAGAAAGAATTTGTAATTATTTGATTCCCATATCGATAAAACTTTACTCAGCTAACAATATCATAAAAAATCAAGCTGTGATATAGCAAAAATAAATGAATATCATTCTAAAGTAACATTTTAACTAATCATTTTACCTCATTTCTTCTCAAAGAAAATTATTTTCTGATAAGAAATTGCTTATGATTGAAATAATATTTTTATAATAGTTAATATGATTTTTGGTATCATGAAAAATATTAAAATATTGAGCCTTCTGCTCCATTAATTATTGAAGTGAGTCAAAATATATTATTAATTATGCTGCGAGGAAAATTTTTTTATTGAACCAGAACATTCTGTTGGTTTTTATTAAAAAAGTTAAAATTAATATAGAAGTATAACAATATAATAAAAATGACTATTATAGTAATATTCAGAACTATATACAGATTTTTTTCTATCTAATCAATTCCTAATTTAAAAAAATCAATCAGATTGTAAAAATAATCTTCTAGAAAAATATTCATAGAGAATCTAATTTTTCTCTCAGTTTCAGATTAGCCTCCTTATTTGTGAGGCATGAATCTTGTGTGTTGTTTCCAGCTTTCTAAGATTCAGGCAGTTTCTTAAATATTGTAAAAATTGAAGAGTTACAGGGTGTGATAGAGGATTTTCAAAAACATTTTATTTTGTATTTATGCTAAATTCAATACTTTGAAAATGTTAAAGTATACTGCACTGTGGATATTGTTTTTTTTTTTATCTATGTTAAGTAATTTGAATAAAATTATTAAATAGGAAGCATGCTTTTGTTATTTTAAAGCAACCTGTACTTTGTTGGAATTAAAATATTGTCACTGTCCATAATAAATTGTTGATATTAAATTGCATTTTCATTGCTCAATTTTCATTATTTTTTTTAACTTTGTGTGAATGTAATTATTTACTTAATAGAATATTTTCTCTAAGTCCTAGGAAATTGTAAAAATAATTTATTTTAAATTTATTTAATAAATTTACAACTTCAATTTATTATAGTTAGGAATTGCAATTGCTAGATAATTGATTTTCATTAATTTGAAATTATTCAAATTGATTTCCAATATAAGTATCTTTTTCCAAAATTCCTTGCATTTTTTAAAGGAATTTAAAATATCCAGCATAATATTCTAAATGAAAGAATTCAAAGGATTATTTTTCATTGGACATTTTATAGCAAAGATAACTATTGAATAAGTTTAGTTTGTGGTTATTTGTCACTCAATTTTTTGCACATGAGAGCTAATGAGAAAGATAACTATTGAGAAAAGGTTAAGAAGGAAGGAATTTTCAGTTTTGTAGAATGACATTTATATATCCATTTTAGTTCTAGGAATTACTTAGAGATAAGTACAGTGTACACAACAGAATTTAAAGAATACTTCCGGGAATATATTTATCAAAATGTCTTGGCTAATTATATATTGATTTTAATAATTATTCAGAGCAGTTTTCCTAATGAGCAGAAACCAAAATTTTCAGTACAATCTGTACAACTATTGTGTAATTAGAAATCATAAAATTATTTTTCTGAACACGTAAATATTCAACTGAGTTTTAATACACTGATAGTTTTCAAGTGACACCAAACATTGGTAACTTCCTTAAAAGAGCATGAATTTGATACTAGTTTTATTTAATAAAAATTAATTTTTAAAAAATTAATGTAGATAAATTAATCAAGGAAGCTTAATCTTTTCTCTTAATCAAATTAAAGATGTGTTTCAACAAGTTATAACAAGAAAAATCATGCAACCCCAGTTAAAATATTTAAGAAAAGCTAACTTATGTCAAAAATAAGTTAAAGAACACAATAATATTTTATCAAACATTGCAATTCTTTTGGTTATAAAGTTTTCTAATATTTTGCAGAAATATTTTTATTAAAATAAAACTAACAAATTAAGGATATACCTCTATAGCTCACTTCAATAGATGCGCCAAAAATAAATTATTGTAATTTTACAAAATTAAGTATTGGATTTAATTTTGTAAAATGATTATATTCTTGATTACATCATGCCTTCTGAAAATATTTTTATTGTGTTGCATTTATAATGAAATGATCTCTAAGATATAAAGTTTCAGTTAATAAGATTGAAAAATTGATAATTAAATTATGATAAAAAATTTACGACATTAATGGATTTAACTATCTTTAATTTGAAAAATCGTTATTACATTTTCATGTAAGAGTTGAAGGTGTTTAAAATTTATTTGGTTTTGTTTTATTTAAAATATAGAAATATTTTTTCTTTAACTCTTTAACTATGCATTTGTATATTAATCAAATATGTATAATAATATATATTTTTTTAGAAAATATACTTATTTAGGTTTGCTCTTTCATTCTATTTACTGATTATGTTATGTAATATAAGCCACAGTAATTTCAAATTTTATCCTTTAAATTATTACAGTGGGGTGCACATATTCTTCAATCTCTTGATTCAGTTGATGTTAGGAGTACCTTTGGAAATGGTCCACAAAGGTTGGCGTGTCATGCTAGTATACTTAGGGGGTGTAGTTGCTGGTAACTGTCAACTTACTTATTATAACATAAATGAGTACTTTTATGTTTAAAGTATTTAATAAATTACTGTATTTTACTTATAAAGCTCTTTTACATGAAAGAATGTGAAATGTTTTTATCTGAAAGAAAAAACTTGTCTCATTTTAGAAATATGTTTTCATTAAAAAAGTGTTCGTAATCCAGTCCCAGATTTGCAAATTATTTGCGACACTCTTTTTTTTACACCCACACAATCCAAAAAGAGCCTTAATAACCAGTGTTTTGGGATACTACATGCTAGTCATTAAGATACTTCTAAAAGGAAACTAATTGTGAGTTGAGCTAGTTTCTAATTAGGAAAAGTTAAGAATGGAGATGAATTTTACTAAATTCTGCACAAACTTTTTTTTTTTTTTAAATTACATTCAAATAGTATGTATCTATTTTCTGTTTAGTGTTGTCTTAATTTCAAAATGTGTATTCACAAATTTTAAAGTACTTCCAGTTTCTTCAAAGTTGTTCAGTAAATCTATATTTTCATACGTTAAAAAACTTGAAAGTTTCATATATCATGTTTATTGCAATTAATCATATGAAAATGTTTTTCCTAATTGCAATTAATTGTAAGATTTTTTATTTTTACCATTTATTTTGTATTTATTTTTATTTTATCATTTTTTTAAATTTAAACCCCTACATAACTCATTATTGGAAAATAATTTTCTGTTGATCAGTAGAGTTTTGCAAATTTCTTATATTTTCTCCTGTGATATGTGTACAAGAATGTAATATTACTTTTGTACACAAAATGTAATTATAATTTATATACAAAGAGGTAATTATAATTTAATCAAAAAGTAAATTATCATTCAAGATTCTAAAAAAGTTTCTAGAATTTATTAGAAATATGTTGAATTTCTTTTATAGTTAAATTCATAAGGTTCACAAAAACTCATGAAAAAAGTTTTTGCTTGAAACACATAAGAAGCACAACCCTGATAAAAAAAATGCAGTAATGTTTTTATTATTTTTATCCCATTATATTATATTGAGTAATGCCATCTAATTAAATGAATATTGTTTGCTTGCTACTATTTGAATATCAGCAAGATATAAATTTTGCTCAGTAAGAATGTCATACATGAACAAGTTAATCTCAATCTTTGTATAACAGAACGCAAAAAGATTATTGAATACAACACACACCAGAGAATGAGTAAATATTCAAATACTTTTGCAAGTTATTAAAAACATTTATTCATTCCAAGGTGATTATTTGCTAATTAAAAGATTTCCATCTATTTCACTAGATATTTTGATACTCTTCATCATATGTAATCTTTTTGTATTAAAATGGTAGAGCTTTTCCTTTTATTTTTATATATACAATTACATAAAATAAAAGTAAATTAATGTTACAATAAAATTTTTTTTACAGTATAATGTAATATGCTAAAATGCTATTTATGTTTAATATTATGCATAAAAATTTGTATTCTAATTATTTAACACACACACATATATATATAATTTAACATTTTCGTGAAATTCATTTTATTTGAGGTTTTGAAATTCATTCTTTTTACATTATGCATTATATTTCCAATTTTACTATAATAATTATAACATATTTAACATCAGTTTCATATTCAATTTTCATCTGATTAGAATTTTAAGATTAAATATTTTCCTGTTTTTATTTACACATTGAATTGTTTGATATTTTTAGAGCTATTACTTAAATTTTTTCTTATATTTTTATTTATTCTGACAATTTAAATCATTATTATATAAAGATATGTATGTTATGCTGTTATTTTCATGTGTTTTGAAATTTTTATTATATGTAGGTTCATTAGGAAGTTCATTGGCTGATCCAAGAACTTTCTTAGCTGGAGCTTCTGGAGGAGTATATGCATTGATATCTGCTCATTTAGCTAATGTTATTATTGTGAGTAAATGTCATTTTATTAAATATCTGGAATAAACCCATATGATTTTTATTTGTTTCTCAGATGACTAAATTTGTAAATTAATAAATGATATATATCTAAAAAGTCTAATACAATATTTTTTATTAAAAAAAAACATTGTAGGAAAAGTTAAATAATTTGTGTCTTTGACTAAATTTTTAATTCTGAAAATAGTGTATTTATGTCACACTTGAGATACACAATATGACATTGATATATCATCTGATGGAGCAACACAAAATTTGTTACCAAAAACAAATGTAATCAATGGTTACATTGGTATATCCTCTCCAACATTCATAAGAAGTGACTTATGCCGTAAGTAAATATTAGCTCTGTCAGCTTTGTTGTCATTAGCTTAATCCTGATTGAAGCTAATATTTTTCATATCATCTGTTTGAAGACTAAAGTTTTAACTTGAAAAGATATATTGCACTTTTTCAAAATAATAAATTTTAGAAAAATAAAATGAAAGAAATTTATATACACAATTATTTCAAATTTTGCTCATTTTTAATCAAATCAAAACTATTGAATTAATTATTCTCAATAATTATGCAACAAAATTTTAATTTAATGTAATAAAAGGTTGTAAAAACTCTTAATCAGTATATTTAGAAATTAATGCAATTTATCAATCTTCATTGATATTTACATAGTTTTCCATAGGAAAAATCTAAAAAATGATCAATTCAGTAAAAGGACCATTTTCAATGGGCAAATAGATATCTTCATTGGATTAATCGTTTGCCAAATGCTTCCTTAATTGCTTTATAAAAAGTTAAATTTTTTTTTTATCTAATACGTTATTTCAAAATTTCTACAGTTGCCATATATGTTGAAATTTTTTCTACCTTCTTTTATAAGAAATAATCCTCTACTTTTATAAGAAATAACTCTCATTTTAGAATTCACTTTTGCAATTTGCTTTACATCAATATGTAGTATGTTTCTGTAGAATTAAAATAAAAGAATTTTCAGTTTAAAGTTAATTTCTTATTTATAGTAATTCTTCATAATTTTTTAATTTTATATGAAGTGTTTTCAATTAGCTGAATGTGTTAATGCTGTTTCAATATTTTCTTTCTCAAAAGAAGATTTTCTTAAACACTAAGTTTTCTGAAATTAGTACAGTTGTACTTTGAGACAAATTGGAGAAAAAAAAAAAAAACAATTTTTGATTCAATGGCAGTACACAGGATTGAAATTATCAAGAAATCGCAGACTTGTACTATTTTCAGCTCATGAAAGAATGCTAAAAATAATTAGCATGATACTACTATTGATTATAAAGGTTATGAATTCAAATTCTGTGTTATCCCCTCTATTTACTTCACAAAAGTGTGTATCATTTTGTTATATTTAATCATTAAAATACTAAAATAAATGGTACTATTAAACATATTGCTCAAAGAAGTTTTAATTAAACACTTTTAATTTATGGAATTATTCAAATTTACATTATCAATGTTTATATATAACATTGTTAACAATTAAACTTTAGTGAAGAAATAAATTTTATAATATAAAATAAATAAATAAATGCTGTATTTTAAAGTCTACTATTTCATTTGATTTATAATTTAAAAAAGGTAATTCTTTAAGCAAAAGTTACAAAAATATTTCATACATTTTTTAAATTTGATACAAAGTGCAATGAATTAAAAAATGTTGATAAATTCTACATAAATAGGCATTTACAGTAAATGCTTGAAAATTTTCAGAAAATTTTTACTAAGCTCCCTCAACTAATTTGTTACAGATAATTTTATTCTTGTGAAATCTTTATTTAGTCTTCCAATTTCACATTGGAGTCATTAGCTCTCTTGCTGTCAGTTCAGCAGTTCATGATCATGTATGATTGTAGGGGTTCGGAATCTACTTTAAGCGGTAGGTCCCAGTGTAATCGGCCCCCATGTGCAAAAACAAACCAGTTTTCCATTCCTAACAGAGGGTAAAAATGTCTTCTGGTGCCCCAATAGTTCCAATTTTTTTAATTTTTTTTCCGAAAGAAGAAAAAATAACTTGTGTCCTTTATTTATGTTACACTGTTTCAAAGGCTGCAACAAATCTGCACATATCAACCTTCCTCAAAAAAATAAATACAGGACTCCTTACTAATGAATATTAAATCTGAATATCCTCACAAATTATTAATAAATATAAAATTAATACTTTTTCTTTCAAAATAGAGCCACTGTACCAATATTTTAATTTGCATTTCAAACATCTTATATGAGTAAGAAAGTACAAATTCTTTTTTAAATTCAATTTAATGAAATATTTATTATAATTTTTAAAAGTCATGTTAGACTTAAAATATTTGCATAAAGATAAATAAAGATGGAAATTAATCAGGAGATTAAATCCCTTTTAACTTATTTTCATTTGGGTTAATTAAATAAAATTTTAATTACTTCTATGCAATATACATTAAATGTACTAAGAAACAAAATTATTTTTAAGTTTTTATCATTTACTTTTATTTTATTACTGTAAGATAAGAAATATTATAGGTAATTTCTTCAAATAAGTAATCTGAGTTTTATTTTCGAAAATTTCACATTGCTGAATAATGAGATATTAATATGAGAGAATATAATGCTTTAATTATAAACTATATAATAAATTAAATCGTTTTTTCATTGTATTGTATAAAAATCAGAATTACGAATTTCTTTACTGTATATAATGTCTTTCTCATGTTTTTAATGTGGATTTTAAATTTGACATAAAATGTTTTGAAGTTTGAGTAAAACTTATTTTTTTCTTCTTTTGTTCATAAAAATTATTTTATGATTTTGTTGTTGGAATTGTCATATTAGAAAAAATATCTATATAAGAATTAAAAATAATAATTTTGTTGTAAAATTTTACGTTAATATAATAACTGCAATGTTTTTAATAGCATTTTTACCTTCAGAAAAGTTGTGTTAGAAGTTAGTTTGTAATATATGAATAATTTTCATTTAAATTTTGCTTAACAAAGTTAGAATATTTCCACAATTATGCTAGTTTTAGCTCTTAAAGAATAAAAAAATTAGTTAAAAATTATTAAATTATAAAATACACTTATTATAATTCATTTAATAATCTTGTCCATGAATCTTAAGTTAAAAGTTTTATTTAAAATTTCTTTAAATTTATGCCATTCAAAAAAAATTTTTTTGGCTCTAATGTTTTATACATAAATTCAAATATTTTAAATATAACATCAAAACTCCAACCTTGATTAGCATATCATAATTCATATAATATTTTGATTCCAGTTGAATTTGTTAAAACAAATTCATTAGATACACTGTGTTTTAATCAAATATGTTGCATAGAATTAATTATATATGCTTTTGTGTGATAAAAAAATTATTTTCATGGCAAGAAAGCTTTTCTATTTATTTTATTTGAAATTTATTGGCAGGTAAGAGGTATAAAATGTACAATATTTAATATGCAATAAGTATTACAATGATGTCACTCTCAAGTATTTGCCAATACAAGATATTTATAAATAATTTTGATGATTCCACAATGAAATAAAAATTAGAAAATTAAGATCTTAATTTATAAAGTTTTGAATTCTCTTTTTTTTTTTTTTTTTTTGTAAATTTTTAATAAATACAAAAACAATTTTACTTTTTCATGTGTTATATTTGAAATAAAAGTAAAAAGTAATCATATTTTTAATAAACAAATTTCATGTTATTTAAAATTTGTTATAAACATTTGTTAATAAACATGCTTGGTGTAACAGTGTTTGATTCTCAATAACTTCAAATAAGGCAATTTTCACTGTTAAGAGGATTGATGTTTAAGAATGAGATGCAATAAAGTTAAATTGGTATTTACTTTGAAACAAATCTTATTTACCTAACTAATCCGTCAGGTATGCACACTTCCTTTAATCTTTTAATCGATTCACTTTGTTCAATTAATAAAATATGTAATATTTTTTAATGCATATTAAGAGTCTGAAAATTATTACGACTAATATTAATTTTAATTGCAGAATTTCAAAGAGATGACTTTTGGGTGGGTACGACTTATTGGATTGTTAATTTTTGGAGGAACTGACATAGGTGTTGCTTTTTATTCTCGATATGTTGAAGATGAACCTAACAGAACAAGCTATGCTGCACACATTGCTGGAGCTTTGGCTGGATTAATGATAGGCATAGTATGCTTACGAAATCTTAAAGTTCACAAGTGGGAAAAAATTTTAGGTTGGGTTTTATTTTCTATCTATTTAGCACTTATGTTATTTGCCATTTTGTGGAATATCTTTGCTACTTCTTACTATCCTGCTCAAAAATATGGTCATGATAATTAAAGAAAGTATTTATTTTACTTTTGTCAACTATCCAAATCAATATTCAATATGAAATCAAGCTTATATGGAAATTAAAGTATTATTTATTTATATGGGAAATTTTAAGTAAAAGTATTATTTTGAATTTTTGTTTCAGTCAATTGAGTCAATTGAAATTTTTAAATTGATTTTATCTTTATATTTATCAGCATAAAGTAATTATTGGGAAAATGTATCTAGCTTCAAAATTCAAATGAGGGTAATATCTTAAATTTTTTTTAATATTATTTACAAGGTACAAAAACTTTAGCTGGAAATGAAAAGCATCAAATCTACTTCATGTGTTTCATTTTGAAGCTGAGGAAATGATAAAAATACCATATATTGCTGCTATGATGCACTTATAATTTATGTGCTCAGGTTATTTATGTATTAAAATAAATGCAGTATTATATTTTTATGATCATTGAACTATTTATCAGAACAATATATCTTACAAATATATATTTTTATTGTCCAGTTGAAGTGTAATGTTTTGTATTTATTTTAACCTAAATATATAAATTACTGTTATAATGGATAAACCGGTGATTGTTTGTGTTATATATAGAATTTGTTTCTTTGTTATTTTGCTCAAAAATGATTTTCCACAAATTTTTTAAAATTTGTTGATTGCTGTACTAATATTTATCAATATTGCAAAAAAATCAATTGTATTAGATGTAATTTGCTTTGAAACATCTTCATAAAATGTATATTGCAATTTATTCTGTTTGAATATCAATTTAGTGTTTGTTGTGTCTTTGTTATGAATAATACTTTTTTCATTTTTTGTATAATATGTGTATAGTAAACATTTATATGACTGAATTTTATATTATGCTTTACAAATAAGCATCTAATTTCAATGTGTTTCATGAAATTACTATATGTTTCATTTTCATTATGACTTTTATTTTTATGAAAATAATTTATTTTATAAAGTCATATACTTGTTATAAATGTGCCTATACTAGAATGTAATAGTTTGTATTCCTTCAATGGGAAAGTATTATTTTAATTTTATTAAATGAGGCAAAGTGAATCCCAAAAATCTATACAAAAATTTAGTTTTTATTAAAGTGTTCATATTAATTCTTACTTTTAAGTAACTTTTCAATTTATGAAAAAGATGTTTATATTTAATATTAATTACTGGAAATTAGATGATAAATAAATTTATTTATCCTAAGTGTTGTATACTCACATTGTATATTTATTTTAAAATTTTACATGCTACATTATATCATGCATTTTAAATTTCAATATATTAGTATAGGTTTCAAACTATCTATGACATTGATTTATTAATATTATGAATTACAGATATTTGTGTGAAATATTAAAATTTTTTTATTCAGTTATATCAATAATGCCTTATATTCTCACACTAAACATAAAATGTACTCATATCAACAAAATTACATGATAATCTTACTATATGTTGAAAATAACTAAATCACAATTTAGTAATAATCAAATTAATGATAAATAAATTTTCATTATATCCATCTTTGTACAATTCCTCTCAGAAAGTACAAAACGGATAGATAAATAAAATTATTATCTTTAGCTTTATTTACGATTGTGCATATAAAATTATTTTGTAGAAAACATTTCAAACTAACACATTAAGAATGTTCTGTTTTCAATATATTTATTTTGTTAACTAATGTTAAAACTTAAGTGAAACAATTACTTTATATTTGTTTTGTTAATTCCTTATATATTAACTTTTACAATTATAAAAAGCTATATATTTCATATTAATGTTATTTTTCTTAAAGTTAAAACTTCCTAATTGTGTTTGGTACATTGTTGGAAATAGGACAAAGTTTATGAAATATGTTTTTTTGGAATTTTGTGATATTTTATTTCTTTTGCACATATGAATTGTACTAAGTATATATTAATATTTTTTTAAGTTCAATATTAGTTTTTTGATTTGTGTATGCATTGTTTTCAACTATTTATTCGAGGAACTTAAATATAGTTTTAAAGTTGTTGTATATTTAAACTGCAGTGAAGTTAATCATCAAAATCGTCTGCTTTTTTCTAATACACCTTAAAAAGGTTTTTAGAATTTGCTCTGTAATAAAAGTCAGTTGAAAACGGTTTTATTGAATTTTACTTGTTCTTATATGCTAAAAATTTTGTTATTTATTGTACATAAAAGGGTTTTCTACCACTCTCTAGTCTTGAGAGATTAATAATAATTTTTCAGTTTAATCTCTTCAACATTCTATTTTGACTTAAATAGATGTTTTGTAACATTAAAGCTATAGTGATGTATATCTCAAATGCTTGTGTTCATTTTAGGTAAAGGGTTTTTAACTAAGAATGAGAGAGGAAAATTTTCAGTAAATGCTAGTGTTAAAAAAATTTATTTCATTCTTTTAAAATGTTCTATATTTTTTGAGAAATCCTCAAAGGATAAAATAAATTTTTCTATTTTTTTTGCCTATTAATTGTGGCCCTTTTAAGAAATAAAAATGTAATTAAACTCAGTATTACATTACACAAGTTAATTTTTTGTTACTCATATCATTTATTTACTCATATCTTATTTTTATTTTTTAGAAAAATATTTATAATGGCTGAAATCAGTATTCAGCATTTCATAAAAATAAATTGGTGAAAGATAAACAAAATGAATTTTTAATGTTAGTAATTAAATCTTAAAAGAATGAATTCTATCAAAACTGATAAAATAACTTTTTCAGTTAGTATTGAAAAATATAAAAAAAATTAATTGTTGTAAGTAATATTTTCATTATAAGTATTTACAATAATAAAAAATTTATATGCATAAGGTGTGAGGTGGTAGGTTTCTTAAATAAGTGAATATTGGAGGGCTAGAGATCAGGAAAGAAATATAAGACTATTATATATATTGATAATATAGATATTGATAAATTAGCTATTTCAGAGTATTAGGATCTGAGATCTACACTCTTTTCGCACAGTTACTATTTTATGCCGTATACAGTCAATCAATTTATATAAATATACATGTGATATTTAAACATTTTACTGCCATATAAAACTTTTATAAATAGAAATTCTAAATGGGTTATTTAAATTAACTGTTGTAATTTTTTTCCTATAATTTATAAAAGAGTTCTGTAATTTTTATCCTATGTTAGATTTAACAGATTACACTTTAATATTAAAATTAAGCCCAATTTTTGTATACAAAAAGCTTTTTGAACCTCTTAAAATTACAGAACTTTACTTCATAGTTGTAACCCAAATATTCATTTAAGTATTGAATACTAATTACAAAATGAATACAAAAATTACATAGTAATTTTAATTTAAAAAACAATCCAATTTTATGAAAAGAATGAGTTAAAAAGCATAGAATGAAATTAAATTTCAAATCGGTAAAATTTTTATAGAAGTTTTGATGCCAATGTATTTTTATGCTACATGAGTCACTTTATATAAGTAAAAAGAAACTATTTTATTTAAATAACCAGACATTAAGTGCAATTCTAACTCTAGTCTCCTTTTAATCAATATATTCCAAATAATAATTAATAATTTGTATATCCTTGAAATATTATTGTATTTTAAATTTCGCCATTAATTTATTTATGCAGAAATATATAATTCAGAGTATCTTTTTATTTATATTAGAATTATTTTTTATGATTATATATATATATATATATATATATATATATATATATATATATATATATATATATATATATATATACACACACACACTTCATATTTGTAAATAATGCATTACTTAAGGACAATCTTTTTGAAATTTTCAAAAGTGTGCCATTTCACCTGATAAATAAATTTTAGAAAAAATGTTATGTGTGAAAACAGACTTAATATTTCAATTAAATGAAAGTCGTTTAAATAAAATTTTTGTTAATAAAATGTGAAGGATATTTTGTGAAAACAAATTAAAAAAATGAATTTCAAAGAAGAAAAAATCAAATCAGTTCTATTTTATCCTTAAAGCATAGCTTTTTTTTAAATTAAATTTTAACTCTTTGAAATATTTACTGTGTATTTATAAGTCAGTACTTTAATTGCTGCGCACAATGTATGAATTAAAAAAAATATGTTAAATGTAAATATAAATACAGAGCCATTTATGTTTTTAATATATTCCATATCATTTTCCAAAAGTTATGAGGGTTTTAATTTTTCTGCACATTTATATATAATTAATGCAGTATTTTTCTTGACGAATGTATTTCATGTGTCATCATTGCTGAATTTTCTAGAAACTTTTCCTCATCAAAAATGAAATATTTACTAATATGCTTCTATTAAAATTATCTCTCGCTATTTTAATACATTTTTATGCCTTGTGTACAACTTCAAACAATGATTTTTTTTCAAAATATATTGTTATTTGAATTCTTGATTTTCATAAAGCAAGAATTTCAATATTTATTTTATTCTATTTTGCTATTTAGTTATATGGCATATATTCAGACTTCTCTATGTGTGCTAATGATTTTATTTTCTCATTAAGTTGATACGGTCAATATTACTGTTAAACTTTGTGAACATTTTATTTCAGCTAGTTTAATTTTATACTTCCTTTATTTTGCGAATAAACTTTTATAAATAAATTGTAAAGCTCTCCTACACTGTGCATTTTATGTAAATGTGTGATGAATGTATAGTATTCTCTGAGTAAAAATTAAGATAATTCAAAATCATGTTTACATCCTTAGTATAAGATTTAACGTTTTTACACCTTAAAAATATTAGGCTAATTAAAGCCAGATATTTTAATAAAAACACTTTTAATTTCTTGTTATTTTTATCATTTTAATACTAATTTTACTTTTTTCATTTTAAAGACTGAATTTTTATGTATTAACCTTGCAGACATTAGTTTATTTTTTGATAGTAATATAAGTTCACATTATATCCATAGATGTAAATAATGATAAATAGTTTATATAGATAATCTCATTATCTATATCATTGTATCTATTGATTCGTCTCCAACATGCGAACTTACAAAATATTTTGCTTTAAATTTATGTTGCTATACTATGTTTCTTGTTTTATTTCACAACTGATGTAGGTCTGTCAATTATTTTTGAGGAAGCTTACTTATTTATTATTTGAATGTTGTACTTAAATTTTTATTTATTTATGTATACTTTATCATAGAACAATGGATCATTTTAATACTAGTCTTTGTTTTTGTAGATTTCAGGTGATGGCATAAATATTACTTAAAATGTAAATGTTTTTTTTTCTTAATATGAAAAATGAATTTTTTAATTATGTGTGAAGTATATTGAAATTAATTAAATAATTTCATATGCTATAATTAAAATTAGATAAATAATATTTTCAGTTTTATGTTTTACTGAGAAAAATAATTGTGATCATTGTTACTTCCTCTGAAACATTGTTTATTTTATATTTTCAAATGTACTTAAAATTTTCATTTTATTATTATTTTTTTCTCTCTTCTGCTGTAATTGCTTTTATTTCTGTAGTTGATTTTAAAGCATTTGTACGTCTTTTATACTGCATATTGTGCTTTTTAAAAATAAAATTGATCTTTAATGGTTTTAATTTATTTAATTTATACTTTTACATTAAGTGATTACATTTTACCTCTCTCTAATTTAGGTCTCAATTTAATAATTTCCCATATTACAAAATTTGCAACATGGTTTTTATCAATTTTGTAAAAAGCTTTGGTGAAAAATTTATGTGAGAAACTGTAGCTGCTTCTTATTGATTATTTTACTTTCTTCCCCCCCTAACTAAAAAATAATATAGTTAGTTTTTTAATTTTTTAATTAACTAAAAATAATTTAATTAGTTCTCAGTCATGAAATTCATTTAAATAAATGCAGTTCAAATTTAAACTATGGTTTATTTTTACAGTTATGGTAAAGTACCGAAATGAAAGGATAATTCCACATAATTAATTTATACATTTAAGTGTCGACCAAAATAATGGAATTAAAAATCAAATCTTTTTCTAAAGTATACTTTATTAATTCCTACGTTTTATGCTTACTTTTGAAGATTAAAAAATAATTATCAGTTATCAGTTGTATTAAACAAAATACTTATCCTTGCATTATTCTTGTTTCATACCATTTGATGTTCGAATATGACCTAGATAAGTGTTTAATTGCGTAAAAAAGTTTGATTTAAAAATATTTAAAATATTCTGCAATAGTTTTGGAATTCCGCAATAGTTGAGAAGATACGATTAATCGTAGGCTTCATAACTGGACACTACTATTTCAGAAAACACCTCCGTAAAATGGGACTGTTTCAGCAACACTCCATCTACACAGGAAATGTCATACGCAAGAGGAAATGGCCAAGCATATCATTTACGAATGCGAGGCTCTTGCCCTTCCTAGATTAACTTCTTTAGGTATCATCCATACTAGAGAGTTACACCTAGACTCCATTAAAGGGTTATCGGACTTTATTAATAAAGTGGGTGACCCGAACAACTGGAACTAGTAAACATTGGGTTTGGAGTTAATAGTACAAAATGCTGATAAAAGCAGAGGTGCCCAATGACATACAAACCCAACTCTAAGAAGAAGATCATTGCGACCATGGACCCTGTTCGGGAAGACCAGACACTAATTCGCGCGAGCGTAAAATCGTGAGTGTTCCTGAATTAGAAAAAGTTCGGAGAATACGAGCGTTTACTGTATAACGCTTTTCTTACAAGGAATTTGAAAATGGTGATATATATATATATTTAAGTATTTATTCTTCATTCTGCAAATATAAATTATCTGTGTGTGCTGGATAATCAAAACACAGTGTATCAGTAAAAGGGCGAATTAATTTAACAAGCACATTTTTTATAATTTTCTAACGTGATAGCTGAATAATTAATTGAATTAAATAGCATCTTTTTTATTTTTGTACTCATAGTTTAATTGCATATTATAATTTTTATTCATTTGCTCTTTTGCTTACGTTATCTAAAGATACATGTGGGGAGAAAAAGCTTACCAGATTTATTTTTATTAAAAGTTAATATATTCCATTTTATTGTCTTCGCTGAATATTTAAATGATTATCATAAAATTGACACTTGTTTAATAAATTTAAAATTTTAAAAACAAGTAAAAGTTTTTATAATATATGAGTAAGTAGTTAAATTAAACTATGACTATTTACGAGAAATGTTTTGAAAAATCTAAGAAATTTAAAAATATTTTCTGACGTGTTAAGATTCTTCAGTATGATTCATACATTAATTAAGAATTTAACTAATGATATTTTCAGAGAAACTTTAAAGTCTGAATGAAAATAATTATGTGGTACACAGATTATTTTTTTTATTTTTATTTTGCCTTAAAACTTTTGAATTTGTCTTGGAAATGTGCTCCATTCTTTTTAAATATGCTAATCTAATTTGGTGTATTTTTCATATTGTTTAAAGTTTTTATTGAAATCAAAATTTATAATTTAATTAACATTAATTTCTAGAACTCTTATCTCCAAAATGAAATGCTGTGTGGTAAAATGGGAAACATTAGACAATCGGCCGGGGGAACGCAGCAAATATGTTTATTCTTAAAATAAAAGTACAAGGATAAAAACAATATTTAATTTTCATAAGTTATAAGTTAAGTTCATGTTTTAATTATTAATAAATAAAAATGAATATTCTAACAAAAAAATGACAATAATATGATAAGAAAGCACCCTCATTAGTATTCAAAATATGGCTGTAATTTTCATAAGGTGATCAATGACCAGAGGCACGTAATCGCAATTTTTCATAAACCAGCTTCCAAGTTCGTAAGAGTGACTGGTTAGGAGGAATGTTTTGGTAAAATTTTGATAGCATATTAGGCATGTTCTAGATGCATTTTTTTGAAGCCCGGTGGCTTAGTGGCAGCGTTTCACGCTCTCATGACACAGGTCCTAGGTTCGATCCTCGGGCTGGGCAAGGTTGACACAGTCTTTTATCCTTTCAGTGGGTCGATTAACTGAGTAACTAGCATGCTTGGGAACTAAACACTGGGGGTCTTACGTTAGGCTGACCACCTAACTGGGACATATGCTTTGTACCCCAGGGCCCTCGGTCATGAAAACAGTTATGGGCACTGTAGGCCTTGGCCCACATGGGCTGTCGTGCCAAGGAGTTTAGTTTTAGATGCATTTTTACTTATAAAATATAATATGTTCTGTATAATAATAATATTGTTTAAATGTTCCCTAAATGGCATAATTTAAGTATGGGCCAAAACACAAATGATAGCAGTTAAGGTTTTCCTAACAATTTCAATATTAATATATTTTTGTGTCACAGTGTATGCAAAATTTTTTACCACCTTTCATCGTGATACATCTTCAGAAATAGTTATGTTCCTTAGGCTAAATCCAATGGAGAGAATACCTACATTATTATCAACTTCACTACATAATAGTCTTTAGAACTGTCAAGGTGATAGGGAATGGTTAGCGCTCTTGCCTTCGGTTCAACAGTTCGTGGGTTTGAATCCCACCTTGGACATGGCTGTTTGTAGTGGTTTGGAATCCACTTTAAGCCGTAGGTCCCGGTCTAATTAGCCCTCGTGTGCAAAAAATGACCGTTGAGCGACAAACCAACCAGCCAAGGTGATAGGTGCTTTCGATTGTCTTAAATAATAAATCGCTGAAAATGAGAATCAAAAATTATGTTATATTTACAGGCAAATTGTATCTGAGGAATTCTGTTTCATCGATTAACACTTGCTTTTATTAATCAGTTACGACAGGCCATTAATTAGTTAACTAATAAAACTGTTAGTAAACAAAAAACTATGTTATTTGTACGATGCTAGTTGGTTAGAGAATGATCCAAGGTATTTTCAATTATTCTGCGGCTATTACCTCAAATTAGCTGAAGAAAATAAATGATTCGAACATTTTAAAATAATAATAAAAAATTCAACTTGCTTGAACTGGCAATAGCAATTTTAGTTAATTTTTTTTATAAAAGATTCGAAATTTTTGGATAATATTTCACTAAAGTGAATGCTCCATTCTTTATTTTTTTCGGTGAAAACAAACATTTGTAAAAGAATAGAAAGCACAAGCTTTGAGTATTTAGACACTAATAAGCAATATAAAAAAAATGCATGAACAATTGCATCACACCAGTGAGAAAAAAAAAAAAGAAGAGCTAGACACTTTTAGCTAGGAGATACCTGAGGCTGTAGTGAAACTGATTTTAAAAGCCAAATGAAAACTAAGTGGTTTTTGGGTCATGATATGTTTGGGCCGATAAAAAAGTTATTTCTTCAGCAGCATCAACAGCGCATGTATTTCAATCAACAGGGTTGAAACGATAAAGAACTGACATCAACGCATTCTTCATAAGATTATAGAAAATAGCGTATCGTAAGGTTCACCATGGCTTAGTGGTTGAACAGCGTTATTTCAAATAAAAGGTCCTTGGTTCTATCCCAACCATCGTTGAACAACCGGAGATTGATGTTGCGTTTGTCCATGTACTTCTGATGGCGCAGCATGTCCTTTTTTTGGATCTTGCTCCAGTAAATCCTATTACCAATCATGCACTTCTATTGGAATACGTGCTTAAGAGTTTTCCGGGTTTCCATACTTGTGGTAAAGGAAATACGACGCACTGACCATGAAAATTCTCTTGGAAGGCAATTTATGCGGTGGACATTAAAACGCCTTACGACCTTAGGTTACTTACTTTTAAGAACTGGGAAACATACTTTGTTGTTCTCGAACAAGAGGGTCGTACTTCGTGGTGCTCTGGTTAAACGAAAGGCGCACCCTACTGACTTAAATTCGCATAGTCAAAAGCATAAAGGGTTTGGCTTGTCGAAATGTCATAAGTTACAACAACAAACAAATAAGAGGCTCCCCAATATGATGGTAATATTCGATATGCATGAAAAGTAAATTCTGAGAATTCTTTATTTTACATTTAATGAAAGTGTTAATGAAGAACCTATAAATTATAATTATAGTGCCTAGTTGGATTTTGCGACCTTCCACATCTTACGTCTTAGAACGCAAAATTACGTTAAGAGATATTGGTGTGCATCCCATATAACAGTTGAGAAAATTGATTTGTAGTCGGTGAAGATTGTGTTATTTTTGTCGAAATTATTTAAGCAACTCATCCGCTACTCGAAAAATTGTAAGAGCTTCTGCAGAGTATGCTGAATTTATGTTGTTAATAATGCGTTAAATGAACTGTTCTTTTCTCTTCTCAGCCATGGAGGCTATGTACCACTCTTGTATGTTTTTGTGACAGTTCTGTGGTAATGATTCGAAAACTGATCAAATTCACTGAAATAATGGATTTGTTCAAAGATAATATTTCAGGTGTAGTAAGGGACTTATTCTCGGAATCAAATTCTTTTTCAGGACTAGAAAAGTTATATGAAAAGTTAATTTAAATAGGTTGAATAAAGTGCGAGAGAATTGGACACTATTATCATCTGTCACTTAAAGGAGAGTAATATGATAGCATTGGCTTCTGTAAGATCAGTAATTTTGAGAATTATGTTCGAGTTATAGAAATAGCTCAGAGAAATACACCTGAACCAGAATTTGTAAGAAATTTTCTGAATCTTTGATTTAACGGCTCTTACATTTGCAATCCTTCGAACTAAGGAATCAGAAGCCCAATTACTTAACAAAGCAATACTGAAAGTAAATGTTTATATAATTTTTAGTGGTTTTCAAACTGATATGGATTAGTTTAACAGAAGATAAATCGAATAATGAAAAAATTTCGAAAAGATTATTTCACAAGCTACACCAAATGGTGAGATCTTGCCCCACAATTCCAATTTGAAAATACTCTTAAGATATGAATCATTTTGAATGATTTATTTTTTAAAGATTCCAAAGAAGACTAAAATTGCCAAACATCTTAAAGATCACTCCCAGGAATTTTAACTTTTTATCTCATTCAACTGTCAATATAAGCACACTAATCAGCATTACCCATATGCCAGAATTAGTTTATTGCTGAACACTTGTGAGAGAAATCTTCAACTTCCAGTAATTACACCTAAAAAGAATGTCATTTACAATCTTCTCTAGTTTTTTTCTTAATATGCTGCATATTCCATATGTACATTATATGAGGATGTTCTCTGAATAAATATATTTTACAGTCTGAAGGTAAATTTCGTAAAAATCAGCAATATAAATGCTAAACAAAAAAACATATAACATTTATCCTTGCAGTATTTTTTAAAGGCTCAAATTGTATGAGAATACATTTCTCTATCTGAATTTTAGCTTTCCATCTTGGAAAAAGTTGTGAATTTAATCAGTAATATTGTTAAGTTAATAAATCAGCCTAACATAATAGACTGTTTTGTGCAGATTGAACGTCATGAACAACGACTATAATTTTAAATTTTAACTTGATGTTTATGTCATAATGAAGGAATTGAAGTGTGTAGTTTGGCTATCTCTATAAAATTATTGTTGCACTAGCTCACTTCTCTGTACCTAGCACTGAATAGGGTTCTAGCAGTTATACAGAAACAGCCGGGGAGGGGAGAGTCTTCGTGATTTAGAAGCAGGGATCAAGCAGAAAGGCCCTTAATACTTGACCAGCAGAGGTATCATTTCACTTGAAGGTCATTGCAATCACTTAATGAATTGACTGAAGTCAAGGTTTTATTTTTTATTTACATCTGGAAATTATAATAGATTTCCTATTGATAAAGCTGTAACATTGATTCAAATTAGTGCTGAAGATTTGGATTACGTAGTAAGATGCTTGGTTTCTTCATTAAGAGATGAAGATTTTGCAACTGCAGTCAAACCTGTTGCAAATACAATCTACTCTTAGCGATTTTTTTGTGATTTTCTTAAATGTTGACAGCATATAGCAAATTGTAATTTTTAACTACTGTACCACATAAAAATAGGTATGACTGCATTTTATCTTCATATAGAGTAGAGATTCTGGTATATCTGATAACTACCTTTAGCCCCCTCAAGTCCCATAGGCTACCTCATAGTGTGCACTAGTTGCCGGTGGGGGAGGGGTGTTCCTGGGCTAAGTGGGTGAAGTACGTCGGGAGAGTAATCTCCTGGTAGGGTCACCCAAGGCGTGAAGGCCACTCCACTATGTCCAGCTAATGCCTGGGGCAATGGAGCAAAGTCAGACTTCTACCCTTGGGTTCTGCCTTGGGTGCTCCAGGTACTCTGTACCAACAGAAGATGCTCTTACACCCCACTTTTCATGAATCTTGGGTTAGAAATCTGGTACCAAAGTCTACCCTCTCTGTCCGAAATGTCGAGTGGTTCAGGCCTCCCCATCTCATATTTTTCAGTGATTTGGGTGTGAGAGAGGGGACATGGATTTGAGACCGGAGGTGGTGCTTGAGAGACTGACTATTTTTGGATTCATGGGGCTGGTGTGATGGTACTGTCACGCCAGTCGGGGATAAGCAACAACAACAACACTACCTTTAGCTCAAATTTTTATTACTGAGATCAGGGTTTCCAAGGGTCCTTTTAAATATTAAGATAACAAATCAAAATTGGATCATAGTTAACTGGTCACTAAATTAAAAAATAAATACATAACTTTATCAAATGTAAGCAGAATATAATAACAGATTATAATATATTATGTGTATGGATATTGTTGTATGTATGGATATTCCTTTCAGGCATATTTTGAAGAAAGCTGCTATAAAACTGCTTTTGCTTGGGCTACAGGATTGTAGAAATTGCCATGTGAAATATTATGTGTATATAGAAGCCTATAATGAATTAGTCAACATTCTTTTAATGAATCCTATAAATTTTCCGAATATGAGAGACTATGTGAATATTAATGATGTTGTGTGTGTGAGAAAGCAATCACTAAAATTAAGTATTTTTCATCTGTAAGAGAGCACAGAAGAATCAAATCGGAAAAGAATAATAAGGTTCTATAATAGGAAATTTTTGAATGGGTACATTATATGTTGCAGTAGATGCATTACAAATCCAAAAGATATGTTTGTTGAACCGTTTAGTTTGAATATCAAAAGGAAATGAGAGGAAATTTTGTAACACATATATAAGAAATTAATAATTATTTTGTAATCCTTCTAAATATATTAAGAAATACGAAAAGTAAATTTGCTCTTCAAAGTTTTTCTCTGAAAGTTAAAAAGCACTGATGAACATCCTTTTCTGATCCTAAAGTAATTTTTTTCTTTTTTGTAATATTATTCGTAATTTTCGATTTCTTTTGTCTTCCTTATTCTCGGAAGGTTAATTTGTTAATTTAAGAAATTATTTGATTAATTTTTAAGAAAATAATTGCTTATAATCTGATTTACATTCAAATTTATGGTCTTCAAAATGTCAGCATAGATTTTTATAATTTGTAGTTAGAAAATGTTTCCATTGGTATTGCCAAATCGAGACCAAATTTGTCGAATAATCCTTGGTGACAAATTCGAGTATATTAAACTAACGTGGTTACTTTCATCATAACATGTGCTTTTATTAGCACGTCTCTTTCAATATTTATTAATAGTGAGATAATTATCAGTTTTTAATTGTATAACCTGTTTTCCTTCAATTCTGAAGAAAAAATGTTCCATGAAATATAATCACTCCAATGTAAATCAGAGCAACTAACACATTTCATAAGAGTGAAACAAATTTCGGCATGATTTGTTACTTCTCCTCAGTGTACACACTTTGTTTCATTTGGTTGTCAAGGTTGTGAGAAAGTTTAAGCTTTTACCTTCTCATGCGGCACAGATAATCCTCACCTAATCTGATGTCCGTGGAAAATTTCAATTAAAATTATTCTCTTACTACATACTTAAAATTCTATTACTTAGACCAACATTTTTAGAAATCTTCAAAACTTCAACTTTTAAAAGAAAGCAGAATTCAGGTAATAAGTTTTGACTAATAAAATGACGATAGCATAAGATTCACAAATAAAACATATATAAGTAAACATATATATATTTTACATTTTGTTTTTTATATTTTGAGGAGAGCCGTTGTCGAAATTTTTTCACTAAATTAACAAACTAAGATGTACAATAAAATATTAACTTTTATACATAAAAAGCTGCTGATTATTTATAAAAATCCTCTAAATTGGAATAAATATATTGCGTAATGGGCAATTCCTAAATAATAAAAGCTATGGCGAAAAAAGGCTAAGGTAATAACGAAATATCTAACAGCTGCAGTCTTCATCAGAGAAATTTATGTTCCTTCAACGAAATTCGAAATACGCGCGCTTAATAGCGAAAATAGAGAAATTCCGTGTAATCCTATCGAAGAGTGTCATTAAGACCTACACTGACAATTATGCATCCTAAGCTTAACGATCTTTCTAACTCGCTGGTAATTCTGTTGGGGATTATTTTACCGCTTTCAGAGATGAAAGTGCATCCAAATAAAATAAAGTAAAAATATCAATTTGGAGTTAAAGATTCAGTTGCTAGACAAGCCATTTTATTTTTTGGAAAAACCAAGAATTTTCCACTTTATATCAGTGAAAAGCAAGACTTCAGACATCAATGATGAGGCTGCTGGAAACTGCGCGAATTCCTGAAAAATTTGGCGGGTAAATGGTGCCGAGAGCACATAGCTCTCCATCGGAATGTTTACTTGCCTATTTTTACAACACATATTTCATTATGTGAAGCAATATTTTCAAATTAAATATGTAAATTAATTAAAAGTAATCTTCTTTTCACTGAAACGAATTTGCTTTTTTTAAATATCAAAATTATTGAATTTATAAACTATGACAATTTTTTTAAAAAAGAGTGCTTCATATAAAAGATAATAACATATTAAAGAATGTGTTTAATAAAATCTCTTAAATACTTTGTCTTCATAATAAATGTTGTTAACAAATAATGTATTATGAGTTTTATGAATTAGGGTATATTTTAAAAAACAGTATACTGAAAGTTTAAAATTGGCATGATTTTATAGAAGATAGTAAAAAGAACAACATAAATCACGTTTTCCATCTTCAGTTGTCTTCTTCTTCTCGAAATGAAAATATCTAGTTAGATTTAATAAAAACAGCGTAAGTAATTTAATCCAAACGTAATGAAAGCAGAGTGTTTTTGAAAATATTTTTTCTAATATTTTATTCCTATCGAATTTTTAATATCAATCAATCTGATTATGATTAAAACTAATGGATATTGAAAAACGTTTTTTTGTGTATTATTGTCATCCTTCGATAAAGATCAGGTTTTCTATATCAAAAGCGTAGTATCAATATAATTATTGTTATGCATTTAAAATTTGTTTTTACACAAAGTCCTTTTCATAGTGTATGCACAAGATTTTAAAGTAAATCATGTTAGGTGACAAAATGATTAACAGAGTTCATTGATTATTGAAATAAAATACTTTCAATCCAGAATGAGAAGTCACTAGAGAAATAAAAATAGGTGAAAAAATACAATTAGATACTTTTACTTCGAGAAGAAGACAGCTGAGGATGAAACACGTGACGATTGTTTATGTTTTCTATGCGTTCCAACAGCAATTTTGAGACCCATGAAAATGGAATGCATAAATAGAAAGTCTATATTCATGTGCAATTCTAATTCTTTTTTCTCTTCATTTCATCATGTAAAAGATTAATACTAATTCGTCAATGATTACTATACACATTTCACACGATGAATCGTAACTCATGTTTATTTTTTAATTTCCTTCTAGAAAGTAAGCAGGCTATTTCGGCCACGAGAATCCGATGACGTCACATGCAAGTATCTAATTAAACTACCAGAAGTAAGATTTATATTTCACAAGGCAAATTAAAACCATAATTTTCTTACAATATCACTCTCAAAAGTTGAATATTCACATCCGTATGCTATTTAATGACACCATACACAATTTATCCTAATTTGTTGGTAACAAATCTTTTTGTCATTTCATAGAAATACTTAAAGGTAAAAAGATGCATGTATTTAAACATATATACACACACAAAAGATGCTTTTATTTAAATGTAATATATAGTATATATTTTAAATGTTTCAATCAGAAATAATTTAAAAGGTATTTGTGATTTTATTGTTTACCACAAGAGGTCATGATCTTTATCAATTTATTCACACGTGATAAAATCTTAAAATTTAGAATTTTATTTATTTTGACATCATTACGTAATCAGTACTCTAAATCTATAATTATGAGTAAAATAAAATTTTGTAGATAATCTGCACTTTTTAAATTTTTAATATTTATTTAGACAACTGAGATAGTGTAATGGCTACAACCAATGGAGAACTATTAGATACAGCTACATTGAGTTTAGAAGAAGCAAAGCGAATGCCATATTCTCAACTAGTCAAGCATAAAGGAGAAGTTGAAATTGTAAGTATCTTAATCATTGTAAAATATAAAAGTAGAAAATATACGATCGTCAGATTTGTAACTAATCATTTCACATATTGGCATATGTAAGTTTGGATTTCGTGCGATTTCATTCACTGCTTGTTGCTGTTTGGAAAATCACCAATCTTATACACTTTAACATCTTAAAAAGAAGAAATATCAGTATTGCTTGTTATTTCTTATTGCGTGGCTATTCGCCAATAGAAGACAAACTTGAATAAACAAGCTTAACAATTCAAGGTACAGATGCCGTATAATCCAGGATTCCAAATTCTGAACTTTTTTGGTGAGAAAGAAATGTTACCAAGATGACGTATTGTGATGTGCGCGATGACTTAAATACCAGGGTTGCCAAAATAGAATTTTCTGCATTATTTTTATAGGTCTCCATACCTATTGTATAATAAAAACCACAGGTTGCAAGATACATAAGAAAATCCACCAAAAAATCACCAAATTCAGAATTTGGCATCTTGAATTATACGGCATCTGTGTCCAGTTCAATTATTTTATGTCAATTTATTTCTAGAACTACAGTTATATTGGTGCATTCAATGCTTATGAAAATGCTACTCAATTTTACTAATTTCTAGAATGTTTGGAGTAAGATTTATCAATGTTCGCCAATGGAAATCGAACGATTGTTTTAATATAATTTAAGAAACTATTTGAAATACTTAAAATTCAATTTTCATTTCAGCGTGATATGAACTTTTTACATATTTTATTTACATATACTTTCACAGTTAGGCCGATTGTAATCGTCGCCAATACTGAATGAATTAAAATTTGGCCGTGATTTTTTTGCAAGTGATGATGAGTTTTACAATGAAGATAGGAATGTAAGCTTTTAAATATTAAATCAAAATGTTACTCTTAGATATTTTTGGCATGGATTTTTCATTATGAAATGCGACTTTAATTTCATGTTTATTTTTAATCGTATTTCATGTTACAAATATTTATATCGGTGAGTAGGTTTTTTTTTTTTTTTTTCGTAATCTCTTGTTTAGCCTTTTCGTTTAAGAATGGAGAGCTCAGATTTAATATCAATTACTGTCTGACAGATTAATGCCGAACATTTAAGAGTTTTAAAAGTTTATCCAGCATGAATAGATTAGATTCCACTGTTTAAATCTAAGGTATGTTTAAGGGCAGACATCAAAGGTTTTACCAGATCAATTCAAAAAATTTTATTGTAGATCTGAGTTGTTTTACTTCCCAATACGAGTTATTATGCGAAGCATTTTGAAGTATGACATTTTAAGAGAAACTAAAAATTTATTCTGCTTAAAAAAACTTTTAAAAGTGTTTTGGTGGACTTGTGCCGGGCTTAATTTTTAGAACAGAAATGTTTATTTCTGATGTTGCTTCTTAGATGTAAATTTATCACCGACTCCTTATCAATTGTAATCATCCATGAAGAATTTCTTTCAATTTATTTTATTTTTCCATGGATTTGTAAAATTCATGGAAAAATAAAGTAAATTGTGTAACATATATATATAAAAAAATCGATTATGTACCTATCACACAAAAGAATGCTATTATTTCTTTTTGTTTCGTATGTGCCCATTAAGAATGACTTAGTGATGAATTATATTTTTCAGATTCGAATAGTGAATTGAGTTTGATTTATCATGATTAATTAAGCATGAAGGAAATATTTTAGGGAATTTTGAGGCTCCTCTAAAACAGAATAGTACTAACTTACCTGAATTTGAAAAAATAAACAGCGCTAACTTTCTTAATCTGATAATACAATATTTAAATGTACTTTTGGCAAGCGCGATGGAATGTAAAATACATATCATTACTTCTTTCCATCTATTAATCCAGTGTTTTCTTGTATTTTCTTCAAATTTTAAATTCATTTTTTAATAATGAACTGGAAAATGCTTCAGATAATATGATAGAAAAATATATTGTCTGAATGGTTTTAAATTCTTTTAAAGAATGTGATGTTTCTATAAATCATTTATATTATTTTCTTTCAATTCTTGGTATTTCGATCATTTTTTTAAAAACTTCTCAAAATATCCTGTTGTACTTTTTTTTTACAGTGGTATTAAAGATTGTGACATTGTGTTAAAAATTGATTATAAAAAAATTACAGCTATATTCATTCCTAAATATGATTTTGGATACTCTTTTGGAAAATTCAAACAATAACTTTATGCAATGTGAATTACGATATAATCATGAATGTAATTTTATACTATTATTTTTTAACTTAAGTTTTCCTGTGTAATAGAAAACAATTGTACAATGGTGTTAGAAATACAGTTTTTGCGTGAGAAAAATATGTTATAAAAGGAAGCCATGGAAAACTATTGAGAATGCTGTAATGAAGTATTCCTACGCTATTATGCAAGAAAATAGTATGATTTGATAGTAAATTTATATTCATATTTGCATGAGCATTTGATTTCATCCAAATGAATTAAATAATGTTTGTGTAATGTGCTACTTTGTTTCCAAATCTTCTACGGCACAAGCAAATATTATAAATAGTACAACTCCCAAAATAAATATGATGATAGTCTGTGAGAGGATGACATCGCTGATAATATCATCTTGTTAATGACAATTTTTATATGTACTGCACAACGGTATGATTAGTTTATTAACTTTTGCTGATTGTTGTAGATCTAATAGTATTTTAAAGTAATATACAAAGAACCAAAACTATTATTATTATTATTATTATTACAGTATTCGATTGATTTTTGATATTCCGGCTTGCTAATAAAATCGGAAGGAGGAAAAGTTTGTTTCTTACGAAATAATCAGCCACACATTGCACTGTAATCACTGGCTTCACGTTATGGAGATTTTAGTTCGATTATTTTATATTTTTTATATTAATATATTATGTTATTCAACATAGTTTTCTTATGTTTTTACCCATAAAGTAACTTGATGGTCTTTCAGTATATATTCTTTGAAAACAAAAATAGATTTTTTAAAAATTAGTATACTTTTTTTCAAACTACGTACTTTTTTTAAACTAAATTGTTGACCTAATTTCAGCAAGTGTATACAGGAGTTGGCTCAATTTAATAAATATTACTGAAAACTTTACCAGCTTAGAATTTTACCATGAAAATTTAAAACCATTTAATTAAGTTACACTGCTGTAAAAAAGTAGGACACTAGGTGTTTTTCGAATAATCTAAGTACTTTGAATTTTTACAAAATAATTTCATTAAAGCATTTTTAAAAACTTATTTACAATTAGATAACTATATCTGTAGCATGAAATAAAAAAAAACTACTTGCATATTATATAAATAAAAATTTATTTCAATTACATCATACTGTGTGAAACAAGTAGAAGGACAGTTCTAAATAATGAAAATAAAATTCTTATTAATACGGAAATTCTTCTGTCATCTGTTTTAAATACTCCAGACTCTATTTGCCATTGAATCATATAAGTCTTGAATCTTGATTTCACAATTCAAAGCTTCTCGAAGTTCGATCAAAGATTCATATTGCTTGCCTCTGGCATAAACACGCCGCACAGTTACTGGCCATATATATATATATATATATATATATATATATATATATATATATATATATATATAATATTAAACAACATTGAGGTATGAACTTTTAGCAGGCTATGGCAAAACAAGAAAATTATTTGTTTCAAACCAATTTTTAAAAGTTGTAAAGTGTTCTTCCTGTTACATGTGTGAAGCCAAATGGGTCTTGTGCTTTTCCAATGCTTCCACGCGTTTTTTTTAAAGTTCTTTGAGGATTTTCCTTGATTACGTTGATTCAATTTTTTAAGTCTGGCAATCTTTGCTTTCCTCTGACTCTTTAGATTTTTCAAGAAGTTAGAAACAGCGTTTGGACTGATGTGTAGGTGCTTTGAAATTTCTCTTTGACTTTTGCCCACATCTTTATATGCCACAATTTGGCCTTTTTGAAATTTACTTAAAGGTTTACCACTAGACATTTTAACTGCAAAAAAATTGAGGATTTTTTTCAACAAAATATATCTTTTGAAAGAGAAACAGTTTAAAAGAACAATGTTTTCAACATATTAAACAGCTACAGATTCAAAAATAATAATATTTTTGCAAGTGTCCTACTTTTTTCACAGGCCAAAAATCCTTAAGTACTATTTTCTTAGTGGTAAATAAAACTCATTCACTCAAAATAAACGAAAAATTAGTTTAATAAAATAAAAAGAAAATGTATATTAATATTGCGCTAAAATTTAAAATATAATTTATAAAATATGACTGTTCTACTTTTTTCCAGCAGTGTATCAAACTAAGTGATTTACATACTTCAAATACGCGTATCTCAAAATTAATTATTTCTCTAATAGTTAATAAAACTAAGTATTTTTTCGTTCTTTTCTTGTAAAACTCTTCATAACATTATTTTTTATTTTTTACAATGTGAGTTTTAATTTTCTTGGAGACTCCAATGGCTCAATAATTCCAAGGTGCTTCCTATTAAAATGAGCATAGTGAAACACCATTTTCCACAATCTGTGACTGGAAGGATGACCACATTCTCCCTACTAGATTGCTGGAGCTCCGTGGACTGGGGACGTGTCCACTCCAATTTGCGGCGTCCGAATTGGAATTTTACCAGATGTTATAAGTATAGAAAGAAGAGTTCCACCTCAGGCGTGATCTCGTCGCTTAACCATTGTTCAAAATTATAAGGTGCTTGGTGATGGGCGAATATTCCGAACCTGTTAATCTTAAGTTACAGTCTGGAGTTCGCCTGCACTGCTATGTATCTATTTCCTTAACTTCCAAAATCAATATTAAAGAAAGTTTTCTCATTTCTAATTGTTGAAATATATTCTTTGAGTATCCTAAGAATATTCAAATTGTTTTATATAATATCTTAATTCCTACTGAACGCACAAATAATTCTATCCATATATTTCAAATATTTTTCATTGCTTAAATGTAAGTTTGGTACTTTAATTGTATCAACCTAATAAGTTTCGCAGATTTTCGGTAAATATAAATAAATTGGTAAGATTTGTCACCAGGAAGTATTCCTAAATCATTAAATTGAATAAATAATTATAATGTTCATTTTGTTTGAAAAACGAAGATAAGAGAGATAGATATGAGTCTTATGTTTTCAAGTAAATAATGTAAGGTTATTCGTGTATATGATGTTTGGAAATTAAATTATAATAGAAGGAACATGTTTTTATTTTGAAGAATATAGAATTTGAATAATTTAAAATGTGCATTTTTTTTTTTCTTGAGAATCATACATTTAGTAATCTAAATAACTTCGAATCATTTGCATTGCAGGTTTTACATGGGAGGGGGGTAGTATTTTGATTCCTCATTATGTAAACTAAGACTGTTTTAAACTTTAGAGAGAGATCTATTCAATTATTTTCAAATATCTATAGCTGTTTTCTCGGATTTGAATTGCAAATTTTTACTGGTCATATAATATGTATTTGATAATAATTTATTATTATAGACTGTTTTCTAAAGAAGCGAACTCATTTCTTTTCAAAAAAGGATTGTAAATCTTATAATAAATATTGTGCTCAAAAATGTAATGTCATTTGATTCGATATAGATTGATTATTTATAAGTTAATTTACCGTAAATTAATTAAGTAGATCTTGTGTAGTTAAATTTTCTTAAGAAACAAGTATGAATCATACATACATAACGGTGCAAGTGACCCCGAACGGTTCCTTAAGAGTAACGGGATTAGAATAATCCCCCATCACCAAGCTCCTCGTAATGTTGAGCTGTGATCAAATGACGTGGTCACAGCTGAGCTGGCCCCCTCAGCTCCACATCCACGCCACATCAGCATTATTACTGTGGACCTCACAGATTAACGTGGACGCGTCCCAAACCCACGGAGCTCCAGCAACCCAGTGAAGGAGAATGTGTTCACCCTCCCAATCACTGCTCGCGGCAAATGATACTTCACTTTGCTGATTTTAACGGGAAGTGGCGTGAAGTTACTGAGCCATTGGAGCTCCATTATGAAACATAACAAATATGTTTAAAGATGCATGTAATACCTTCTTGCTTTTTCACTTGCAGGAGATCGAATCGCTCTGCAAATTACTGTATCAGCTAAATAAAAATCGCACAAAATTAGAGTCAACTGTTGACATCGTGAACAAGCTCAATTCTTCAGCGGGCGGTGGCTGCGCATTGATGCCTGTCACTAATCATGTATCCTTTCGTATAGCTTATGTTTAATATGTGTTCTTTAATGATCACATATCATAAGTTTAGACATTTGTAAGATTCATAGATTCTTCTTGGAAGAAAGGAGCTCGTGAATACAGACAGAGATTTAGGAACATTATTTAGCATATTATATCAATATACGGATAAATAATAACTTTAAGCGAATTTATGATATCGATATTAACCATAAAGTGCTTTTTTTTTTTCAATAAATCACTCTATCCCGTTTGTAAAAATTTTCAAAATCATGAAAATTATCTGTTGTTATAAATAATTAATTTTCAAATGTTTAGCGATATTGCTTTCAAAATTTCATGAAATTGTTGCCTATTCTAATTTGTGTCTTTTACTGATTCAAGTTTTCTTATTTAGTTCTCTGACTTACCAACATCTCTTGTGTCATTTCACATTCTCTGGAAATCCGTTAAAACTTCGCTAATTCTCTCTTTATTTGTTTTTTTAATTTTATATTTGAAGAGCATTTTTTGCGTAAAATATTGATTGTTACGAGTATCCGAAACCATGATTCCTGAAGTCATTTCAAATAGCTTTGACGCAAATGCTCTTAACAATAATCGAATTGATTTGGACATGACACCCATATCGAGCAGCGACTCTATGGCTTCAACTCGTTAGAATCAATATTAAAAATAGTGTCGGAATTCATTTTGTAAATAAAATGATTTCTTATATAAAGACCAAAGCATCGATTTGAGAAGCCGTTTTCCATTGATTCAAGCCATTAACACGTTGACAACAGAACGGAAGAAAAGACAAAATGAAACACACAAGACAAAACATTCACTTTATGATTAATTTAAATTGGCAAGGACCTCAATATTTCCGAGAATTATACACAAGAGAATTTTCTATATTATATTGGTATGAGCATAAATTTATAATCATTTGTATTGGTTACACCAAATCATTTACATCATATTGGTATCAACATACATTTTAAAACGAAATTTTACTTATTGCTTGAAATTTTAAATTAATCTTATTTAAAAAATTCAAGTTAGTTTATTATTTAGTCATAAATATTTTAATTATATATTTTTTATGGTTATCTTGTTCTTGTGGCATTAAATTTTTGATAAGTGCATCAGGGTACACTGTAATTTTAAGGCTTATAGTTACTATATAAGCTTTTTATATGACATAAGTTTGAAAACTTTCAGTAAAAATAATGAAAATAAATTAGGAACCGACATGAACTGTAAAATTCAAAACTTAATGTCACTTATGCAGCTGCTTTTGAGCAAATAAAGGTTTGGTATTAACTGATGTTGGAAGAAAAATTCGAAGTGCCTACAAACAAAAACATAGAAATTGCGAATAAAGTATTTCCTTTTACCACCTTAAACTAATTTAGTGTTGGATATTTTTTTCTTTCACGCATGCAGATTAACTTTGTGTAAAAGGAAATTGTGTGGATCATCAAATATTAGTATTTCCGGAGAAGTAAGAGAAATAGAAAATGCTGCTTTTATTTGATCATAATGAAAACAGGATGTTATAAAATAATTTCTGACATATAAAGATACATATATATATATATTTTAGACTATCTAAGTTTTAGGTATATATTCTTTTCTTTCATAATAATTTTTTAAAATATGATATTTCCTTGAAATTCAAAATTTCAAGGAAGAAAAAATGTTGACTATTGATTTTTCTTGCTGCATTTCAGACAACAATACTTTTAGCTTTATTTTCTTCAACAAAAAAAGATGTTTGCGCAAGGTGACTTCTCTCAAAACGAAACAATTGTTGTTAGCTTGGAGGGCGATTATCAGGTAGAAGTGGTAAGTGCGTTTCATGTAATTGTCAAAAAAGTATGCATTTTTTTCTTATTAAAAATTTCCTAGCAATTTTAAAAAATAATAAGGGAAAATAATTTTTCAATTTGATTAAGAAACTTCTGAAACAAATATAAATCATATTCCGCATATTGTTATTTTATGTGAAATATATAATTTAGGTTAACTCAATCTTATAATTCAGATGAATCTTACATTGAAATAACTCACGCTCAAATAGTTAGTGCTAAAGCCTTCGGTTCAACAGTATTGTGAGTTCGAATCCTACCTGGCATGGATGTTTGTAATAATTAGAATCTTCTTTAAACTGTAGGTCCTGGTCTACATTAGCCGTCGTGTCAAAAGCATGACCGTTGAGCGATAAATAAGCTATATTGAATCTAAGCACTGGAATTCAATGCATAATTCTTGGGCAAATGTAATGAGACGCAAACGTGATAGGAACAAATTTCATACAAACAATGAATTAATGCAAGTAAAAAATTAAAGAAAATAAAAAATTAGTTTAAAAATAAAATTAAAAATGATAAAATAAATACTTCTATTCTATTAAACGTGTGCAAAATTTTTTTAAATATAATTCATTTAAAAGTATGTCGATTAGATATTATTCCATTTTTTGATGCATTTAAAGTAATTAAGAAGATAAGTTCAACAATTTAAAAAAGTGTATAAAAAATAAGGCGAACGTTGATTTTTTAATTAAATAAAAATATCAATATATATATATATATATATATATATATATATATATATATATATATATATATATATATATATAATGTGAAAAGTTTTTATTAAATAATTAAAACGCTAGAGTATTTAAAGTAATGAATGTAAATGGCCAAATCGTCATCTCTTTTGAATTAAATGAAACAATATAATTAAATATCCTGATCAGAACTCACTTTTTTTATTTTGACCTTCATACAATCACGTTTCTCTCCCGTACAAGTAAAAAGAAATTACTCAAATATATTTTATTTTTATTAATATGATATTTACATTTTTATATAATAAATCTACTCTTTCATTACTGTGTTATATAAATTAAATATAATTTTGTCACAAATTGTTTTTCGCTCTTTCACTTTTGTCATAAACATTTTTTGATTGATGTCATTTTCATGCCTCGTGCACAAGTTTATTTACAGATACAGTACCATTTCTATGAAAAATTATCGAATGATTTTGATTATGACACCAAGACAGTTTTGTTTCTGTATCAGGACAATTTTGAATTAATAATTTATATAACTACGTTTTCTGTTTCAAAGACATATGAAAAAGAAGAAAAAATTAATTTTGTGTTGTTATATAACTGCGGAAACTTATGCGTTCAACTTGAGGGTAACGAAAATTAGTTTCGTAAGAAAAATTAATTAACGGATCAATATATCAAATTATATAATGAAAAAGATCATTTAATGAATATGAAAGAAACGACGCGATAAAAATGAAAATGTATGCATTTAAGTGCCCTGAAATAATTCAGTTGGTCTTTTGAGTATCAATCATTTCATTTCGGTATATATCCCACATTTACTCTTGATATAAAAGTAAATGCTTATAAAATTCAATAATAGGTGTGATTTATTTCAGTCAATAAATTTATTGAATTACGTAATATTTCACAAAAGATAGAAATTTAATTTACAGTATTTTACATCAATATTTATGTCAAGTTAAAATTATGTGATTTTTTAAGTTTTTAAAATTATGTGATTAATTCTAACTTTGTCTTACAGTAGAATTTCAACCATCTGAACCAACTGAGATCCACCCCATTCGGACAATCAACAATTAATTGGATTTTTTTTCGACAAAAAGGGTTTATTTTAATTAATTATTATATGTTGAAAATATGGGAAAAGCTACATATTTTTTTAAAAAAGAAATTTTAATCAATTAAATGAGAAGGCAATACTTTTGAATGTTAAGATACTTGCAAGTGCTGTTCATTAATATGTATGTACGGTGTTGGAAAAGAAAGTCATTGCTTGCTGAACATCTCGGTCAGAGTAAGTTGTTTCTCTGCCTTTATCTGTTTTTGGGCAGCCAAATCTCGCATTCGCTTGACGTGATTGTCGAAATCTCGCATCCGCTAGAGTGAGAATTAGCATGTGGTCCCACTCGAGCTGACGCTTCTCCACTTAAAAATAGTTTCAAAGGCGGCAAATGCATCACTATCTGATGGTCCCATGTCGGCTTCAACTTGGATACCAAGGTCATCTTCTTTCTCGACACTTTCGTTAAGTTTACCATCATTTGCAATTTGAAATCTAGGATCTGACTCAATCCGTTCTCCTATATCTGCAGTCCTCACCTCTGAGCATCCAGGAGTTTTCAAAAGAATGTTTTTGAATTCCTCAAGTGACACGTCATTCTCATCTTTTCCCTTTTCTTAATTTCCCTTCTTTTCTTCGGCATAATTTATTTTTCTGAAATTCTGAAGCGATTCAGATAGATGTCGTTCGGATAATTGAAGTTCTAATGTATATGTTTATGAAATTCAATAATAGGCATGATTCACTTCAGTTAATGAATTCACTGAATTATATAATATTTTACAAAAGATAATAGTCTAACTTACAACATTTCACAACAATATTTACGTCCAGCTAATTCAATTTCTTATAAATTTCAAGCAATCGTTTTGAAAATTCTGATTAATTCTAACTTTGTGTCATTTTAAATTTGGATTTTTACTTATTTATACCTATTTCACTGCATATTTTTCCATAATTTAACTAAGAATATGCAAGAGAAATATATAATGATTAATATAATTAGTATCTCTCATATGACTATGATAGTTGAGAAAATGGGTTTTATAATTACCTTTTGAAGATATATTAATCTAGAATATTTTAATTATATATATATTGTCGCGTAGAATAGTTGGGAAACTCATAAGGCAAAGCTTTTTATTTCGCAGTTAGTATTCTTTCACAAAGGTGAGAATTAAATTAAATTACATGCTGAGCTACTTGCTCTTTTATACGATAACAGAAAGTTCTGGAACACCAAAGAATTTTCTAAAATATTTGCACTTGAAATTAAACTCAAAAAATTTCCACACCATTCGTGCGGGATTCGAACGCTGGTTGATTCGATGGAAATCCGCTGCCTTGACCACTGAGTTACGGCGACCACGGCAGTGAAACGAAACGTTTTAAGCGGCAATATATATATATATATATATATATATATATATATATATATATATATATATATATATATATATATATATATATATATATATATATATATATATATAATTATCTATACGGCAAGATGATGTTTTAATACACGGATTTCAATAGTTGAAAAGTATTTTAATTATGAATTATTTTGTCTCTTTCATCATGCTCATTCGAAGAAAATTTATTAAGGGTTGTAATGCATTCATGCATTTAAAAGACACCGCTTCAAACATTGTGTCGTGGGCATTTATTGTCGTCTTATAATTGTCGATTTAATACAGTTACTGAGAGATAAATATTTAATCAAAACACATTCTATAAAATTATTATTTGACAAAATAAATTTTAATCTCAAAAATAATGCATTGCATTCTTTGTTGGAATTTATCCACTCACTTTAGCCATTGTCGAAAAGCTTTAATCTTGTGAAAAAAATAATATCTTGATGGAAACATTAGTTTTGATTGAGAAAAGCAAGAAATATCAAACCGATATCGAAAGTCTGATGGGAAACAAATCTTGTAATTGGAAACAGCTTTCATGATTGCGCTATTTTAATAATTCCTTTTTAGGATGCATAGCTTACTAGCTCGTTTGTATTGAGATGTGTACGGGCACCAAACTTGCTTAGAAGTGTTTACACTTAAACCCCTCTGCATCTGATTTTAAGATGAAGTATTATAATAGTTGGTTGTGTGTGCTTTTTTTTACAAACTGGAATATTTGTTGTTCTTTCATAAAACCAAATTCATTTCACACAATTTTCTGCAATTCTTATGCGCAAGTTTGAAGGATATATTCTAATTAATACCTTATATCATTACTTAAGATAAAATATTATTTTAAGTAATGAAGAAAGCACAGAAGGGAATTATCATTACTTAAGATATTAATTAGAACACAGAAATAATTATTATATGCATTCAAAATAATTTTTGTCGAATAACTTTTGAGAAACCACTTAAAATTTTCTTATTATACCTGCACAAAGGGTTATTTGTAAACAATATGTTTCTTTAGATGAAAATTTGCAGTTATTTACAATTATTGCCAAATGGTATGCTGTCTGATTCATCCGAAAGAGACGTATCTTTCTTTTTACTAGATTCATGTAATTCTGAAAATAAAAACCTATTCTAGAATTTATAAGATAAGTGAATTATTAATTACTAGGATTTGAGCTCAATTTGAAAAAAATTACAATATATATTTAAAAAACAAATATTTCTTGTATTTTAACTGAATTTCTAAGTTGAATTTAAAAATGAATTGCAAATAAGCATTTCTTATTCACATTTTTTTTAATCATTTGATTTTAAAATCTGTTTCTCCTAATACATATAGATACATTAGCTACTGGGAATTTCAATGTTAATATACAGTGCTTATCATTGCTAAAATTTATGGATTATAGGTTAGAAATTAGTGAAGGGAGAGAGAAGGTGAATGTGCTAATTACACTCTCACTCGGAGACATTGATTGCGAAATGAAATTTGGCTTGATCTTATAGCTTATTTCTTCTCTCTTCCAGGATAAAGAAAGCGCCATTAATTACTTCTTTCAAAAGCTTCAGCTAGTGAAATCTAAAATAGGCTTAGCTAAGAAGATGCTGGCTTCCAAAATGTTGAACGCTGAACGTGAGTTGAAAATGTGTATTCTTAATCATGGATAATGATCGATTTCCGACAAGGTTGAAGTGCTTCTTTTGTTAATCACACACAAAGCAAAGGACATTATAAATCATCACTTTGATGTAATTTTCCGTTTATGTAAACTTGAGCTAAATTCAATTTGCAATTTTGTATAAATTAATCATTAAAATTTGCACCACTTCTCAGTTAGAAAATTAAGAGCGTTTTCCCGTTCTTAGAGACTGGAATCTCGGCTATTTTTTTCAGTTAGTTGGTTTTTGTACACTGAGCTAAAAATAAGCAAATAAATAAAATCCATCTATGTTCAGATTTTCAAAAACGTTTGGATTTAGATGCAAATTGATGATTTGCTCGTGTCAATGTTGAGTATTGAATAAATTCACTTAAAATGATTTAATTCTAAGGCACCGCAGTGGTAAACAACACGAAAATAGGAATCAGTTATAAGATGTCTTATCAGAAAAGAATCAGGTCGTTGTTCAGTTAGGATACTAAATATATATAAATCGAACTGTCCAAATATAAAATTTGCTTGTATTTCTTAAACAGGAATTATTCTATTATATTTTTCAATTCCAGTCAATTCCGAGATTATTTGTGTCTGTCCAAAATCATTTATTGACTAACATTGACTTAAACTTTAGTACATAAAATTTCATTTTAAAGGGGCCATATTAAAATTTTAATAAAAAGCAAATTTGCTTAATACAGTTGGCAGTCGTTTTTACAAGTTTCTAATTTTTAAACATTTCTTTCCGAATTTCGCACGTATAAGCTAACTTTCGTCTTCCAGCTCACGGATCAGAGCATAATTAGCAGCAGGCATTGCAAATTGTGTAAGGTACGTTTGCTAGGAGTGACCATTGCCTGGTGGGACTGTCGCCGCTTATGAAATAGATATTTTAGGCGCAATACCCATGTGAATCGTCGTTTTAACATGCATGCCTCATTAAAGAAACTATCGCAACTGAAGAGAGCCAATAATGTTTATCCAACACCTTGATGTAAGATAACTTGGACTTCGACGACAAATCCACTGCCGAGCGAAATTTCGTTTCAGGAATACTTATGTGGTCTCAGAAATAATTTGTTCTGAAGAAGTATCGGAAGGATTGAGAACATATAAAATACGGAAAATGTTCGCTTAAAAATGTAGTTTTGAAATGAAAAACAAATGATTTACATGAGTTTTCATTCATAAAACGAAAGTAAGAATTTTCAAGAATGAATTTTATTTTTTATCTGTTCGTTATACAATCCGAGCTAAATAATTAATTTTAATATTGTACTAAATTTATAAAGCAAGAAATTGTGTTTAAAAATTGTTTTAAGATTTGATACTTATTTTCTTATTTTACGAACTTTGATTTTAAGAATTATTTTATCGATTCCTACTTGTTCGTAAATATGAGCGCATATTATATTCATAACCTGCTTGAATATTTATTGACAATATCCGTAATAAACGGTATTTGATTCTTATAGAGTAACAAATGAAAATTACGTTGATTACGAATTTTTTCGCATAAGATAGTAGCTTGTTCTTTAAAAGAAGTGCAAAAGCAGGATTTTCGATTGATCCATTTTAGTACCAACCTTTAAATGACAAATTGCCGCAATTAGATAGTCACAGATGGTACATTTCGACGCCGATTGTTTGTGTTGTGACTTTCGCTAGAGTGAATATCGTAGTTTCAATAAGTAAGCGTTATGATTTTGCGTTCTCATTTACTGCCAACATACTGCAGTTTTGTTTACATAAAAAATAAACAAATTAGGTGATTTTCTTTTCATTTATACAAAATCAAATGTATCCAAAATTAATTAAAAAATTATTATCATTAATTTATTTAATAAATCTCATTTTCATAATGATAATCAAAATTAAAATCATTATCTATAACTATTTAAAAGTTAAATGTGCAATTTTTTATTTATTGTGCAGAAAAAATTCTCAACTATCCGTATCTATACAACCATCGATTTTTGACAGATACCTCAATAAAAATGAATAATGTTTATTTTTAATAAAAATTACCAGAATTCTGATTTTAAATTTAAAAAGTGAATAAAAATTATAAATTGAAGTGTGTGGGTTTTGCTATCTAGATAATTATTTTATCCTGAGAATGTTAGAGCATGCTTTAGCAGTTGCATGAATGCTTTGCTGGGAAGCCCGAAAATGCTTGCAGGGAAGCCATGAATGCTTTGCAGGGAACTGAAAGAGATTTCAGTATAAATAATTCATTAATAAGTAATACAGAGATTTTCGGATGATATTAAGAAAGAATCAAACAGGATTAATTGATTACGGTTATCATGCTTTCCATAAATTTATAATAAATGATTCATAAAAATTGTCAAATACTGTAAGTAACATTTTTCCCCACAGATTTGAAACAAGCCGCTGCAGAAAAATTCAGAGAAGAGAAGCAGAAAGCAGACTTTAGAGCACTTCATTGACAACGTTTTTGTCTTTTTTTTTGATATTCGTAATTCATCCAAAATTTTTTGTGCTGAACCCGGGAAATATTCAAAACTTCATTTCACATTGCGAATTTTTATGATTAATGTCTGAATTATTTTTTGCATATTTCTAAAATAAACTAATTTTAGTTTGTGATGTAATTTATAAATTTGATTAAAAATGAAGTTGTGATTCTGATAAACTGCTAATAATTTGTTTTTATTTAATTATATATTCCTTTATAGTCTCAGGTTAATTAAAGTTTTAATAAAATTTCTAAGCATATGATGCATTTACAATACATTTTATTCAAGTTTTTTCAAAAATAATGTATTCAATATTCCAGCTATTACAAGTTCATGAAAATGATGACAAGTAATTCAATATTAAATTATGTGTGTATTTTAAATGAAATAATTTATTAAAAGTATTTAATATTTACATATATGCACTTTTATATATTTATTTTTTAAATCTCAAATTTATGTAAAATAATAGCTTGTTTAGATTACATTCAAATGAATTTGTTTGATATATTTTATCATGAAAATTAAGATTCGTAAATAAAAATTTTAATATGCCAAATAGATGCGAACAAAGAATATTCTATAAGTGATACAAAATGTTTGCTTTAAAATTTAAAAAGAGATGAGTTATATATTTAAAGGAGAATGTGTGAAAATATTAATTGTAAGCCTTTATTATTCTTGTGTTCCAAAGTATGAATGCACATATTAAATTTAAAGGCAGTGTTTTAATAGTCAATTAAAATAAAATGTAAAATAAATTATTTGCACAGCATTGTGGGTACTCGTGATGTTTTTGCAACGATTAGTTTCTCAATAAAAAGATCAATAAATTTATATTAAAAGATACATCTGCTTGTGATGAAATTCCATGTGCAGGAATATTTTGATGCAGGATGAATAACTATTAAACTTGTGTGAGTGTATTGAGTACAAAATTACGCATTCAACAGATATATGTAAAGGACTCGTCATTAATCTGATACTTCTGTTATATTTCGACTGCAGATATCTTCACTTAAAGTGCCTTGCAAGAACTTCAAACTGAGTCTTAGAGAAGACACGCTACTGAATTGATAAAAACTGCATAAACGACAAGAACCAAGGTTTGATAGAGTCATAGCAATACTTTGATGTTAGAAAAAGAAGCCAAAATTGAGGAAAAGAGCGATCAGCGCTAGGACAGTACTGAGTTTACAAATCAAATTTCACATCAAGACTGCATTGCTCTGCATAGGATAGCGACAAAATGGGAAAACAAAGTTATTATCAGAGCAGCGCTGGATTTGCTGCAGTGCATTATCCTCAGTTGAGGATGGCAGATCAAAATGGATCGTGATGCCTTTTACAGTTCAGGTTTTATTTTAATGGTGCGTGGCTTGATCAGCAATAAATAGTTATACGTTGTTTACAGTACTAAATAGCATTAGATAGAATTGCTTTACACTCCAGGTCTTGGTTTACCTGATTAAGTTCTAAAATTAATTTCTATGAGGATACGGTTCAATAATACACAGATACCAAGAATAGTTCTTCGCTTCTAAGCTGATCAGATGGTATTAGCATACATTTGTACACATGTAGAGATATGGCAAAAGTAATTATTTTACAAGTGTAGTGTATTTCACTTGATAATGATTGATAATGATTTACCATCACGTAAGGCGTTCTCTTCTTCTTAAAGTAATAATTTTAAGAAGAGTTTTGAATAACTAAAATAAATTTATCGCAAATTATTATATAAGCATTATTTAAGAGGTAATATCATTTTTGATCTTTTATCAATGTTTTAGTAATAAATTGTAATTAAATTAATAGCAATTTAACTTTTTTTTAAATTTTACTCTTTTTGTAACTATTTTGTTTATTATTTTTGCTTGATTGATATAAAAGAAATAATTTTATAATATTGTATTATAAATAAAACAGAAAAATTATATGCGTGAATACTTTTATGCCAATATTAATTCATTAAAATAAAATAATACTTCATTTTTATGAATAAGAAAGACTTGACTTTTAATCATATATTCTAAAATTTAATATTTTAACCGTGAAAATTTCATCAAATTATTTAAAGATGTAAATAAAGAAGGAATATATAGAAGGGAATTATATAAAGAAGGAATTTATTTTTTGAAATTATTGTGAACATTTAATAAACAGAAATAATTTTTCAAAGTACAACTAAAGTTATTTTACATAAACTTCACAAAACGTATGGTAATTTGTAATAAAATTATATTGTATAGTAGTATGATATTTTTCTGGAGGAAAATTCAGAATTCAGTTGCAGTTTCACCATTACAATAAAAAGTCAGATAAGCATTAAATGCAAATTTTTAAATGTTTCTTGTAATGAGGTTGAAATTAACAGAGCAGGTTTTTTTTTAAACAGTCATAAAAATCAAGTTTCCAAATTTTATCATATATTCATATAATGTTCTACTATATTTTTATCAACAGTTGTTTGTGTGTGTGTGTGTGTGTGTGGAAATTCTTGTTATTTATAATAAAGACAAATCAACAGAACGTAGTTTTCATAAAATTTTAAACTGAATCAGTACAATTTAAACGGTGTTTAAATTCATATTACTAATCTTAATTCTGTGCGCAAAACAAACGGAATTTCCAGAATTTTAATATTTTTATTAAAATATATTAAATTTTTCTAAAAAATTATATTCTTTTAAAATATTAATTATTATACAAATAGAATAGCTCATTTGAGAAGGAAAATATAATTTCTTGATTTTAAAAGAAATTTATTCTATATTGTAAAATTACATTTTTAATAATTTTCTCATGTGCAGTAAAACTTATACGTGCCATACAGGTTCTCCATTTATCGCTGAGGTACAGCCCAAGCTTTAAGCATAAACTTACGAAACAGCTTTATTTCTTTTTAGAAAATCTGCAATTAATTCATCATAAGTATAACCTACGTTCTGAAGCTCAAATGGAAAAAAAAAAAAAAAAAAGAATGAAGACGGCTAATAAATGTACCTTTACATAACGCGGCTATGATAGACACAACAAAAGATGTCGAACAGGTTTCTTCGCAGCTGATAGCCAATAAACGGAAGTGGAATTATTATCTGCGTTTTTAATTAATCTCCGATACTACAGGGAGGAGGAGGAAGAAAGAAACGGAAAATAAGCAAAATATTGAAGGTCTGTTTGAGAAACCGATGCTTTACATAGCACTTAATCAACTATTAGTTTACATAGTTTTCTATGAACTATTAAAATTTGATTTGGCGGCCTTGGCTGCCTGTAATCCGTAAGTGGAGGTTATCCATGTATTGTTTGGCGGTCTCTGAAAGGCGATGACTGTCCACGGAGGGCACGAATGAATGTTTGTATACAAGTAGGATTGCATTTTCCTGGCCATGATCCGCATCTTTTCACTTTCAAGGAATGAAACCGATACTTTTTAACACATCTGTGGAGGAAGTGGGAATAGAATAAATATTGGGGGAAAAAATCAAGGATATGAATGAGACATGATTAATGGTCGCTATGTATTCTTATATAAAAATATACATTCCAATGTTTTATTTATTTATTTTTATTATCATTTAGAGGTAGCTGAAAATATTTGGCATAAAATTTGTGTTAGACATTTAAACGATAAAACATAGCAAAAATTCGATTATAAAATTTTGAAACTTTCTAAGAAAAATGAAATCAGAATTTATTTTTATCGCTCATTTATTTCGTACAGTTCATTCTAAGCAATATAAATTCATAATTTTTTACTGAGGTTTGCTTCCTTATGTCCTTTTTTAAACGAGTAAAAATATTAATTTCTTTAACTGCAATACCCTTATTTCTTCTTTCCGTATCAAAGTTATAAAAAAACATTTTTAACAACCATATAGTTTTTTCTTTATTTTCTATCATGCATTTTAATGACTATTAGAGTGCAACTAGGCAGTAAAGTTTGTATTGCACAATGTCATAATAACCACACCGGTTCATTGGTGATTTCTCACTAAAGAATTTAGATAAAAATTTCTTCTATATTGGATAAATACATGTTTATTAAATGCCGATACATTAAAATAGACTTTGGATATTAAATATATGGGAAAGTTTGTGTAAATTTCAAACAAAAATGTTCAAAAAAAAGGAATCAAAAAGCATTTAAGAATAATTCAATTTTTAAAAATATATTTATTAACAAGTTTCTGCTTAAGGTATTTCCGCAATTTGCACATAACATGGAGAAAATAAATTTCTAAGAATGTAAAATAAAATTTTCTTTACATAAATTTAAATAGTAATTTTTATTTTTCGAAAATTTTCCTCGAGTTTCCTATGAATTGCTCAATGATTCACTTTACATGCTATCCTAGCATGTTATTCAATTTTAACATTATAAGTTTACTTTTTAGTAAACTTATAATGTTAAATCAGTTTTCGATCCTCAGGTGCACCATGCCTTGGCCAAGAGAAGCTGTCCCCTTTACCACGAGATTTATATGATTGGTACTCTGGTAGTGATTCTGGTGTCTCCATTGCTTTCAAGGGTTCTAGAGCTGACCACACAATTTTGCACAAAAATCAAAGATTAAAGAAATTCGTCCCTTTTGGCCTGGCAGAATCTCAAAACCTAATATCTCGCTATGTTGAACCTCAATCTTTAAGATCTTGTTTTGATCCCTCAGAGGGAATGTCAAGAGTCATCTTCCACTTTGATCTGAATTCCACTGCAACCAAGCAAACTTACTTCAAAGATCATCTAAGACAATTAGCACTAAAAATTATTAACTGCATCCCCTGTGATGCAGTGCAAATGTATACTGATTTTGCACACACTCCAAATTCCACGCACACACCAATGGTACTCTGGAACATCTCCTGGAACTCCTATGGAAATAAAATGTGACCCAAAATTTCAGACTACCTTAGCCAGATTCTCAAGTGGACATCTGAAATGTTTATCGTTTGAACGTGGTACAAGAAACTATCCCACTTGTAAAAAATGCTAAGACCATCCAGCTTCACCGAAACATATTCTGAATTGCGTTGGATTTTCCCGGGAGGATTTACCCTTAGATCCCCTGCTAGTCACTGACTTTCTAACTATCAACAATTTAATGGAGTTGATTTGACAAATGTCAGATCTGTAAAGAGGATAAGCTAACAAAAACAGAGCTGACCAGACTACATATTCTAGGTGGCCATCTTCGTGGCCTTAAATTTGATAGCAAATTTTGTCACCTGTTGAACATGCGGTGTCAATCAGATTACCTCTTAACACCATCTTTTCTGTCTGGGATTTACTAAGGAGGATTTTTTTTGCGAATCTCTTGCTGTTTCTTGATTTTGTGAGGATGGAGGGGCTCGTGGATCTGGTGTAGCATTGCTACACCAGATGGGATCAGAAATAGCAACATATATTTTGCATTTAAAATTAGATATTATAATTTAACTGTAAATTATTCAGAAGTATATAGTAAAATATAGTTTTAGAAAACTATTTTATAATATTTCAAAGATAAAAAAGTCACTGTATTTTTTTCATGTTATAATATCATTATTTAAAATTTTATGAGAGTGATTTTTTTTTAACTTATTATACTTATGATAAAAAATTATCGGTTTCTGAGAAATTTATAGAGCTTAATTTTCGACTCTATTTTAATTGAGAAAAATCGAAACTTTTTGCATTGCTTTGTTAAAGACAATAAAGAAAACAAACCAAAGCAATATAACACTTGGTAAGATTAACAATGTTGTCAGGAAGTGCAATTAGAAACTAACAGCTTTTAATCGTATCTAACACAAGGTCATTTCACACAACAAGCGGCAATTTGTTTTATGAATGTAAATGAAGGTGTTTTTTAAGGCGTGGGTGTCACTAGTTATATATCTATTCCTGAGTTTTTCTACCGTGAAGTCTCGCTAGTATACACATCAAACATCTCAAGTGATAATAATACAATTTTTTAAATTTGCTTACGTATTATCCTGCTGACAATTTAGGAGAAGAAATATATCCTGCCAAATGTGATTTCGAGCCAAATTCTGCAGTTTACTGACAGCAATCACGTTATTTATTTTTTATATATTGGATGTATAAAATTATTCAAGTTTTATACTTTTTATTTTTAACGTATGCAAAAGATCAAAAGTTTAAATCCAAATTAAAAATGAAACTTTTATCTATTTGTTTCGATAAAAATACTAGTTATGTGTTTTCCCTCTTAATTATTTAAAAAAATAGAATAATTAAAATCTGTAAAATTTGGAATAATTATTTTGGCAGAAATGGTTGATGAGAGTAATATAAGAGCATATTTTTAAACATTACCATTATAATGTATCAGTAACTGCTAGTAGAAATGTTATTCTTTTTAAAACAGCTTTCTGAAACTTTTTTGTTCGTGGCCTTTTGTAGTTGTGTCAGAATTTTAATTTTAACACCTATTACTCAGCAGAATTTTTTGTCGTAAATACCTCAAAACCTCAGTTACGTGTTTCCTTAAAAAAGGTAGAGCACAGTATCTAGGAGATTCAATTTTTAAAATTAATTGCATTCAGTAATTTGTTTCAATATATATAATGAAAACATTTAAATTAATTTATTATTTAAAAAATAATGCTGCACCATCATCGCATCATAATACAAAGCGAATTGAATTCTTATCATATAGTTACTCAAACTAAAATATCTTTCTAAATAAGAAAATTAAAACATTAAATTCCAATTGTTTCAATAGTGTTCGAATCAATGTGCTTATGATACGAGGCTAATAAAAACGTATTTATATTTAAATGATAGCTAAATGATGTTGATTTGATATATTTTAATTCCTTAACAATGACTATTATATGACTATAGAACAGAATATGTTGATAAATATTCTTTTTCCAAAGAGTTTGATTCGAAACGTCAGATATTTTACATGTACACTCAGTCAAAAAAGTATTGGGATACAATATATGTTCATGAAATTTTATCATAATATATAACGTAAATACACAAATGAAACTAAAAAAACGTATATGACATTTTATTAAATGCAGATCACAGTGACTGAAACAAAACTCAAATATTAATGTAATTATTGTTATAATTTAAAGAAAAAAAAGTCAAGACAAAAAATGAGCTCAAAAAAGTATTGGGACACTGCCCAATAAATAAAAAAAACAGCAAAAAATTGATAGTTAATATGTTGTTAGACCACCTTTGTAGTTTATGACCTCTAACAGTCGATTTGGCATGGATTTGACCAGTTTTGCACAAAACGGTCCGTCGATTTTGGCTCACTCTTCAACCAGATGTTTTCTTAACTCTTGCTTGTTAGAAATGTGGTGTTTATTGAGTTTTTGCTGCAAATAATACCATACATGTTCTATGGGATTAAGGTTTGGACTCTGGGCAGGAGTTTTAATCTCACCAGGACTGTGGTAAAGGGCCCATAACTTGCAAATGTGAGCAGTATGTTTTGGGTCGTTATCCTGGTACAATTTAAAATGGCTATTCCCAACTTTTCGCACTTTGCTTTAAATTTCGCTTGAGAATGTCAAGATAGACATATTTATTCATTATACCATCTATGAAATCTAAGTTTCCAACACCAGAGCTTGCCATGCAGCCCCAAACTAATTGGTTGCGGCCACCATACTTACCAGTAGGCAGCAATTTTTTGACATGCAATTCCGTATTAGGTGTCCGCCAGACTTTTTGCTTCCCATCTGATCCGAAAATGTTATGTTTGCTTTTGTCTTCGAAAATTACATTTTCCCAAAATTCTGGTGGCTGCTTTACATACATTTTAGTAAATGCCATTCTATCCTGTCGGATTGCTTTGGAAATGTAGGGCTTTCTTCGAGGTACTCTACCACGATACCTATGTTTTCTTAATACATTTCTGACAGTTTCAGGATTTACAGATTTCCCGAACATACTTTTACATCTCAGAGTCATTTTTACTACGCTGGTTCTTGGATTAATGAAAACTTGTCTCACAATCCACCTTTCTTCACGTTCAGTAAATATCCTAGGACGCCCTGATCTCTGCTTTTTTTCAACACTATTTCGTGTTTCAACACAGTTTTCGTGAACCTGTGAATAATGTTAAAAATAGTAGACTTACTCAGCTCCAAGATTTGCCATATACAGCGAACTGATTTTCTATGTTTCCAGGCTTATTACCAGATTTCGCACATCCATCGAAATCTCTTTGTTTTTCGCCATTGCTCTACATGTAACCGATTTTATTGACAATTTATGTTGAAATGTATTGTCCATAAAAGGTGGTAGCAAATTAAATTTTATTTTGTGTGACATATTTATTGTTTTACTTGCTCATTTCAAAAGTGTCCCAATACTTTTTTGACCCTAGTTTGCCTTTAAATTATATTCAAAAAGCTATATCAAATTATAAAGCTAAAATATTAGCAAAATTTTAATAATGTAGTGTATACCAAATGTTAAAGCAACTCTTGATTACTTTTGCTTTTGTTTTAATGTGATAAATATTTTTATAAATAGCTTTAAATATTACGCATCCCAAGTGTCCCAATACTTTTTTGACTGACTGTATTTCATAAAATCCAACAAATTCAAATATCGAAAACTATGTTTCTTTCGATATTATCATAAAATTTTTCAGTCTTTTACATTTGAAAATGTATGAAGAATTCTGTCATGATATTGAATGTAATAAAACTTAAAATAAATTATATAATATTAGAGGTAAGGTTAGGTTAGGTTATTGCAAAAAACTGTTTTGGAGCTTTATGCTCATAGGCTTATAGCTCGCATTGAGTAAGATTGAGTTTTTATTTGAAACCTAAACAAAAATTGATGGATTGATGATATTGAAAAAATAAAAGACAACCAAAACGAAATGATAAGCACGGCGTTTGATTGACAAATGAAGGGGAAATAAGCCCGCTTGGAATTACAAAGACGAGAAAAAAATTAGAATCTATTAATTTGTTTCAAAAAAGAAATTGTTGCGTCAATTTTCTCTTTAGGACTCGTTGACAAATCTAAAATCCAAGAGAAAGAAAGAGCTCCAATTCCAAGTTTTTCTCTTAAGGAATTTCTTGCTTGATCATATCGAGGACACGATAGCATTATGTGATCCATGGTTTCTCTTTCTCCACAAGAGCATTTATCCGTTGAAGAAAGTCTGAATTTATGTAATTTAGCATTTGTCGGAAAAGATCTAGTTCTAACTCTAGCTAGCCACACTTCTTCAAGGCGAGAATTAATATAATTGCGGTGAATTTTCGTGATAGAAGACATGTGCGAAAAGTTAGAGGCATATTTACTATTTTTCCATTCGTTGTTATTATAATTGATAAAAATGTTTCTTATATTATGGATAAGGTCTTCAGGTGAAATTGAGTGCAGAATATAACTTTTATTAATGGCCGATTTTGCAAGAGCATCTACTTTTTCGTTCCCAGCAATTCCGGAATGACCTGGAATCCAAACTAATTGAATAGATTCACAAGTCTTAGTTGCATTTCTTAAAGCTGATCCGATGTGTTGAATGATGGTTGGGGAAGAGGTTGAGAGAGTTTTCAAACTGCTTAGACAGGATAAGGAGTCTGATAATATGATATAGTTGGAGGGAGAAATACAGAATTTAGTCACCGCCAAATATAAAGCCAAAGCCTCTGCTGTAAAGATGGAATTAGTGTTATTGATTTGCCCGGAAACAAAGGAGTTATTTCTGCTGTTATAAACAGCGATTCCAAGTTTATTTTCTATTTTAGATGCATCAGTAAATAATAATATGTGATTGGACCATTCAGAAGTACTATGCAGTTCAAAGAGGTCATTGATAGTATTTGTAGGAAGATTTTTAGTCTGAAAAGTATATTTTCTAAGAAATATTTTTAAATTAATATTAACAGATGTAGGTTTTGCAGGAACTCTTAAAATATGTGATTCTTGAATTCCATTTTCTTCAAGCCATTTTTTCACTCGCAAAGATAGAGGAAGAGCGCCAGAGATATGGCTGTATGGCATTGATTCCCACAAACTACCACATGGAGATCTAGTAGAAAGTGCAAGATTTCTAATGTACATCCTTGTAGAGAGAAAGTTCTGTCTTACAGAAAGAGGTAAGACCCCTGCTTCCTTCAGAAGAAGTGGAATAGGTGTCCAGCGAGGGAGACCTGTAGCAATTCTAAGAACTGAGTGATATATCGGATCCAAGATTTTTCGGTCTGATAAACTCGCCGATGTAAATACATGACATCCATAATCGAGGCTACTTGTAATGAAAGACTGAACAATTTGAAGTAAGTGATTAGTTTTTGCTCCCCATCTATTACCTGCAATAGCTTTTAAAACATTAATTTTCTTCTGGATAGATTTTTTTTCATTAGAAAATTATACTTGAAGGTTAAGTTATTAGTAAAATAGAGGCCCAGAATTTTTATGTGCTTAGACCAAGGGATAGGTAATTGGTTGATAGTTAGTTCAAAATTTACAGGAAATTTTTTGGAAGAGAAATCAATGACTGAACATTTTGAGGAATCAATTTTTAGTTTCCATTCATCACACCATTGTTCAAGTTTTATTATAGCAGTCTGCATTTTCTGCTGTAGACTTTCTTGTGATGTATGAGCAGCCAAAAGGATTATGTCATCAGCATAAATAAAACACTTAATGTCATCAGAGAGAACTTCGTAAATATCTGACATATAAATCATAAAAAGAAAGGGAGAAAGAACACTGCCTTGAGGAACACCTCTATTAGAGAAAGTGGGTTGAGATAAAGTTCCACGCCATTTCACTTTAAAACTTCTATCCGATAAAGAATCCAATATCCAATGAGCAGCATTTCCTCTGATATCAAATTGGAGGAGCTTATAAATAAGACCGTCTGGCCACACTGAATCGTAAGCTTGAGATATGTCTACAGTTGCGCATATGATATATTTTCTCTGTGAGCGTAAAGCAATAATATGATGATGAAGCATAGAAAGAACACTATCACAACCTCTATGAGGCATAAATCCATGATGATTTTGATGAAAATATTTGGAAAGGGAGATATGATTTATTAGACGATTTAATATCATGCGTTCCATGACCTTACATAGAACACTTGTAAGAGATATTGGGCGATAAGAATTCACTGAAGTAGTATCTTTCCTAGGTTTTATTATAGGAATTATGATGGATTTTTTCCAAGACGGGGGAACAATACCGCTTAACCAAGAGTTATTTATGAGTGACAAAAGGGATCGTAAAGCTATGTTTGATAGACCCTTCAAAATTTTAGCAGATATTAAATCAGGACCAGCTGAAGTATTTTTGCATTTAGAAATCGCCAATTGGAGCTCTGAGAGGGAGAATGCAGAGTTATATTCTAAATCAAAGTTTGAACTTAAATCGAGAGGTAGTACTTCAGTTTCTGATTGACGAGAATAAAATTTGGCAAATAAGTTAGCCTGAACAACAGGGTCCGAAATAATTGAAGTATCGCTAGAAATTAGTAGATGATGAGTTGGTGAGTCAGTAGATCTATTTTTAAGTTTTTTTAGAATAGAATAAATGTCCTTAGATATACCAGCATTTGTTATAGTTTTATCCCAGAAATTTCTGGAAAGGGTTAGAAGGAGCTGATGAAGTTTTGCAGAAGTTCGTTTGTACTGTATCCACAGAGTTTGATTAAGAGAACTTTTCGCTTTCCTCCAAAGTTTTCTTTTTTGACCCAAAAGATAACAACATTCCGATGTCCACCACGGAGGATATGACTTTAACGGAAAGATTTGTTTTTTCCTGAATTTATCAAGATTGTTTTTGCATAAAATTTGGAATTGATCTACAGAAACTAGTCCGTTATTAGCAATTTGAGTATTCATTGAATTGAAAAAGTCAGTCCATAAAATTCTATTGCGGGAAGTACCTTTCGAATAATCGTTATTGTAGATTTTAACACTTGTTTGAACAGGGACATGGTCACTACCATAACTATCTGAACTGACTGAGAAATTACAAAAAGGAAAAATATCAGGAGATACAAAGTTATAATCGATAAGGGATGGTCTATGGTGGAGTCCGAAATGAGTAGGCTGAGAGGTATTTAAAAGACAAATGTTGCTATCCAGTATCCAATCGAGGAATTCTGAAGATTCGGGAGAGTTTGAATAACTACCAAGCGCCGAACTTCGTATATTAAAGTCTCCAATTATTATGAAGGGAGGATGAATATTTGATAAAATGCTATGGAACAAAGAACTTGAAAATTTACCGTGTGGGACGTATACATTTACTAAAGTAAGAGATGATTTGGATATAGTAATTTTTATAGCTAATATTTCTGTATCGTTATCTTCTGAGCGGGGTATATTTAAAACTTGCACAGGTAGAGATTTATCAACAGCAAAAAGAAGTCCTCCACCACGGCCATCTTGCCTATCTAATCTAATTATTGTTTTATTACAAATTTGAAATAAGTCGGATTTTTTAAGAAACGTTTCTTGAATTGCTAGGACATCGGAAGATTGAAAGTACGGAAGTTTTACATACGGGCGCTTAGATAGAACGCTTCTTGCATTCCAAGAAATTAAATTGAACATTAAATAAAAAAGAAAAACCTGAACAGTTATTGAAAATCAAAAAAAAATGCGCTCGTAGTAAAAGAATATTTTTTAAAAAAAATTATGAATGTTTTTTACGACTTCTTCCTGGCTCAATTCTTTCTTTAATGTTAGGTTCTGCATATTTAATATTTGGTTGAGGAGATTTCATAATAGGTTGTTCGGGAGATATAATTTGCTGATTCACAGAATTTTTTGGACTTATCTTTCTTGACTGGATAGATCTTGCACGACTCTTTCTTGGAGGAGATCTAGAAACTGATCTAGCTGGATTCGAACATGTTCGCATACATTCTTTCATGAATGAGAACATTTGTTGGATCATTTGATCTTGTCTAGCCTGTATCGCAAGTAATTTTGCTTCAAAAATAGAAGCCATCTCAGTCACTGCTTTTTTAACAATATCAGTTATTTCATTTTGATTTGGCACGAAAGGAAGATGACTTTTGGTTACACTGGAGTAACTGGTTTTTAAAGATTTATTATAACGCCTTCTCGCTTCAATAAATGGAAGGTGGTTCATGCTTTTAAATTGTAAGAATTTTTTTCTTCAAGCCTCGTAGGGCAGGAAATGTCATTAGCTGCATGATTTCCCTGACAGTTTATACATTTAGGTGTTTCATTGGCACAGGGAGAGTCTTTATGGAATGTTCCACAGTTTTTACATAGGAAGACTTCTTGTGTACATTTTTTCGTAGGGTGAGTGAATTTATAGCATTTTCCACATTGGCGAACGTTATCAATAAAAGGAGAAATTGGAATGATGGAATAGAATAAGTTAATAGTTTGAGGTAAATGATGTCCAATGACGCTCACTAAAATATTTTCACTCAGTTCTTCAGAATTCTTTTTAGTAAATCTTTGTAAGCTTAATATCGATAAGCCATTTTGCGCAATTTCTTCAGCAACAAGATATAAAGGTAAATCTACATTTATTTCTTTTATAAGAAATCTTGAAGAAATGTATTCAGGTTGAAAACTGGAGTTAACAGGTACTCCAAGAATATTGTTTATCTTGCTTATTTCAACAGCAGCATCTGGGCAATTAGTTTCGAATAGAAGCTTACCTTGACGGGTGTGTTGAATTTGTATTATTTTCTTGTGATTCTTTACAAGTTGAATTATTTCTTGCTTTAAATTATAAGGTTTCTTTGGAATAGATGCAGTACCATCAGTGGGAGACAGGAAAATGAAGAACTTAGTAATACCATTTTCCGCAGCTAACTGGATTAGTTGTGGAATAGAATCTTCGAAAGTCAATAATCTTGAAGTGTTTATTTTTGGAATGCGCGAATCGCAATCCGTGTAAATCATTTCAGTCTCTGCTTCAATCATTTTAAATCCATAATAATAGAAAAAAACTTTAAAAAAATTAAATAAATTAAAAATTTAAATAGTAAAAATAAAAGAACAAAAATACTCAATCTTAGTCAATCAAACAATAAGCCAAAATCAGACGATAATTTCAACACGAAAAAAGAGAAAAAGAGTCACAGAAAACATTAAATAATGACAAAATAAACAGAGTTCAAAAATTTACGTATTTCGCAATTTAGAACAATCCGCCATTTTTTCATCTATAATATTATTATTAGTAAATTACAGAATATATTTCAGAAATATTAAAATTATATAACAAGATTAGCATAACATTTACCACTATTACATTTAACAAAATAGGAACTGAAATGTAAATAAGGAATTTTTTTCATACATAATAAAAACTTAAAAAACGAGCAAAATTATATTGTTCTAGTACGCAATATAAAGCGATGAAAATTTAGACAATTCTCTTTTTGGATAATATGAGAAAAAAGAGGAAATAAATATACAAATTAAAACTCAAAAAAAATTTTACATACTTGTTTGGAAAGAAGCATCATGAAGATTTATTTTATTGAAATTATAAAGTTATTACACTTAAAATGAAATGATTCAAATTTATGATTATATTAACTTTAGATAGCTTGCAGCTATGCATTGAATGTTGAAATCGATAATTAGAACCCTTCAGCTGTTTTATTTAAATTTACGTATGTAAGAAATCGTAAGTATTTTCAATAGCATTATCATGTGACACTTTCAACTTATGATATCGTCTGCAAGTGGAATTTTTTTAAACTTTATTTTTAGAAATATTTTATTTATTTACTTATTTTTTTGGCAACAGGAAGTTTTTTCCCAAAGATTTTGTTCGATTTTTCAAGAGTTGCATTGGATTCAACATTAAGATGTTGGAATTTTACTCTTCCAAGCTTTTTCTTTAAAAACCGATTTTGGTGATGTCTTCGCCTCAGTAATTTTTTCCTTTTATTTTTCTTGTATTTATTCTTTTTTCTTTTACAGAGATATCTAAACCGTTTTCTTTTTAACCATGTTTCTAAAATGAAATCTGAATGTTGATGTAAATGTATGTTCAAAGCAAAACTTCAAAATATTGTACCCTATAAAATGTTCTTGTAAGAAGCTAAAATACAGAGAGTATTAACACATTTTTAGAACGATTTCGATTAAGAATTTTAAAAAAGTAAATGTTTTAAAATAAAATTTTTTTGCCGCAGCTTATTATTTGATATGAGAAATATCGTCTGCTGCTTTTAAATTTATTTTTCTTTCAAAATGTCGCATGTAAACAAGCTGTGAATTGAAGGACATGTTTTTGCGCTTTCCGAAGAGAAATATTCTTATTCCAGAATTCAAAAACGTCGTGAAATGCATGGTATTAAAATTTCTAAGTACAAAATAAGCAACATTATTAATCGGACAGGTAAAAACCGTCAATCATTATTTCTACATGGAAAGAAGACTCCAAACGAATATCCGAAAAAAGTACGTACTGTTTCAAATGTTCCTAAAGTGAAATCGCTGGTAACAAAAAAGATCCATCAACACAGAAATCAATTGCGAAGTCTTTAGATACATCTGCATCAACAATAAATAAAATAATAAATCAAGATTTATAACTTAAAAATGCTAAAAAACATAATGGTCACCAGCTTTTGCCGAGACATGTGGCTCAACGTAAAACATTTTGAAGAATCCTGTATGAAAATCATTTAGCAGGGGATAAATGAAAATACATTGTGACCCTTGATAAAGCATGAGTTTACCTAAATGAGTGCAACAAAAAAAGGTCTATTTACTATAGAAAACGAGAAGAAAAAAATGTACAAACTTAGTTCCATCAATGTAAAGAAAGTTTCAGTAAGGGGTTTATGATAGTCGCAGGTTACTCCGACAATGGGAAATTAAAAATAATAGAAAAATAAAAGAGTAGAAAAAAATGTTAAAATCAATTCATCATACTATCAGGAGAATATTTTACGTCCAATATTTACAGAAGAAATTCCACTTCTTTATCCTAAAGGCTTTCAAAGAATGAAACTTCATCAAGACAAAGCTACAAGTCATACTTCGAAAACTACCACTGCGTTCCTTGAAAAAATGAAGACTAATACAGGTATTGCATACATATCTTTTCAACATATTCCTGTGAAGTCCCCTGACGTTTCAACTATGGACTATTGTGCCTTTGGTCTGTTTAAAAGACCTTTTTCTAAGCGCAAACCCACCACGATAGATGGACTCTGGAAAGTAGTGGAAGAGGAATAGAAAACAATACCCCTGGAAATTTTACGAAAAGCTCTTCTATGAGGAAAATCACGATGCAGACTTATAGTCCAGAAAAAAGGCTACCAGATCGAACATTTAAAAAAATAGTCTTTAAATTTTAAATATTAATTAAACGGCCCCGAAATCGTTCTAAAAATGTGTTAATACCCTCTGTATAAAAAAGTATCCTTGTCTTCATTTGAGTGTGGATGTGTAAAATACACTGCTGAACAACTGCTAAGGACGGATAACACTATCATCCATAGGAATCACAAAATGAAAGGAAGCAAAATGTGGAAAATTAGAATAAGTGAGGGATATATTAAGAAGTATGCGTATGCAAATTTTTTCCACGTCTGTTCATCACGTGATAGCGTCCATAAGAGCTTTAAAGGTTTTGACGCGTGTGGACAGTTGTTGTTTCAAGGCAAGGTTTTACAGGAAAGATTTAATAGACGAACTTGAAATTTTTGGCATGTCTTCCCGACATCACATAGATGATTTTATGCGTGGCTGAATTATTGGAAAGATCGAAGAAGGGCGAAAAATAACAGATGTTGCCAGGGAGTTCGACATTGCTCACAGCGTTGTTTCACGGCTGTGGAATTTAAAACTACTGGAATGTGTAGAAGGCGGCACGGGGAGGTCGTGTTAGAAGAACGACGCCTGCAGAAGTCAGATATATCGTCCTATCAGCAAAAAGGAACGGGTGCACCACAGCTCAGCAGGTGGCATATCAGTTTCTTACTGCCTCAGGAAAGCAGATCTCCCGAAAAACTGTTGCCAGACGTTTGAGTGGAGGAGGACTATACGCCCGCAGACCTGTTGTGTGTGTCCCATTGACCAGACAGCACCGTACTGCCCGTTTGCAAAGGTGTCGTGAGCATCGCAATTGAACTGAACAGGACTCGGCATGCGTACTATTCTCAGATGAGAGTAGGTTCAGTCTGTCATCGCATTTTAGATACCAACTGATCTGGCGCGGGAGTGGTACTGCTTATCATTCAGAAAATATCCAGGAAAGGGACTGATATCCGACATGCAGTGTCACGGTATGGGGTCGGCATCATGATAAATGGCCGCACGCCCCTACATGTGGTTGCGAATGGGACTATGACGGGCCAACGATACATTAATGAAGTTCTACTTCCTCATGTTCGTCTTTTCCGTGGTGCTGTCAGTGATAAATTTGTTTTTATGGATGACAACGCAACATGTCATCGAACACTCACTGTTCAGGATTGTCTAGACAGCGAGGGTATTCAACGCGTCGTATGGCCATCACGTTCTCCAGATCTAAACCCCATTGAAAATGTGTGGGATGCTTTGGGGAGGCAAGTAGCTAGTCGAAACTATCCTCCGACAAACAAGAACACCCTCATCCGTGCACTCCCAGAGGAATGGGATAAATTGCCTCAATAGCAGCTGGATAATGTTGTGCAAAGTATGATACGACGTATGGAATGTTGCATCACATTCCACGGTGGACATATCCCGTACTGATACCTTTATTCAAGGTACCTGCTGACTTTTAGATGCATTGTTCCATTTTTCCGTATGCAGCATCAAATGAACATTTTGTTCTTTCAGATGTTTTACAGCTTTTGTACTTTCCAGAACAATAAATATTCTTTATTCTAATGTCTGAACAGTGTGGCAACTATATTTTATCCTACTAGGCCTCATGTGTGTCTCGCTTAATATTACTCTTTATTGCAATTTGTGATCCATTCTTAGCAATTGTCCAGCAGTGTATTATTTTTCTCTTCGTAGGATTTGAGAAGCGATCTACTGTTACTGGGTGCACCATTGTGTAGTCACGACTTCCTTTTTGTTCTAGAAAATATTTCCCTTAAAAATTAAATGTTACTTTCTAATTAATGGAATATTTTTGGGCTAAACCATTTAAGGATATTATTTTTCATTTAGTTTTTATTTATATTTGTATTCATGAAAATGCTATTTTTCAACGTAAAGTGAGAAAAAACTGCTCCAGTTTTTAAGGTACAGCTGAATTTTTAAGTTCCCCCACGTAACAACCATATTGTAATGCATTCTGCTAAATATATCGATATTATACTCTACACTTGTGATATATTGTGTGTTCTCTGCTACCATGTAGGACTACTATGTTCGAGCTATGTCTGATTAACAAAATCTGTGATGATGAGAAATAAATAGAAGTTTAAGGACCATTTTTTGTATTAAAATTCATTATTGTGTGACATATGTAATTAATCATCTATTGCATCAATAATTTATTGAAGTTTAATAAAATAATAATATCAATTCCATGTATTGAATTTATTTTAGGTTTTAAAATACTTAAAGAGCTATGCATAATATTCTACTTAGTTTCAAATTACTTATATTTGAGTGAAATTTCGGATTTAGGTTTATCTGACAACAAAATATTTGTTTATTGTTCAAATAAAAAATATACAAAAGTTAAAATGAATGCGCATTTATCAGTATTGCTGATGTTTTTATGAGTTGGGAAAAAATTACAAGGTATTTTTGGAGTGAAATGCATTCCTAAGTTTTGAGTGTGCTTGTTGAGCAAATTACCTTGAAATGTCTTTTCTCTAAGATATAAGTTTTCTGACAGACATGAATTCATTTAACTAAACCAAGAAAAAATTATAATTTTGACATAAAACATTGTGAAAAATTCATCGAACCGTGACTCAGAAAAATAGAGTAATAGCAAAATCGAAAAAAGGAAAAAAAATCTAATTTTTTTCTGCTTTTAAAGTGGTATTTAACATTTTCTCTCTCTCTCTCTCTGTCTCATGAATATCAAAAGTTCTTTAGAATTGTAATAAGAACTAGTGTACGAAAATAGAATTCGTAGCATTTTTTCGCAAAAACTACAAAAAAAGACATTTTTTTTGTTTTCTTCATTTGAGGAAATATCCTTGGCCTTCACCTTGAATATCTGTCAATAAGTACTACTTTATGTACTCGAGATAAATCGTTGATTCTAGAATCTTGTAGAAGGTATTCAAGGAGGAAAGTTTAAAAAAAATGGACCGGTAATGCGTTCTATGTTTTTATTATTTCATCAAGTGAATTTTAAAAATCAAAGAAAGTAAGACAAATGTAAGTGAATAGTGTAAGTACTATGAAATAAAAAATATGGATATAAAAAAATGCGGCAAATAGTTATATTTTTCCAATACAAATGGACATAATTCATGTAAATGTACATAAATAGTGTGCTTAGTGGAGCGTAAAACTATTGAACTGAAATCAGCTGTATATTTCATTGAAAGGATGGATTTCATTCTAAACAGGGTAGATTTATTTCTACAGCTCCAGATTCGAGAAGAATTAAGCACAAAATGAAGCTAAATTCTAATTGATTGATTGAGAGATCATCAATATTTAGAAATTCATACCTAATTTGAATTGCGATAGTTGAAAATCTTTTTAATTATATCCAACATGTTGTAAATAATTTAATAATTTTTTTAGCAAATAGGAATAATCATGAATAGGATTATTTCAAGAGATTTTTTACATTTATAATTTACATGTTAATGAAACTAATAATATGCATATGTGGACATAAAACTTTAAACATTATTTGTATTCCATATTATCCATAATTTAGAGATATAAAAATATAATGTTTTATTTAGATGAATGACATATTAAGAAGGTATTGGCGTTAAGTAAATAAAAGAGAATAATAAACCATTAAGAAAAAGCTTATTTTAATAAATATTTTGCTGAATGAGTTGGATAGGCGTAATTTAAAAAATAAAAATGTGGTATCAAAGATATTATTAATATCTTGAGTAGCAATATAATAAAAAAATAAAAGATTGCAAAATCTGAAAAAAATATTTAAAAATACTAAATTGGTATAGAATTTAATAATATAGATTTCACTAGATAAAATAATAATATTTAACCGTAACTATTTTGATAATAGTAAATGAATAATTCTAATAAATTTGTGAAGAATATAAGAGAGAGATAAGCAGAGACTGTTTACATTTATGAATTTGAGAATAGTTATATATAATTTGATCTATGAGCAATGAAAATGGCATTCATAACGCATTAGTAATTCTAATTATTAACCATTTATGATAAGTGTAATAAACTATACTTAATTGTAAATTAAGAAAATAAAATTTCTTTTAATTAACAACAACGTTCACAAACGTTATTGTTAAAACTAAGGTAAAAAATTTCATAATATGAAATTATATATATCGCTCAAAAATGACTGTTTTCTTATAATTTCTCAGAAAATCGTCCTCAAAAGTTTTAAATTTGATTTGTTATTGAATGCCAATAGGTTAATTTCGAATACCAAGTCCTAAAATTTGTGAAGATGTTCTTTCATTTCGGAATTGTTTTCACATTCATCTTCTTTCAAGATCTTTGTTTGAGATAAAGAAAACATGATAAATGATGGACTCTGCTACGAAGACAGTTACAAGAATGCTATCATCAATTATCCAGCCCACTTATAAAGACTCTTTTTAGTCAGAAAAGAACGCATTTTTAGTAATAATGAATTTCAAAGCCATTATTCAATGAAATATTAATTAAAAAGAAATTTGCGAATAGTTAATTGATGAGAACAATATTTATAATGTTTATGCAGATGTGATATTTTTTTGACTTATTTAGACTATTCGATGATTGATAAAGTATTTTTTGCAATAAGTGAAGTTTGCTTTGTAAAATTTTAAATGCTTCAATGTAAATAAGCAATCCCTGTTTTTTTCTTATATGTTACTGACACTATCAGGAAAGTTTTTTGTTAATCATATTTTGCTCTCATCAAACAAATAAATATATAATTATACTTTTTCAAATAAATACCGAATTAAATATGTCATTTTTTCTGTGAAGAAAGCTATAAAAACTCATATTATAATATAAATTATATCATATTATAAGTAAATCATTACAGTGTCGTAGTCGAAGTGTATTTGGGTGAAAAATATGGCTTATTATTGTGGTTGAAAAATATCGATTTTCTTTACCTCTGACATCTCTTAACGAGGTCTAAGATTTGGCTGATATTCGCCAAGATAAAAATTTAGCTGTTAGGAAAATAGTTTGTTTCTAGTGAAAGGGAAGGGGAATTGACAGAATATAAAATTCACTTGTGTGTACTTTTGTAGGGAAAAAGATAAAATTAATCCCGTAGATTTAAAATATCCTTAACACTTTCTAAAGAAATAAAGTTTAATAATATTTTTAATTTAGTTAAATTATCTTTTTTTCTAAAAGTTAATAATCTTTTTAACTCGGGATTTCAGGAGTAAAAGATAGTTTTACTTTATAAAACTTACATATATATAGATTCATTGATTCTAAAATAATTAAATTAGATTACTTTATTATCACCAAAATATTTAAAATTTCAATACACTTCTAAACTTTATTCTGCTAACATGCTTTCTTTGAATCAGTATTTATTTGTATACATTTTAATAAACTTATTTTTTTATATTTTTTTCACATTTTCAATGATGAGTTATAAATTATGTAATATTGGGATAAATTAATAAGTTTTCCTAAATGGTTATTAATTAATTTCCAATAAAAATGACATTTTTACCGACAAAATCTTGAGTTTTCAGTAGTTAATAATAATTGTCTTGCAAAATTTTTGAAATTTATATAACTTAATTATTATAAAGTAACTTTTTCTTATTCTTTTAAACTACACATTTTAATTATCTTTATTATATATTATAAAAAATAAAATAAATTTTCTAATTACCGCATAATTAATGCTATAAGGTCAGCTTGTTAAATAGAAATGTAAAATATTTGTTTATCAAAATATCAGCAAGCATTGTATTTGGTTGGGTCAACTTAGTAAGTACAATCGTAATGTAATCATATTAAAGCTTAATGTTTTTTCTGTGTTATATACTTCCCTTAAAGTTTATAAAACTAATCATTTTGGAGTTAGTAATAAATGCTAAACGTTTCTAACAAATAGTAACCATTAAAAATTCTTTAATAGAAAAATAAAATTTTGTTTGGAAAAATCCTGCTGTTATCACGAGAAATTTCATTTTGATAGGAATTCATTAAGAAAAATGCGAATTTATTTTCTTGCTAATTGGATCCATTTATTTAAAGTAGAAGTATTTTTTAGAGCTGTGTACAACATTTTTGTTAATTATGGAACCACCAGCTCTTGAATTTTTGACAATAAGAAATGGCAAACGCTGGTAATTTTTTTCAAGGTTTTCATAGAATGTTTAAAGAGCATATTCCATGCATGTGTTTGAATAACAAAAGTCAAAAATGCTCTGGTAGTGTCAGAATTAGTTTTTATCATTATTTCATGTGTAAAATGAATCATTCTTGAGTTTCAGTTGAAGCAAAAATCGAAGTGAAAAGAACAGTTGAAAATTCTAAAAAATGAGCCCTTAAAAGTATTACTGATCCTGTTTATAAAACATTTCACTTGAAATATCTGAAATTTATTCAATGGGATCTGATCATGTGACAAGTGCATCAATTCCTAAAATTGTAAAAACCTGCCTTTGCATAGAAAGGAGATAAAACTGAGAACTACTGAAAATCTTGCTAATACTTCGGATATTTTCATTCCAGAAAATATCATCCAGTCACCAAATAAGGAAAGTTTTCTTGATACAGACGTTTTAAATGATAACAAAAAAGAATCCATGTTTTTGTTGGTGAAGATTGGAACAATATTTTAAAATAAGGAGAAATATTCTTCTTCAATGGAACATTTAAGAGTTGTCCAAAACAATTTGCTCATCTGTTTGCAATAGTATATGTTGATTGGAACAGAACGAAAACTCAAAGAAATATTTACTCGGTAATCATAGCTCTTAAATGAAAAAGAAGCATATAGTATTTCATTTAAGGAACTGAAGGTATTTTTTCCAGAATGGAATCCAAAATTTATAAAATTAGATATTCGACTTTCAACAATAAAAGCAGTTAGGCAAGACTTTTTAGAAACCAAAATTTTCAGCTGTAACTTCGCTTATAAATGTTTGTGAAGAAAAACCCAGGAAGGAGGATTAACTATAGATTATAAGTAATCTGGAGAAGAATTAGAAATATCACAAAAATGTGTGTGGCTCTTACTTTGATTTCTGCTAAATACTTGGTTAATAATAAGAGGAAATTATTTTTTTTTCAGGGAAACGTTATCTATACTTAGGGGTTATTTCATTTAATCGTGGTTGGATAATGATAATTTTCCAGTAGAAATGTGGAATATGAGTGATCAATGCCACAGAAAAAATTATGCTGTCGAAAGATGGAACTCAAAACTAAACAAAATAATTGGAAAGATGCAACCAAATATTTTAATACTAACAAAATGCATGAAATAAATTTCAGAAAATATATAGTTTAACTTAAAAGCAAGGGAATTGGAATATTCTTGAAGGAAACGAAGAAAAACTTACATTGCGATGGAAATTCATAACATAAAGATGGATTTTAAAAAATCCAAAGATTCACAAAAATGTCTCAAAAAGTTTAGTTATGAAACCATATTTGAATAATTATTTTCTGAAATTTAATCTAAATTGTAAGTTAATATTTTAATTCCTTATATTCACATAAAATAATCATAATTGTTTTATAATAACAACATTTATAAAAGTGAAAATAGTCTCATTCAGTGTTACGTGATGTTCCTCAGTGTTCTAATATTTCAAGTCTGATGAACAATTTATTTCTACATCACTTGCAAAAAATTTCATTTATCAAATTTTTTTAAACTTTCTTTATATTAACAATTATAGTAATTATTTTACTTCTTAAGAAATTAATTAAGTTATGGGAGTAAGAAACATGGTAGAGAAAATAAACAGAATATATGACTATAATTTATATGTAGATTTTATGTATTAATCACTGAATATTTCCTAAAATATTTTTATAAATAAATTTTCTTTTATTAAAGATTATCATATCTAGAGGGGAATTTAGTCCATTTGTTAAATGTCCCAAATTATATCATCTTAAATATTATAATTACATATATTTGATGGAATAATTAAGATTTTCAGAAGGATCAATATTAATTAAAATGTTTTGATATAATTTTTTGATAGCTATTCATAGTGAAATTCTGACTTTTCTCTTCTCTCTCTCTTTATAATTTTACATGTTACTTCTTTGTTTCTTTCCTAAAATCTATGTTTTTATTCTATATTTAGGGAATAAGAAACACTCATTTTCAGTTAATCATTTTAATTAATTTTTCGATAACATGTTTAAAAAAATGCATTTTCGTAGAATGTTTCTGAATATTAAGTATAAGCGTTATGTCAAAATGTCATTATTTCATTACCAATTAAAACTGCAAATAATAAAAATCTATAAATTTTGTATTTTCATACTTAAGACAATTTGTTATTTAAATTTTTCTTTGATATGAATGTAACATATTTAAATAAGCTGTTTAAATTGTCTTTCATATAAATATAAATTGCTAAACGTATTGTCTTTCATATAAATATATGCTAAACGTATTTTTGATTTCCTTAAAAGAATACTTATTATAAACAATAATAATTTTATCTGGTAACATATTGGTATTTGAATTTATTTACATAAGTTCAATTTACCAAAAGTTTTTTTATAATGTAAAAATAAGATTTATAATGAAATTATTTCTAAATCGAAGATTTAAATATTTATTTTTTCACACCATAAAAATACATGCTTATTTTTTAAAAATCTGTTTTTTTGCAATGAAGTTTTGGAAAAAAAATTGATAACACTCATCAGTCGCAAGTATAAATAATTTAAAAAAAAACATGATTTTGCATGTCATACATCTTAATAAGATGCATGACATCAAAAATCATATCTTTATATATTTTGTAACCCTTTTGTACGTATTATATAATTTCAAAATAAAAGTGTACAGCTTAATTTTTTGATTAAATAAAATTGGAAAATATTTTCCCAAAGAGATCTATATTTAAGAAACAAGCTAATCAAAAATTTTGTCTGAATGTTTCATATCAAATTTATTCATCATGTAGGCATGAAAATTAAAAATTTTTTAATAATATTTTCTCAATATTACATACCTTCCTTCCCTTGAACCTATAATGTGGTTCGGATAATTTTACATATATCATGTTAATAATTTAGTCTAACTTATAATGAAATATTTTTTAAGCAAGATTTTTTAAAGTTGAAATTGGATTATTGTATAATACTACTTTTTTTTAAACAAAATTTTTTAAACAAAATTTTTTAAACAAAATATGATTGATTTTTTGGAATAATTTATATCACACTTCAAAAATATAAATTGCTTAGAAGGAGCCTATAATGTAAGAACCATGAAATTCTTACCTTTAAATTACATTAAAAATTAAACTAAATAGATAAAAAAATTTCTTAAATTACGTATTTAAAATATCAATATTATATGAAGAAAAACATTATTGCTGAACAAAGTCTGGAATTAAAAACGAATAAGCTCTAATGAAATATATAAATGAAATAAATTTATATATATTGGAACATTAATTGAATAATCTTATAAAATTATATTCTTAAAAAGTAAGCGAGTGTAATACATTATCGAAATTTATATACCAGAAAAAAGTTTAGTTAGTTAAATTTTAATTTTCAAATTCAATTTTCCAAACAAATTCAGTTGTTTTTCCTTTTGAGAATATAAGTACTTTTTTCTCACATTTAACTTGATACAAGCATTTTAAGACTGTAACTTTCATCCTCTCATCAATCTTAGAAAAAATAAGTTTTTCTATATCAGTGCGATCGAAATGTTTTGTTTAATTATAATTTTTAAATAAATAAATATGTTTATTACGTATTGAATGTTTTTTTCATTATTTTTTTTAACTAGGCTCTATTAATTTTCACCAAAACAGTCGGATGAAACTTTTGAATTAAAATATATTAAAACACCAAAAATTTTTAGGTTATAATAATCAATACCATTACACTATGATAATTATATATATATATATATATATATATATATATATATATATATATATATATATATATATATATATATATATATATATACTTTAAACTTCCACCACGTATTCTTTGATCACATAACCATTATTACAAAAAGAGGAGTAATTATTAACTAATTCTATTATATATATATATATATATATATATATATATATATATATATATATATATATATATATATATATATATATATATATACACAAACTTGAAATCAACTCTGGCTGTTTAACAGCAAAATTTTTTAAAATTTTAATTAATTGTAATTTTATATAATAATTAATTTAATTAATTATTACTTAATTTAAAAAAGCTTACGTAATAATTAATTAATTAATTTAATTAATTACATAAGCTTTAAATTAAAAAGTGTATACATAATAGTTAACAATACAAATATGGCAACAAAAATAATGATTAAACTAAGTACATCTATTTGAGGAAGTATTTTTAGATTGAAAATTTTACACGAGAATACATTTAAATTATATAAAATGATATAAGACAGTGAATTGAATGTCTTTTACCATTTATGCACAATTTTTTCACACAATCAAAGTAATTGAAAAGTTTGAAAAGCGTAAAGTATATGTATGATCTAATGTGTCTGTGCTTAACTAGAATGAAGAGGAGAATGTTTTATTAAATTCCGATTTCGTCCTTTAAAAGAAAATGAAAAATCTGAGGCAGAGCTGATTTGTTATTTAACAGTTTTTGATAAGTGGCCAGAAAGATATTCCAAAATATATTTATACAAATTTAGAAATGTGAAATTACTTGACTTTTTTTGCTTATAAATATAAATCATCATGACAATACTTTTTACTGTCTAATTATATGAGTAAACAAAAATCAAGTAATTCCGCTAAATTCTGCATGAGTTTTTTATTAACAATAAAGTGGTTGTTTCTTTAGTTCCAGTTGGGATTATGACAACATCACTTTATTACAATTCTCATCGGTTTAAAATATCCATGACGTAAGATAACGTTCCATCTACGTCACACATAATTCATTACAACATCGTATTGAGACGGCGTAGTAAATACGACTTGTCGACGAATTTGGTTCCCGCCTTCAAAACGCAGTGGCACCAAAAAGGCGAAGTTCACCAGCGATTGTCTAAAAATAGTGTCGAAGTTCATTTTGTTAATAAAAGTATTTCTTATATAAGGACCAAAGGATCGGTTTGAAAAACCTTTTTCCATTGATTCATGTCATTAACATGTTGACAACAGAACAGAAGAAGAAGCAAAATGAAAAATACTAAACAAAACATCCACTTTATGGTTCGTTTAAATCGGAGAGAATGATTTAAGTTTTGAAAATTTTCATTAATAGAATTCTAAATTAATAATTGCAATATTTGTAAGCAATATATTTTAAATCTTAAGACTAATGCCTTGTTTACACCAATATTAAATTTTCAAAATATTTCTTAAATTAAAATTGGAGGTTCTAGAATATATAATTCTAGAATATAATCAAAAATGATGCAGATACTTTAAGACTATCATCTGTATGATAAAATTTACAATAAGGACAAAGAATTGATTTCTATTAGTGTAACAAATAAAACAGTTTTTTTTAAAGAAAATCTCATTAAAATTTATATAAGAAGTTAAATATATATATATAATTTTGTGTGTGTGTGTGTCTGAAATATAGTTTTACAATAACAACTACTTTTTTAATAGCAATGTTATTATATTCTTTTAATTTCTATTAAAAGTAAATTATTTTTAAGTTTTTGAATATAAACATAATTACCAAATAAGAAAATGAAAATTCATCGCAATCAAAGTGAAGGAAATAGAAGCTACTAAAGTTGGAGGACATTTTTATTTTTTCCACACCAATTTTCTTTAGAAAAAAAATTACATAAAAATATGTTACTGCACGAAACAGTATTAAATATTTTACCAATGTAAAATAAAGAGATAATCTAAATAAAATTACATTGTCATGATTTTCATTATTTCGCACGGCATAATGTTTCTCGAAAATTACTTGTGCTTCAAGGAAGTAGTAATTATGAAGTCGACTATTTTCTTTTAAAACGTTATCTTTTATTCTTAAAATAAATAGTCATTTACCAATGCCATCAAAGTAAATGACTAAATTGTAAAAAAAGTAAAATATTAACCTATTATGTGTAAAAATGTTGACATAATTTATGTTTTAGACTTTTTGGAATATATTTCTTTAAATTAACCGATCAACAATCACTGAAATGTGAAACATCTCAAGAACACATGTTAAGACGATAAATTATATAAGGAAAAAATAATAATTAAAGATAACGTAGAAAAACGAGACAAAAAATAAATCTTCATTTTATTCCTAAACATTGCATGAAAACACTGCAATATACAACAACAGACCTTGTATATATAATGAAATGTATCACTTATTTCGTCAGAAGAAATACAATGTGGAAACGAGACAGGAATAAAAAAAATTGCGAATAAAGCAAAATGTCGAAAACTGAACTAATGTTAAAGGTAAAATCTATCTATCACAATTCGCTTGAATGATAATCGTAGTTATTTCACCCAAAAATCAGATTTTTTAAAAAACAAAAAATATTTTCTATGGCTTAATTAAGAGAATTAAATTTCGAGAAATCCGCTTTACTCTCAAAACAGTAATTAACAGGACTTTATTAAAGTATTATGACAAATATTGATTTGCTCATCTTTTTTCAGCGATTTCAGAGATTCAAAATAAGCGAAGTCCTTTAGAATTGTTCAAGCGAAGAGAATTTCTAGGCAAAGTATTGCTTAAGTGTGCTCGAATTATGTTACATTATAGTAAACTTTATTTTCGAGAGGGATTTGCCAAAAGTTTTGAAATTTTGTGTGCTACATAAATAAGAATTGCAATAATTAATTATGTATCACATTATAAAATCTTCCCACTTGAAAATCAAAGCATCTTATATGAAGTGTTTAAATTTATGAATGAAGAGTATTAGGGGTATAGTATTAAGTGAATCTTTTACATCATAATATAATAATTATAACACAATAGTTATGTATATATATATATCGGATTTATGGCGGAAATAAGGCACAAGAGGAACTATGTTTGAAATGTTAATTGATTAATCTGCTTAAAATTGTTCTAATTTTACAAGAGTTTTAGTGTTTATTTTGACATAAAAAATCAATGGATACATAATACAGGGAAATATTCTAAATTTTAGGTTTACGAATTTCTCCTGACATTTTAAGATTTGAAAAATCATAAATTTTTGCAATATTTCAACTACAAAAGGTTTAGTAATAAAGTTTCTATAGGTTAAACAATAAAATATACTAACATTTTCTAACGCCACCCAACTTGCGTAGTGGCCAGCGTGTCTGAGTGCGGATAGGGAGGTCCTGAGTTCGAATCCCGGTTCGGGCATGCATGTACTTTCTCTCTCAATCTATCCTGTCTTTGTCCTTTCCTTGTATGAATGTGGAGTGAATGGTTGTCTACCCTATGAACGGGTACCTATAGCTTGTGTGTACTGAGGAAGTCAGACTTCACACCAAAATATGGTTCAGTTGGAAAAGTGGAGCAGCGCACCCCATGTTGCTAGCCTAGGTGGCACACGACAACAAAATTTTAAACAAATGATGAGAAAAGTATTGGGAAAAATTACTCAATGATGAGGTATCCAGAATACTTCCTTAAAATTTATTTTATATAGATGTTTGCTTAACTTTCATCAGATTTTTATGATTTCTGTAAACTTTTAGAAACAGTCAAGAAAATATTATCTTTCAAAAATTAAATAATTTTGAATATCAGAAGAATTTTCATACTGTTGATTTTCTGAAATGGCGAGTGTTATTATGCAAAGAGCTTAAAACCAATTTTACTACAAAAGAATTTGAAATATACAAAAAGTTACTAAAGATGATTGTTCATCAAAACAATAATATTTTCATTGGCATAAGAAGTTAAGTTAGAGATAATAGAGAAACCGTCACATGAATATTGATTTGACAAGTCACCTACTTCGATTAATTACCAATATATCGACCATGTTAGATAACTGATACTCGTTAATCAACATTTGACAACCAGAGATATTATTGAAAAATCCTATTTCATTTTGTTCTGTGGTCAGGCAATTTAAAAATAAATTTAAATTGCATTGTATTGGAAAACGAGTTGTCCCAAGAACTTTAAATTAGTTCCAAATCAATAATGTGTTCAGATATCCCTAAATTGTTCCAATGTAAATTAACATTCTGAGCTACTTTTATTTTTAGTGATAACAATAATAATATAAAAGAAAGAGTTGCATACAAATATAAAACTAATTAATGTTTAGAATGAGGCATACACTTAATCTCGTACTGAAGGAATGCTATTAACATCTGACATGAAATTTTAAAACAAAATGCATATAAATTATACTGTTATACTTGTTGTTTATGAACTGTGTTTGAAATGTTAATTGATTAATCTGCTTAAAATTATACTACTTTACAGAAGTTTAATGTTCTAAATTTTAGGCTTACGAATTTCTCCTGACAGTTTAAGATTTGAAAAATCATAAATCTTTGTAATGTGCTTCAATTTTGGAAATATTTCAGCTTTCAATACGACAGAAAATATTAAATTTATTTTAAAAGAGTTTTAATCATAACTATATTATTATATATTAAATTACAAGTAATTTAAAATATCGAATCAGAATTAAGATTAAAAAGCTGTTTTTTTGTTTTTTATAAAATTTCTTTACATAAATCGTACATCACATGATTTAAGAAGAAACTGAAAAGAAAAGTGCAGATTATTTTATTTGTTTCAGTTTATTCAAACGAGATTATGCTCAAAATTTCAGAATATGTTTCAGGAAGATAAAGAACGAGAAATATTTATGCAGATTTTGAATTGGGATAGAAATTATAATTTTATAAGATAAGTGATATTTTCGAAGGTTACAGTGAAAGAAAATCATCACTCGTAATAATTAAAATGAAATAAAATTGTAATTTTATGGAGTATGATGTTCACATTATATTTACTCATATTTTCACAAATTATTCTTACTCATTAACAACTTGAGAAATCATTGATTTTTAGCAGGTAATTATTCTTCAAAAGTTAACTCCTGTTCCAAATTTGTTAAATTAAATAAGATCTTGATGTAATTTCACATAGAATTAAAAATGTTTACATTTTTAATTATTATTATTTAGAAAGGGAAACATTTTAAAAGAAATACTTTATCAAAAAATAAACTGCTTGTTATATCTTCACAATGTTGAAATTTTACCTTAAAAATGTTGTTTTTTTAAATTTTGGATTCAAAACATCATCATAAGAATATTTTAAATTGATTTTATTTGATAATAATCGACTATACTTGATATTTTTTAGTTATTAAACTGGTGTTGAAAATTAAAAGAATTTTCTGATTTGGTCAATTATCTTTAGAAACACTGGACCGATTTTAATGAAATTTTATATATAGATAGATTGATACATTGCAATACAAGTAACCATGCAACAGTTATAAAACATATGCCTTATCATGTGTAATACTCATTGGAGTCTGAAGGCATGCAACAGCGATTTCAGAATAGAACAAGAAAATAGGTTAATAAGAGTTATGGTCTCCTCTTACAGATATACTAGCCTCGCAGAGTGATTTCCTTCCTACTTCAAAAAAAAAGGGCAGTTTATGATTTACTGTGGCATTTGGTTCCACTCGTCCAGCAACGCTGTTTCCTTGGCACTAGATGGTTCTCGGAGGGAGTTGCAAGTGGCAATTGTCTTCCTTAGAGCGTCCCAGATATGCTCTATAGGGTTGAAGTCTGGAGATCAGCCTAGTCAATCCATCCGCTAATAACATCGCTTTCCAGAAATTCGCCGAGCAGAAGAGCTCTATGCGACTTTGTATTATCATCCACTAAGTTGAACCCAACGCCACCTTCACACATAAAAAGGCAAACATATGGTTCCAAGAACTCATTCCTATACCACACAGCAGCCACACTATTGTCATTATATATGGAGGGGTGTCTGTTCATTTAACATTATGCCTGACCATACCATTAAACCTCTGCCGCCATAATGGTTAGTAACTATCTATGAATGTACAGCAGAAATCTGTGGTTAGACTGAACTGGAACTCATGAGTGATGAAAATGCTGACTATTGAGCCAGATTCTAATCTCTAGATTCTTCTTCTTCTTAGAGTTGGGTTTGTATGTCATTGGGCACCTCTGCTTTCATCAGCATTTTGTACTATCAACTCCAAACCCAATGTTTCCTAGTTCCAGTTGCTCGGGTCACCCACTTTATTAATAAAGTCCGAGTAACCCTGTAATGGAGTCTAGGTGTAACTCTCTAGTATGGATAATCTCTATACTCTCTGCATCAGGATAAACAGACTTTCAGTGCACAGAAGTTAGCGGCGCGCAAATCACAGGACTTCCTGCAAACAACCCTCTCGCGTGAAATCTTCAGGAAACCGTCACCCTTGAAACTTGGCTTACTGTGCCCATGTATAAGTCATGAAGGAGCTGAGATGCTGTAGCATCTCTAGAATAAACAAATGGTGATCGTCTCTGGTACAATACATTTTGAAATACATGTTGAAATGATATTCCAACACATAATGCTCAATAGCGTGAAATGATTTTATATCTTTTTATCATCTGCTTTACCGGATTTTCCTTCCATCAAGCCAATACGGATATTTATTTAAAATAATATGCACCACAGTTCATGCCTTGACATATAATAAAGCATTCGACTGCTATTTCTGTCACATTGATGGCATTTTTCAGCCTTCAGTGAGTTCTATTATTGATTTTGAGAAACTCCTTCTTTAATGCTTAAATGTATTTCGTTGGTAAAATTTTTCATGCATTGGTATATGTCTGATATTTCTGCTTGGGATTTTTCCTACAGTTAAGATGGTTTTTGACATAATTAAATTCATAAGGCTAATTAGTTATTCGTTTGATGAAAACAATGCAACAATTCCATTTTTGATAAGAGTGGGAGCTATTATTCCTTAATTAAATAACATGCATATGTTTATAAAAAATATATTATCTTTGGTTGAGTCAGAATTAAACTGGACATGATATTATACTCTTCGTCAAACAAGGTAGCATAGATTATCATAAATAAAAGCATACATTGTAAATGAATGTTTTGAATCAGCAATTAGTTTGAAAAGTTGGTGTCTACGTGAGAGTAATTTTAATTATTACTGTTAGCATTCGAAAAACACAAAATATGCATTTCATAATAACGTAACACAAATGGAATGATACAGTAAATATAAATGGAGTGATTCTTTAAGTTTTCCTTGATAATGATTCTACGATTCATTATCAAGGAAAACTTAAAGGTTTGAAACTTGAAGAAAACTTAAGAAAAAATTTCTTTTTTTATTTATGTAAAGAATGATTTACAAGATATTTTAGATACATAGTTTTGAGCTTTCATAAAATGTATGTACAGAATATAAAAAAAAAATGACCTAAAATAGTGAAACATTATATACTCAAGATGCAACTTGAGCAATTATTTCAAATGTGAAAAATTTAAATGTTTGAATTTGTTCTGATAAGAATTAATTTAATTAATTAAAGATTGAGATTATTTAATCTCCAGTGTTGATTTTGCAAATTTAATTTCCTGATTAAAAATATTATTTTTTATTATTTATTAACGTATTTCCTCTAATTCGATTGTTGTTTCTATGCAGCAACGCGTTTACTGCAATATAACTATCAAATATTACTATAATATTAAAACGAAGCTGAAACTGAGAGAAGTTATAAGTAAGAGTTCATTATTTTGATTTCCTTTTTATAAGCCGATAAAAATCATTAATTTCATGACTTGATTTTATATGACTAGATTTTAATGCCACCCAATTTGTCTAGTGGTCAGCGTGCCTGACTGCGGATAAGGAGGTCCTGGGTTCGAATCCCGGTTCGGGTTCGGGCATGGATGTACTTTCTCTCTCTATCTATCCTGTCTTTGTCCTTTCCTTGTATGAATGAGGTGTGAATGGTTGCCTACCCTATAAACGGGTCCCTATGGCATGTGTGTAGAACAAAATCGTACTTTCACCTTCATGGTGCTCTGATTAAACGAAAGACGCTCCCAATTGACTTAAATTCGCATAGCCAAGGCATAGCGAGCTTGGCTTGTCCAAGTGTCATTAGTAACAACAACAACAGATTTTAAGCAGAGAACATCTACAATATTTCATCGTAAGTAATTAATGATAGTCGGAAATTAAGGAATAATTGCTAACACAAATGAGAATTACGAAAAAATAAAAATGATTCTGTCAGCAAAATCTGTTGTTGTTACTCATGACCTTTGGACAAGACAAGCTTACTATGCCGTTGGCTACGTGAAATTAAGTCAGTATGGCGCGTCTTTCATTTAATCAGAGCACCATGAAAGTGAAAGTACGGCTTTTGCTCTTTTAATCCTCCGATAGATGGCACCACCAGAGGATCTACTCCCTCGATTTTGACATTGATCTGCAGAGGGAGGAAATTTTCTCCAGATCACATCATACCCATAGTAACTGCTCAACGACCGACCACAGGACTTCCGATTTTACAGATTTAAAGAGCACGTGTATCGCATGTACTCGGTGGGTTTCCGGCGGAATCGGGAATTGAACCCTCGCCCTTCCGGACTAATGACCTAAACACTAGGCTACCACGGCCTTCTGTTATCGGCTGGCCAAGGTTCCGTTGTTTTCGCTAAAGGCGGTAGGGGCACACTAAATCTGGTCGCAATGTCCTCCAGGTGAGATGACGCATCTGGGGGTGGCAGGTCAAGTTCTTGGGAATCTTCTGCTTGCTCCCTGATTCAAAATCACGAAGACTCCATCCGGCTGCTTCTATCCAACTGGTAAAGTCCATCTAAGGGCTAGGTACAGGGAAGTATGCTGGTGCAACAACAACAACGGCCTTCTGTTATTGCATTTCTATAATCTGTTGTATAACGTTTTATATAATACGGTTATATAAGAAATAGCAGATCCCTTTTGATGCTACTATTATGTCAGCAATTAAAACAGTATTTATAACTCACATCAAGTAAATAAAATTAAAAAAATGGTTTTAGTAAATGTATTGAAAAAAAATTTCCGTCTTTAAATATATTATTTTATATGAAAGATTAAAATGAAATTCTTGTAAGAATACTAAAATTATTTTCGTTTACCAATTTAGATTAAGTTACATATTTTGCGAAGTATCACAAAATTCATAATAATACTTTACGTAATTTAACATACGCATTTAAAATGTAGGGTTTTGATTACATAATTTTGAATGCTTATAATTAATTCTCAAATTTTAGATATAACTCAAAATAAAGCTAGAAGTTTGAAATATAATTTCAATGATGATAATAATGGTCTTGCAATTCTCTTCCTTTAATCTTTTATGATTCAAGGTTACATAATTTAATGCCAAGAGGAAACTTTATAAACTCTATTTGTTTATTATCATAAAATTTTATTTTTCTTAATTTATGATGACATCCAACTTTTCATTTCAAATTAAAATGTAATTTTAAAATTTATTAAAATTTATAATTTTTCTTTATATTTTCTAGAAGTTTTTAATGGTTTTAATGAGATTTTCTTTTTATATTTGGTAAACTTATTTATTGCTAATTTATTTTTATTCGTATTTATCTATTTCAACTATAGCTTTCTATTTAATTATTTTGTTAAAAAAAGAAATTTAACTTTAAAAAGCAAAAGGAAAATTAATATTACAGTACAATATTATATATTATTAAAAATTTATAACATGTTTACGATATTGATTATGCTTCTTCTTCTTCTTCTTAGAATTGGGTTTGTATGTCATTGGGCACCTCTGCTTTTATCAGCATTTTGTACCATTAACTCCAAACCCAATGTTTCCTAGTTCCAGTTGCTCGGGTCACCCACTTTATTAATAAAGTCCGATAACCCTTTAATGGAGTCTAGGTGTAACTCTCTAGTATGGATGATGCCTAAAGAAGTTAATCTAGGGAGGGCAAGAGCCTCACATTCGTAAATGATATGCTCTGCCGTTTCCTCTTGCGTATGACATTTCCAGCAGATAGGGTCTTGCTGAAATAGTCCCATCTGGTCAGAAAGTCAGTCATGCTAGGGATAGCTTCCTGACTTTCACCAGAAGAAGATGGTTTGGAGGTCATTTCTACCTGAAGTGAAGGATTCATTGCTGCCCTTTTACTAGATTGCCTCTGAGTTCCCTTGTCTTTTTCAGCAAGGTCTACTTCAGAGGCATCACCTGCAAATGCAAAAAGGTTTGTTACTTCTTGTGTCTTTTCAGCCACAAGATAACAATTAAAAAGCTCAGGTAAAATAAGTCCACCCAGCATTGCATGAGTTACTGGGCAAGGCAAATTACTCTAGAAGATCGCCAGGCAACTAGAGGCTCCGTTAAGACACCAATACCGCGGTGCCAATTAACCCTAGGCACGGATCGCATAACACCAGGGTTTACGGGAGCTGATTCGCGGCCTCTGATTCAATATTCAAGGCTATCCTGTCATTCCTGCAGGACATTCGGTGATCCACCACCTGCCGACGCGCCTGGTAGCTGCTCAAGCCCCAGGATTGATTATGCTTAGTTACGAGTCAAAACAAAAGCAATTATATAGAAGCAATATGTAAGTAAGCTAAAATAACAAGAAATAAAAATTAAAAAATAAAATAGTTTTGTCATTTAATATATATCTCTTAAGTTAATTTTTGAACAAATGTGTTGTTTGTTTTTGACACAACAAGAATGTATTTATCTCAGACGAATCAACATGAATCTTATGAATATCTTAAAAGTATATTTACTATACAAAATCTCATAATAAACATTTATAATTTTATTTTTTTACGAGTAAAAAGAAAGTTTTTAAGGAAAATTACCTATAAGTAAATAGCAGATGATTGGCGAAAAGAGAGAAGGGATCCCTCTTTAAAGATAATAACTAAATCCCTCGATATAATTTTAAAAAATGCATGTATCAGTAAAAATTGCAATGATTAAAATTTTTAAGAGATTAGTTGAAATCAATGAAGCCCATAAAATAACAAAAATATTTGACACTTTTTACTTTCTTCGTATGATATCTGATTTAACTATACACACACATACAGATATATATATATATATATATATATATATATATATATATATATATATATATATATATATATATATATATATATATATATATATATATATATATATATATATATATATATATATATATATATACAGGAAATAAAATGTGACCGAAAATCTCAAACTGCCTTGGCCAGATTCTCAAGTGGACATCTAAAAGGTTTATCGTTTGAACGTGGTACCAAAATTTATCCCATTTGTAAAAAATGCTGTGACCATCTAACCTCACCGAAACACATTCTGGATTGCATCGGATTTTCCAGGGAGGATTTACTCTCAGATCTCCTGCTAGTCATTGACTTTCTAACTGTCAACAATTTAATGGAGTTGATCTAACAAATGTCAGATCTTTAAAGAAGATAAGCCAAGAATTATATGATATATATATTTATATATCTATACCTATATCTATATATATCTATATATATATATGTATCTATATATATATATATATATATATATATATATATATATATATATATATATATATATATATATATATATATATATATATATATATATATATATATATATATATATATACAGCCTGTGTAGAAACTTTAAGGCCAGTAAAATTTTTTGAGAAAATGTAAAATGAGATAAAAGAGATTCAAATAATATTAATTTTTAAAGTTCATTGATAAGAAATATTTGCTATAAACATAATTTGTAAATACAGAATTATGAGAAACGTGTGGTTATTTACAAAGTTAGTATTTCCACCTGAGTAAAAACTTCAAGGCCACCAGTGATTTTTTAAAAATAAATATAATATAATCGTGTAATTACCATTGCAACTACTAGCTTGTGACAACATTGCAATTTTCATATTTGTCATACAATTCTTCGAAGTATTGGTGATCTTTGTGAAGATGGTGAAGGGTAAGAAGTTAACTGATCGTTAAAGAGGACAGGTCAAAGCTTTGTCTTCAACAAGAATGAATAGTCGTGCTATTGCGATAAAGATAGGAAGATCAAAGACTGTAGTCAACAATTTTTTAAAATTGAAAGACAATTATGGTAAAAAGAATACTGGGGGAAGACCTAAATCTTTGCCCTCTCTTTATGAAAAAAGAGTTTGCAAATTTGCAACTATTGGAAAGTACTCAACCAGGAAACTGATTCCGATGACAGGTTTAAAAGTTTGTCAAAAATGATTTATAATACAATTAGAAAGTCTGGAAGGTACACTTATACAGCAAAATTGACTAAGCCTCAGTTACTGCAGACACAAAATAAAGCGTTTGAACTTTAGCCAGAAAGTCATGACCTGGGGCAGCCAATGGATAGAAATTATTTTTTCTGGCGAAAAAAAATTGAATTTGGATGAACCAGATGGCTGGAATTTCTATTGGCATGATATAAGAAACGAAAAAGAAATATTCTCCAAGCACCAATTAGGTGGAGGGTCTGCCATGACTTGGGGCTGTTTTGCTTACAATGGTGTTGGCTCAATTGCATTCGTTTCAGGTAGAATGAATTCACAAGGATACCAAAATGTACTAACAAATCATCTTTTGAAAAATGCTGAATGCTTTGCTGGAGAAAATTGGAAATATCAGCAAGACAACATGCATCGATCCATTCGAGTAACAGCACAAAAAATTGGTTCCTAGTCAACAATGTTGAAACTGTGAAATGGCCAGCTAGATCACCTGACCTCAACCCAATCGAGAACCGTTGGGGGGACTTAGCAAGAAGAGTTTATGCAAATGGGAGACATTTTACATCAACAACAGAGCTGAAATCTACTATTGAAGATGAATGGTATAAAACCGACCCTACCCTTTGTCAAAAACTCCTTTCATCCATGAAAACAAGAATATTTGAAGTTATTCGTAGAACTAGCTCCTACACAATCTTCTAAGAATTTGTATTTTTTTCTTATATATTATTTTCTATGTTGGCCTTAAAGTTTTTACTCAGGCTCAAATATTCATCTGAGTGTTCTGTAATATTTTCTAATAATATTATATAAATAAATAAATTCTTTTACTTCTTTTACTTTTATTGAAGCTCAATAATTATCAATCAAATGGTATTTTAATTCCTCACTTTAAATGTTTCCATTTTCTCAAAAATGTCTACTGGCCTTAAAGTTTTTACTCAGACTGTATATTAAGCACTGTAATTTAGTCAGGTAGAAGTGAGATCTTATTTAGTTCAAACATTTTATTTCCTCCGCTTCTATAGTACTATATGTATTTGTCTGACCTGAAACTTAAAACTCATCAAGATCATTTGTGAATTTCATTAATGTCAAAAACTTTCATTAGTGTCCTTTGTTAAATTGATTCACTTTTGATCCTTAATAAATTCCTTTTTCCTTTTCTTACAATTACCCAATCAGACTGTGAAAATATTTCACTGAAACATTTTTTTAAACTATCATACATTTCCCAGTAATTCCCATCCACCAATTTAATGGCTTCAGAAACTATAGATTTAAAATTTAATATAGGTTATTTTGAAATTTCGTTTTTCATCCCATCTAACTGTATTCATTAATGAGGAATCCTTTACATATTTTCCCTAACTCCAAACTTGGATAAACAACATTGGATAAAATTATATAGTACTTGTTACTATCTATCTTGGTGTCATAAAGAATTACAAAATTGACATTAATATTCCCATTTTCGCAATTATTTTTCTTTACTTTTTCTTCTTTTGTTCATCCATATGGAGGACCATAAATGTTCATAATACTTATAGGACTAACAAAATATGAGTTTAAAATGCTGTAAGAATTATCACCAATCAAGCACGGAAACCTAGAAAAATATAATTTCAAAATTGGCATTCATTTTTGTATTTTATTTTCAAAAAAAAATTGGATTTAAATAGACATCATTACTCATATTAGTGACAAAAAGTCCATAACTTTTACTGGCATATCTAGTGTTTTTAGATTCTTCTATAAATTTTAATATATGTGAATCTATGGTATCTTAGACTTCCATGTATTGCTCTTTGCCTTAGCATATGTCTTCTGAATATAAAAGCAAATACTTTTGTATTAAAATTAGATGTTCCTTGTATTTTTTTTATTTGTGCTTGTTCATGTATTTTTTTTAACATTTCTTTTTATTCAATTCTATCACATTCTTAAGAATTGATAAAAAAAAAGACTACCTTTTTCCCTCTTCAATTTCATTCCAGGAATAAATATAAAACTAGCTTATATTTCATAAGATGTAAAGATAAAAAATAATTAAACGTCTGTAAATTTTGGTGGATATTCTATGACTTGGACGTGTTTTGGATCCCGAAACTCGACTATTATTTCACTTGAATGAGAAGAGGCAGATTATCACAGTATAACATGTCCTTGAGCATTCATATTTTGATGACTTTATAATAGAAACTCAGTAATGTATTAAGTGAGTAAAACTGTCTCCTGCGTCTTGAGCAGTATTCAACTTCAGTATCGTATTGTCCAAATTTTTTTCCCTTATTCATTGCCATTACATTCATTTGAGTTCATATTTAAATGGCAGATCTTGCTTTATTTACATACTGATTAAGTAATATTAGAATTCTTTGTTATTTTACTACACTGAATAATTGTCTTTTTTGTATTTTTTGCTCAAGGAAGCAATTTGTTTTATACATAAGTACCTTAGATTAGTTTAAATATAGTTAAGGATATAAAGTTTAATATCAATTGATTAACTGTCAATATCATCTGTCAATTTATTAATGATAACTGCATACTAATTATCATTAATAAATTGTTTGATAAAGCAAAATAGCATTTTCTGATATAACAGTTGACAGAAATTTTTTTAATATGCAGTTCTAGAGCTGCTTTCAAGCCCATGTTAAACGAACAATATTTAGTGTTGCAGTAAAATTCGAACTGTCATAGATATTACGTTTAAGGCCTTCATGTATGAATTTGAAAAAACTTTTTTAATACATCCAGTTTTGAGATTTGACGAGCAAAGAAAGCGTTCCTATAAGTGTCTAAGGTATGCATTTATAACTATTTATAAATTATAGGATAGAGTGAAGCGAATGTTTCTAATTGCAGTCATAAAAAACAATTCAGGAAAAAATTTGGCTATTTTCATAAGAAATTCTTTATTTCTACAATATATTTTCTAAGAAATCTCCAAAATGTGGCAAAATGTCGTGGTTCTTCATGCCAATGAAACCAGTAATGTTTGAAGTATTCAAAATTATCTTAAAAAATTTGAGAAACAAATTTGATAAGAAAGGTTAAGGACTTTATAAATGTTCTTGATTTTTTCTTTTTGTCTGAAAAGGTATATTATGTCTTTTGAGACAATAAGAAAAAATCTCACAAACATAATTTTCCATTTTTTTCCTATTTATACATTTGTTATTGAAATGAAAAGCCGCAATGATTATCAAATTAGGGAAAATAAAATTTACATTTCCCCTGAGTTAATTTAAGATGAGTATAAGACAGTTTTTATTCATCAACATTTGGGCTGATGAATGGCAACAAGCTTATCTCCAATAAATCCAAAAGAAAGAAATGTCATTCATCAAACAACCCCACCCATGGGGAAAAAAGATACTTTAACATGTAAAACATTTATGAGCAATCCTCAATTCTAATTCTAAACAAATTCTGTTGTCACTTTTAATAAAATGATTTTATGTACATTTATTGAAAATTAAACACATTTTTAACAAATGGCCTACAGTTGTATTTTCAAATATTCATATCACGTCGACAGTAAATACGCTGCTAGCCACTCAAATTGTCACACCAATAAAGACAAGAGATATCACAACAAAATTTTCTTTGTAGATAACATGTTGACCAAGAATCAAATGATTAAATTTATAGACTTCTATGAAATATGGTTCCTGCCAAAATCAGTCGCCAAAGTAAATATCATTGTTGAAGATCACCGCTGCCATACGCCTCGTTATTGATTCAAAGTGACTTTGGATGTGTTCTTCGGGTACAGCAGACGAAGTAGCTTCCACACGTTGAAAAAGTTGATCTGGTTTGGCAGCAGGGGATGTAATCTGGATCAATCGTTGAGCAATCATGGATCACATGTTTTCTATTAGCGAAGAATCCGAAGAACGATTCGAACACGGAAGCATTTCAATCAGGCGATTGATGAAGAACCCTTGGACCATGCGTATCACATGTGGTCGCGCATTATCTTATTCAAATATGGCTGTGTGCTAGCCCTGAAGGCAAGGAAGGACAATTGTCACCAACACCTCGAAGATGTAGCGTTGGTTGCTTAAAACACTGGCAATGCGTAATAGAGGAACGCGAGAGTGATATCCAATAGGGCCCCATATCATAATACCCGGTACAGGACCAGTGCAGCGGTGCATAACGCAGCTGTTCATCATCATCTCTCCATTGTGTGTCCAAACTCGAATGTGACCATCGTGGTGTTGCAGACAAATGCGTGACTCGTCAGTAAAGACAATTTCATTCCATTCTGCCGTCCACATCCTTCTTTCATCACACCATTGGCGGCGGTGACGTCTGTCGCTCTGCGTCAAGGGTAGACGAAGCAATAGACTTCTTGAGGACAGACCACTCTGCAGTAAATGGCGTCGAATGGTACACGCATATACTGGATGATGCGTTACAGACTGAATGTGCTTTGCTATGGCTCGTGATGTGACTGAGCGATCCGTCACTGCCATGCACACAATTTGCCTGTCATCACGTGATGGGGTGCACTGAGGTGGATGCAATCGAACACGTCGATCCGTCGTACCATCCTGCATCCAACGATCACATATTCTCAATACAGTTGTTTAGTTTCGTCCAACATGACTACCAATTTCCCTGAAAAATAATCCGCAATCTCGGTAGGCCACTACTATCCGTCCTCTCTCGGACACGGATACTTGATCAAAAAATGATCGCTGTTTTCTATGAGGCATAATTATTATTATTATTATTATTATTTTTTTTTTGAAAAAAAAACTACAAAAATAACAGTTGCCGAACTTGAATTCGTTGAAATCTCCAAGCCTTAAATTGCGCTTTGAATTGGCACCACAGGCGCCCATGATGAGCGTCTGAGCTAAAATTTTAATTATTTGCATATCTCACCTCCGCTAATGCATGTTGTAAATTTCATGTAATTTGCATGTTTCCTTCAGGGTGTTGCATTTACGGTAGCCAGCAGTGTACATACATACTGTTTCTGGCAGTAAACTAAACCAAAAGGGACAAAAAGAAGGCAACTAGTGTTCACTGAAATAATGTCATCATTTTAATAAAAGATCATACTTGCAGAAGATACACATTTCCACGACAAACGAGAAGAACGGAAAAGCATTAAAAAAGAGTAAGTTCAAAGCTTGAAAAAGGTCAAGGACGGAAAGAAATCGTTTCTTTTTCTTTAACCACACAGTAAATTCTAAACTTGTGCATGAAATGTATATGTAAGTAAAGTGCACTTGAATCAAGTGTGTACAAAATGTACTGTTGTTGTCTTGTGGCAGATAGGCTGCCAATATGGGTGAGTTGCTCCACTTTGCTCCACTTTTCTTTTCTTATTCATACAAGGGAAGGACAAAAACATGAGAGAGAGAATGTGCATCCATACTTGACCCGGGATTCGAACCCTGGATCTCCCTAGCCTTAGTCAGGCATGCTGACCACTATACAGAGTGGGTAGCCACAAAATGTACAGATACAAGGATTGAATGATGACTGTTTTTTGTATTGAAAGTAAGGTTATAAATCAGATAAATGCATATATATTTTTCCATGAATATAAGTTAAAATTTCATTTCGATTCATTTTTTAAGAAAATTATAATTGTCACGAGTTACAATTACAAAAGCTTTTTATTTTGTATAAAAAATAGAAATTTTCTTTCTATTTTTTTCTTTTCTTTTTCTTTCAGATATAACATGGATAATCCTATTTGAAAATTTATATTTGATGTTCATAAAACTAAAAAGGAATTGTTTAAAAATATGAAACGAAAATATTTTCAGATATTGAAATTAGAAGCATTTGAAACATGAAACATTCGAAAACGATTAGAAGCATCGCAATTTTTATTTACTAATTCTAGACACTGAAGACATTGTTCTTGATATAGCTACACTTTAAAATCATGTTGTTGTTATTACTAAGCCTTTATGATCTAGAAACAGCTAGATCTTGTCGATCAGTCCATGTGTTCTAGCAAAGTCAATCACTACAAGTGGAGATGATATTAGGGCCTAGGCAGTCTAAAGCACTCTCTGGAGAGGCTGGTTTTAGATGACACTTGTTGCAAGTTGGAAAACCTTTGCAACCGGAGATAAAATTTAATCTTTTAAGATGGCCACAGTTTAGTTTTGAAATTGCTGTGCTGGTGGATACCTCTGCAGCTCGAGAATGCTGCCTGGGCACCTTCTACAATACCTCTGACGAGCAAGAGGAGTAAGACACATTTGCGATTCCATGCAGAAGAAATTTCGAGGAAAGTGAAGGAGTCGGAATCAGTCAAAGTCTCTGTGGAGTCATTTTTGGCCAACATGTCAGCAATTTTATTACTTGAAGCATTGACATGAGACCCGGCCAACTTGTCTAGTGTTCAGCGTGTCTGACTGCGGATAGGGAGGTCCTGGATTCGAATCCCACTTCGGGCATGGATGTACTTTCTCTATCTATCCTGTCTTTGTCCTTTCCTTGTATGAATGAGGAGTGAATGATTGCCTACCCTATAAACGGGTTCCTATGGCATGTGTGTACTGAGGAAGTCGGACTCCACACCAAAATAGGGTTCAGTTGGAAAAGTGGAGCAGCGCACCCCATATTGCCAGCCTGGCTAGCACACGACAACAACAACAACATTGACATGAGAGGATATCCACTTAATGGGAACAGCTCGTTTTTGGAACATATCTTTTCGAGTATTTGCAAACCCGTGTGGGCGCTGAACTTAAAATCATAAATTCCTTAACTGTGTTCCAATATCATTCCAATTTTATTTTTATTTTGTTCGAAATTTCAATGAAATAAAATTTCTTCTATGAACACGAACTACCACCATTGGTTTTACAAGGATATAAATTCTTATTTTTGATCAATAATTTTTACTGCATATCATCAACCTCAATCTAAAATATTTCCTTTCGTTTTTGTATAACATAGAGATTTCATATTACTCATTGAAAACAATAAAAAATGATAAAAAAGCTATTCATAGAATACTTTATAATAATCTTTCATAAAACCTTCAATGGTCATTTTAATTGAAAAGTATACAAAAGTATATCTTTTGAAAATATATTTGAAAATAAAATCCAAATAATTTCTGTTTATATAATAAATAATATATTATCATGAGTGATAGAGTTATGGTAAAAATTATTCTAATTTTCCTATTTTTAAAAACTGTGTGCATCCTTAATTGAATCTAAAGCATTTTTAAAATAAATTGCAAACTTGATTGAAGTTTTGTAAGCAGTATGTTTTAATAATTAAATAAACAGTTAAAATAAGTAGAATTATATGCTTACATTTGCATTTCTATGTTACTTAATTTAATTATATTTAAATATGCATTATTTATATAAGAAATACTGCCTCTACCATTTATATAAACGCGTTTATGAATACGAATAAAATAATAACCAAATACTTTGAAACAAATGAATAAATTTTTGCTTGCTTCGCTTATAGAATTATTAAATCGTGGAAGTCCAGTCGATTTTAATATATTATGATATTTTATATAGTTTATCAAATGTTAAACATAAATATGTGAAATATTTGGAATTTAAAATTATTGAAATAGAAATTTAGAATGAGTTATCCAAACGAAATTTTTGAGATGAATCCAAAAGAGAAGAAAATATTTATGGAAGAAGTTTTTAATGAATTCAATATATATATATATATATATATATATATATATATATATATATATATATATATATATATATATATATATATATATATATATATATATATATATATATATATATATATATATATATATATATATATATATATATATATATGTATATATATACATATATATTAAATTTTTTGTCTGCTATACATAAAATTTGGAAACAAAATTAAACATGCATTTAATATCAACGTTTAATTTGAGCAGTTTTCAAAAAACATTTTAACAGCTCCAATGTCCCTAAATTATTGAATAAAAGTGAATAATTTTTGCTATAATATAGCATTTAAAAATAAACTTTGTAAATTAATTTTTTTATGAAATGAACATTCGCTAAAAATCGTTCACTTATTAATTTTGTATTAAATATCTCATCGCTAAATGCAGAAATTTTTTAATGTGCACATTATATATATATATATTATATATAAAGTTCTAAATTGACTTGAGCTAAAAATAATCACAGAATACATACATCATGAATTCATGAATATATTTATGAGGTATTATAAGAACATATTATGAAACAATGATGAAATTATTCAGCTTCTAATATTTAATAAAAACGGGAGAATTTAAACTTTTCTGTATTTTACAGTAAAGGTAATAAAATATGGATATAATTTCCTTAAAACCTCATAAAGATATTTCTTATATGTTTAATACTTTAAATTGATTTTAAGGACTTTTTAACATTTTCGGGAATTACTAGGTAAGAACAAAAAAATTATAGTACTTAATATCAAATGATAATATTAATTTAAAAATTAACATCAAAAAGTGCATTATCATTATAAAGAGTTTAAAATAATTATTTTTATCGTAATAGAAGCTACCAAAATTAAAATATCACATCAGTCCAAAATTATATACCTAATCAATTCTTAAAGTGATTACTATTGTAATTATAATTAGTTTTTTCAACATGTTTAAATTAGTCTATCGAGCTCAAGATCATTGTTTTTTTTATGTACCTTCATTGCAGACTCGAATATACAGATATTACTCAAGGTTAGTGATATTATTCAAGGTTAGTGAGTAGCAAGACGTACGAAAACCATCTTTTTATGTTTTTGATGCCACTTTTTTATTAAAAATCCTTGAAAAATAACTTTTTACAGCCTTAGGGTTAGAGCGAGCTTTATACTTTCACTCCTTTATAAAACCGAAATGGATTATATCAGTTATTTTATTATAATTCATTAGCATCGATAACATTTATAATCCTTTTCATCGAGAAATTTTTTGAAATATATTTGTATTCAGACATTGTTTAAAACAGTTATGAGAATACTGGCATATAATTCAAGGTTTCGGGACATCTGAATCCATAAGTTATGGAAACTGAATTCTTTTTCTCACACTAATTATACTTAAAATTCTACAAGATTGATAAGGCTGAATTAGCATTTTTTTCTTCCTATCTAATCAATCTATAATCAAAATTTAATGTGCGGTAATTATTAATATTATATCATTTCGACTGTGATTCTGAGAACAGTTTTAATATAAATTCATAGAACTGCATCCAGAACCACCACTATTTATCTAATGGGCAACTCTTTTGCAGAGTAAATATAAAAATGATGCAAAAATAAAAATGAAATATAAACAATTTTACAAGGCATAATATTACAAAGCCTAACAAATGATATAATCTATACAAATGGGTTTGGTGTAGAATGGTAACCCTTGGTTTGGTGAAAAATTTAATTTATCTTAGTTTAGCTTTTGCGTAGCGGTCATCTTGTTAGTCACTTCTTAGCGGCCATCTTGGCGTCAGAAAATGAAGGTGTACTCGATTGTAAACTTTTACCTATGCAAGTTAATCCTAGCAAGTATAAAGTTAAGCTGCGGTAATTTGGTGATAAAATAAATCATTTTCGTGGTTAGAAAGTAGAAGATTCGATATCTGATCCAGACGAAAACTATCATGCCGAAAAAGACTTTGAACTTTAAAAATTCTGTTGTGTCTATTTTCCTTCCGTTAGGGGTAGTGTAGAAAGTAATGTGCCAGCTAAGTGTTAACTTCGTTGTTTGATACTTTGGCATGGTTTGAAACAACAAGGTGATTGGATGTGTTCAATGATTCAGCTGGTTGAAATTAAGTTCCCAAAATCTATTTCAATAATTTAACTACATCAAATTTTTGGAAGAAGTGAAGATTGAAAATGTGGTACATTTTTTCACTAATAAATAAATTATAAATCTAATAACTCCAAACAGTATTTACGAAAGAAAATAATGCAGTTTAAATTCAGATAAAAATCACTTATATATTTTAATCATTAATTTAATGAGTAAATAAATTAATCACTTATTTATTTAATCGTTAATTAATATCACCTCTTTAAATGTTAATTAACGCTTGCGTTAGTTTTTATTTTCTTTATTGTATAATTGATAAAATACGATCAAAAGGAAATTAGCAATCTTTGATTCGCATTAATATTTACTCAAGTGTACATTAATTAAATTTGTTAATTATAGATTGTATGTACTTAAATTATTAAGCAATTTTTATGCTTCTGTAATCAAAATGTATTTAACCGACAGTACGTGCGAATATCAACCCTCAATTAACAGTCAAGAGTAATTAGAGCTTCTTGAGATTGATATTAAACACAGGTAAGTGTATGAAATTAGCTAAAACATTTATATTTTCAAAGGATTATATATTAAATGAAATTTTCACGCAATTCAAACATTGCTAAATGTACTTATGTTCACACGTGAGTTTACTGGAATCAAAGTATTTTCAAATCGAAGTTGTTTATTGACTGAAGAGTCAAAATATTAATGATTCCTACCACCTTAGACTGTCTGCTTTTTTGATCACGCTCAATGCACGCGTTCTAATGGGAAGGATACATAAGTCGTCATGGGAAGCGTGCTGTGACACTCCTTTGATGACGTGCACGTGTCATGGGAAAAATTGATGATCCAAGAGAAATCGAAAGTACGCAGACAGTGATATCTCTAAAACTCTCAAAAAATAAGTATGAACTAAGTTGACTGCCTTGTTAGGTTTTTGCGAGCAATCGTTATGAGTACCTGTACTAATTGAACGAATGCTTGTGCGATGAGTTACTGACGTCATGATGTTGGACATTTATGTATCATTAACCACATTTGATTGGCATATTAAGATCGGCAGCAGATAAAGGCTTAGTTGTTGTCCCAGTAGTTATGATTCTCCTCTTGAGCACAGTAGCATGTTCTACCACCGCAATCAATAAATAAAACTATATCGTTGTCATTTTTTAAAGTTGGTTTTCTTTGCATATATGCATAACTTAATATTATGTCCGTGGTAATGTTTTAAAAGGACAATGCCTTTCCTCACGTTATTCGCAATATCTGAAGTTACTTCTTAGCTCATCAAATTACAATGTTTGTTCAGATCGAGGTTGCAGGACCACCGTGGACGGTGATACACGCAGCAACAGGTCTAGACACAGAGTCAATGAGAATACGGATGGCGTCCTGAAGAATGGCTCTCCCTTCCCTGTCAACCATTTACCAAAGTGCGTCTTCTGAAGGAGGCAGTGGCAGGGTTTGTAAATGGCATTCAATCATATCCCAAACATGTTCGATTGGTGAGAGACCTTGCGAACACTTGCGGCCAAGGAAGCAGCAGTGCACCTTTCAGGGCATATTTCGACGCCGCAGGCGGACAGCCTACTCGCGAAGCGAGTGTAAGGCTGTTAATGTCCGCTGCGTAGTAAAACCCATCACGGAGAGGCAACAAGCCCTCTCTGTTGGGCCTGGAAATGAGAGCTGCTCCAGTAGCCGATTTGAACAGACGGGTTATTGCTCTGACTGACCGATGTTCTGGTCTGCCATCTAAAGTCTCTGGGCTCGATTCCGGAACAAACCAGACAAGCCACTCCGCCAACCCAACGTGTATGCACCATTCCCCGTTTATTTCACAATTATTTACATCACAAAGCTCGAACGCGAGGCGAGGCCCACGCAGTGAGCGTCACCTTTACATGCGCAGGCTGGGGTATGAATGCCCTCATGGGGGACTTTGTGGGTAGGTGAGCCGTATTTACGCTAGTGTAGAGGGAAACCATGAAAACCTCCAGAACTCACCCCGAGCTGACTTGCAACTCTACTGCGGTTACAGGAAGAGCTGCAGTACGCTCTATGACGTTGGTCTTGATACAGTGTAGGTTTGGTCTACGGAATAAAAGTTCAAATCGTTGACCTCTTCCTTTGTCTAAGTTTGGGTTGGCGGACGCGGTTGAATTCTCCCTGCTGTAGTAGTAAAGTTCACTTCAGTTTTGCAAGGCATCATTCTCGCGTGTCCTATGTGGCCGCAAGTGATGCCGCTATCTTCTGGATTAAATTTTATCACAATGATTGCGCACACACACTTGCTTGTTAATTAACACTGTGTGTTGATCATTGACCGTCTGAGAAACCACAACTGTGGCCGATCAATGTCAACTATCACTTTCGTGTTGGACTGTCTCTGAAAGCAAACATTTGCTTTGGTGGCACTACACTAAAGTTTGTTTTGTAACAACCGTAGCTCCTGCATGCCTCCAGGCATGTTGTCGACTTTGTCACTTGACTTGTGTCCTCTGTATGTTGATCATTGACCGTCTGAGAAACCACATTTGTGGCCGATCAATGTCAACTGTCACTATTGTGTTGGACTGTCTCTGAAAGCACACATTTGCTTTGGTGGCACTACACAAAAGTTTGTATGGAACAACCGCTGCTCCTGCATGCCTCCAGGCATAATTGTCGTCTATGTCAGTTTGGCATTGAGTCCTCAATCTTGCTGGTTTAGAAAGCTGTGTGTCGTGAAATTCCAGGTTGATTGGGCTCTTTAGCCTCGTCCCATCCGGTATTTGTCCGTTGTCCACTGCGTGGTGGATGTGCTCCTCAGTCAGGTGAGGCGTGCCTATTCCTCAAGTTGGTGAGGGATGCCAGGTGTGTAATTTGTGTTTGTTGTCACTGTAGTCCTCAAGAAGGTGAGGTCTGCCTTGTTGTTTGTGGTGTGTTGATGCATGTAATGCACAGGGAACCTTAGTCATTTGTGTCATTTGTGTTATCTACCGCCACCGGTTTGATTATTTCTAGTTTTTTAATGATATTAATTAGTCTATTTTGCGCTGTTTTATTGTTTGAAATTAGTTCGCTCCATGCTGGTAAGTTGGCGTCCGTTGGCCTGTTTAAGTGTAGTGCTGATGTTAGCGGGCAATCGAATGCGTAGTGTTGTGGGTTTCCTTCTTCCCCACAAATACAATCTCCTGTTGTGGCTTTCCCCAACCTGTGAACAAAGGTTGGGAATTGGCCGTGGCCTGTGAAAAATTGGGCTAATTGTTGCTGGCCCACTAGTCGCTTTGTGTTCACTTTCGGGAAGAAGGTATATGTATACCTGCCAGTGTCTGCTATGTCCCACTCTTCTTGCCATCGATTCAGGATTTCTTTTAATACTGTTTTCTTTAGGTGCGACTGAGGTAGCTTTATTGTGTTCTCCTGTGGCATTTGTGTCGCCCTTTTTGCTGCTTTGTCGGCCTCCTCATTTCCTAAAATTCCAGTATGTGCTGGTACCCAGTATAGTTTAACTTCGTATTGTTTGGCTAACTCGATGAGTAGTGTTTGTGTTTTTTGAATGAATTTATTCCTCTGTTTGTGTTTAGCTAGTGCGTACAGACTTGACAGACTGTCCGTATGTATGTGTGTACTGACTGGGCTTTTTTCCTTTATCCATGTTAGGGCTGTGTTTATTGCATAAATTTCTGCTTGGAAGACCGAATTGTTTTTGTTCATGGGCAAATGAGTGGTATTTATTAATTCTGTGTTATTATATACGCATATTGCCGCGCCAACACCATCTTCTGTTTTAGAACCGTCCGTGTATATGTTGAATTGTGGCGATAGTGTTTGTTGTATTGTTGTAAAAGTTACATAATTTTCCATTGTTTTTTCAGCTGGGTGAATTGGGTTTGTAGCAGCTTTGGTTTGATAGTCTTCTGTTTTTAACATCTGTGATCCTATTTGTGTATCCTCATTGTGTCTAAGCACGTTTGCCACGGTCGCTTCCCTTAGTACCTGGAGATGAAGTGGTATCACACCCGCCAGGACGTTAAGCGCTGCTGTTGAGGTTGTTTTGTAGGCCCTCGTAATTCTCAGTAGGAATGGCCTTTGCACTGTCTGTAATTTTTGTATTGCCTGTTTTCCTAATTGTGTTCCCCACACTGATGAGGCGTATGTGAATATTCGTTCCGCTACATTGTGATACCAGGTTTTTAGAAGATTTGATTTAATTCCCCAGGCGCGCGGTGCTACTCTAATAAGTTGTCCATGTGCTGTTATAGCTTTTTGTCTTAGTGTGTTGATGTGTGCGAGCCAGTTTAAGTTTTGGTCCAACGTCACACCTAGATACTTGATTGTTGTGACCGCTTTTAGTGAAATTCCTCCTATTCTGATGATTGGTTGTCTTTGTAGTTTGTGCGGTTTGGCAAACGTTATTATGTTGCATTTGTGCACTGAAATTTGCAGTTCATGTGAATTACACCATGTCTCAAAGGAAGTGACTGCCCTCTGTCCTATTGTTTCTAGTATTTTCCTAGTCTTTCCTTTAACGCTAATCAGAAAGTCATCAGCGAAAGCTGTAATGTTGACTTCTGGTGGTGTTGTTTTATTTAGGTAGTCATTAGCTATGACTGTCCATAGAATTGGTCCCAAGCATGATCCTTGAGGACAGCCTTTGTAAATGTTTTGTGTCGCTTTTCCAGTGCCCCAGTCATATTGTACTGTTCTATTTGTTAAATAGGTGCTAATTAAATTTAAAATTGTTTTTGGGCAGTTTAGGTCTATTAATTTAGTGTTAATATCCTGCCAGTGAACTGAGTCGAACGCGCCCTTGATGTCAACTGAGATTAGAAGTGTGTAAAGTTTGTTGTCCCAGTTGTGTCTTATCTGTTTAGTTATTTCCTTGAGCGCCATTTCACATGACTTGCCTTGTCTAAATCCGAACTGTCTACTGTTTAATTTGTTTTCTTTCTCAAGGAAGTGTACCAGTCTTTGATAAATAATTTTTTCTAGTATTTTGCCTAGTGTCGGGAGTAGGCAGATTGGTCTGTACGACTCCGGGAGTGTTGGGTCCTTTCCTTGTTTTGCAAAGTAAATAACTTTTGCTGTTCTGAGTGGTGCTGGAAAATGTTGTAATTTGAAGCATTGTTTTGCCCATTGTGTTATCAGTTGTGGTGTCGCGTCCACGACTCGTCTCCAAATGAGATAATCCAGGTCGTCTGGTCCCGGAGCCTTATTTGTGTTAAATGAAAAGGTTGCGTTTCGTACCTCCTCCCTTGTTGGCATTACTTGTTCATCTGTGTTGCTCACTGGTGTACTTGGTTGGAAGGGCACTGGAATATTTGGAAAGTGGTGTGCAGTGATTTTTTCCATTGCTGCTTTTTTATTGGGAGCTACATTTTCTTCCCAGCTGATTCTTAATTCTGTGGGTTTAAACGTTTTATTGTGAGCCATTTTAAATGCTGTACCATATGTTTCTGTTTGATTACTGCAAAATGTTTTCCACGCTTTGGCTTTTGCTTTTAAGATTGCTTTGTTGTATTTGGAGCGTTCTTTGCAGAACAAAGTTCTCCATTTTGTTTTCTCTTCTTCGTCACATTTTCTAAATCTACGGTTTAGTGCCTTAATCTTGTTTCTTTGAGCCGCTAGGTCTTTGGTGAACCATTTGAATTGTGTATTGTAATTATTATTTTTAAGTTTATAGTTTTGTTTCGCTGTAGTGTGTACTATATTGATTAGCTTCGTTGTTAGATTATCTAATTGATCGGTGTTGATATTTTTTCTTAATTCTTTTTCTAAATTCCTCGTATTGGTTTTAATTTGCTTTTTAAATTTATCATGATTACCAAATTTTGTTTTAAAACACGTATTTACTATTGTTGGTTTGCTATTGTCTATTTCAAATCTTATGTAGTTGTGATCACTCGCCGTATGTGTGTCTTCTACTCTCCAGCCTGTAATCAGGTTTAGCGCACTACTGTTTGCAATTGTGAAATCTGGGTTTCCCTGCGCGTGTGTTGTGCGGAATGTTGGTATGTTGCCTTGAATGTTTGCTCCAAGGAGATCATTCTCAATTAAAAATTCAATTAGTGTGTTCCCTCTTTCGTCTTCAAAATTGTATCCCCATAGCTGAGATCTAGCATTGAGGTCTGCTCCTACTATAAATGGCCTGGTGTGTTCTATTATTGGTTTCCATTCTTGGAGGGTTTCTGCCAAGTCTCCATATGGTCTAGCATACTGTGTGCCTATTGTGATGTCTCCTTCCTGTGTTGTTAGTGTTGCAAAAACTGCTGTTTCTGTGGGTGGTAGTATGTTAATGATTGTTGTACCTGTAAATACTAACCACGCTTCTTTGTTGATAGAGTGACTGTACGTCCAACTGTTTGGGAAGCCGTACAGTTTACCATTGCCTACGTATGGATCCTGGAGCAGTGCTATGTCTATGTTATTATCTCTCATGTATGTGGCCGCTAGTGTTGTTGCTGCTCTACTGTTATGTAGATTGATCTGTAGTATCCGCATTTTATTTCTTGTTTGTTTGTGTAAGTTCTTCCATTAAGTTCTGGTTACAGTTTTCTTGTTCTTATGGGTTTCTGAGTGTGTGCTAATTGTAATCACTGAAAGGAAAGGTTAGTCCTTTTTTCATTTAGTCTTTTAGAATAGAATTTAAAAAAATAGAATTTAGCATTAGTCTTTGTTTTACTAACCTTTCTTATTTCTCCTTGTTTCTTCTGCGTACCTAAAACCTATGGAAGAGTGTTTCTTGTTTGTGTAAATTTGTGTTTTTGTGTTCATGTTCTATGTCATGGTGTGTATTTGTTGTGACAAATGTTATACCTATAATAGCTGCATGTTGTGTCGTATGCTGGATGGTCCGTGTTATATCTTGTTCCATGCTCGTGGTTTGATTGTGCACAATTGATGCATGTGTGTCTGTCTGTATGTCTGAGTTGGCAATCTTGAGTCCTATGCCGTCCACTACATTTTCCACAAAAGTCTCTGTTCTTAGCGGTATGAAAACCGAAGTTGATGAATTTTTGTTTGGCCAAAAAGAAGGCCGACCTACGTGTTGTTTCAACTATCACGTGCTGCAAATCTGTGTTTGTTCTGTGACTTCTTAACTCTGTAATTGTTATTGGAAACTGTGTTTGGTTTGTGTTTAATCCTTTGTGTAGTCTATTAATAATTACCGTGTCGTCGACCTGTGTGGGAACATTGAAAAGTATTATTCTTTGTGTAGGTGTTTCCTCGATGTTCATTTTGTTTTCCTCAAGTGTGTTTTGTAGTGCTGTCTTTTGTTCTGTGTCTTTGCATGTAATGATGACTTTGTTGCGTTTAACTTGTACTTTTTGTATGGTTGTACTGGTGTCTGAATCTTTTGTAATGTGGTGAGAATTTTCTTTGGTGGTGTTGTCTTTGTGGTTTTAATTGCAATTGTGGTGTGCTGTGGTGTGTACTTCACACTGTCTGCATAGGTTCCCCTAGATGCAGTAGTATTGTTTACCTTTGCAGTCGGCATTGGTGTGTGTATAAGCTCTACCTTCTGATGTACCTGTGTGACTTTTGTTTCTATGTTTTCTATCTTATCGTAGAGCTGTTCTACCCGGTGTACAACATGTTCCTCGTAGCTTCTAATTTGTTCTTGACCCTCTCTTGTGTCCTTAACTCTTAGTAAACTTCTTCCTATAGTGGGGGCGAGAGGGCTTCGAGGAGATTGGGCTCCTATCCGGGTTTTCAATTCATTCAATGTGTCATTGTGTATATCTGCAATGCGTCTAGTAGCTCATCTGCAGTGTCTCTGAGTGACTGCTTCAGGTGATATTTATTACCTGATCTGTAGTGTATTATCCGTGTGAGTTTCCCTAATATGTCTTTGAGGCTATCTGCTGTTTGTGGTCTTAACAGTAGGTGTTCAGGTATCTCAATGGCCTCTTTACTGTCATTTAGTGTCTGTAGAGTATCTGTGTTATCTGTTTGTGTTTCTGTGTTGATGGATGTGTTCTGTTGTGCCATGTTGTTTCTTGTAAATTGGATTCTGTGTCTAGATATAGTATTACAAAGATATACAATAATCAAAAGTGATAATAACAATTAAGTATTATTATGAAAAACAAAAGATTGGAAACAAAAAGAAACTGTACTTTTAATAAATACCAATAAATGGTCAGTAAAGTGACCCAGACATCTCTGCTCTCTTTATTTTATTGCACTGTCAGCGATTAGCTCATTTTATTCTTTAGTGAATACTAATTGGAAAAGGCAAATCTTTAAACAAGGTGGTTTGATTATAGAGCAACCGCTGTGTAACCAATAGCTAGCAAATGTCAGTTATAGCTAGAGTTACTGTTTGTCTCTTTGTGTGTTATGCGATCAGTTAACTTTAGCGTTATTATTTGTATTAGTTAATGCGTTTATTAAATAAATTTTTATTTATTTAATTTTTTGAAAGGAGTGTTGATTCATTTGAGTCTACTTATTAGCGCGCGAGTATTTCTGAGAAGTAGAATAGTTAAGTGTATCTATGTAGTTAATTCATAGATAGAATTTTCAGGGCATATTGGATGATGCGAGCAATGTGTGGTCTGGCGTTATCCTGCTGATAAAGGGCATTGGGCCCCCCTTGCAGGTAAGGGAATGTCACCGGCCGCAGCACATCATCCACGTAACGTTGGCCTGTCATAGTGCCATGAATACGAATTAGAAGTGACCTGGAATTATATGGATTGGCGCCCTAAACCATAATGCCAATTTGATGCGCTGTAGAATGTTCCACATTTGCTGAAAATTCGACCTGTCTCCACGTCGACGCCACATTCTTACGCGGTGACAATCACTGAAGAAACAAAAGCGTGACTCATCTAAGAAGACAATCCTGTGCTACTCCGTAGTCCACATCGCTGTAATCCGCACTATTCCAGACATTGGCGTCTATGTTATACTTTTAATTGCAGGCTTCTATCAACCAATCAAGGGCAAGTGGTTTTGCTCGGTGTGGGAGCATCTAGGTTATCTTGCACATGTTGCGGAATTTCGGTAGACGTGTTTTGCGGGGGAGCCACCACCTCCTGTCGGACGTGTCGATCCACGCGTGCTGACGTCATTTTGTCTTCACCGGACCCTGAAAATGTTCCGAAGTTCATTGTTTGACCATCTTCATCACAGCCGGTACATTGTGGACGAATCCAGGTGCATAACGTGGTAAAGTACTTTAACCCTGAAATTTGAATGATTTTCTGGCCACTCTTTGTTGATGTTGCATTATCAATGTCGGACAGTGTATCTACTTCTCTCTAAGAAAATGTGTTAACCACCCAAGACGTATATATAGACCCTTTTTAAATACGTTTTTTTGTAATGCGTTGCATTTAGTAAAACGTGATCCATGACTTTGGAATACAATAGAATGCCATTGATATTGATTTACGATGGACCTATTTCAAAGAAGAAGGGGCGATTTTGAGAGGAGAATATTTCTTGGAACGACGAAGCTGCTGCTAGTTCCAGACATTCCAGTTATTGTTTTGAGTAGATCGTAACTTTTTAATCGTTAGCTTCCATTTTCATTACAGTGTGTTACAAAAGCATTTTTTTTATTGTTGGCTTATGTGTCCAACCGTGTTTCAGAATATATCACACTACCTATAAGTTGTAACAATTTTTTCATTATACTCTTTGTGTTTTCGTTTTTTTGTCTAGTTTTTATTTTATGTTTTGTAAAAGTAAACAATTAGAATGGAAAGCGTTTCTCATCTTTTCCTCCAACACAATGCATAACCGTGATCACGTCCATGAAAACGGATGACACTGGAGAGCGAATCTCCTAAGTTTTCTTCCACAGGTAAGGGATTTCTAGAATCCCTTGAATTCAGTCAAAGTTACATGTCATAGTGCAACTCAAAACTCTTATAGATTCAATTGTAACGCATAACCGCGATCGTATAACCGCATAACCGTGATCACGTCCAAGAAAACCGGTGACACTGGAGAGCGAATCTCCTAAGTTTTCCTCCACAGGTAAGGGATTCCTAGAATCCCTTGAACTCAGTCAAAGTTACATGTCTTAGTGCAACTCAAAACTCTTATAGATTCAATTGTAACGCATAACCGCGATCGTATAACCGCATAACCGTGATCACATCCATGAAAACCGATGACACAATTGCAAATCAAAACTCTTATAGATTCAATTGTAATGTAGAAGGCACCATGAGTTGACTTTCTGCGGCATGTCTTATTAAGACGTTTTTATGGGCAGTGGTACCTAGTAGTTAGGGCATCGGTCTTTCGTCCAGCAGGACGGGGATCAATTTCCAATACCGCCAAAGATCCATCAAATACATGCGATGTACGTATTCGTTAAATCTGTGGAATTGAAAGTCAAGTTGTCAGTCATTAAGAAGTTGTCATGGGTGTAATGATCTGAAGAAAATTTCTCCCCCTTCAGATCAATGTCAAAACTGAGAGAGTGGAACCTCTGGTGGTGCCATCTATTGGAGAGTTATGATAAAAGTCATACTTTCACCTTGGCGGTGCTCTAATTAAACAAAATACGTATCCTACTGACTTAAATTCGCATAGCCAAAGCATAGCGAGCTTGGTTTGTCCAAGTGTCATAAATAACAACAACAGACATTTTTTTTTGTACAATGTCTTGGGAAGTAGATGTAATTATTGCTGGCTACATAGAAAATATGTTCCTTATATTGGTTTATTGTCACTTTTACCTAATAAAAGCATGTAGTTCTTTTTCATCGATTAACATTTATACTGTGCATAATTGCTTCAATAATTTTGACTTTAATATTTTGGAGCTTTTGTGTTGCATTTTCGATGGTTTTAATTCAATTTTATACCATATTTACAATATTTTTTGTAATCACCCGAGTAAAAAATCATTCATAAATAATTTAACAAATAAATATTACTAACCCATTTTAGAATAAATACAAAGAACTAATTGAACCAATTATAGAAGTATTGCAAATTGGGACATTAAATTAGATCGATTTTATAACTTTTAATAAAAATCGTGCTTAACACATTTATAAGGAATGTGTATAAAATTTGATGAAGGACGAGCTCGATTGCTATTTTATGCTTTAAGGATCTGTTTTTCCTTCAAATAAATATTGACTACAACTTTCCTCTTTTGTCCAAAACAATGAAAAAAACCTCTTGAAGTCATTAAGTTTATCTCACCATTTAATAAATAATTCTTTTTTTTTTGGGAAGAAAGACAGATATTCTTGTTAAAAAAGAAATATAGATTTATATCATCGGTTCATCAGATGAAACCTAAGCATTTTTTTATGAATAATACAGTAATTCACCCTATAACACGATGTATTAGTTCCGTGTTATAGAAAAACGCGTAATACGAGCTTTCTCGTAAAACGCACTCATATCACCTTGTATTCCTTAAAGAGGGTCTAAATCGGATATTAAGGCAAGACTTTGTTATGAACGAAATGTGTAAGTTCTATTAAAAAAAAATTAAGAATATTTAAAATAAAAATAAAACCTTAAAAATAATAAATAAAAAACTAATAAAGGGTTTATTTCAACTAACTAGTAACTAAAAAAGAGGACATTTCAAATAAATCAAATATAATTCCAAAAACAGTTTTATTACATATTTACTCGCTGTAGGAGCTATCTGAAATAACGTTTCATTGTGACATCTTTCTTTTTTAGCAGAGAATGTTCAAAGGTCAATAATATAAATTAATTTCATTTTATAAGGACACAATGTGCAAACGTACGTGAAATTGAATTGGAACTGTACAAATCATTATAAATTTAGCAGCACAAAAATGTGTTGTTGTTGCTTATGACACTTGGACAAGCCAAGCTCGCTGCGCCTTTGGCAGTGCAAATTAAGTCAACAGAGAGCGTCTTTCGTTTGGATCAGAGCACCACAAAGGTGAAGGTACGACTTTTGCTTTCAAATTCTCCGATAGATGGCACCACCAGTGTATCTACTCCCTCAATTTTGGCATTGATTTGAAGGGGGAGTAAATTTCTCCAGACCATTGCACCCATGGTAACTGCTCAACGACCGACCCCAGGACTTTCGATTCCGCAGATTTAACTCGGTGGGTCTTTGGCGGCAATGGGAATCGAACCCCACCCTTCCGGATGGAATGCCGATACCCTAACCACAAGGCTACCACTACCCCTGCACCCCCATATGAGGTGGGAAATTAACGCGTTATATGGGGGGAAACACGTGCTGTACGAGAGACATGAAATCGCGTAATATGAAACACTATGAGAGTACCGTGTCATAGGGGGGATTACTTTATTAAGTAGTGCTAGTTGGTAAAATTAAGAGGGTCAAATAATATAGCTGTGGATTGTAAAGTTTATAATTTTATAACAAGTCTCAAAAAGATCACATGTTCGCTATTAATGAATGAGTTAATTAGTTACCGCGCAAATCAGCATTAATCGTCTGCGCAGGCAATTGGCAGAAACAAAGCCATTACATAAGACGTGCTAATATCCGTAAAGCTCCGCTTTTTTCCTGAATAATCAGTATTTAACGTTATCTTGGAAAAAAGAACATATTTTACACATATTTTGTCATTTTATATTAAAATTGTTTTTCTATTCAGTGGGATTCGAACGATTGTTACTAATGATGGGATGCTTGATTATCACAAATAAATACTTAGTAAGTTTTATTTCTTGAAACTCTAAAATATCCATAATTTAATGGTAAATATGTATTTCATTCATTGAGACAATTTCCGAGTGGTATATTAAAAATGACACGACAGTCAGTCAAAATAATTTGAATTATTTTGATTGTGTTTCATTCAAGATAAAACTGGGGAAATAAGCAAAAGATCTCATTTAATGTTTCTAGAAGCTCCAGCTCTTTATTGGAAGCATTAAATAAATTTTATAAATTAACTTCTCTGTTTCTCGAATTAAAAAACAAATTTAAATCTATATATATATATATATATATATATATATATATATATATATATTACTTATAATTTATAATATACATAAATTAATTATTCATAATGAGAACAGCATCTCCTGAAACATAATATTCCAGTAAGATTAGGCTTAGGAAACCCAAACAGTAATTGTAGCTACAGAGTTTCCTGATCGTTTTTTCTTCAGTCGTGAAGAGTAAAAGGGGTGGAGGAAGTAACGACTTGTGGTGTTGTCTCAAGGTGCCTTCGATTTTTACAGAATTCTATAAAAATCCGATACATTTACTATGGTTTTAACTCTTATATGAATAAATTTAGTTATATATTTTCCTACTTTTTAAATTTCATCTTTGAAAATATTACATAATATAAAAATACTAGGACAATAAAAATTAATAAGTTTGATTTTACGTATATTTATAGACAAAATACATAATATATATTCGTATAGTTTTAAAAATCTTTTCACTAACACTCTATTTGATACAATTTTCGATCTATTAATGTTTTACTTTCATGAATATGGCTTCGCAATAGGCATAGATTATAGGAAAAATTGATGAACATTTTGCATCTATAATAATTATATTTATAATGGAGACAAATCATGCTTTCAGCTAAATGGAATACCTTATAAGGACAAAAATTCTCTTCACTAATATATTCTTATACTGCCAGAAGTTAAATATTTGAGTGCTGACGAGTGAAACAGTTTTCATAGGGGCTCATAAATTTTCACAGTGAAATCGCATCTTGAGACCTGTATATCTGTAGAAGTGTGACCATTTCTTCATTAAAATATCTTTATGTGTTTGATTCTGTAAGTACTGCTTAAAATCTTCATATTCCGGTATGATCATTTTTATTTAAAAAAAAACTTTGAATTGCTACAATTATTTTTTGTATTATATAAATTTATATTTAAACCTAACTTATAAGAAAATAGACGAAGTATTTCTGAATATAATTGAGTAAATTTGAGTAGCATTTAATGTTGAATACCAGTACATAAATATTTATGATAATTTGCCGTGTCCTTTTTTTAACAACAGCAACAAGATTGTTGCTTATTTACCTGTGCAAGTTTTAAAAAGATTAAACCATTTAACAATCCCTCCTTTTGTTTACAACTTTTGAAGATTCACGGGCTCATGGATTGGAGTAGACTTCAGCTAGATCATGAAGAACTAACAACAAAATTGTTTTAATTTTGAAGCAAGGACCAATTAGAAGGCCTCCAATACTTGATCTGCTATCCCCAGAGGTATGATTTCACTTGGAGAGGATATTACGACCACTTTCAGTTTTAACGTACCTCAACAGCCCTTACTGAACCCGCCGGATCTTCTTTTAAGTCGGGATTCGAACTCACTACCTTCCGAAAATGAGAACGAAGCCCTAACTAATCAGGCCACCGCGTCTTAACATTAATCATTAAGTTGTTTCATTAGAAAGAATAACGAATTGTAGTCACTGCACTCTAAAAAAGCACTAATTTTACAGCAAAATGTGCTGGCGTTTTGGGCGCCAGTACAATATGCTGTAAATTTTACAGCATATTCGTAAATTTTTTTTGAAATGTTCAGTCAAATTTATAATAATTCATATATATCAAAGTTAGCTAACAATTTGCATAATAAACATCCAGAAAAGTTTACATTACCTTATATTTGGTGATTAAATTTCAATAGAAATTCAACTAAAGAAAAAATTATTCTCAAAATATCACCAACTTCACTAAATGAAAACAAGTACAAGTAAATGTCGTATCCACAGTCACAGGAACAAAAGAAACTTTTATCACACGAATTCAATGCGCATGCCCAATAGCAAACGATTTTCAGTGGCTGAATTTTACCGTAAAATTTACTGTAATCATTAGTGTTCTTATGACAGCTATTTAAATAACAGTGATTCTTACTGTATTTCTTCCGTTTTTTTACAGTGTGGGTGTAAATTCAAGCCCTTTTGTTCGATTTGAAAAGTTCTTAAATATGTGATCTATGTGATTTGGAAGATAATTATTGTCAAAATTAAATCAATATTTTTATTGGTCACGTAATATATTTTGTATCGTATTCTACGACACATTTGGTACACATTCACACAATTTTTTAGCGCTTTATACTTCCAAGGTTGTTGTTGTAGCAGCAGCATGCTTCCCTGTACTAGCCCTGAGTTGGGCTCTACTAGTTAGATAGAACCAGCCGGGTGGAGTCTTCGTGATTTTGAAGCAAGGACCAATAAGGAAAACTTCAATACTTGATCTGCCACCTCCGAGATATCATTTCACTTGGAGGACATTGCAACCACTCTCAGTTTTAACGTACCTCAACAGCCATTAGTGAACCCGACGGATCTTCTTTCAAGTCGGGATTCGAACTCACTACCTTCCGATAATGAGAACGAAGCCCTAACTAACCAGGCCACCGCAGCCCTTTACTTCCAAGGTAAAAATATTCACAAATACCTCACACTATTTACAATACAATAGTATTACTAGAGGCATCATCGAAACTTTATAACTAGTTAATGAGGCAATAATAAACTTTTATGAGATTTAGTACCATTCTCGAACCATCCGACAAATGCTTTTGTATGACAGAACCAACTGAATCAGCAGATTGTAATCTGTTATACTTTAAATATTCTACAGTTTATCACCTACAGCAAATGTTAAATGTTCAATAGGATACCATTCATGCATACGTAATCTTAACTATCTGCTTGTAGACAATGCAGTCCTTTGGTATTGCGAATAATGCAATATTACATTAAAGGACACAGTTAAAGCATGAGGGAGTTACTAGTACTTATTGAAAATCTCTATCTCTCTCTGTCCCAGTTATTTGCTCTTTTTTATACTCTTCTACTTAAATTTAATTATATTGGTTGCATATTTTTGTTATAAACTACTTATATCGTCTGCTATGACCATCATCAAGATAATTAATTTGTATTTTTACCAAGGTTACTTGGAGTATTAAGATAATCTATTTTCACAATTTTATTGCAATATGTAATTCATGTCATCTCCCATAGTGAAAATTTTGTAAATGTTTTGTTGTTCATGTTATATTTCTGTCAAATTATTAATTTCAAAAATTCGAGACCTATTGAAATTCAATTTTGTTATCAAATTTCGTGACAATTCTGTCAAACCAAATGTATTACGCGATGGAGCCATACCTGATAACCTAATGTACAAACCAGGTGTTCCATTGCGTATGTCTAGGTCTATGTATGACAGAACCTTTTGTTAAAATATAAACTATATTCTAAAGACTAATATAAAGAACAAAACTTTTAAAAATATTTTACAACGTTTCTTCAATATCAAAGTGATTTTACTTAAAAAAAAATGCTTCATACTTCACAGAAATGTTAATAAATGTAACAACAGTCAGGGAGCTCCAGTGGCTCAGAAGCTTCACGCCGCTTCCCGTAAGCTCAGCAAAGTGAAGCATCATTTGCCGCGGGCAGTGGTTGGGAGGGTGACCACGGTGTGCTCTCCTTCACTGGGTTGCTGGAGCTCCGTGGGTTGAGGACGTGTCCACGTTAATCTGTGACGTCCAAAGTCCTTCCGCTGGTGTGGCGTGGATGTGGAGAGGAGGGTGCCAGCTCAAGTGTGGCCTCATTACCTGACCGTGGTTCAAAATTACGAGGCACCTTAAAAAGAGCAAAGTCGTGCTTTCACCTTCGTGGTGCTCTGATCCAAACGGAAGACGCTCCTATTGACTTAATTCGCACTGCCAAAGGCAAAAGCGACCTTGGCTTGTCCAAGTGTCATAGGAAAACAACAACAGTCAGGAGAATTGGTCAAGCCACATGAAAAAAATGTTATGTTATTCCCTACTTATGTAAGAAAAGGGAAGAGAATGTACCCATTATTTACTTCCCAATTTCTCCAATCTTCTTTCTCTCAATGCAGTGAAGGATGTCCTTGCTGAAAGGAAAAGCTTCAGATCGTGCACGTCGGTAGCCAAGCGGTCGGATAATGGTTGGCAATTAGCAGATCAGACGCCCATGACGACTTCCTCTGTCTGATATTTGGAAATAGCCATGAAGTGATTCATTTCAGAGCATTTTGCAGAAATCCAAAATTTCTAGAAATTTGCCGCTTATCTACGGTTTGAAGGACCAACTGGAGTAGATTTGTTCGTAAAAGAAGGAATTCATAAGTAATGATATGGTAGCTATCAATGTCATGTGAGTAAGAATGTGACGTCATCAACACGAAAAATTCTCATCGTATCATTAGAAAATGATATCAAGGACAACAAGCTATCACGATTCCGATTACTAAAATGGGAGGAAACTCGTTCTCGGGCCAATTTTGCTCGTAGCTGGTGATGTTAAGTTTTTGATATAGATCATTCAGAAAGTTTTGTTAGTTTTTTTTTTCCTTCTGATAAACTGACTCGAAGCCATTTTGCAATATTTTAGAAGTTTTTCTAATGTTTTATATTTTTTTAAAAAGTACAAAATAATTTGAGCAAGAAATTTATCAAAGCATTTGAATAACAAAACTTAAAGAAAATTTTAAATTTTTTTCCTTTAACATTGATTTTGGCTTCATTTATAAATCAATATTCTTAAAATAAATCGTTTAAAATTTAAAAATAACACGGAAGATACTAATTATTCCATTTATATATCAATGGAAGTTGCTTTATATTTGGGATTAAATGTTACTTTTATTATTTGACATCCCTGAAACGTGATAAATATCTGTAATACTATGAATATTCTATATGCTTTTAACTATACGTTTATAAAAACAACTGTTGTTTAAGAAGTTGTTCTTGAAGCAGGAAGTTTAAGAGTATTTTAGGGCTCTGTGAAGAGATTTTTAGAATATAAAGGCTCCAAGGTCTTTCGTGAAGGGGTTGTAAATGCATAGAATAGCAGAATGTAAAAATTTATCAAATGTTTGGAATTTTCAAATGGGTATTGATTGAATTTATTCAAATTTTCACTTGTATTCTCATATAAAATAGTTTCGTTTTCTTTGAACATGCATGTATTTTTTTCCAGTAGAAATAATTCAAGAAGAGAATTATCTGAATCAAGATATGGAAAAGGATTGAAGATAGATGCATAAATGATGTCACTTGTTGCAATATGAACTGACAGTCAGAAATTGCATAATTTAGTGAAACCTTGATGACATCAAGATTTACGAAGAGTTATATTTCCGTTTTTCATTTCGCGACGTCCATATTAGAACCTTTGGTTGAGAAAGTCCCATCGAAGCTGAAATATCACATTTATCATATATATGTTATAACGTAATCTAATATTAACGTCAAAGGACAAATAAATCAGAAATATTTCAATGAGATCATCACAAAAAAAGTTTACTAAATTACATTTTGATTCAATTTCATGTAAAAAATGAATTATTTTGTCAATCTAAAAAGAAATGCTTTAAGGATTCCAATATCTACCACTTGAATTATTTTTCATGCTTCCACTTTTTCTACACAATGGGCCACTCACTTGCCTCGAAGCACCCACCTGGGCAAACATGCATGCAGAAGAAAGCGGAACGTGCATCTCTCATTGTTCAACAGGGACTGTAATCGAAGCTGTGACCTTCCGCTCTAAAGACTGCTATTCTACTACTGTGCCTGGTATTCTGGGGGTCTTCTCCTTGGTCCCTGCTTCAAAATCACGAAGACTCCACATGGCTGCTTCTGTCTAACTGGTAGAGCCCAACTAGCTCATCTCAGGGATAGGTACAGTGAAGCATGCTGGTGCATCAAACTCTCTGCATGGTAAATTTTTAAAAAATGCACCATTTATTATAATTCTTTCACTCAGTATCCCAAAATGACAGTTGAATACTGAGAGCTGTGACATTCACTTCATAGTTCTTCAATACCCAAACTAGGTATGGATGATAGTAGTGGCTTGAATTCCTCGTTAAACTGCAGATCCTGAGAATTCACTATCTGCAAAATTATGTTATTATAAATGTATTAGCGCTGCTCATTTGTAATTATATATATATATATATATATATATATATAAGATAAAACATGAAGAATATTGAAACCAGAAATATAAAATTGGAAAAATACTAAAATATATGATGCAAAAGACAAGAAGAAGGCCTAAGAACCACGTCTTCATCAGGAGGGAGATGGTCAGCTATGCAAAATGAACACTTTTAGTATTTTTCCAATTTTATATTTCTGGTTTCAATATTCTTCATGTTTTATCTTATATATATAAGAAAATCTTTCTTTAGCTGCTTTTGCGCTGGCTAGATTTCCTATAATGTATTGTAGTTCCTACATTATATTTTCAGCATTGTATTTATTACTTCAAATATATATTATATATTCTATCTGTTTATATATATATATATATATATATATATATATATATATATATATATGCATGTGTGTATGTGTGTGTATATTGTATATAAAGAAATGCTTTATTTTAAAATGGCCAAGCATTATACAAAGAACTAAAGGTTACAAAAAAGTGAACTACAGCAAGTAGACCTAAGTTATGTGTCTAATGAGCTATTTTACTTCCCAATATCTCTCTTTCTCCGTTGAGTAGCAAAGAATTTCACAAAGGGACAGATGGTCCCTGTCCATTACTTCTCCAGAACCGCAGAGTGGACAAGTAGGAGCAGAGAGAATGCCCAAGTCCTTCAAATGAGAAGCGAGGCACTCATGTCCTGTTGTTAGATGAACGGTGGCAACCAGAATAAGAGAAGGACCTAAATTACTCCATTGTTTTTGAACTGTACGAATCTGTAGGTCTCGTGAGGCATTCGAAGCAAATAGATGCCTTAGAAACAGTTTAATGCTTCAATACGAGAGGGGCGTGGAAGGATATTGAAGAAGGCCAACATCTTTCTTTGCAAGGATTCTGCTTGCTCATTGCATCATAAGCCACAATGGTCGGGCAGCCACTGGAAAACAATCAGCAATTTTAAAGAAATGTAAAAAAAAAACTAGAAATATACCCTCGTTCTTAAAACAAGTCAATTGCAAATCACAATAAACCGAAATCTAAATCTTCATTTTCACACAAAAATTCAAAATCCATGGACAATATGTAATTATTAATTATATATTGGAAAAAATCAACCTATTTCTAAGAAATTTTATTCAGTCATTTCTAATTTTAGTCTCGCTTTCATATTTTTTCTAAAAGAAATACTTATTTTTTCTGAGATTTATATAAAAAGAGTGAAAATATGTTATATAACATATTTTTACTCTTATATGAAATAACAAAAGTATTATACGCTACGAGTATAAATATACAATATATTGAAAATGAAAAATTTAAACATCAAATTTTTAACTACTTTGAAGAATATATTATTGATCATAGAATGATAAAAATGAGGATTGCGTAAGTTGTCTGAAGAAGAATTATTTTATCTCTGTGTAGTGTTAATAATTAGTTATGGATTTAGAAGTTGTTTCAAAGATATTGGAAAAATCTAAAAATTTAAAACAGAAACCTTACTTTTATCCTTTTTAATCAAATATGAACTTTTTGTTAAATTTTGAAATTACATTTTACCAAAACTGGTGCTGAGTCATAAAAACTGACCTCTAATTTTACTTAAATTGGAATCTTCCTCTATTTGTTTCGATGAATAACTAGTGTTGATTACAGAGACTTTTTTTTACACTAAAGAACTATGCAGTTCTTTAATGTAAAAATATATTATATTAAACTAATGCATTAAAGAACTGTGTACTATAACACCTGTATACCGCAAAACATTACAAAAGGGATAAAAAAAAGTCAATGTCAGGGGAAAAGTTTTAAGAAATAGTAATCATAAGAACGATAAAAATACAAATAAAAAAGTTTTAAAGTATTTCATGCAAATATTTTAGACAGGATAAGACCTCAAAATTGACTTAGGCATGTCTTAAAAAAAGGGTGGCCATGACATGGAATTTGCTTCATGAAGATCTTCCCCTTCATGACAATAGTTTTGACCGTCAAGAAACGAATGCGTGAAATTTTCAGAGTCAGACCCATAAATACCGCTATTAGGCAGGTGAAAACAAAATAAATTTTTAAATTACCCCGTCCATTCAAAAACTGAGTTAAAACCAGAATAAAAATTGTTGAGTTAAAGTTTGTGATGAATAATGTTGGAAAGAACATTTAAGTCTACTTAGTACTGATTTTAACGATTATCATTTTCTTTTTGTTACTGTTCTTTGTTTGAAAATGATTTTTTTTGTTTAGTATAACTGTATACATTATTTTCCAGCTTTAAGCGTTATTAAGACATTGGTCTTTGGTGGATTAAAAATTTTTAAGCAAATGTAATTTTCTATTTTAGAGGGTTATTATATATTGATATTGAAATAAATAATATTAATTTACAATTTTTAAAATAAATTGTATAAATTTACAATAAAATAAAGTATGTTATATAATATATGAATAGTAATTTTATTTATTACGGTTTAATTTTTTTAATTTTAATGCATCTTTAGTTTAAAAAATCTTTACATTTAAGCATGAAGCTAAAACTGTTTCAAGAGTCAAATTGTAACAGTTATATTATTTCTCCCTATGGCACAAAAAAAAACACGCGTCATTATGTTTCGTCACACATTATCTACTTACACAAAATCATTGAGGCGTAAATTCTTTTTATGAATGACTCGGCTCAGGATCATTATGGTAACTGTAATTTATGTATTCTCCACAAATGTTTTCTTAGAAATGCACATTTAGAAAGAACATATTTTACATTTACTGGAAATATTTATTGGCAAATATGCCGCTTTCCACTTCCAATTGCTATATGAGTATTTAAAGAGTTCTTGGCTTGAAAAAAAATTTGCCGAAAGAGTTCCTTTTCTTAAAAAAATACCACAATTATGAATGACAAAATATTACATTGAAAAATGAAACCAAGTTCAACCCCTCATTTCTTCTGCGTTTAAATTTAAAAGTTATTAGTTAAACTTAAATCACATAAATTTAAAAATTGATTTATTGAATATATTCAGGGTTAAGATTATTAAATATCATTTCAGAGGCTTTTCATTTTGCGATATCTTATGCTTTTATGCCCATCATTTTCCTCGGGAAAGATTCCAGAGATGTTTAATGGGGATGGATGGTGTGCCTGACGCATAATATGATGTACTGAATGTTCTATCCAACCTCAACGTATAATATGATGTACTGAATATGCTCCTTCCAGCCTCAACGCATAATATGATATACTGTATGCTCCTTCCAACCTCATTCAATACATACTCAATGAAATAGAGCCATGATTGTTGTGAGGCTCCTTTAAAGAAAAATCTTCCTCGTGTTAATGAGTGACCCGATGATCATAGTAAGATGGTTATTTTTAATCTCTAGTCGGCAGTAACTGTCCTCAAATAAACTGTTTAAACTTGAACAAAAGTAGCATTGAAGTAGTTAAACATTCTTCAGTGATGAGTTAAACAGCATTCTTTTCCTTCCACAAATGAAATGGTTATAATTATACATGCGGCATACATGTTTCTTGCAGCTTCTGTTCTCCATTTTTACCAGACTAATTCAACTATAAATATTATTAAATTAATTACATAATATATTGAAATATTTTGACTGTTCAATCTTGTGTTGCTGGTCAGTATTTATGGTATTTTCTCTTGATAACAACCTGAGATCAAAGATATTTCTATCATTTCAAGGTATATAATCAATTAATTTATTATTCTTTTATTGTCTGCATTAGACTTACCATTCTTCGAGGAATCGAAACGCAATATATCCGACAGATAGCGTGTTTCAAGTCATTTATTGGTTTTTGTAAGCACTTTAATGTCAGTTGTTCTTGAACATTTCATAAATAACGCTATTACACTGCCTTTGAAGACTTTGAACATATCAGTCAATCACTCCACTTCCAAAGGATGTTAAATATCACCATTTAATATCGCTTTCATTGTGATAAGCAATGAGATTACCATTTTTTGTTGAAATTACCTGTATTGGATAATAAAAAGTTGGATCTCATTTGCTTAAAATGTTCAGACTCTGATTCGGTTAGTTTTTAGATGAGACTAGAAGAGAAACGCAGATAAATAAAATTTTCCACACACACACAATTAGTTACATTTGCTGAGATTTTATGATATATTGATTATTTCTGAGAAAATTCACACCTACTGGTTATGATGAAAGCTTTTGTTCATATTATTCTATGCATTGGTTAGTGGTTTTGATTTTTCACATTTGAAAATAGTTATGAAAAAATTCATAAATTATTCATGAAAAGGAAATTGTTTTATATTCTATTTCAGAATAATAAATAAATACTTTCTTTAAATTTTTTAATTAAAAAAGTGTTTTAGCTATAAAAATTCCTGAAGTTTTCTTTATGAAAAGATAATACATAAAATAAACTTGAAATGTGCGTTTATTGTATCAATATTATTCATTTTGTATTTCATTTTTCACGAATTCATTTTCTCTTTTTAGTTTGAATTACTTTTTCATCTCTTAAAACCACGCGCGCGTGTAATTTGTATTTCCCAACTGCTTAGTATATTTGTATAAGCTTTTGAATTGATTTTATTACCTTTTCTTTTATTTTTCTTAAAATTTTAAATCGTGATATAAATTCTGTTATGAACTTGTCTGCTACTATACTTGTAATTTCCTTTACAATTACAAAAAGCTATCATACAAAAACATAATTCTTCGAAATTGTCAATTGTAAATTTGGAAAAAAAATTAGCTATTTAACAAGAATTCAATAAATATTGTCATGAAAATATTTAGAAAGAAAGTTTCATAACCATAACCTTCAGGTAAAACGATTTAAAAACTGTGATAAAAATAAAAACGTTGTAGAACATGTCCCACTTCCAATGTAAAATACCAATTTCAACGGTGGGGAGAGTAAAAAAGTAAAAGACGTCGACCTTGGATATCCGAAGCATTTTGGGGAATGGTCACTGTGTGATGCGTGATCACGTCGATAAACTGAAACAGCAAGGCTACTTCTTAACTGTTAACTGCCTATCCGACAACCGTCGCCTGCGATGCGGAACACGGACAGAAAGTTCTTTTACCAGCATTAAAATCATTTGACGACAGAGATTAATAAACTGTATTAATATTTGATTTCAGATAATGTATTTAGAAACAACAGAGCAGTAAAAAATGTGGTAAAAAGGATAAAATTAACAGTCTTAATATTTCAGAAATGATCGAAAATATTTGTTTATTATATGCCTCTAACAGACATACATTGTTTCATAGTTAATTTAACTAATAGTAACCAATTTAAATATTTTCAAAATCAGCATATCTATCGATTGTGTATCGCGATTAAAATACAAGAATATTTTTACTAAAATGAGCAAAATGCATTCTGAATGAGTAATATAACAATTGCATATTAAATTAATCATTAAAATTCTCATTTATGTCTACTTCATATGATAGTTTCACGAATACTTTTAAAAGGTATTAAAAAATACTATTTGCAAAAAATACTTTAAATTGTATTAAAAATGCTATAAAATATATTTGGAATAAGTAATTAATGTATAATTGTACACATTAAAGTATTCCTTCATATTTTTAATATTTTTTAACCTATTTTATACAGTGCCAATAATTATCGATACAAATTAAATTTTAAATAAATAATGAAACTTTGTGATTTTCTATTTGTTTACTGTTTATTTACTATAAATAATGCCTTAATTCTTTATTATGTTTTTCTCAAAAATTTCCATACATAAGTACTCTTTCTATAGTATTTTATTGGAACTTGTTAAACTAATTTTTACTGAAATAAAAATTAGTTTCATTTAATTTTAAATTACTTAAATGTTTAAGTACACAATATTAATTATAACAAAATTGTTTATAAATTTTCAGGGGAATCACTGTTAATATTAAAAAAGATTACTGGTTATCAAAATAATTAAACAGAAAAACTCAATAATTATGCCAATTAACTTATATTTATCAATCTAAACAGATAGAGTTTTCAATAACTGATAAATTATTGAATATTCTAATCTAATAAATGTATATAAAATTATTTTTTGCCTCTTTATATTACCTGTTCACGTTTTAATATACCGAAAAGGATCCCTTTCCGCTGCTAGGATAATAGGGAAGCTTTTAACGACATGCGTATATATATATATATATATATATATATATATATATATATATATATATATATATATATATATATATATATATATATATATATATATATATGTATATATATATATATATATATATATATATATATGCGTGTGTGTGTATAATCTTAGGATTCTAGTTCTTGAAATTCATTTTAAAGGAATAATGATCATTCATATTATTATATCTCATTTGAATACTTTTTATTATGAAGTTCTTATATTTACTCAGCTAAAAAAAAGAAATATTGTCAGTTATTTTTTTTTTTTTGAAATTTCTAGAGATTAACCTGGTAAAACTAACAGTAAAGATGGTCACATGTGTTTTTAACGTGAAAGCCTTCCTAATATTTATTAAGAATTATCACAAGCTCAAGTAAAAACTCTTACCAATTGGAAACAATCATGTTGTTGTTGCACCAGCATGCTTCCATGTACTTAGCCTTGAATTGCGTTCTACCAGTTACACGAAACAAGCATGTAGTCAAACCTTATATTTGAGAATAATAATATTGATCGGGGAGTCAAGTAAGATTTGAATTAACTCCTTGTTGGTCAACTTTTGAGTTACCCCGTATTTGGTGAATACGGACAATGATAGATCTTTCTGTTATAAAGTGAATGAATTCGTGAAACCTCTCTGATTATCTTCTTTCTATTTTCAGACCCTAATGCTCACTATTCAAGGATGGTTTTTAAAAGAAAGATTTTTATCCAAAGCATTTACTAATATCTGTAACAGCTCATACCTATGTTAGAAACGGTGCCGAAACTTGCAAGAATCTATTGAAAACACTCTTACTCTACTTAATTTAAAGAAACCCAGATAAATTAAATAAAGAATTAAGGACTCTTTCAGACTGGTGTGAGATAAGTGAGATGGAGATTGATATTCAAAAAATAAGTATACTGGAACTTTATTCTAAATTGCCAATCAAATAAAGTGGATAGACATACTAAACTTAACGTGTCACATAACACCAAGAAATTATGACAACAGCCGATGTAGAAGAATAAAATTTCCGACTGGTCCTATTCAAAGAACCCAGACTTTAATGGGAAAATTCGATATTTTTACTCATACCGAAATTTTCCCATATCAGTTTGATGATTGTTTAGAGAGTAGAGTCACTTGATTCAACTAATGCAAAAGAAGCTAATAAGTGAAGTAAAGTTGAAAGCTTTTGCCCTAGAGACTATACACACTAAATAACCCTGTGAGAACTGATTGCATATGTATAAGGCGGATCCTATCTTTCTCAAGAGATAAAGGCAGACGCTGGTGTCTTCTTTGCTTGGCTTGTTGCACATTATTCTTCCCTTGCTACCTTTACCACACCATTTGATGGAGAAATAAAGTCTATCAGGGTGGACACTCAACCACTGATTTCTAGGAGTGAAAGTTATGATAAGACTGTTATCTTGTTAGACTTTAAGTCTTGCAATTCAGGTATCATTTCTTAGAAACCAACTGATTCACAGAGAACCACTATAATTTCCACTTAAGCATATTGCAATCACTAAATAAAAATGTTATTCTGCAGTGGGTTTCGGCGCACTGCGGAATATATGGAAACGAAGTGGCTAATTTTTTGGCAATAAAGGGAGCTGGATTACTGCGTATTCCATGGAATCCTTTCCCATATTCTACTGCAGTGCGAGTTATTAAAGCATTTATGTATAATGACTTCCAAACTAGGCAGGCAAATCAAATCAAAAAAAATTCTGGGAAAACGCTCTGAAAAATCATGTCGATTTGCTACTTCAGATTTTCGTATACAGACAGGCTATTATTGCCTTACAGGTCATTCATTCCGAATCAAAATTATGTAGTCCACTAACTGTGTACTATGAAAAAGTGGCACTATTATGTTTGCACTTCATTTCAAATCTTGAAGTCTTTGGAAATTTATTTGAACGAACAGGCAAGAGAGAAAATTCTGGATTTCACTTCTATTTGATTGTGTAAACTCTTTTCATGTATTCTTTTCAGTATTCCAATGTTCAACTGTTATTGTTCCTTCAATGATTTTGTGCAGTGTGTGCTTCACACGCTGATCAAGTGTCACTATTGAATATAAATAACTGAAAACAATCTATTCACAATTCTTATAAATACGAGGGTTACTCTGAAATTTTTGAGATACGCGCAGACGAGAATTTACAAAATAAAAATAAAGGTTTAATTTTAAAGTACAAAGTATTTTTACACAGAAGATGATTTTTTACTGACTTACTTCAACTTTTTTTGCGTGGAATAAATTTTAAACAGAAGAGAAAATGGAGTTGACGCGAGAACATTTTCACGCTATGATTTTCTACGATTTCAAAGCAGGATTAAATCAAGAAGAATGCGTTCAACGTTTGCAATTAGCATTTGGAGATGAATATCCAGCTCGTGCTACTACTGTATTCAGATGGTTTAGAGAATTTAGAAGAGGTCGCAATTTTCTTCAGGATGAAGATCACACAAGAAGGCCGCCGTCGGCAGTAATCTCGGATAATGTGTCTGCCATACGAAAAATGTTAATGGATGATAATCGCTGTACCTATCAAATGATACAGAAGGAACTTAACATTGGATCCGCAGCCATACACAAAATCATTCATGAAGAATTACATATGAAAAAAGTAGTTTGCCGTTGGGTTCCCCATAATCTAACTGAGCATCAAAAAGAGGAGCGTGTCAGAATCAGTACAAAAACTCTTAATATGCTGAATGATGGTGGCCACCGCATCATTTCTAAGATTGTAACAGGTGATGAAACGTACATACCGTTTTTTGACGTTCCAACACGTCAAGAAAGCAAAGTATGGGTCTTTGAAGATGATCCCACGCCGACAATGGTGAAAAAACAACGCGCACTGAAAAAAGTGATGTATGCCGTTTTCTTCAGAAGTACGGGATTGGTCAAAGCCATCAAGTTGGAAGGACAGAAGACAGTAACAGCAAACTGGTATACCACTAAATGTCTTCCAGAAATTCTACAAGAACTGAATGTTAGGGGACTAATGCTTCACCATGACAATGCATCTTCACATACAGCTGGATTAACAGTTGAGTTTCTTAAACAAAAACAAATTAAATTGATCGAACATCCACCGTATTCACCTGATCTAGCTATGTGCGACTTTTGGTTATTCTTTAATCTAAAAAAGAACGTGGACGTCGTTTTCATTCAGAATAAGAGATTGATGTCGCTATAAATGCATTTTTTTCATCTATTCGAAGAAATGAATGGCTTTAGTCATTTAATTTGTGGAAAATTCGTCTACAAAAGTGCTTTGATGCTGGAAGAGACTACTTTGAAAACACCTAAAATTTTGTAAGTATAACTTTAAAAACCTAGTTGTATCTCAAAAATTTCAGAGTGACCCTCGTATTTTCAATAATTATTATTTTATTTTCATTTTTCATTTCATTTATTATCATAAAAAGTCTTGCGAATGTACCTCAGTATAAACTGCCAAAATTGGCAGGCATAAGATAAGAAAAAAATTATCTGTCGTTGAAAGTCAAATAAATTCAAATATTTACAAAATTTTAAAACATTCATAAATTGTAAAAATGTAAATTCGATGAAGTGCATGAAAACATTTACAACATATGAGTCTTGAGCAATACTTTCATTTCACCACCAGAGGCAAGAAGTGAAACCACCCTTGAATAAGCAGCGAGTTATGAGACTTTAATTATGTTCAATTCAACCTCAGAAAGCCAATCCTATGAATTTGTGATTGTGATCAAGAGTCAAAATCTCCCCGGACATTCTTTCTTAACGTCAAAAAAGAAATCTTGTCAAATGAATAATACCTTTGAGCAGTGCCGGATTAAAACTCGTTGATCTTTCCGCCTTTCTTCGTCTTTAGGCTGGCTCCTGATTCTCAAACCGGTGTAAGAAAACCCTTATAGCATTTTTTCTGTCATATTTCATATTTTAATGAATATTTTTTTGTCTTATTTGGCATAAAAAAGAGGGAAATAGATTAAATAAAAAAGTGCATATCATTTGTACTTTAATGAAATTCGACTTGTGGGTCTTCAATACAATAATTTCCCCTGTAATGGTGCTAAACTTAAGTTTCAGCAACAAATGGGGTCTCTACACAGTGGCAGACTATTAAGTCAATGTATCATTTCCATATTGCAGTTTTTTTAGCTTGAGAAAGGATTGTTTTGTCGTATAGCTCAAAAACATTATTTATAGTAATATACTCAAATCAATGCTTATATTAAGCCTTTGACCGCATTCGACGTATCAGAACGTCATGCATTAATTTGACCAAAGTCGCACATGACGTTCTGATACGTCGTTGAAAATGAGACAATATTTAACATGTTCATTCTTGTTTATTTCAAAGTAACAATGATAGTGGTGATGATAGTGAGATAAAACCAAGATGCAAAAGACGTACAAGATACTTATCAAGCAGTGATAGTGAATCTTCTCCTGAGAAATTAGATCAATGGATTTGGGAAGAAAAAGACAATGTACCTAATGTAAAACGGTTTCGTGAAGTGCCTGGAATAAATCCTTTGTGTCTGCGAAGGCTAGGTGCTAATCCTAAGCCTTTGGATGTTTTGAATGAAGTCCTAAATGAAGATTTTTGGAATAGCATAGTGGAAGAGACAAATAGATATGCCAGAACAAGTGACAGAAATAAGGTTTTGGATAAAAAGAAACAAAAGGTGGGAGCCAATAAATTATAATAATTGCATAAAATATGCTGTTCTTACAAATTACTGTACCCCAAAAAATTAAATGTGCTCCAAACGCAAAAAATTATTCGAATAAATGTGCTAAAAAGGTTAAGAAATACATTAGAACTTAAATTATCCAAATCATTTAGGACTAGATCTCATTCGGATAATCAAAAATTCGGTTAATAGGAGGTTTTTTCGAAAAAAGGGTCCATTTTAATTCATAATTGTGTATTGAAAATGGGAGAAAAAACTACATATTTTTATGTAAAAAGAGTTTATTTAAAAAAAGACAACATTTTTACATGTTAAGATACTTATAATGGAAGGTAATGGTGCATATATGTAAAGTGCTGTAAATGAAATTACTTGCTGAATGTATTCACCAAAGTAAGTTGTTTCATTTTTTTCTTCCGTTTTCTGGCAGCCAAGTCGCGCATCCGCTTGACTGTGAGAATTTGCAGGTGGTCACACTCGGGCTGACACTCCATCCACTTCAGCGCCAGGAAATTCTTTACTAGCTGATCGTTCCGTGTCTTCTTCAACTTGGACATTAAGCTCATCATCTTCATCGACATTCTCAGTAAGTCGACCATCATTTGTAGCTTGAAATCTGGGGACTGACTCGTAATCCGTTCTCCCATATCCTCAACATTAACTTCTGAACATTCAGGAATTTTAAAAAGAATGTTTCTGAATTTCTCAAGTGACAAGTTTCGCTCTTTCTCTTCCATTCTCATCTTCTCTCTTTTCTTACCTTTCCTTTTCTGGAGCTTTTACCTTTTTCACATTTTAAGACTCTTTTTCAGTCTAATTTATTTTTCTGAAAGTATTCGAATAATCACTGACTCGGATAGTGAAAGTTTGAATAATTGGAGTTATACCGTAATTCCATTTGTATCCTGTATTATTAAGTATTATTGTGCCAGAAATTGAGAATTGCTTATTTAAGAAAAATTACAGGATTTATTTTATGAATTTCTGCTATTGTATAATGAAAAAAAAAGATTTTGATAGATCTTATTGTTATGAATCAATTCATCAAAGGCACTTTCATATGCAGAAATATTTCTTCGGAACTCATGAATTTTTTGGCATCTATACTTCAACCAAATGCAAAAATTTTTAATTTCAATAAAGGTTTACATTTTTCTTCCCTGATTTATGTTTTTCAAATGTTTCTAAATGTTTCAGAAAATTTAAATATTTATTCTAATGCTATTAATTTAATTTCTTTTAAATTTTTTGTCATTTAATATTTCAAATCTTTATAATTTTTTTAAATAAATAGAGTTTTTTTAAAAAAATCTTGATTTTCTCAGTAAAATAACTTTAAAATTATACTTTGCTATCAAATACTCACATCTATCTTTTATTTACTCAATATTCATTTTCGATATAACCAAAAGAAAAATGTTTCTTCAAATTTTAAAACAATTTTCTCTCAAAATTAGAAACGAGCGAAAGAATGTAATCCATTCATACAAAAACAGAATCTTAATGATTTGCGAGCAACATTTTATAAAATGCACATTTGGGTACTATTTGGACAAGTTTTTTGAATAACAAGCACTTTTTTAGGCAAAAGATAAAAATATATGAAAGTAACTTAAAAATGTTTAGTTTAAAATTTAACTTAATTATAAGTTTTTCATAAAATGTTTCTTGTCTTGCCTGGATAAATATTGATAGCCTTATGGTTAAACATGGGACTTCTGTACAGAAGCGCTGGGTTCGATTCCCAATATCACCAAAGACCCAACGAGTACATGCGATATAAGTGCTCGTTCAATCTGTGGAATTGAAACTCCTGTGGTCGGTCTTTGAGCAATTACCATGGGTGTATGATCTGGAGAAAGTTTCCTCCCCCCTCCAGATCAATGTCAAAATTGAGGAAATGGATCCTCTGGTGGTGCCATCTATTGGAGGAGTTTTAGAGCAAAGTCGTACTTTAACCTTTGTGGTGCTCTTCTTAAACGAAAGACTGACCCTACTGACTTAAATTCGAATAGCCATCGGCAGAGAGAGTTTGTCTTGTCCAAATGTTATAAATAACAACAATAAAACAACAGATATGGGGTTTGCTGCGTTGTAATATCCTCAAGGTATAGAATTTTACAGAATTTTAGTCTGCATATTTAATCACATTCCGATCTCAATATTCTACTTCAGTTATTGAACTTCATAATTTTCTTTTTCATGCTCTTGTTAAGTACCTTGTAAGGCATCGAAATATGATTTTGGTGATAACTGAGAAGTTTCTAACCTATGTGCAGCTATATATCTGGCTTATTATCTAATCTGAATCCGTTTGTAATGTTGACTTACAATGTGTTGAATTACAATTATCCAATTCGCTCTCTTTTGCTGAGATAATTCATCCAATGAAATTTCTAACTTTTTTACTTGTATCTTGCATAGAGCTACAATTTTAAGACTCAAATGAGTGTTACAAATATTACCGTCATTCTGCTTTGATAATTTTTTTATATAATAACGCTTTGAAGTAATCTCTGTCACTTTGAGAATTTTATTTTATAAATTTATTGCATCGGTGACTAATATTATGCCTTTTTTCCTCAAGTTTTTCTTAGTTATCATAACTTCTGAGGAACTAAAATGGAAAGAAATACGTATAATCATTTAAATAGAAGAGTAATTGATCAAGACGCTGCTAATTTTCCTATGCTCCCAAAAATGCTTTTGCTAAAAAAGTATATTCCTCATAATTATAAAAATTAAATTATGTGGTTGGGACCTGTGAAACATTGGAATAAATAACAATTTTACAATAGTTATTATTTGCATGAAAAATCTGTACATGAGCACCATTAATAATGAATTTCCATACAAATGTTAATCTGTTAACAAAGTATGACTCTATTTTTATACAAACTGTCTAACAGAGTATAACATACCGTGTTTGGATTTAATGAAATTTATGCACCGTATACTTCATCGTAAAACGAATTTTAACAAAAAAAAATATTGAAATTTTTGGGTGTGTACTGTAAACCGGGGAAAAAAAGATTCAAAAAACAAAGAAAAGATGAAAATTATTTATGCATGCTCCTAAATACTGTTTATTCAAAAGAATTGACACGCCTTAAGAATTAAATTCTTCATAATTGGATGATATGAAATTTTCTCGTATTATATCTTCATACACATCATCGCATTCGGTTTTGTCTTTTTTATCAGTATTATTCAATCTATAAACATTTGATTCTCTCTAGAATGTTGGATATTCTACAATTTTTGAATGTTTTTTGGATTACGTCTATTTTAATTTCATTCCATGCTTTCACTATCGATTGATAGAATATTTCCAGACTGGCATGATACACTTGACCTCCACGTCTTTTGCTTTCTAACATCTACGTATTTAATTGTCGTATTAACTTTCTTTTGAATGATTTATAGTTATAAAAACCTTAAGGCTATAGTAAGAGCATCAATCTACTTGGAATAATTGAAATGTCTGAGTATTTTCTTTCTTTTTATCCGTTCAATAGAATTTGAACATATTTCAACTTTAAAAACTTTCTGTATTTTGTAAAACACCAGGACACTTTTGGAAAACATTTCTAATTCATAATTTTACACCATTAAATGGAATAAAAACATCAAAAGACACATGAAAATGTCAAGAATATGATTAAAAAACTCCCGTGAGAAACTAAATTTGGACAAAAACGTGTTTTTAAAAATTATTTACAGGTTTTGATTTAGTATATTGTTCAAAAGCAGAAAAACTATGCTATGATGTGTGATTTTTCGTGATCTGTTTTGATGAGAACAGCTTTTGTGTGTTTGTGTGTGTGTGTCATTTACACACTAATTATTTTGCATCATATTAAATAATACTGGAATTCTTTTTTGTTTCCAATAAGTAATAGTAAATAATGCTTTTTATTTTGCTAATTGACTGACGCAGATCTGGGAACTTTCAAAAGCATGTTTTCAAATTTTGAAAAATGTTTAAATTTATTTAGTAAAATTAATTTATTCTGTGCCATAAAAAGTGACTACACCAACTGAAAGTTGATTTATAAACTTTACATTTATTTTCATTTTTCTTCCGCACTATAAGTTAATTTTATGAAATAAAATTTTTTTACTTGCAATTAATTGATTTTGGAGATTGTCTAGATGTTTCCTAGGCACAGGAAAGATGTTATTCTTAGGCATATTAATTATAGTGTTTTCAAATATTTCAAATCTCTTATTGAGTGCCCACTTATATCAAATAGTCTTACCGAAGCACATTTTTCAGTTGTTTTCCGCAAATGAATTTGGTTTTGTGTTTAAAATCAGCCGCGTGTCGTCAGAAATCATATTTAATAATGAAAAACACTATAGAGCAATATTATTCCAATTAAAACAAGTATGATTTATCAAACTTTTGGATCTTTTTTTTTAAATCTAGTTTAAAATAATCGTACAAAAAAATTGCATAATTTTTGATTCTGTAGATTCATTTTGATGGGAGATGTTTTTTCACCAAATTCTGCCAAGCTTTTGTCGAAAATCCTGAATCACATTTTTGTGGGTACATGCATTGAATACAATTTGCGATAACTTGGTGGAGAACGATGTTACTCTCGTTCCCAGAAGAAGTGGGTTCCTCACTTGAAACAGTCGACATTCGTTATCCTCAGAGATCCTATGTAAACCAAAAGCACACTAGCACTTGTTATACCTCCAATTTTCTCAAGCTGTTTCTCCCTATTTTATTATCTCTCCAGTATAGTGAAGTATGTTATGCAAAGCAAAGTGCAACGTAGAGTCTTTTGAAAAAACTGTCAATTGAATATAATCATAAAAATTACTTGACTTTAGATTGCACCTAGAACTCTCAGTCATAAGAAATTTCTGGGAAATCTTCTTCTTAACTGGCGTTACAGTCCCATGCAGGCCTTAGCCTCCAATACAACCTCCTTCCACTTTTCCCGCTTCAGAGCCAAATTTTTCCAATTCTTTATCTTCATGGTCTCCAGGTCCTTTTCCACATTGTCAATCCATGTTTCTCTGGGTCTCCCCTTCTTCTTGCTATTGAATAATTTACCCTTTGTTATCCTTTTTATGATATTTTTTTCATCTCTGCGGTGTACGTGGCCAAGCCACCGTATTCTTTGTGCTTTAATGAATCTCACTATGTCTTTGTTTCTCACTAGGTGCATTAATTCTTTATTATTTCTTCTGATCCATACACCATTTTCAAGCCTTGGTCCATAGATCTTCCTTAAAATTTTACGTTCAAAAATTCTTATATATTCCGAGTCCCTTACATTCAATGTCCATGTTTCTCCGGCATATGTAACGATTGGTCTAATGAGGGTTTTATAGATTTGCAGTTTTGTTTTTCGTGATATCAATCTATTATTGAATAACTTTTTATTTGCGTAGAAAGCTCTATTACCAGCTTGCACTCTCTCGCATATTTCATTTTGTAAGCTGTTGTTGTTGCAAATAAAAATTCCAAGATACTTGAATTGTGAACTGGGGAAATGCTTTTCAATTACCTAACTGATAATAAATCTACTTATTTTTCTTAACGTTTAACTCACATATTCATATCATTCTCTCTCTCTCTATCATATCTTTATTCAGAATATCGTTTTTAAAAAATAGAGAAAAATTCTTCGGATGCAAGTGTGTCTAGAATTTTGGTTATCAGAAATTGACCCCTAGATGAATGTTTCACAATCACCTAACCTGAAATAACTTTATTAAATTCCTTTAACATCCCCCACACAAACATATCTCATTCCCCTTATCATAAGTTTATTCAGAATATCATTTCTAAAAAATTGGAAGAAAAATTCTTCGAATGAATAACTTTGATTGTATCTAGAATTCCTGGTCATCAGAAATTGGCATCTGGAGAAATGCTTCAGTATCATCAAACCTATAATGACCTTACTTATTCTCTTTTTAATATTTCTCCCACATGTATAATATTATCTTTATCATATGTTTTTTCAGTATATTATTTTTTAAAAATTGGAAAAATTATTCTAATGATTAACTTAAATGAAAGAAACATGTGGGTTGGATATCCAGATTTTTCAAAAAGAAAAAATGTTGCATAATTTAAAAATACATATTTAAGAATAAAAAAGGGCAATCTCAAATTATAACTGTGAGCTATTTGCTGGGTATACGTTATCTTTTTAATTCAATAGAGTTCCTACATGCATTTCGTTCATGTTTTATTATTTTTTATATTAATCGTAATTTTTTATGAATTATCTTTCAATTCTTATATATTTCAAAAGAGGATTTTGGATGAACTGTGTTTAAAGTTTGATAAAAATCATGTTACAAAGTATGCGAAAATGAAACGAAGTAAATGCATGTATAAAAAATTTTCTTTGGTAAATTAGAAATGAGTTTGGTTTAAAATATAAAAAAATGATCCTAAAAAGCACCGAAATCTTTTCAAATGATCAAGTATATTATTAGCCTTATTAATGTAACTAATCTGAAAACAATTTTTTTCAAGTAGCAGCATTTTAGTATTTTATAGTCATTTTCAAAAAAATAAGAAATACTTTCGTATTGAAAACAGCCTACATGTTTATGTGTTGAAGACAATAAAAATACAATATTTAAAAAACTGCTTATAATAATAAGCAAAAAAATATTGATAAGTATCGTACTTACCAAAATATATTTTCCTCTTCCATTCCGTCAAAACGGTTTCATTTTGGTTTGATTCGTATGTTTATCTCTTTGCAACCATTTTTTTTTTTTTTGCTTTCTGGAACTAATCAAATTAGAATCTGGAGTTTCAAAGGGATTCTAGATCACAGTAAACATCCATGTGCGAAGTAGGAATCGAACAGGAGAAAATAGAAACCAAAGATCACAATGCAAACCATTCAAATGTGAGTTCAATAAAGCAATTTAGGTCAATTTTCCACGAAAATTTACCGAATTATTAATACAAATATTAATAATTTCCCAAATTTAAAATAGTTAATTTTTTAAAGTAGTTGTTTATTGTTTTATATCATGCCATAACTTATATAATTTATGATATTGATATAATTATATAATGCAATTGAGAGTATTTGGAATGAAATATCTATGAATTCAATATGTTTTATATATATATATATATATATATATATATATATATATATATATATATATATATATATATATATATATATATATATATAAATATATATATATATATATATATATATATATATATATATATATCATATATATATATATATATATATATGAAGAAATTAAATCCAGAGATCAGCATAATTTGTCAGATTCTTGTAAATAAAGTATTAGTATTCTGTTTAGAGTAAATAGGATCAAAATATTTTTTAGCCTTTTAAACTTCAACTTTTCTATAAATTTTTAAATAATGTTAGAATTCACACATTGGCCTTAATGATTGATAACTTATTGTCTTCAAATATTGTGCATACACTGAGAAAAACGTTTGCATCATGGCATGAATTGATATCTCAATTACATATGCATTCTCTTGCAGATTATCACTTTTATAAATCATACAAGAAAATATCTCTACGAATTTAAAAGCATTTCTTATATTTGTTTTATAATGCATCAGACAAATTTGAAATACTCAGATTTTGGACTAAAATTTGTTCAATTTAGGAGTATTCTACGTTAAAAATAGCGTTTCTAAAGATTGGCAAGATTCTTGGTGATTTGACAACCTTTATCAAGATTCTTGACTGCTTGGCGAAAAATAAATACTTTTGGAAAAATTAATCAACGAAGCTCTAGGACCAATATTAAGAAAGATAACACAGAACTTTCAGGAAACCTGGAGAAAATCTTAGTATATCACGCAAGTCAGGTATAAATACTTCAGCCCAGCATAGAAAAGTGTGTGAACATAATCTGTCTCGAATGCTATTCTAGAGCACAGAAGCGTTTTCTGTCTGAAGTATCAGTCTTCTGTGTTTGGAAGCGGTTTCTTGTCGTATTAGATGAATTGGAGCTTTGCAGCTGGGGCTTCTGCAGCTGGAATTTTCTGTATTTGTTGGAAATGCTACGAATAAAAATCTTGAGATTTTTAAGAGATTGTTTTATTGATTCTCAATCAATACCAACTCCGAAATGCGGTGTAATATCTTAAAATGTGAAATAGCTATACAAACATAATTTTACCTTCGATTAGCATATTTTGTTAAGATGTTAACAGATGGTATTTATATAACCTTTCTTAAACCTTTTTATATTGGAATTCATATAATTGATTCATTGGCTTAAAGACATCTTCGAATGGATTTTTAGTTCTTATTTCACTGTTTTATACTGTTTTTTTTACTATTTATATTTTTTTTCAGTTAATTTGTTAATTTTGTTACTGTTAATTTTTAGTCTTCCTTGAAAAAACTGCTTTAGTTTCTTTCGACTTTTACTGATATAGAGAATGAGAAACAGTACAGTTTTTAACCATTTATAAAGATGAGCATTAAGAACAGAAAACGACCTATGTTCCATAACTAATTTAAAATGTCTTTTTTATGCAAATTACGACACATAGCGTAATATAGACAGAAAAAATAAGCAGAAAATATTTCTGATAGTTAAAAACACAGATTATTAAAGAAATTGGAACAGAAATTTTCCTTCTGTATATCCCAAATTTCTAAATCTTTCGATGAGGGTTATACCATCAAGAAAAGAGTATATTTTAGGTGTGCTTAACAGATTCAAGTATAGTTAATAATATACATTAATATCTAAATGTATTTGTTTTCTGGTATTACGGATGCGTTATGACGATTCATTTCCAAGAAGTTCTAACAAGTGACATATAGAGAAGGGAATAATCAATTATGAGCATATCGATAGTATCTGGTTTCGATAGAGTCTTACTTTCCTCAGATATATGAAACGGAACTCTATTATAGTGCAAGATATTCACAACAGATTTTACTCAGTCATATTACTTTCTTGAATATTCTTCTGGTAGTAACAAATTCTCTGTTGTTTTTACAGTTACTGATATTTAGGACCACTGTTAATGTTGAATCGTAATTTGCAGATATTAAACTACAACATCTAATTTCATGGAATGGATTCAGAGGAACAATGTAGTCCTCCTCAACAATGCTGTGTTCTTGATGAAGTGTCCATTTATAGATCTACTATTTATTTTTAATACACTATTGAGATTCTGTTACGGATCATGAAAACTGGATTGCAGTCACTTTTAAGTACCTCAAACGTTATCAATTTCTGTAACTTTTTTTTTTTTTACAAGGAATTGCATCTCTGTTCTTCATCGTTGTTAGTAAGCAATGCTGTCAACAAACAGTACGGATACATAATATATAGAAGCCAGGTCCTTTTCCACAGCTTTTTCAAAATCTTAACTGTGATTATAAGGAAGAAAATTCAACTCGGTGTGTTGTTGTTGTGGCTTATCCTTCCTGATTGAGAGTAACATCAAACCAGGTCCATGAGCCCGAACGCTTTCAAACAATGGGGCACAGCCTCAAGGCTCGAGAACAGCTGTCCTTTATTTAAAGCAGTGCAAGCCAACATATGGGTAGGAACAGCTTGAGTCGCATTGCATTTTGAACATAGGGTATAAACCTTGTGACCCGTCACGTGACTTTGTACACGAGTGTATACACTTCGAAATCTCACGAGAGTTGTTTGATCGCACTTGTTGCTAACCCCAATCAGAACAGCACCAGGGCGATATTTCGCATACGATTCATGCTCTCTCCCCAAGGAGAACAGATATCTTCTCTGATCCGGGTTGCAATCTCTGATAAAGTAAGACATCCACCACGAGCAAATTCAACTCTGTTTAAATGGTTTGTCCCTTATCGTCTATTAAAGAGTTAAGCCACAAATTTAACTGAAATTATTTTATAATTCCCTTTTAATTTTTATATTTATACCACATTTTAATAATCATTACACTTATTTTTATTCAACGAATATTTTATATCTTTGCTCCTATCAATATTAGAGTCAACTGTTTTTACTTGAAATATAGTATTATGCTCCTATGATTGATTTTAAGGAATTACACGATAATTTGTATATATTTGGAAGCTTATTTACTGAACAGACAACAAAATAAATTTCGTAAAATTAAGTTTGAAACTGTTTAATCGATGTTAGAATTTACTCGACGTGACTTAGCATGTCTAAAAAAACAATAGATAATTTTTATAGATTTGCTTTTTTTATCTCATCCAATGTGCAATTGTCGAAAAATCATGAATTCAAAATGCTTAACTCATGCATTCATTTCCTCCATTCATTCATTCATACAACTATTACATACATTATTTCATTCATATATTTTACCATATAATTTTTATCACTTAAGTACTTGATTAAAATAATTTATAATTATTGCTTAAGAAACTTAAAACTTTTGAAAAGTATAATCATAATTGATGAATGTAAAACATTCCCATTCAAAACGTAAGCAATTAATAGTTCACAGAAAGTAAAAAAAATGTTGCTTGAATAAATAGCTAATAAGTTATTGATCAAAAGTTTAGCTTAAAATGATTTAAAGTGATAACATAACACATTATAACACAAAGCGATAACATACACTAAAATGAAATTTTTCAACAAAAAATATTTTTAAATGTAAAAGATAGGAAATAACGATGCTAATTTTTTTTCTAGTCTTATTCAACAATATATTATATATTAAATTCAAGGCAAAATTATTACTAATCTGATTAAATTAATGCGTCATTTCTCATTTTGTTGAAGTATAAAAACGCCTAATATTTAAAAGAAAACTTCAACCGGTTCTAACTTACGTGTTTTCACTCAATAATAATTAATAATTATTCAAATAACATTCAAAAACTAAGTTTCAGAGAGAAGTTTAATATATATATTCAGGTATAACGTTAAGTGTTGATTATAATAGTATAGTATATGAAAAATTTAATATTAAGTATACAAGTTATATACAATATAAATGACTTGACTAAAAATGATAAAGGTCAAATATAAATATTTAATGTAAAATTAATACTTCGTTTTATAACTATTTGAAGAAAAACTTCCTAAATAAAACATTGCAAACAATTAATAATTTATTAAAAATTAATGGTGTTATTGTATATTTTATTGTTTTAAAGATTAAAAATTAACGTAAAAATTTTTAATTGAAAAATACACGGAAGATATGCTAATTTCAAACAGAGGACGTATTTCATTGTTAAAAAATAAAAATAAGGAACAAGATTTCAATATTTTTCGCACTAGCAATTTCTCTCATATTCCTTCAATGATAAAAACATATTAACCACAACCACAATTTGCTGCTTTTTCTTAGAAATGTACGCGAGTTTTGTATAGAATTCTACTATAAGCTCTGCTTTTCCTTGTTTCGAAAAACAATGAAAGTTATTTCTTAGTATAATTTTTCTAGAAAATTGAGTAATATTTGTTAACATACCCCTTACGCATACGAATAAGAAATGAAGCATTATAATTCATTCCTAAATGCATAATGGAAAGGTGTAAATAACATTTTCTTGATAAAATCTTCCTTAAATGAACTAGAAAATTTTGTTAACTTTCTATACCTATAGGAACAAAAATTAGCACTGCTTTATATTCAAAATAAAATATAAAGCAGTGCTAATTTTTGTTCCTTCTATGAATATAATAGTAAGTCCATTTTTAATACATCAATGCATTGAAAACGTTTTGCTCACAGCTTTATTGATGAAAACAGCACTAAGATCTCTTATTTTTTATAATTTAACATATTAAATAAAGTTGCCTCAGACATATATTCATAAATCATCTATTTTTGCAATCACTTGACGAAATCTTTTAGATTTATTTTATAGTTTTTTAGTAATTAGCTTGTAATAATATAATCAATACACACAAATATTAAGAAAAAATAATGTTAAATAGTTTTGTTTCCTAATATTAATATAGATTCACGTTATAATATCTTATAAGATATAATACTTGTTGAATAATAGGATTTTGAACAAATGATGAACTAAAACTTATAAAGCAAATTAGAAATAATTTACCAAGGTAAATTAAAAGATTAGATTTCATTTTTTCCTAATGTTAACTTTTCTTTCTGAAGGAGAATTTTAATATTTTTGTGTTATGAATTATTCATATGTATAATACTTATTACATAAAAAACTGGTTCGATTAGAATATTTATGTTTTATGGAAATGTTTTTCTCTTTTGATATGAACCCTTCTTAAGATTTTAGAATCTTTTAAAATACCAAAGAAGATAACAGCATCAATTAATGCAATATTAACTCACACACATTTCAAAGCTATTTTACTTGTTGCACACGTTTAATGTCTTAGGGGTTGTATGCATATAATTAAATAATCTTCTCCACAATCAAAATACGCAAAAGGAATTTTAAATAAGAAGCACATTTGAAGATCTTATATCATTAAGAGGTAAATGTATTGAATTACCGCCAGAGTTTTTTTTTAAACTTCCAAGGTAACTGGTAAAAAATAAAATATAATAAAATGTATATTCTTCTTGGGAATGATTTGATCTTTAAGATTTTACTATATTTTGAGGCAATAATGTCTTGTCTAGTGGTCAGCGTGCCTGACTGCGGATAAGGAGGTCCTGGGTTCGAATCCCGGTTCGGGCATGGATGTACTTTCTCTCGCTGTCTATCCTGTCTTTGTCCTTTCCTTGTATGAATGAGGTGTGAATGGTTGCCTACCCTATAAACGGGTACCTATGGCATGTGTGTAGAGCAAAGTCGCACTTTCACCTTCATGGTGCTCTGATTAAAACGAAAGACGCTCCCAATTGACTTAAATTCGCAAAGCCAAAGCATAGCGAGCTTGGCTTGTCCAAGTGTCATAAGTAACAACAACAACAAGGATAAAGCTAGCAAAGAAATGCCAGTTTACCTTAAAATCTAGAGTAATTTGATCATCCTGCAGAAGCTTATTATACAGTCATTAAAATAACTTCTGTATGTAATTTTTGCATAAAATGTATTTAGGCTTTTACATGTATATAAAAGAAAATTTAAAATGAACTCATATTTCTGGCTTTAAAATTGAGAAATGTTTTGAATTAACGTATAGTTTATTTTGTAATAATTATCCTAATAATATTAATGAAAATTTTTAAACAAATGTGTATTTTTTTTCAATGTTACTAACACAAGTATTTACTTATTACGTGACATTAAAAATAATAAAAATTCAAAGCGCTAAATTAAATTGTTATTTTAAAATATGTCATCATTTACAAATGGTTAATACACTACTGGCCATTAAAATTGCTACACCAAGAAGGAATGCAAATAACAGAACGATATTTATTGGACACATACATTATAGTGCAAAGAACAAGTGATTAGATTTACAGGAAATTAGGATGTATAGATCTTGAGAAATCAGTACCCAGAGCAGCCACCTCTGGCTGCAATAACAGCATTTATCCGCCTAGGCATGGAGTCAAACAGAGATTGTATGGCATGTACGGGGATCTCAGTCCATGCAGCTTCAACACTATGCCACAGTTCATCGACAGTAGTGGATGGTGAGTGATGGCGTGCCAATCGCTCGGCAACCATTGACTACACGTTCTCAATTGGTGACAGATCAGGAGAACGTGCTGGCCAGAGTAACAGCCGAACCTGTTCTGTATCAAGGAAGTTCAGAACAGTACGGGCAACATGCGGTCGTGCGTTATCCTGTTGAAACAAAGCATTAGGGAGGTCTCAAAGATAGGGCAGAGCCGCGGGCCTTAACACATCGGAAATGTAACGGTTGATTTTCAAAGTGCCGGTAATGCGAACAAGAGGTGATCGAGACGTGTATCCAATGGCACCCCATACCATCACTCCAGTACATGGACCAGTATGGCGATGTCCAATGCAAGCTGGCAATGCGCGTTCTCCACGATGCCTCCAAACACGGATGCGGCCATCATGGTCCTGTATACAGAACCGAGATTCATCTGTAAAGATGACGTGATGCCATTCCCGCGTCCAGGTTTGTCGCTGATCACACCATTGAAGGCGCTCCTGTCTGTGACGCAGCAACAATAGTAGCCGAAGCCATGGTCGCCGTGCAGACAATCCATGCTGCTGCAAACGTCGTCGAACTGTTCGAACAGAAACTTGCTGTCCTTGCAAATGACTCCGTTTCTCGACTCAGGGTTCGTGACGTGGCTGTATGATCCCTTGTGACCATGCGGATAAGATGTCTGTCTTCTCTGCTGTTAGTGATGGGGGTCGCTGATATCCTGCATGACGTTCCGTATGATTGTCCTGAACCCATCGATTCCATATTCTGCTAACAGTCATGGTTTCTCGACCGACGCCAGCACCAATATTGCGGTACGATAAACCGCAATCCCGGTAGGCTATAATCCTTCCTCGATCAAAGTGAGACACGTGCTGATAGGCATTTCTTCTTCTTACACGAGGCATTACAACAACTTTCTTTGCCGAAAGCAACGTTGAAACGGAAATTGAGTATGAGAAAACTGCTGTCAAATCTCTGATTTTATACACATTGTAGACGTCGCTATTGTCGCTTGCTTTGTATGAATGCGCTGAAAATCTAATCATTTGCATATCACAACAAGTTCTACCTGTCATGCAAATTTTACGTGTGTGGCGTTCCGCTTTCCTGGTGTAGCAATTTTAATGCCCAGTAGTGTAGTTTGAATAATCTTATTTTTTTAATTCTCAGTCATTAAAAGGAGATTGATCAATCTTAGAGAATTTGAAGTTTTAAGCAAATTCTGATTCCAGTTTTTATTTGTTTACAATTATAGTATGTAAACTTAAATATTTTTTTCCAATGGCGGGCACACTTGAGTGACGAACCCTAACGGAGGCGAGTATCGTTACCCGTGCCATACCACCACAAACCCGTTTATAGGGCGGGCCACATTCATACAACGTTACAGAAGGACAGAAAGAACAGAGAAGGAAAGAAACATCCATGCCCGAACCGGGATTCGAACCCGGGACCAATAGCTCAGGAGTCAAGAACGCTAACCACTCAGCCAATCGGTCGGCAAACTTAAATATTTAATGTTCTAATTCTCTGTAGTACATATAAAACGATTTATTTTTGCTTTTTTCAATGAAAGCTTTTCATTATCTGATGAGTTTGCACTTCAAAAATAGAGATTTTTAACATTAAGTTTTGCAAATTTCTTTTTTTCATTGCTAATAATTAATTCTAAAAAATTAAACTTTAATATTTGTTATAAATAAAAAATTATCTGAAGTGGAATTTTAATTTAATTGAAAATGTTTTAATCAATGTAAATATCTCGGGAAAATGAAGAAATTGGAAGATTTCGCTCAATAATCCATAATGTAATTGATATATTTATTACCAAAAAAATTTAAGTCACAAGTACCAAAATAGAGTTTTTTATAAGATAAAAATAAATAGGAAATTAAGTGCTCCCGAAGTAAACTAAAGCAAAAAGATCCGAAACACAGCTTCTTTATTAAAAAAACTTCCTTGCATGAAGTTTTAAAAGCAAATAGTATTCTCTAGTCGAGTACAGTGTAAAAAATTCTTGGTGTCGGGTGTTAAAAAACATCTGTCTCATTCATGCAAACACACATCTATATCTAAAATACTATATAGAAAAGAAGGATATGCTCCCCACCCTATTTAGTGGTCAACGTGCCTGAGTGCGGATAGAGTGGTTCTGGGTTCGAATCCCATCTTTGTCCTTTCTTTATATGAATAGGTGGCAAATGGTTGCTTCCCCTATAAACGGGTACCTATGTCATGTGTGTACTGAGGAAGTCGGATTTCACACCAAAATATGGTTTAGTTGTAAAAGTGGAGCAGCACACCCAATGTTGTCAGCCTAGCTGGCACAAAACAATAACAAAAGAGGATATTCTTAGAAGAAAGCTGATTAGTATTTTTGAATCCTATTGAAAAGAAAAATATTGCCGCCATTTTGTCTTCTATGTGATTTGATTTATAGGGAAATTGTTTTTGTTTTTCTACCATGATACAGAACTCTAACTGGCAAACATCAGCTCAACAAGAAGACTTAGAAAGAAGGGATGACAAAAATGGGGGTGCAGCAGTGAATAACTAATTTGAAAACTTCCAATTATTGGAAAGATAAAAGACTTTATAATGCATATTAATCAACTGAATAAAATATTTAAAGATCAAATGATCAGTAATCAGGATTTCAGATTTATTTTTTATACTACATTATGATATATATACAGTGCTTAGAGGTTAAATTTAAGCCACAATATATTATATTCCGAACAATTTCATACTCCTCTAATTACCAGTAGAAATATTATCAAAGATTTTTTTATATCTTTTACATTATAAAATTAAAGAGAAGAGCCCTATGCATAAAGATGATACAAAAGCAGCTATTTTTGAAAAATGTAGATCATTGTTGTTGTCGTGTGCCAGCTAGGCTGGCAATAAGGGGGGCGCTGCTCCACTTTTTCAACTGAACTATTTTGGTGTGGAGTCCGACTTTCTCAGTGCACGCATGCCATAGGAAACCGATTATAGGGTAGGCAACCATTCACACCTCATTCATACAAGAAAAGGACAAAGACAGGATAGATAGACAGAGAAAGTACTTCTATGCCTGAACCGGGATTCGAACCCAGGACCTCCCTATCCGTAGTCAGGCACTCTGACCACTAGACAGGGTGGGCGGCTGTGTAGATCATTATAACCATATATAGAAATATTGGTAAAATACATGTCCAAGTGTATGAAAGTTATTATTAAAGCTGATGGAAGTGCTTCGAAATATTAACATTGTATCTTCTAAAAATAGTTAAACATAATTTTAAATGCAAGCAGTTTGAATGCTTAACCCCTTAACTGTGACATATATTTCAGAAAAATGGACCAAAAATGGAAAATTTTTTTGACTGTTTAATTTTATTCTTTATATTATTATAAGAATTAGAAAATACTATTTTATTACAAAAATAAAGTTTTAAATACAATAACTACTATATTTATAATTTTCATATACATATAAAGCATTGATTACACATACATGTTATTCATGTTGAGCAAATTAAACGAAATTTTGAAGCTAAATATAACTAGTATAATATAAAAACACAACAATATGATTTTCAATACATAAATTTTACAAATCTTTTACAGTACGGTAAATCCCAAAACAAGGTACTGCTTAAAAGCCAATATATTGCACTTTTTACAATAAACTCTTGTCTCATGCCTTATTCTCTTCCCTTGTTCATCGGTTTTACGACAGCATGTAAAACACTGCCTGGTTGGAGTAGATTTTTTCCCCATTGATGGGATATGTTCTGGAAAGTGTCGACCTGTGAGGCGCAGTAAGCTTACACTAGGACGCCCTGGTCTTGGTAGTTGAACATTTGGTTTATTTAGTTCAACAATTGATTTTTTGAAGTTCATATTTTTCGCACCTCCTGCTGAAGTATGCAAAATAAAGGAGTTATTTATATAACACCTGGTGTAGGAAATATATTTTACCTCCTTTTCTAGCAACCAGGAAGTCTGTAAGATGTTGATCGACTTTAACATCACCTTCCATAGTGTTGTTGTAGTCATGGACTACTTTCAGAACCAAAATTGGAATTGGTAAAAAACTAGGACCACTTGTGTCATTTATTAGGAAAATAGGGAATTAAGTATCCTAAAGTAGAAACGAACTCAGCTTGGACTTCACAAAATAGAAACGTTAATTTTTCTTCTGCCCGAACTGAGTTTGGGCATCACAAATACTGCACGCAGTAATTGCCAGAGTTGAATTCGGGTGACAATGGCAAGGGGTTAAATATATTTGATATATAATAATCTTTATTATGTATATCTTCTTATATGGCATAGTGATTTTCCTATAATAAAGTTCCTGTGAAAGCAATCTTGTATTAACTATATAAACATTATCTCAACATTGCTTATAACAAATTGCACGAAATATTTCATTAAAATTTATGGTAGGGATTTTTAAGCAAAAGATCTCATAAAACCATTTAAATATAGTAAGGTAGAAGTACTCGAAAACTTTTGATTTTTTCTATACGTTGAAATAATTAGGTTTTTAAAATAATATTAAAAATGTATTTAATTAATAATGCAATACATCAAAAACTAAAATTTAAGGAATTTATTTAATTATTTTTTTATCCGACATTTTCAGAAGTTCAAAAGACTGTCTTAACTATTTGTGTTTATAAAAATCTTTTAAAAATTTTTTCATTAAAAGTTTTATTACTTTCAGAAATTAACTTCTCGAACAGGAAAAATAATTTGATATAGTATGCTAAAAATGTGTAAATATGTTATAATCTTATGCATACAAGAAGCCAATAGGTTTAAAGCGAATTTTAAATTACTATAACCATTTCTGTGGTAAAAGTCATATTCTCAAATAATTACATAGAAAAAGATGAGTTTTAGAAAGACAAAAAGAAAAGAGAATTAAGAGAGCAATTAAAATAATAGCTTGAGTTTATTCATTGAATCTTTTATAATATAAAATGAGTAAATTAAAAAAAATCAACACGTTTGAAATACTTTTCCTTCCAATGCTGCAAATCCTACAATGGATTATGTCAAATGCTACAAAGCATTTAGCACAATTATATCTAGTTTATTATTAGTACTAAAATAAATCAATTTAAATCATTTTCGAAAGCTATATTGAATCATTGCTGTATATATACTGTTATATATTGCATTTATATTTAAATAAATTAAAGTCATTAACAAACATATATATATAAAATAAATAGAAAAATAATTCACATAAAATCAATTACTAAAAAGAACTAGATCTACAATAGAAACATTAAGAGTGACTTCTGAGTGTGAAACATAATAGTTTAGAAATTATTAAAGAAGAAATCTGTTCAGTGATAAAATCTCCTATATTTATATAAATTTTTTTATATTGCTTATATATAATACATTTTTAGAAAAACAAAGTTTAACTAAGCAAATTTTTCATTGAAAATGTATGTAAACCTAAACTATCGTAAAAATTAATATTTTTTGATTAACAGCTTTTCATGATGAAAGCAATTAAATATTCTGTGAAAGTAGAATTATTATCAACAATATATTTAATTTTATTAGTTAATATATTACAATTTATGCTGAACTATGCAAGGAGTAATTGTGCCGTTTTTCCATGCTTTTACTGTGTTTTTTCGAATTTCTTATAAATATAATCTTTTCAGCATGATCTTCCATTTATCTAATTTTTCTGATTTCATTTGTTGTTGTTGTCGTGTGCCAGCTAGGCGGACAATATGGGGTGCGCTGCTCCACTTTTCCAACTGAACCTTATTTAGGTGTGGAGTCCGACTTCCTCAGTACACACATGCCATAGGTACCCGTTTATAGGGTAGGCAACCATTCACAACACATTCATACAAGGAAAGGACAAAGACAGGATAGATAGAGAGGGAAAGTACATCCATGCCCGAACCGGGATTCGAACCCAGGACCTCTCCGCAGTCAGACACGCTGACCACAAAGCAAGTTGGGCGGCCTGACTTCATTTATTTTCATAATAAAGTAAACATTAATTATACTTTATTTTGATAAAATGGGTATCATTATCAATAAGATTTACATGATAGTAGCATCTATATATTTAAACTAATTTATCATGCTAGCCCTGATATCTTTGTTCGACTTTTCGTAAATAAAGTTGATACTATATACACACATGAGCGCAAATGAGAAATTTAGAATGAAAGCTTGTCGAATAAATATACTGGTTTATAATACGATAGACTTTTGGTCACAGTGGTAAGTTCTTTTGGAACCATCAGACCATAAATCTAAATCTAATCTATGTTTGATAAGAACCATTTTTTTATATTAATAAGCCAAATTACTATACATTAAAAATTAAATGCGCAGACGCTATATAATCCACCATTCCAAATTCTGAATTTTTTTGGTAATGAAGAAATGTTACCAAGCTGAGACATTGGGACGCGAGCAATGACGTAATTGCAAGGGTTGCCAAAATAGAATTTTCTGAATAATTCTTATAGGTCTCCATCTCTAAGACATAGTAAAAATCAGATTGCCAAAATACAAAAGAAAATATGCCAAAAAAATCATCAAACTCAGAATTTGGCATTCTGGACTATATGGCATCAGTGCCAAATCAAGCAATATATATAATGCACTTCTTTTTTATTAAAATTTAAAATATAATAAAAATAAGATAAAATTACTCAAAATTATATACAAAAATATGTAATCAGTAAAAAATCCATTAAATCATTATATTATAATGTGATATTTTAAAACAGAACGATATATTGTACATACTCTTCATAAATGTTACACCTACGTTATTTTTCTTCCTGTTGTACATTATCGATTAAGGAAGTGATTTTCCTTCACTTGACAGAGATTCCAGAGTTAACAAGTCTCTCATATCATAGGACTAATACTATTTAGTTTTTGAAGAATGATGTGTATAGGCTTAGATATCATCTCTGTTTGTGTTCACTATGACTCAAAATTACGAGTACTCAACTTCTTTACTTTTTCCTTATTATAAACAATTAAATAAGACTTTATTTCAAGACATGATTTTAGATCCAATTATTTAAACAATGTGCTTACCGCCTTTCTATATGAAACAATTAATATCGAATACGACATCTTTTTTTTTATAATATATTTTACTTAGAATGGTGAATTTAATTTCAATATTATCAAGAGAAAGGAAAAACCGCTAATTTAAGTTTAATTATAGCATTGAAACAAAAATCGTCATTGTAAATGCATTAGCATATTTTATAGTAGTTTTTGGTATTTCGTTTCTTCTAAGAGATTGCAAGAGAAATTTTGGAAAGCATATCTGATTATTTTTTATTTATCTGATTTACTTTTTTACAGTAAATCAGATAGTTTTAATAAATATTTCGGATATTTGTAAGTGAATTTTGAAATTATGACAGCCATAAGTTTATTTTAGTTATAAACTGGTCATAGAGATACTGTTATTTTTCAATAATTTTGGTCAGGAACATGGTAATGTTTAATCAAAATGATAGCGTTAAAACAATGAAAATAGTTCTACTTCAGTGCACAATAATCAATGACGTCATACTGCTGTGTTATCGTTACTGTTACCTAACGAATATCATTAGTTTTACCCATGACTGCTTCTGATTTATGTAGAATTTGTAAGAGATTTTAGTTTTCACCGGAGAATTCTCCAGCCCAGAGGACATTTGTCTGATTGTCTTAGGTAGTCATGTGTCACAACGGAGAAAACCCGGAAAACTCCTCAGCAAATCCTGATAAACATGCATGAAAAAGACTGAAAAATGAATCCGTTTGAAATCTTAATCATTTCATAATATCCTGTCGCAAGGCTTCATTTCAAAGTAAGAAAACCGATAACAGATGTTTTTCCTTGACTGCAGAAAACAGATAACAAGGTTTCATTTTAAAGTAATGCAACAGATAACAACAGATATTTTTCCTTTTCTATTGTGGTATGTTTCCTAATATATTTTAGTATGTTAACTTCCCATTTAAGTGAATGAAGGAAAGCACACACTCTAATGAATAATAATACCAATAGCATGGAATAAAAGTTAATAACAGTAATTAGTACAGCAAAGGACAGTAATTAAGGCGGTAAAAGTATTGTTAACAATAAAAATCAGAAATAAAAGGAAATGAAAGCAGTTTATTCACGAAAATAGAATGCTACAACTTAACATACAACACAAATACATTGCCCAGAAATTGCTGAAAAACATTCTACTGAAACCACTCCCTTATTTTCATCAAGCTTAATGAATTCTTTTCCTGGGGAAATGAGGCAGGGTTTTTCCCAGCGTCCGAAAGAAATTCATCCACGTCAGGTGTTCCCCGGGGTGTTCTCAGATGGAAGTTCAATACCACAAAACATTATTAGCCCTAAATGAAAGTGAAACCTGCATGTAAAGACAGTCTGCATGAAAACAGTTCACTGGCCTATCTTTCGAATAATAAGTTATATAATTTCTAGTTACAAAACTAAATCTGAAAGTTTCAGAAAAATAACATTTTCTAAGTTGTAATACAGGTTTCAAAATTATTATAGCTTGTCGTTCCATATTTATTAACGTTTATGTTTTAAGACAAAATGTATCTGCGAATGCACAGCTTTTATTCTACACAAACAACTTGCTTGTTGTTGTTGTTTTCCTATGACACTTGGACATGCCAAGCTCGCTTTTTGCCTTTGTCAGTGCGAATTAAGTCAATAGGGAGCGTCTTTCGTTTGGATCAGAGCACCACGAAGGTGAATGTACGACTTTGCTCTTTTTAAGGGGCCTCGTCATTTTGAACCACGGTCAGGTGACGAGGCCACACCTGAGCTGGCACCCTCTTCTCCACATCCACGCCACACCAGAGGAAGGACTTTGGACGTCACAGATTAACGTGGACACGTCCCCAACCCACGGAATTCCAGCAACCCAGGGAAGAAGAGTACACCGTGGTCACCCTCCCAACCACTGCCCGCGGCAAATGATGCTTCACTTTGCTGAGCTTACGGGAAGCGGCGTGAAGCTACTGAGCCACTGGAGCTCACAACTTGCTTAAAATATGTAATAAAATAATTAAATCTGTTATTTATATTATTTTTTGATGGATATTATATGCATATATTGTAATAATTAAATATCAGTTATTTCATTAATGTTTCTTGCTAAGGATAACAAAAAAGCTTTGATTTCTGATTTATAATATTAATAAGGTAACAACAATGTTAACATTATTGGAAAATTTTTATACTGTATGGAGCAACTTGTAGCAAATGAAAATGTATATTATAAGTTAATAAAAACTTTGGTAATTTCTGGTTTTTACAAATAGTTAAATATCAAAATGGATTATAATGAATTAAAATTCTTTGCATCTTTTAGGTAGTGATTAAAATAATTACTTATAAAAAATTAAAACCTGTTTGCCAGATGTTTCTGTTAAAATAAATTCCATTAAAATTATTTTAATTCTATTTTCGCTTATTTTTTAATAGGAATTTCATCTTTATTGATAACTAGAATATAATATAATACGTCTCATTCATTTACTGCATAACAATAGCAATCAAAAAATAATAATGAGACAAAATTTTAAAATCGTCAAAAATAGAACTTAAATAATACAGGTTTTCAATTAATGTTTATATAAACTTAATTTAATGATAAAATTTAAATGAAAATCATTATCTATGTGATAAAAAATAAGAAATCTTTATATCTTTTTTTAGCTTTAATTTGTTGAAAAATAGCAAAAATTTGAGATTATATAATCTCAAATTTCACTATATAGTGAAATTTAAGTGGGATAGAATTAAATTCTCTCTTCTAAATGGTAGCAGTTACTTTCTCCATAATTTCAACAAAATTACTTCCTTATAGTAGTTCATATAGTACACCCCTACAAATTCATTCACTTAAAATTAACTATTTTTTGATTTTATTGTGAAAATTTTGAAATTTATGTTTGATTAAAACGTAATATTATTCTCTATTAATGTGGTGAAATTAGATTACATAAATTAACGTGGTGAAATTGGAAATGGTGAAAGGATTTTTAATCCCTTTATTGTAAACATCACAACATATTATCTGTTTGTAATAAATATGAATTACAAAATTGCTGTTATATCCGTACTGAAGACAAGCAAAGTGAGATCTTAAGGACTTCTGCATTAAGGAATAAATTTGGAAACTTTTTTTTTCCTTCGTGTGAAAAACGCATTAATTATTTATGATCGAATACCCTCAGCTGTTGACCTTATTAATATTTTCTTACTTTTTTTAATCATGTATTAAAAATATGAGAAATTTCGAAAATATATATTTATTATTATTCTATAGAAAGTATATATTATAATGAAAGGATTTATAAGAAATTATAAACTACCTATTTTTTTTTGCCCTGATAATTATAGAAGAACTCCAATTATCCGAATCAATTAGGACCAACCCCATTCGGATAATCAAAGATTATTTTAATTAGATTTTTTCGAAAAAAGGGTCCGTTTTAATTCATTATTGCATGTTAAAAATGGGAGAAAATATTTATTTTAAAAAAAAATTATTGAAAAGGTAAAATTTTTCGATGTTATTTTCAGCACTCACTGTTGAACATTCAAGAATTCCCCCCCCCCAAAAAAAAATTTTTTTAATTCTCACAGCAGTCTTACTGTCATATTTTCTCTTCTCTTACTTTTCTTTTTCTTGATTTTTTCCCTTTCTCTCCTTCTTTTCTCCAGTAAAATAAATTTTTTTGAAATTCTGAAAACAATTCGGATAGACGGATTTCAGATAATTGGAATTCTATTGCACTTCAATTGCAGCTGAAAAACAAAATTTACAAAAAAATATATATAGTTACTTTACACATTTAATATCTAAATAAAGCTAATAAAATATAAACAAAACTAACTTATAAGATATCAAAATTAAATTTAAAAATTCATTGACCAAAATTGGATGTTATGAATAAATCACTTTTATAAGAATTAAGAAAAAATGTCCATGTATTACTTATGTAATATATTTAAATGTTTGTGAATATGATTTTTCTTAATTCTTTACGTATTTTTAATTATATTCTATTTACTATTGTAATGTTTTACTACTTTAAATTAATAAAATGTAAATAACTGTTTTGTAAATGAAATAAATATTTGTACTTCTCAGTATATATTTTGTCGAAACGGCCAAGCATATCATTTACGAATGCGAGGTCTCCCTAGATTAACTTCTTTAGGCATCATCCATACTAGAGAGTTACACCTAGACTCCATTAAAGGACTATTGGACTTTATTAATAAAGTGGGTAACCCGAGCTACTGGAACTAGGAAACATTGGGTCTGGAGTTAATAGTACAAAATGCTGATAAAAGCAGAGGTGCCCAATGACATACAAACCCAACTCTAAGAAGAAGAAGAAGATAAATTTTTTCTATTACCAGTAAAATTTTAAGAGCCATAAATTTTAATTTTAAACATTTCCTTTAATGTAAATTGTTAAGTGATAAATTACTTGGTTTTAATTCCCCAAATGTTAAGGAAAAATCTTTTCGTGTGTTTTTTTAATATTTTAGATAAATGTAAGTGAAATAGGTATATTAAACATACACACATCTAAATACTAATAGACTTTTAGAGACTTGAATATCAGATTACGTGTTGACGGGTTTTGCAGAATATTGTACGGCAATCTTAAAAAAAGTAATAATTTTGTGCATGTCATAATAAAATGTACTAAGATTGACTACTGTTTTATAAGTCGTCACTTTTATATTTTTCTGTATTTTTATTTTTACAGATCCAAAATTTAATTAATATAAAATAGAAATGGGATTTCGAATTTATTTTGCTTTATATGTAACCAAAATAGGAATTATAGGTTTCTTAAGTTATCTAAAAAAGATATCTGTTTGCCAATTTTTCGAATTTTCTAAAAATAATCACAGGTGTGATAGGTAAATATGTGCATATATGTACCGAAATTTCCAAATGATGTACAAATATAAGATCACTAAATTTCAGAATATAAACAACAGTTAGATTTAAGATTCTCCAACCACAGAAATATTGCATTTTAAAAATGTATACAAAGTCACTGACCATATAAAAAATGGCATTGCTTTGTTAGACCTATGCATTTCTTGGATCTAATTTGTTTTAGATCAAATTTTTTGAATTTTATAGAGCAGTGTATGCTAAACTTAGCATGACATGAACAAGCTGATTTCTGATTACAACTGCAAATTTAGTTTAGTGAATTTAGTTCTTTCATGTCGAATATCATTTTTTATTCACACAAGCTTTAATAAATACTTAATACTTTATTTTGCTAACCTCCTATTTTTATTTTTCATAAATTATAAAATCAAAGAATGCTTTTAATTAAAATATATTTTTAAGTAAACAGTAAGCCGCCCAACTTGTCTAGTGTTCAGCGTGTCTGACTGCAGATAGGGAAGTCCTGGGTTCAAAACTCGGTTCGGGCATGGATGTATTTTCTCTCTTTATCTATCCTGTCTTTGTCCTTTCCTTGTATGAATGTGTTGTGAATGGTCGCCTACCCTATAAACGGGTACCTAAGGCATGTGTGTACTGAGGAAGTCGGACTCCACACCAAAATATGGTTCAGTTGGAAAAGTGGAGCAGCGCACCCCATATTGCCAGCCTGGCTGGCACACGACAACAACAACAACAACAGTAAACAGTAAATGTAAAAACTATATTGCAATCAAATTCACACCTTATATGCAAATAATATTTAACTCTATAGAACGAATTTTTAAGCAAATCTCAAAAATAAATTCATGTTAACATTGCTTAAAAACAGTATGGTATAGTATACAAAAAGTTAATAAACAATAAATACTAATGAAGTTTCATATTTATACAAGAAAATGTTTTACAATCTTAATTAATTTCCTTTAAATGGTGAATATTATTCATCATTAGCTTTGTAATGCTGTGAAATATTTCCAACATTTTAAGTACTCAATATATAATTAACAATTTCAACCGGTAGCCAGTTTTACAAGACTGTTCTTTAAGATTTAAAGTAATTTAAAGGTAAGGCTGCTTATTCTAGGAAATAGAAAAACAGGTTATATGCTCTCAAAGTTCGTAAAATCTATCTCATGAATTACAAATTTCTATACAAACTAATTAAATATCCAAAACAAGAAAAACCTCTATGGCCTCAAATTATAGTAAAACTGTCATAAATGTCTTTGAAATTAATCTTAACTGACATTAGTTCTTGAACAATATGAAAAGCAATCTTTTTCAAAGCTATCGTAAGAAAAAAAGATAAAATGGTGGTTTAAATAAATAGGATCTTTAAAATAAAAAAATTATTAAATAGGTACACACCTATATACAAATAGGTAATACAATATATATTAAATAGGTTCAATATTAAAAATCTTTCTACAGCATTTATAGATTAAGTAATTTATATGTATGTCAAAGCAAGTAAAAAAAATTAAGTTTCACTTGCCTTAATCTATAAAAGCTGTTAATAAGAACTTAATGTATATTTTAAATATAATTTTTTATTTGTAATTATCTCATTCAACAATATAAGTGTTATTAAATTGAGAACATTCACATATCAAAGAACACAAAAATTTCATTCATTTAAAAACTACTTATTGGTTTCTGGAATGTTGTAGAGAATAACTTATACAATTCCTGCAAATTATTTATGAGAACTAAAACCAAAATCTACTTAAAATTTCATAAATTAATTTATTGATAAAAAAAACTATTTTGCAATTTCAAAACAACCTCATTTCAGGTAACTTATGCTACTTTTTTCTGTTCGTTTATAAAATGGATAAACTAGAATAAAATAAATCATAACTTTATAACCTACGAGTGTTAATAAAAGGTTATTATTTTATCCCTTTCATAAAAAGTCTCCAGGGAAATTTTTGTTTGTTTTACATAGATGATGTTGGATTAGAATTAGATACATTTTCAAAGTTTTTCAAGATAGCTATATAATCTCTTTGAAATATTTTCAGGAATATCATCAGGATAGTTAAAGAATCTCTTGAAATATTTCTTTAAATATCCTTACATTAGTGTATCATCTATGCAATACCAGTAAAAATTTCTCTAAAGACGTTTTATGGAAGGGATAAAATAATAACCATTTAAACACACTCGTTGGTTATAAAATGGGATTTATTTTATAGTAATTTATCCCTTTTGTAAACGAGTTAGATATGTTTACAAAGTCATTCAAGATAGTTATAGAATCTCTTAAAATATCCTCACTTCAAAAAAAATTAAAAAGAATAGAAAAAAAAATACATGTATCTCTCTGATAGAAATATAATAATAATATAAATTTCCTGTTTTAAAATGTTTGTGTAATTTACGTTTAAAATACTGTCTTCAGCAATTTTACATAAAACAGGTAATCATATAACAAATTTTCAATTGTCATGAAACCCAAAACTTTGGTAATTGATTAAGTTCTATGAATAACGTATTCATAATATACATGTGAGATATTGAGTATACCTGATGACGCACCTCAACATCATGACATCATCAAGTGCTTGCTGCTTCAACAGCGATCCTGGTGTCAATGGTTAGAAAAAGAACTAGAGAAGATAATAGAAGACAGTCGAGCAAAGACGTGTTTTGAACCTTAACGGTTCCGAAATATAAATGATGTATTCATAATCCTTTTTTTGTAATTAAAATTGTAAATAAATGTAAATAATGTTTAATATACTATAGTTAAAATTACAATTCGTTGTATTATTAGTGTATTAAACTAATCCACATGCATAATATAAAATACTCTCTCTCTCTCTTGTGTTAATTGAAATACTTCTAAAATTTCTGATGACAAACTATGCTTCGGTTTTGTATGTAAAAATAATCAAAAGGTAAAATTTTCTAAAGATTGGGTGAAATTTCAATGTATAAAAATTGGGTTTGTCTTAAAGTCGTAAAACTAATAAGGAAAATTTCTGTATTCATTTAACAAAATACTATTAGTAGAGTTTAACCTTGTCAACCTGTGATTTTACCATTAAGAGTATCACAGACAGAACATTCCTTAAAAGAATCAGTAAATGAGTTCTAAGAATGTTAGGTACTCCTCCTACTAATAGGTAAGGATTACTCGGATACAATCTCATTAAGTATGTTTATTAATTACATATTTTTTTCCATTTCCTACATTTTCTTTCTGGTATAATAATAATCATTACATGTGACTCATTACTTTTTGCTACACTAAATAAAACGATTATTTTTGTAATGAAAAAAGTGAAATTCGCTTTATACATTAACAAGATATCTTTTTTCTTCACATTATCGATTGATCATTTCAATACCTGATGACGAAAGATAGGAAATGTTGTGAAATTCACAATGTATCGCTTGCAAAGAAAAGTGCAGTCAGATAAAAAAAAAAAAAAGGTTTGTAATTTGGCGAAAGAATTACAAAAAACAAAACGGGCGTCCTCGGGACTTCTCAAAGTCAGATGCAGATCAGCGGAACAGCCTCGGGAGGGGGGTGTCGCAAGGGGAGACATAATTATTTTACAGATATTCCTGTCTTCGTTGGGAAATTCCTGATGCATTTCTGTTCCAGTCTCGACCGCATAACAGGGTTTTCCGAGTACTTTCAACCCACCCTTGTATGAAAAACTAATCAGGTTTAACTGATAAGTAATCAATTCCTGTAAATAAAGGATAATCGCCACCATATGGAATTAAGCGGTATTTCCCCATTATTTAAATCATTGGAATGACTCTCTTCTATGCATATTTTACATATCAAAAATAATGCTCCACCTCAGAATACATTATTACCATTTAAAAGTGTTTCATTGTTGTGATTGGATTAATTTTTGAATAATTTATATTTATCATCTAGAGTAGTGATTTTCATCCACTTTTGTGTAGTCAAGCTCTTAAAGTGTGCCTTTCAATTTTAGAAATGTATATGGTAAAGATTATAATGTTTTTATTACGAGTAAAGTTTGCCTAAATTAAAGAAGAATACACTGAAAAGAAAACGTCTTTTTACAGTTATATATATATATATATAAAAAAGTACCATATATATTACAGTTAAAAACAATTATCTTTGATAATTGTGACCTTTCATAAAGTGAAATACTGGCAAACACGAAGAAATTTTAAGCTTTAATAATATGCTTATAATTTTCTACATCTAATGTTTGTGAATTCGGATTTTCAGAATTAATTAACATAAAAACGAAACAAAAAAAAAGATAGAAACTGTTAAATATAAAAGACGATATAAGAATAGTATTGTAATTTTTAAGGCTAAATATGGGCTATGGTAATCTAGTGGTTAAAGTATGGGACTTCCGTCTAGAAGCGCTGGGTTCGATTCCCAATGTCACCAAAGATCCACCAAGTATATGCGATATACGTGCTCGAAAAATCTGTGTAATCGAAAGTCTTGTGGTCGGTCGTTGAGCAGTTATAATGGATGTAATGGTCTGGATAAAATTTTCTTCCCCTCCAGATCAAAATCAAAATTGAGGAAGTGGTACTCTTTGGTGGTGCCATCTATCGGGGGAATCTTTGAGCAAAAACGTACTTTCACCTTCGTGGTTCTCTAGTTAAATGAAAGGCATACCCTTCTGATTCAATTTCTCATAGCCGTTGGCTAGCAAGCTTGGTTTGTCCAAGTGTCATAAATAACGACAACGACTAAATATAAACGAAATTATCAAAAAGCATCAAGCTCGAATTTTTCATCAAGAATATTCTTTCTCATTATTACCTTGTAATTAATCTCTTTATAAACCTACTGTTGTTTTGGTAGTACATATTATATTATTTTGCATTCAAAATTATTATCATAAACTATTTTACACTGTGTATTATAGGTTGTAAGGAACTTTTAAACTATCTTTTTCTTTGTGTGCCAAATTTTAAAATCGCTAAAGTATGCCGCGACAAAAAATTGGTCGAGAATCGGTGATCTACAGTAGATTTTCACTATTTACTTTAAACTAAAATTTTAACTATGCAATAATTTCATTTAAAAATTTTATTAACCTTTTGACAAATCTCCCTTTATGTTTTGAGTGTAAATCGAATATCAAAATCAATAAAACAACGAAGAAATTAAAGCTCATAAATAAAACCTGTTACATTAAATACACACCCTTTTTTACACATTCAATAGATTTAGATATAAATCACGAAGAGTGAGAGAGAATTTTCAACTACATATTAAACATTTTCTCTAATTAATAGCAAGTCATTAGTATTATACAATTGATGCTAAAAATTCTGTAATATATTCGCACGCAAAATATCATATATTCAACTATCTTAAACAATGAAGCTAAGGTACAAATTTATCAAACATACAAAAAATTTATGGTGCAACGTAATTTGGGATCCGTGATTTTCTGCATTAATCTACAATTAAATTGACAGTAGGAAAAATCTATCTTTTGTTTTTAAATTCATTAGAAAAATTTATTTTCACAAAAACTTAAAAATTTAATTAGAATTATTTTACTAACTTTTTCGATACTGTAACAATCTAAAACCATTAATAGGTCTTTGCAATCCTATATAAATATTAATGAATGTTTTCACGTTTCAATTGAGGAATTTAACAGAGATAATTTAAATTGTTTTAAAAGATATATAGATCTAAGTTAAAATGCTCCCTCTTGCCCAAATAATATAAAACTAAACTAAATATTGTTGAGTACACAATCAAAACTATCACTTAACTATATTTTAAAATAGTTTTATGCTTTAATATATAATATATCACCTTTTTATAACTTAAAATATCTTAATCTAACTTTTAAACAGGGTAAATCAAAGGATAAAATGTCTTATCTCTCCCCTCCCCTGGACCTTAACTTTATTTTTAACGCTTTTATTTGTTATTAAATAAAAAAAAATAAAAGTATACATAAAAAATGGTGCTTAATTTTAAATAAATCTCATTCTTTTTTTATTAAGTGAAATAATTTCAAGCTCTATATAAAATGAAAAACACTTAAAAAGAAACAAAATATATTTTTGACAACGATATTCATATTGCCATTCCGGAATTAAAGGTCTTAAGCAATATATATTCTTGATATATTGCTTAAAAACCAATATGTGCTTAAATCTTCTCGTGCATTTCTAACAAAAAGCATCACTAAGAAAATGTAATCTGACTTTCTTGATAGCAAGTGAAGTGAATGCTAATTATCGCAAGTCCATATAGTAATCATTAGTTTTTTGTTAATTTTGGGATCCAGCAAATTGTGAGTATTTCATTGATACTTCCTTAAAAAATACATTACCAATAGAAAAAATGCTCAAACCTTGTTAAAAATTCATCAGTACACTGAATCAATGCTTACTGTATGTTCATCATAATGGAAGGTCCTGGGTTCGATATCAGATATTGTTGAATAACATGAAATAAAGATACATATTGCTATATTGCTCTTCTGTCTTCATGCATTTCTCTACAGTGTTAATTTGGATGTTATTTGAGTTTCGATTCTTACAAAATATGGCTATATATATATATATATATATATATATATATATATATATATATATATATATATATATATATATATATATAATGCTCCAGTTATCGTATATTATATAAAGATTTCGCTTGAATAACATAATGATTTCGAGTTATTTAAACAAAATAAGTTAATAATAAATTTTCCGAAATCATAATTAAGAAATCTTGTAATTGAATTCATTTTCAATTATATGTTTCATTTTATTTATCCTCTATTTTTAAGAAAAGAGAGTATCAAAAATTATAATAATTTAATAAATAGTATTACAAAGAAGAATGGTAAATTATGGAGGAATACTGCAATAAAATTTGTTTTTTGTCTGCAGAATTAGAAATATTTGCTTTAATAATTTTTATGGCTTTAATATGATTATTTCTTTTTTGGTATTACTGTATCTATAAATTTGTATTACCATTAGAAAAGAATGCTTATATTGACAATATCACTATTTCATATATTATTTACTAGTTTTTATTAAAGAAGTAATTAGAACATAATTTTATACCTTTTAGAAAAAGAAAACAATTTCTTAATACTGCGTGTATAAATTTAAGTTATTTTACTCTGTAATAAAATAATTTGAATATAGCATAGTTTTTATTAAAACAAAGGTGCAATTTTGTTTCATCCTATAAACATAATGTTAGGAATTCTAATTTTTGTGCAAACAAATTATTTATTGTTGAAAACAAACTATTTGGTCAAATAAAAGCAAAATTATTTATTTGAAACTAGATTTTCTTATTGCTTACTTATATTTTAACAAAAGTTAAAAATTTATACTACATAATAAAACTAAAATGATAATATAATTTTAATTACGCAATAAAATGCGATACATTAAAATATTAACAAAACTTCTTAATTTTTTCATGCCGGTTACCATAAAATACAGAACTTTCCATGTGATTGTCATGATTTTCAGCTGATTCAGAAAGGGCTTACGTGTTTTTTAAGTATATTTAATTCATTATTTTGTGTTATGCTTTTGGCGTTTTATTCCAGTCATTTCAAATCCTTGCCAACTTTTTATTAATTTTGAATTACTTTTACATGATGACCAGTTAGATATGTGAACTTATACCCTTTATTTCAAACTTTTGTTTTATGTCATATTCATGAGGAATTCATGTTGTTTCATGTCATGTTCAGGTTCTTTAGGAATCCATGTAATATTCATGAACAATTTCCCCAGAGAGATTCTTTTAAAAGAATGTCAATTGAGTATCAGGAACGAAACCGTTACATATTACTCAAATGTGAGTGCTTTTTTTCATTCATTTTCCTGTTTGTTGTTGAAAAAACCATTTCTCTAAAATATAAAAATACAGATGTTATGTGATTATTTTAAAAACAAGTTTCAAACTTGTATTAAGCTTTCTATTTTGGTTGCAAATACAATAAGAACTATCAATATAAAAGTTGTATTACACAGTTATATTTTTGATAAATATTTTTATTACAACTATACATAAATGCACTACTGGTTCACGAACGAAATATACAATATTATTTTTGATTTTAAAATCCGAAAAATAACGATCATTTATTCAATATTTCAAACTCAAAATTTTTTAATTGATATATAGCATTAAAACTTTTGAAACATAATATAAAATTAGGAAAACTTTGACATTGAAAAATTTCAAATCAAAAAGTTTTTTATTGTTGCCAATTGGCCTTTCAATTAAAGTACAATATAATTTTTGTGGGTAGCTTGAAAATAAATAAGTAAGAAAACAAAAAAGTTTGTAAAAAATGTGTTTTAATTATTTATTGAATGCAGCATAAAACAATTTTACATAAATTTATATACAAATCTGATTTATAAAAGTATATTTGGGGTGAAAGTTCTTTCTCCAAGAAAATAAAACGTCCCACTTTTATGATGAAAATTGTCATAAAAATATTAAAATGGGTTTAAATAAGGAATTTGGTCCTGTCAAACTGTAATACAAAAGGGACATAAATTTTCCATGCTGCGAATTAAGTTGTTGGACACCGAAATGGGAAGCCAAGATGAGACATTGAGTAACTCTTATTCCATGTCATATAACGAATGTGTAGAATAATTAAGAGCAATAACTTGTCATCTCAAAATAATTAACAACAGTGAAATTCCGCATTTCCTCTCCATCTGGTGCAAACAATAACCTACAAGATAATTTCAATAAGCATAATCCGATGGCGTCGTCAACGTCAAAAGGAGGTTCTTCTTCTTCTTCTTAGAGTTGGGTTTGTATTATATTGGACACCTCTGCTTTTATCAGCATTTTGTACTATTAACTCCAAACCCAATGTTTTCTAGTACCAGTTGCTCGGGTCACCCATTTTATTAATAAAGTTCGATAACCCTATAATGGAGTCTAGGCGTAACTCTCTAGTATGGATGATGCCTAAAGAAGTTAATCTAGGGAGGGCAAAGAGCCTCCCATTCGTAAATGATATGCTTGGCCGTTTCCTCTTGCGTATGACATTTCCTGCTGATAGGATCTTGCTGAAACAGTCCCATTTTATGGAGGTGTTTTCTGAAATAGTAGTGCCCGTTATGAAGCCTACGATTAAACGTATCTTCTGCCTAGAACATCTTCGAATTTCAGAGGCAATCCTCGCTGATGATCCACAGATCTTACTTTTAGCGTGGGTTTGACCAGGAGTGTTGAGCCAAGCTTCATACATCTTCCGTTTTTCCCATCTAAGAACATTGGTTTTTGCGGTCTTCAAATGGATCCCACAAAAAGGTTCTGCACCGATGGGAGCAAAAGACGATCCTTGTTTAGCAAGTTCATCAGCCCTTTCATTACCTTCGATACCTTTGTGCCCTGGCACCCATACAAAGATCAACTAGTTTCTAGTTGCCAGTTCTGTAAGAAGGTTTCTACATTTCAAAATCATTTTAGAGAAAGGAGGTTACTACCAATAACAGCGGCATGTGAGCGGATGCATGGGTCAAAGATCTCATCCTGGTACTTCACACTTTTCACTATTACTCCATGGAGTGTATGCTGCTCTGTGTGACCACCGTTAAAATGCCATAATTCTATAGGATCTGCAATTGTGACAACATTTTGGCAACGTTAGATCAGTCACATCTGGCCCCCTTCAAACTAACAGACGCACTGAATTACACAATTCATTCTAAACTTAGACTCGTTTACATAGAGTATCAATCGGCAGCCTTAGATTGGTTATATCTGGCACCTTCTGGCTTCTAAACTAACAGATGTTTTGAATCTCACTTCATTGTGAACCAATACTCGTCTTCATAGCGTACGGAAGAATATTGCTGTCTGCTCTTTCCTAACATAAACGAACATCTCATTGCAGTCAGTTCATCTGGATGCAAAATAACTGGTCGTCTGGAGTAGAAGTATTTTTTCTTTGCTTTTGATTAAGGAAGATTCTTCATCTGGTGCAAGAAAATTGATAAATAATGAACTGAGGATTATTAATCTTCCTTCTGTAACGTGTAACTTCTGTTCCTGTGTCTTTCACAGGGTTTGTAACACATGGTCTGCCTGGAATATTTTTTCTGATAATAGTATCTTTTTATTGAGGTTGATCTTAGGGTCTTTGGACCAACATCTTATCAGTTAATCTTTGAATAGTATTAGCTTGTGTCACTCTCATTTTTATTTTTTGACCTCTTTAAAGAATTTGAAGACGATTTTTCTTAGATATATTGAATTCCTAAACTCTTCTAAAAATTTCTACAACATTACCAACAAAACTTTTTAATTAATTTAGAAATTTACCCTCAAAACTATGAAAGTTTCGTTCTTTATTTTTCCCAAATGTTATAGAAATGTTTATTTGAAATAAAATTGATAATCATTTTTGAATAAATTATCTTAAATAATGTATTCTATTATTATTCATATATAATTTTGAGATTTTTTACAGATATTTCTAATGAGAAGTTTCACAAAAAATTTTTTTTTATTTGGGAAAACAAAAATATCTCCCTGTGCACCAAGGAATACCACACAGAGCCCGAAGGTACAACAAGTATACTACAAAACAAATCCAAATAATACATGAGATGAAAACAAAATAATAATAAAAGAAGGCATAGAGAAAAAAAAGAGATATAAAAATGGAAAATGAATTAGATAAGAGCATGGATAAATTTTACAAAAAATTCAAAATTCTCTTTCTTAACTAGGTCTACCATAATCGGGGGCCACCTGTTATTTAAGTCTTTACAAAGCTTGTTCCTTACTTCTGAAACAGATGGGCATTCAAGAAGAATGTGAGAAGGGAAATCACTCGAAATCACTCCCAGAGTTGCACTTGCACACCTCACTGTTGTTAATGTGGAAACGGTGAAGGTAACTATTGAATTTCCCATGTCCAGTGAGGAATTGCGTAATTATCACAAAAATATTGTATCTCAACTTTTGGCGAGCAGTGTCTGTTTTAAATAGTGTATTATCCAAAAATAATCAGAAGTATACAAGTTTCTTGAAAAGATTATATATTTGGGCTTAATATTCCGAAGACAATATTTTATATATTTCCTATATTTTATAACATAATCTACATTCAATTCTGTATATAGCTCAGTGTTCTTTTTCAAATATTGATATATTTTTTCTAAAATAAAAATAGAAACTGTTAAAAAAACATATTAGAAAGCGTTTTGAGAATCTTAAAATCTTTTAAAACCAATTCATTTATAAATTATGAAAACTTTTGACATTTTCATTACTAAGACATTTAAAATTTTATACATTTTTATATCTTCTTCATCTGTAAAAATATTTATTTTTCTATAATGGCAATAAAGATAAACTGTTATAAGAAAATTTATAATTTTCAGCACTTAGAATAAAAATTTGAAGTAAATGAGTTCACGTGTTTAGTAAAAATGCCCTATTTACCTAATTAGATCATTTTTCATGTAAGCTTAATCTTTATATTCCATATTAACAATAGTAATAGGGGACTTTAATTTGTTCCAGAATAAAATTGTAGTTGCCTTTCAAATTTTCCTCCATAATTTTTGAATATGCATCCACAAATTCATTCTCTTAAAGAATCAACATTATAAAATTCATTTTGATTGTTATTTTTGGCAGTGAATTTCTTAATTATAAAAGTAGTCAATTTTTACACTGAAATTATTTTGTCACCAACAGTTCTTTTAATACATCCAAGAACTGAACTAACATAATTCGATCTTCGATCAAACTCTGTTTCTTTATTTTAATTTTACAATAATTTGGTAATCACTGATAAATTAATTTCAACCATATTGAGTTTAAAAAAACCTAACAATTTATGTAAATTAGATTAATTCTAAAATTTTAAGCATGTGTCAAAACAAATGAAAAATATCCTGACACGTTGTTTTTGATTAAATGTTTTGCAATATTTCACTACAACTTAACTTAAGCTCCATTTGTCAGTATTTCCTGCTTAAATATTTAATTATTACTATTATCAAATAGGAATGAATTATTTTGAAAAAGAAAATCGAATCAAAAATGAGATATATAAGTACTTGCTTTGAAGTTTTATTTTATGTTTGAATAGATTTATTTACAAGACAAATTTTCTTCTGGTGTTTTAAAACAAAACTTCTAGAGAGTTTAATAAAAAATTAATGGATTTAAATAAATATTTAAATTTTACTACATATTCAAAACTTTTCCAGTATTTTTGATGAGAATAGTATGGAAATAGAATAAATATATCTTTAAGTTCTTTTACGGTGAAGTGATTTATTGCTCAGTAAATATAACTGGACAAAATTCTGAAGTATTTCATTATCTTAATTAAATAATTATGTTATAGTGGAATTTCGGAGCAATATTTTGAATTAAATTAACAAAATTTATTTAAACGTTGTTTATCATTGTATTTTGCTGCACATAAAATTGTAACATTTAATTTGACAGATTTTGCCAAAGTACTATATTTCCCTTGAATGTTTATGCATATTTATAGCATTATTTATAATTAAAAATAATTTTATAGCATAGTTCAGTTGAATATAAGTTTTGCTTTTATAAAATGCACTATATTTAATTTTTAATGAATCCTGAGAAATTTTTTAATACTTCGTAAAATGTGATTTTCTGCTTCTTTTCTTATAAATAAAAATAATAAAAAAGATAACTGGCCAAAAATGTTTGTTAATATTTAGAAATTTTGATATGAAATTGAAACAAGAAATTCATTATGCTTCAAATATAATGTTATATAAATACGTTAAATATTTAAAATATATGAACTAATAAAATAAACAGCATTTTTATATAAATGAAAAATAAAATAATAATTAGCAAATATTTGAATCATTTTATTAAAGAGAGTTTTTAAAATATATAATATAATTTTTAATTAAAATCATGTATATTAAATGCTATTATTCGCTGAACAAATTCCTTTTTGTTCCACAAAAGCCTTATATGAGTAAATTTATGCATAATTATCATAAATAATATCTCAAAATATTCATCACGTTAAAAAATTTCGTATTAGTCTATCAGCTAATCTTTATTATATGCTTATATAAATTGCATTCATTATTAAGCCGTATTGTTGCAGACTGAATCAGAATGAAGTCAGACGATATTTCTTATTTTATATAAGGTTGAAAAGTTAAGGTCGAGGACTCCACTGTGAATAGCGTAATATTTACATAAATATAAGTCAAGGCCTTTCATTAAGAACTGGTTGAATTCCATTACAGTCATTTCACTTGTTTTCGTTTTATTCATGTGGCAAGTAATTTCATTTTGATGTTTAAGCAGATTAGTCATTCAAATGAGCGGTACATGCCGAATGGTCTACTGAAAATTGTTTATGAGAAAGCTTTAAAATAAAATAGACGAGTAAATCTATTCTAAATTGAATATTCAATAACCAAATTATTGGGCTTATTATTAATGCCATTTTTCAAAAGTACAGTTATAAAGTTTCAGAAGATGTTGCAACAATCGATAAATTTACTATTATGTATGTTTGAAATGCTATAATAATTTGTTTTCAATTACATCCAAGAAGTATAAATAAAAATTTTTAAATATATTAGCATAAAACAGCAAAATTTCTACACAATAAAAATTGAATTTTTGCTGAAAGGAAAATTAAATTTATTGTGAAATGATTGATCACAGGAAAATGTATTTTTTTTTCATAATCTTTAAGATTTTGTAATAATCAAACGCTATTAAACTTACTAATTTTTAAATACACAAAACTTTGTAGCAATAAAAAATAGGTACTAAACTATTAATAATAATTATAATTAATTAATATTTTAGCAACTGCCGTCATTTTAATTTATAACTCTAATGAAAGTAAAGTCTTCATGCATAAATTGAGCAAAATAATATGTTTTTTTTTTTTTAAGACAGTGCATGACATGAAAAAGGGGTGTAATTTATTAACTGAAATTTTAATTCTCTGTATTCCTATGAATGTTAATTTATTATACGCTTAAAGATAATTAGACGCATTTTGGAAAAACTGTTTTAGTCATTTGGATGTTTCCAGTATATTTTAAATATGTAGATTGCTGCAGAGTTATTTGAGCTCATAAAAGTTTAATTAATATCGTGTAATAATTTTTGAATTATTATTACAGAGATTTATACATAATTTACATTTAATTCTAATGACAATTCCCTTGAACACATTTTTATAAACAGCAAAAAACTATTGTCTTATGCATTTATGCAATATTTTCTTTTCTCCATGCTTTTGAGCCTATTATACTTTGTTTCTTATTTTAAAAATAATTTAAATCTAGACTGCTTTATTTCAAATTCCTCAAAATCTCTTTTCATTTGCTGAATGTGAAAAATAATTAAAATTTATTTTTAAGTCAAGTTACGCCCGGTGCTGTAATATTGCAAAGAATTCACAGAATCTTTTTTTTACAAATTTAAAGTTTAAAAATGTGCCACAAGAAATTTTGTTTTTATTTATACTTATATAATCAAGTTATTATTGTGATTTTGTAAGTACTGAGAATTACAGCGACTACCCTAAAATGACTTGCATTCTTAATTGAATAATAAGAAATCATTTAATAACATTTTAAAAATAAACTAAGTAATGATAAACTCAAGTTGATGATAGCTATTTTGATATACTGTATCAGTGTTTTTCAGCCCTTTTAATTATCAATTTTTAACTGCTAATTGTAATCTTTTGTAAGTTTTGCCATCCCATAAGTTTACTCGAACAGATATTTTGGAATTTTACAGCCAGTAAATTTTTTATTTATTGGCTGTAATTTTAATTTATTAATTTTCTTTAATTATTTATTTATTCAGTCATTTTATTTTTAAATTTAAGATTCAGTCAATAAAATAATTCAAACACACATGCACGCACACACACAAACATATATATATATATATATATATATATATATATATATATATATAGTATGATTAATGTTATATCTTAAATATATTTTTCAAAAATTATCAATTTAATTTTATGTAAAATTTAAAATCACCTTCTTAATGTTGATTTATTTTTTTAAAAAAAATTGCTTGGATAAATTAGTATATAAAAATTGGTAAAAATTAGTATATAAATAACGCGTCATAAATAATTTAGTAATCGGTATATATATTTTTTAAAATGTTAAAATAGATTTACAAGAAAATTGTTGATTTATTTTTACTTTATGAAAAGACTTTTAAAATAGAAAAGTTTTTAAATCTTTGCTTACTTATTTACAAACCCTTTCATATAAATTAGTTTAAAGAAATGTTAATCGTTATTCTCAGTAAAAATTAATTAAATTATTATAATACTAATTGGTTTTTATTGAAGCGAACTTTTTAATTATGAAAATTAAAAAGTGCAGAAAATTAATCAAATTATTAACAGTAAAAGCTTAACTCATAAAATTATATTTCATTAAAAAAATAAATAATTGATCTGCAAATTGCAGAAATTTGTATGTACAGTTTCAATTTAGATAAAAACTATCTTATTAACAAGGAGTTTGTGGAAAAATTTGTTAAATATCATTAAAGTTATTATAAAATTTACATTCTTAAGTTTACTTGAAACAATTTTATAATCATTATGGTGTAATTTTTGAAGTATTTGTGAATATAGTATATAGTAATTTTGTAATATATTGTGAATATCATAAGTATAAAATTCAAACTTCCTTCGGAAAATTAAAGACAGGTAGTATTAAAACCATTGGAAATTATATTTCTTTAAGAATAAAGCAAAATATTTTTTCTGATATCAAAATAATGAGGGAAAGAGAAAAACTTATATTGCAAAGAAGTACATTTTGGCGATTAGAGCAATAGTCTTCCTTTGTAGACGGGCATGTTTGAATCTGGACTATAAACATTGTGTTCATTCAATGAATAATAAGTGGAACTCTTAATATTTCAAATATTTTACGATGTCATTTGATGTCAAATAAATTATTTTTAAAATGAAAGTCGTTGAAAGCTAATTTGAAAAATAGATTTCTTATTCATTATTCATGTGAATTTTCTGTATATAGTGAGCCGAATTCACATGTCAGTAAATTACTTCAAACCCTCAAACACAGAGATTAAGGCGGAAAGATAATATTCATCACCCTTTGTTCAATAATGATTAGAATACGAACATTGGATATTCTGCGATTCACTCTGTTTAATATTTACTTTATGATGATCTCTTTAAATCTAATTAAAATTAGCAACCTATTGTTTGTTGTATTCAATAATTTTTTGATAAAATATCAACAATAATTAAACATTTTATCCATTAAATGTTTAATTGATTTTGATATATAGTTGAATACTAATCCGAGACAGAGTATTTAACTTTACACAAATTTCATTCATGAACAAATAATGTAAGAGAGGAAAAGATATAAAAGTGAAAGGTAAATTACAAACATTGGCTGTTTCAGAAGATGGAGACATATCGTGCATAAATAACTCGTAAATGAAATTTTCACTTTGTCATGCATTTATGTTGACGTCAGAGCAAATCCTGCAAAATACAAAATTATAAGAATATTATAATAATTTCGACTTATCTCTGATATTTATCAAAATGATCATTAACTTTAAAGAGAAATTTATTTGGTTACTTTTGAGTTTTTAAGTAAAACAATTTATTATTTTACTATTTGTCACAATTCTTGCAATTCTAATAAATCTTACTATATATCGCCCATGTTAAGAAAATAAAAGATATTATTTAAAAAAAATTAAATCCTGAAGTGCTTATATATTGTAATGGTGCTTTAAGGATAATCTATTTGAGATTGTACACATAGAAGCATTTGATTGAGTTTTTAGGTTTACCAAAAAATCAAAACTAATCATTTTTGATCAATACAGCCAAAATTTATTATTTATTAAAAATTCGTCTACATAGTAATATTCAATGAATTTTTAAATGAATTTGTTAAGAATATAAAAAAGCATTATTTAAAAATTTTAAATCTTGAAATGCTGATAATAAAGCTTTAATAACAATATATCTGAGGTTGTAAACATGGAAGAGTTTGAATGAGTTTTCAGTGTCATTATTCTATGAAAACCAATCATTTTCAATCAATCGAATCAAAATTTCCTAGTTATTAAAGATTCGTATGAATAACAAATATCCAATGGGTTTTTTTTAAAATAGCGTTTCAAAAATTTGTACGCATCTTCCTTTTGAAATTTAATGACGAAATATGTATTTATTTTAATTTAAAATCTTATTTAATGCAAAGATTTTCAGTACAGAGATCTTATTTTATACATAATAAAATAAAACTAAGATGTCGAGAAGGGGGGAGGAGAATATTGATAACTAATATAAGAGTGCTTATTGCTTGTGGCAAAACATAAACAGCAATTAGCGAAAAGTCTACTCTCATCGCATTAGGAAAGAGCATTTTAACTACTGATTGATTGAGGCAATTCGGAATCCGTGTCAGGAAACACAAAAGCCAGTCGTTAACACTGGGTCAAGTTCGCGGCGAAGTTCACAACGAAATCGCTTGCGACGATGAAGCAACAATTTAAGAGCCAGTGTTTACTTTTTGCGTAATTATGCTTAGGTGAGAGTAAAATAGTGTTTATTTATTTTTTTCTTTTTTTTATTCGTCATTTCAGAGCAATTATTTTTAATTCTTCTTTCACTCGACACTTTTCATTAACACTCTCTTCAAAGAATGGTGCTGAATAACCATTTTCTATAAAATTACTGAAATAGTTATAAATAATGAGCATAGTAAATATCAAGTCGACATTCATAATTTTATAAATAATATATAAAGAAATTGTTTTTTTAAATAAAATTAAATAAAGAATTTAAGAATTTTGTTGTCGTTTTATTTCACGTATCTAAGCACTTTCTCTATTCAGACAAGCAAAATAGCTCTTTTCAAAATATTTTAATACAGTAGAACTACAATTACCCGAATCAATTGGGACTGACCCCAAATTGATAATCAAAAATTTAATTGGATTTTTTCGATGAAATGGATAAATTGTAATTAGTTATTTTATGTTATAAATGGAAGAAACAAACTACATATTTTTAAAGAAAAATAAAACTTTTAATTAAATGAAAAGACAATACTTTTACATGTTAAGATACTTACAAGTGCTGTACATTAATGCAGTATATATGTACAGCGCTGTATATGAAAGTCATTGCTTGTTGAACATCTCGGTCAGAGTAAGTTGTTTCACTGTCTTCATCCGTTTTCGGGCAGCCAAGTCGCCCACCCGCTTCACAGTGAGAATTCGCACGTGGTCACACTGGGGTTGACGTCCCATCTTCTTCAAAGCAGTTTCAAAACTGGGAAATACTTCACTAGCTGATGAAGCACTTGTCACACATTAAAAAAGGGAGGAAAAAGGTCAAACATTTGAAGTTAAAAAGGAAAAAATTATCATGATATTTATTTTTGAACTTTCAATATTAGGAAATTAGATGATATTATTATCCAGTTTTAAATTTAAAAATAGAAAATTAGTATATATTTATAGTGTAAATGTGTTTGTGATTACTCTTTTCTCTGATATAAGTTTAAAGAACAATGTATTTCAAGAAAAATATAATCAAATAACATAGTTTTGCTAATTTTCATAATTAGTAAACGTATAACAATTTTCCAAATAAGAATTTTTTACGTTTATATCTATAAATGTTAAAATTTTTATATCTATACTTAAATATAGGATGGAATTTTTAAACATTTTGTATTCAATAATTAAATGCAAATCTGCAATGCATCAACTATAACAGTAGTAATTTGAGTCAGCTATTACAGTTGAATGAACATTTGAATCGTATAAAATTTTACTACTCAAACTACAAATGCATTTGATACAATGCTTCTAATCTCATTTCTTAAAACTACCAAGCTTCGGAAGAGCTATAAGCTACTGATAATGTAATAAGCGGGCAATGTTAGGCTGTTTGTCTCATAATAAACAATAAAATAAACATAAACAAAATCAAATATGAACAACATGTTTAAACAAATCATTGTACAAAAAAATTTTTACGGCGTATAATTTGTTAAATGTTCAAAATAACCCAGTCAGAAAATCATTTTGGAATCTGTATTGATTGTTTAACTTTTGTATTCCTCCTGCGCACTCGTTCTTAAAACTGTGTACTTTTCGCATTTTTCATTCGTTTTACTGTTTTAGAAATCATATATGTTTTCACAGTGGCACGTTATTATTCCGATGAAAAATCTATGATCTTTTTTATGCTAATTTCATTTTAAATGTTTCTCATGTCTTAAAATTTTCTTATTTCTTGATGGAATTCTTTTTTAATTATTCTTTCAAAATTTACTTCTTTGGAGTATTTGTGAGGAAATTATTTTTCTTTTCATTTGGCAATTTCCCCCAACATTTGCGTTGGGTATATAACTCAGCAATGTTGCTATTAGCAGCTTGGTTTATTACTCTGATTGCCATCCATAGGGAGGGAAATTTGAATTTGTAATTCGAAGCAAAGCTATCACACAATTACATTGAAATGTATGGTAGTAAATGTCTATGTAAATTTGAATTTCTGCATATGTTTTCTGCATTTGAAGTTCTGTATTGAACGTCTACATATGGATAAAGACAAAGCAGTGTGTTTATTTCATTAAAAATTCTCTATGGGAAAGCCATTGGAAGAAAATAAAACAATTTAACTTTTTCATAAGCAAACAAAAATAAATAAGTAGTACCTCCAATAACAATAAGTTCAACTATTTTTCTTTCTAGTTTTTGTCCTTGACTTATCGACGGGCACTATACCGTGCTGCTTACCCTTGAATGCATAAGAACTAAATCTTCTAATAAATTTAAAAACACTCGTGTTATTTTTGAGCCTCGGCCTAAGTTGACCCGAGTTACTTTTGAACCTCGGGCTAGATAACATCGCCATCTCAATTACACATACTTTTCTGAGGCACAATTTTTTATAATTTAAAGTAAGGTAACTCAGCAATTAAATATTATTATTTAAAAAAGTTGTATTGGAAGTACAAATGTGACCAAAAGAATTTTTCTTAAATAAAATTGACCTTAACATAACTCTCCTTTTCTTAATTGTATATTTTACCCACTTTTATTTCGTGACAAAAATTCGCAGAGTAACATTTCTTACAAAGAGGTGTGTTGATATCAATTCGGATTTCAAAATAATATAAATTATATACTGTTCATAACAAATTAGAAGAACAGCAAAAATTTTAAGAACACCGTTGTGAAATAGATATTCATGGGTATAAAATAAAAAATATACTAAGATGTAAGACAGAAAAAAAGACATAAAAATAATTTTCTGAGAACCTTGATAATTTAAAATGATAGACAGAAAAATAAAAGTTGCTTTAAGGTAAAAATTTGGAAATATGCAAATAGCAAAAAAAGTATTCTTTGTAAATGGTGCGTGACGTTTAATACTGCTTTTGGTGCTTTCGAATTGTAAGACCGATGGTCGCCTATTTTTGCAGGGATGTTATGATGAATTAAGATTTGAAGAAATACCGTTCAATTTCCGAAAAAGTGAAACTTTTAAATTTAATATAATAGGAGAATCTCATAAATCCCAAACATTCTCGATCATATTTAGATCGGAGGTGTATGGTAGCCCCTGCTTACTCTATTGCTTCAGCTTCGAGAATGTTCCCGTAAGACGAGATATATGAGATCTGGCATTTTCCTTCAATAAAAAAGAGTCATCAGCAGCTGCAGTTTAAATTACGAAATGAAATCTTATTCATATTTTCGCCAAAATAGTTATTTCAATAAAAATAATTGGTCTAATTGTCAAAAACAAACATTCCGAATGACATTCATTATTGTACATCCACCGATGCAGATTCTAATCTATACCATTAATGCAACCAACTGTATTGTAACCTTTGTTCATGTGAAACTCATTCCAATACTTATTTCTTTCCATACCAAAATCAGAAGTGTTTTCCCATAGAAAAAATTAGGATTTCAGAAGATTGCGTATTTCCCTCAAATAATTGTGCACTCCAAACAGAATGGAGTCACATCATTATATTGAAACTTATTTTAATCATCTCACTCTTGATGTATATCAGTGCAGCTCATTTGAACCTCATGTAATCTTGAGAAATACACAACATTGGCCTACTTGCGTAGAGGCCATCTAGATGAAGTCTGTTTTGGATTGTTTGGCATCATAACATTCAAGCTGTTATCAAAATAAACTTTCTTTTCAGTTATTCTATTTCAATGAGCTATGAACACCAGACAGCAGTCATCATTTGTTATGATAACACGTATACAACTTTCTCTTGTTTATATTCCCCAAACGACGAATCTTCCAATAAATTATGTTTCTTAGAAAAGATTCCACAGCCTTGAAATTGCATTCCTTTTTCAATTTTTACTACATTTCATTTTGTTTGCCTGGATTAAAATCTTCCGTTAATGCGCCAAATCTAGATTTAATAAACCTTCTTGTAACATTTTCACGTCACCATTTATCAAAACAAAATCTGAAAAAAATGAATTTCGCAACATATATATAGGCAGTGAACAAAACATTTTTTATGAGAAATCAGGATCAAATATTTTTTCATTTGTATCTTTTTTCTTGTTTCCTGATTTCATGTTATTCGCATATGCAGCTGCCTCTTTCTTACCACGCTTTAAATTATTCATGCTTTACTTAATGTTAATAATCGGTGTAAATATTTGTGTAACTTAATTTAAATTATGGACTTCTCTAATTTATGCACCATTCTTACACAGCTCAAGAAATGATCTTATTTCTTAAGCTGTACATTTATAAATAAAGTAAAAATTTGTCGATGCCTGATATTAATGCACTGTGTCCTTTTGCCCGCTACTAGTTAAATATAAAATGTGATTAAAAAGAAGATTGTACACAAATAATTGAATATATTCATCGTCATATATTTGCTTTTAAATTGACATCTAATATAAGAGATTGCTACGCGTCAAATATTAATCTAATAAAAAATACATTACCTTTTACACCATAAAAGCTGATCTAAAATATATTTTTTGGAGTGCTCGAATGGATTGAAACCCAAACTGATTTTCTAGGTTAATTTTACATTGATTCAATGACTATGACATGGTATTAAATCCCGAAATTTTCTACAGTTACTTTAATCATTTAAGTCTTTTTCGTGTTGCATTGTCACAGCAGTACATTACTTATAAAACCTCGAGCTTCACTCGTATAATTAACATTCCTATTAAACATCAAGAGTTATTCCATAAATAAAAGGAAACCTAATATTATTTTAGTAAATAAGACCCACGCAATAATACCATAATTCATATTCATCTACATACATGTCCTTAAATTTAGGGTAATCCAAAAGCATACTGAAATTTAACGAGAAAGAAAAAATGCCACCTGTAGAAGTATTGGCTACATGGTCAAGCATTATATGCAAATTGCAGGACGTCGAGTGTAAGAGAAAGTTATGTATAACTGTAACTGTGGCAAAAAAGGAAACGTGTTCATAACTGGTTCGTTGGGAGCTCAGTGCCACGAAAGCAGAGGTATGCATGCGGATGATCTTTTACATGGTACAATTAGCGACCGCCTGAAATACGATTTGGAAGTAGCCGAGGTACTCGGAATCGCTCAAAGTGTTATCACTAGGCTATAGGAACAATCCCAAGATGATGGAAATGTCAAGTCAAACGTTCCAGTACAAGCCCACCAACCGCATGACATCGCCGAATGAGACTAATATTTGGCAGTAACCGTCAAAAGAAACAGACGGAGAACAGCAGCTAAACCGTCGTGTCGGCTATTGTCATCCACGGGTACGACTGTTTTTAGGTAAACCGTGTACAGACGTTTGAGACAGTATAGTCCATATGCTTGCAGGTTTCTCAAATGTATTTCGCTCACGATATTTCATTTACGCTAGCGGTTATCCTGGAGTAAGGAATTTGCAATGCTGATACCTTCGCGGTAGGTTTGTATTATGTTTTCAGAAGTATTGAAGTTTAGCTAGCAGTTCGATTCATGTCGGACGTTCATTCGAAGAACGCCAGGTACCCAGTACTATCAACATCATTGAATGCCAACGTTACAATAGTGTAGGAGTGCTCGTTTGGTGTGGCAAAATAGATTTACATGTTCAAACTTAAAGTATGACAGGCTAAATTTATCCGGACATTATTCTGGAACAACATATGCGTTTGTTAGGGCGGACCGAGGACACTGAGTTTGTATTTATGGCTGACAACGCTTGTCCTCATTATTCGAACATCGTCAATGACTGTTTTCAATCGAAGGATATCACCAGTATGGAATGGTCAGCAATCACTCCGGACTTGAATCCGATAGAGCATGTGTGGGATATGCTTGGCTGACAAATCGCAGTCCGTCAGCCAACTTCTACATGTATATCACATCTTCGGAGAGCATTGCTCGCTGAGTAGAGTTCTTTGCCCCTAGTGCCGATCAATAATGTGATACTCAACATGCCTCGGTATCGTACGGACTGTATTTCCTCCTGGGGGAGTACGTATTGTTTAGCTGTTCTAAGGAGGATATGGGGTGTAAGTGCTCCAAGCAGCTATAATCGTTGTTTCGAATCATGATATCATACATACTCATACATATACCTTTTCCTTTGTTTTTTCACATATGTTCAATGAATGGGCTTTATGAATAAATCGCATTTGTTTTATTTCTTCACCTTTATTTGCCTGTTCCGAAATTATCCATCATTTATGGATTTCGATGTAATTAAATTATGATATGTTACATTGATAGCCTACATTATGTATAAATATCAATAAGTAATTTTTTTAAAAATTCAGTTAATCAGAAAAATATCAGATAAACATCTTCCTCTTTTTCTATATTCCACTTCCATAGTATATATCGATGATTTCTAATGAGAGTAACCTTTTAAATTGGTAGCAATTACATTTAACATAGATAAACACGAAAAATATCTATTGCACTGTATAATAAGATGTATTGCTATTGTCCCGTTTATTACGGATAGCATTATATAATAGTGGCATATCAAACCTCTTTTTTGGAATTTCGTACATATAATTTTATTTCATACCTTTAAATAAGTTTTTTATCCTCAAAACAATATTATGTATAGCCATAGATGATAATATAAAAATAATCCATCAAATACACTGCCCAACATTGAAAATACAACACCAAGAAAAGATTGCCAGAAAGTCACGAAACTCAGCAAACAGAGAGAGATAGCAATGAACAATCAGTGATATGTATTTCGAAATGATATGCATAGTACAGAGCAAGAACAGGATCAAGTCAGGAGGTTGTAGGATCACAGTGGAAGCCGATGCACGAAGCAACACGTCTAGGCACAGAGTCAATGAGAGTACGGATGGATCCTAACAAATGGTTCTTCATTCCCTGTCAAACATTTTCCAAAGTACGTCTTCTGAAGGAATCTGTAAATGGTATTCAATCATATCCCAAGCATGTTCAAATGATAAGAAATCTGGTGAGCAGGGCGGGCAGGGAAGCAGCTGTACACATTACAGAGCATGTTGGCTATGCGAGTAATTTGCGGTCGGACGTTATCCTAGTGATAAACGGCAATTGGCACAACTTTGAAGGTAGGGGAGTGGCAACGATAGCAGCGCATCATCCACGTAAATTTAGGCTGTCATAGTGCCGTGAATACGAACTAAAAGTGATCTGGAATCTTACGCAATGGTTCACTAAGCCATGATGCCGCTTTCTTTAGGATTGGACCTGACTCCACGTCGACGCTACACTCGTGCGCGGCTACTGACTATCATTGAAGAAATAGAAGCATGAATAATCTGAGAAGATGACTGCGCCACTCCGTCGCCCACATCACTCTAATCCGGTACCATTCCAGACGTTGGCGTCTATGCTGTGAGATCAATGGAAGTCTTCTTAATGGACGCCATGTGCGCAAGTTACCAGCAACAACTAATCAACGGTCAATGGTTCTGCTGGATATGGGAGCATTCAGGGTGTCTTGCACACGCTGAAGCATTTCTGTAGACGTGCTTTGCGGGGCCGCCTCTCGTCGGACGCAGGCGTCGATCCTCGAGTACTATTTTCACTCTGGCTGCACTGGCACGCAGCAAACGTTCCTCAATTCCTTGTTCCAACCATCTTCGCCACAGCCGGTGCACTGTGAAAGAGTTCAGGTGCCCGTCATCTGCAATTATCCGTAACCTGCCCTTCTCAGTACAATCTTCATGCCCCTCGTAAACTCGTCTGTCTGCTGGAACTGACTCCTTCGTCGATGGGCTGGTATTATTTGCAATTACAAGCGTCTTTTGTGACAAGAACAAACCTTCAGTGGTTAGTTTCCAACGAGTAATAATGGCGCGAATATTGCCTATTCTGCCGTTCCTCACCTTATATCTTATCCTAGGTGTCATACAAGATGTGTGCATTTCACATCATTTGTATAACTCGGTAAGGTACGTCTACCCTGAAATTTGGATAACTTTCTGAACACTCCTTCTTGGTGTTGCATTTTCAATGTCGAACAGTGTATATTATTTCAATGTCAACATTTTAAAAATCTTGACCATTTAGATTTTGCCTGCTATCGAAGACAACTAATCTACCCTAATGGTTGAGTGTTGAACGCGCGAGTCAAAAATCTTATCTGTAAAAATATTTAGATCCAGAAACATAACAAAGAATTTTCGCTACATGAAATATGTGAGAAAAGTATGACTAATCCAACAGCATAAAGATGGCGAAGCATCTGATTTCAGGTGCCACATATTTTGATGGCCAAAGCTAAGCCTGTGAGAAGTACCACAAAAACTCCTCCTACATTGCCAAGGCCTAGTTCTGTCACCCCACTTGATGATTTTTTGGAATCGTCCATACATTTGCCGCCACCTTTTTTCTGCTTCCACCAACGCTCTTTGAGAATGTGAAGATTATAAGTTTCCCACTAAAAAGTCTCCTTTTCAATTTTAGAGGAAAAATGGTGAAGTGGAAGATTACCAACCCGATGAGGAATCATCTAAGAACAATTATTATCACTATTGTGATCCGAGAACCATTGTACAGGATGGGGCCTGATGAGAAAGAATTTGCGAGAATGCCTTCGCGGATAACGGAATAGTGCTAGTGAAGAAGATTAATAAAATCAGTAGTACATGTAAATAGGATGTATATGGATGGTTGAAGGATTAATTACTCATTACATCCTTTCATCTAAAAAAAAGTTCTTTACACTATTACTATAAAAGTGTTAGAAAAGATATTAGATTTATGTTTACCGTAAGTTTTTCGTAAAATTAAAATTTTCTTTTTTACTACAAAATTTACGAAACCTTTCGTCATTAAAAATTGTGACACCTTTACTTTCATCAGAATCAAATATATCTTAAAGAGTATTTTATTTTTACTAGCTGTGAAAGCATACCCGCTTCCCTGCTTTCATCGATATAATTTTACATATGGTTCCCTGAATTTATAAAGTTTACTTAGTTTAGATTTTATCAGAAAAAAAGCGCACCTAGATTTTAGGGATCATGTTCTCATATGTTGAAAGTTTTTTACATATAATATATATTCGGGTCGTATAGTATACACCAGAAAAGTCTCCTGTAGCTAACCCAAGAAGGGTTCTACCAGTTTAGATCGGACTTGCTGGAAAGAAGAAAAGAAAGTGACAACGCCGGTGCCCCCGCCGCTGCAACGGAGCCAAGCTCCAAAACGCAACAACTTCACACGCTAGTGGAGGGTACCCGTCAGCTGCCTCTAGCTGTCCCCATTGGATATATATATATATTGTTCCGAATTAATGAATTTCATAATAATTTACTGTGTATTAATGATCACATAATGATCACTTTAAGGAAAGGAATTTTTATTACATATTCGGGGAAGATAATAGTGAAATCTAAGCAATTTTTTAAAAACATTCATTTCTGTTTAGTAATATAAATACTTATTAATAATTGTGAAGGCATTAAAATTTATTTTAATAAATATGAAATTACTAATTTTCATCTAAACGTTTGAGAGTTAACGAGCAACTTATTGCGATAGTGATTATTTTAGAGTCTCTCTTAAATTCTTTAACTTTACCTCTCTAATGTTCTAAATATACTTCATTTTAATTATCCTAAGAGTAGAATAAGCCTTTCGTAAACAGTATCTCAAAGTAAATGAGTCATGCTATCATCATTCCTGCCGCTTGTTGCGCAGAGGATCGCATTTCATTTTAATACTTCAAGGAGTCGGCAGAAAAAGTTGAAACAAATCAGCTTAAAATTTCGCTCCATTGCCCTCACTTACAGCCATTTCATGTATCAGAGATTTTGGGAGCAAATGACCGAGTTTAACAATGGCTCGATTTCACAAAGAAATTAAAAAGCAGACACCTTTTTTAAGGAAGCCTCCATCTAGATAAGATAAACTCATTACAAGCTACCCATCCCTGTCATCCCACCACCCCACTCGTGGAATCGAAATAAAATCTGGATCAATAGTGATACACACTACAATAAAAACCGAACTCATCCCCCTCGCTATTATGCGCTCTTCATACTCTGCCCGAAATCCTGGATGACGCAAAATCCTCCAAGCGGGGGAGGTTGGGACTGTTGGTATATAACTTCAAAAAAGCCTATCTTCATCTCAAACCGAAACAAACTTCAGCCCCTCCCTCCCCTCCCTTCCTCCCGTACGCATGCAATCCCCCAAAGTCGTCTGTCCGACAGAGATAAGGCGTCAGTTAGATTTCTCCTCCATCCCCCTCCATTCTCTGCCATCTCAAAATTTTTCCACCCCCTCCATTCTCTGCCATCTCAAAATTTTTCCACCCTTCTCTTTCTGCGTCGCTTGTGTGGATGCGGCACAATAGTTTGGCCACATTTGCTCCCCTTCTAAAATCCAAGTCTGTGGGTGCGCAGTGAAGCCCTCGTTAACGTTGATAACACCTCACATCTCACCGATAATCAGAAGGCATATATATATATATATATATATATATATATATATATATATATATATATATATATATATATATATATATATATATTCAATCCTCGTTCCCTCTTATATTTGTTTTATATTATGAGGCAATAAGGAAGCAAAAAACAATTCCGCATAGTCACTTAAGCACCAATATTTAAGAGATTTTGTTTCGCTAACAAAACTAATTAAGGAAATAAAAGTTTCTTTAATTACCTTATAAGATTTTGAATAGAAACATTATGTTAAGTCAGTTACTTATCTTTCGTAATCAAGATGTAGTATTTTAAGTTTACTGTAGTCAGAATGTTTTAATTATGAAATGCAGAAATTAAACGAGCTAATTTATTGATTCATTAAAAGAGTCTCTTAATCATCAATGCTGTTCAAATAAAGATATTAGCATAGAAAACTATCATCAAAATTGTAAGAGCAAAATAAGGTTAATGTATCTAAATGAGTCCAAGTTAAGCTGAACGATCAAGTTATGCTATAAATAGATCTTTTATTAACCCCTACGAAAATTCGGGGAACTTTTTTATGAATATTCTTCAATTAGAAAAAGAAAAATACGCATTCTTCATCAGAAAAATCAAGAAAAATGATGGGGTCCAGTCAGAAATTATACGAAAATATAACGCACACAGAAATAGATGCTGCTTAAGCAAATGAAACTTTCCGTGGTAGCCTAGTGGTTAGGGCATCGGCCTTTCGTCCGGAAGAGCAGGCTTCAATTCCCAATGCCGCCAAAGACCCACCGAGTACATGCAATATACGTGCTCGTTAAATCTGTAAAATCGAAAGTCCTGTGGTTGGTCGTTGAGCAGTTACTATGGGTGCAAAGGTCTGGAGAAAATTTCCTTCCCCTTTAGATCAATGTCAATATTGAGGGAGTGGGTCCTCGTGTGGTGCCATCTATTGGAGGATTTGAAGAGCAAAGTCGTACATTCACCTTCCTGGTGCTCTGATTAAACGAAAGACGCACCTTACTGACTTAAATTCTCATAGCCAAGGCATAGCGAGCTTGGCTTGTCCAAGCGTCATTAGTAACAACAACAACAATATATAACCTTTATTAAAGTCTTTTTATTCATACATATACCAAAATAAACATACATCCAAAGAATTTTAAAAAAAATATTTCTGACTGAAGTGTTTGAAAGGTCAAAGCACAAGTTTAACAACTTAATACATAAAAGTGTACACAAATAGAAACATATCTAAAGTTCCAGCTTAGCCATGAACTGAATAGACAAATATGAAATACACAAATGCAATGTAAATGGAAGCAGAACTTAGTTAAAAAAATTTCCTGGTGCTATAAGGAAATAAAGGAAACGCAAAAAATTAAAAAAATAACTTCTATAAATGAAGTTTAATTTTAAACAAGAAAACGTCAGCATAAAATATATACACATTACAAAATAGTTTAATTAACAGAGTTGTGATATTTTTTATCAAGTAATGGAGACTCAAAAATAGATAGAAATAATTTGGATGAGGTGTGGGTAGCTTGAAATTTTCCTTTAGTTGCAAATTTATTAAATATTAAGGTTGGGATTCTTTTCAAACGCGTTAAAATGCATTTAAGATTGGCGATGTATTGGGAAAAACGAAATCACATTTGCTGCAAAGAAGGAAAATAATCCGAAAAAGTGATAACATGTACTATTATTTTCCAAAAATCTAAAAAATAAAAAAATATCGTTATTCTTTTAAGAAAACATTTCTGTGTGAGAATGTAGAAAGAAGAGGGGGGAGCTCTAATGCTTCAAGTATTTTAATCTATTCTAATCAGTTACGCATAGATGACAATTTTAAACGCAAAAAAGAACAAGATATTATTTCTTGAAGCTAAAAAAAGAGTTTTGTTGTAGACTGCTAGATAGCATAAAATAATTGAATCTCCTCGCATGAAGTTTTACAGAGTTGAGATCAGAGATAATTATGTTTTTAATTAATTGAAACATTATAATCAAAATTTCAGAATGAAACATGATACAATAAAACTCCAAATATCCAAACTTCCATTTTCTAAATCACTTTCAGAATTTCAGAAAAGTAAATTAGACTGAAAAAAAAGAAGAAAAATGAGGAATATTAAAAAACTCAAAAAAAAAGAGAAGGGAGAATTTGAGAATGACTTGTGACACTTGAGGAATTCAGAATATTCTTTTGAAAATAATTCCTGGATGTTCAGAAGTTGGTACTGAAGACATAAGAGAATGTATTTATGAGTGAAACGCTTGATTTCAAATTGGAAATGATGATAAACCTTTTTAAATTGTTGATTAAGAAGATGTCCAAGTTGAAGCAGACACGGGACCAACAACTAATGAAGCATTTGCTGGCTTTGAAGTAGATGGAGCGTCAGCCTGAGTGGGACCACCTGCAAATTCTCACTATCAAGCAGATGGCTGCCCGAAAACAGATGAAGGCAGTGAAACAGCTTACTCTGACCAAGATGTTCAGCATGCAAATGATTTTCATTTAAAGTACTGTACATACATGGAGTATTAATGAACAGCACTTGTGAGTACCTTAACATGTAAAAGTGTTACCTTTCCATTTAACCGACTCAGCGTCCACGACGTATCTGATACGTCGCAATAAACTAGTCAATTAGCAGCCAGCGCCGGCGGAGACCCGTCACAATTTTCCAGCCTAAAAGCGGCCAGCGACGTATATATACGTCGCAGGTTTACCCCAAAAAAGCGGCCACGACGTATATTTTCGCACAGTAGAAACCACTTCCTTTTTCTTTCCCCCTAATGGGTGGATTGATGGATGCGTCATAATGAATGGGACCCCGCTCCTCTAAGCCTTTTCATTTGAGAACTAAAACTGGGACTGATTTTCATGCCAAATATCTAAATCATTGATTATTATCGCCAAGATTCAACACTAAAATTTAATATTTACAATTTTACAAATGAAATGCAATTTTGTATAATAAATATCTTTTTTAAATTTTAGTCTTCTTTAAAAATATGTAGTTTTTTCTTTGATTTCCAATGTACATTAATTAATTAAAATAGCTTCGTTTTTCGAAAAAATCCAATTATCCGAAGGGTCTCAGTTGATTCGGATAATTGAAGTTCTACTAAATTTATTTCAATTTAACCAGAGACTGACATCCTCATATATATGTCATTCCATTTCATGCTGCAGTTCTCATTTCAACCCCAGGGAAAAATTCGGCTAACAATCAGAATAAGTATTTCATTTACATAGATAGGTATTTTATATAAATTGAGAGATGCATTACAGAGTAATTTGATTTAAAACTTGAAGTTTATGATTCATTTAATGCATTTTTACGTGTGATTTTTCGTATAGTTTTAAGTGATAAAGTTATTCATAACTTAATATAACTGATTCGAATAAATTTATTCCAAGTTTCATTATTAATAAGATCAGTTCGCTGTTTAGCTTTATAGCTTTAATAGCAACGTTTATATTTATACTTGGGGAGTTCAAAAAGTAAGTTACACTCGAGCAATTTAATTCAAAAACTCTTTACTCAGAAGAGTTCTATAATACAATATATGACACACATACCACACACTATTTCTTTACATAATCTGCCAGTCGCTGAGAACATTTGTCGGAACATAGTCCTAATCAATCGATGCCCGGACAATAGAAAATCGCTCCTTGGTCCTTGAGTCAGCTTAGAACAGTTGTCTGAGCCTGGTCATAGTTGGAAAATTGTCTTCAACCTAACTGTTCTTCGAACTTACCGAACACAATAAAGTCGCTGGGCGCTAGATAAATACTGTATAGTGGATGCTTCCAGACCTCCCACTCAAAACTGCGAAGCTAATCCTGTTCTGAGTGTGCCTAGGAAGGTCTTGCCTTAATGTGCAAGAGGACAACTCATTTACTTAATTTTGACATAACTTATTTTTCCCGGCTTTGTGCAACCGTCTTAATGTTTAGCAGTAGGATTCAGTATTATTAGTTGTGATCTTCAGCATAACTTGGTGTACACAACTCTTTATCAATCAAAAAAATGTAGCCATAATTTTAGCCGCTGATGGTGAAACTTTAGATTTTGTTCTAAAAGGTAATGATGTGTGCCTCCATTCCATTGACACTTGCTTTTTTTCTTGAGTGGCATGATATAACCATGTCTCATCACGCGTAGTGATGATGCTTAAGATATCATCGCCTTCGGCGGAATAACGTTGTTGGAAGCTGCAAACCTTGCTTCTTTGTGCTTGGAACTCAAAGAATAAGGAACCCATCGTGAACTCAATTTCCGATAATCCAGGATGATGGAATGAGCACTACCAACAAATATCTCCAATTGCTGCGCAATGTGGGCAACGCTCACTCTGCTATTGGTGAGAATAATGCCTTCAACCTGCCCTACTATGTCCTATGTACTCACCTTTGCATTTTCTCATAGGTTAAACCTGTGCGACTGGCTTCGAACTGCTGACACCATTTCACAATGGCTGGACGTGACATTGCTCACGGCCCATATACTGCCGATATTACCCGATAAATCTGTATACTCATTAAAAGTTTTGCAAATAAAAAACGTACTATTCTGCAAACTTTAAAGTTAGAGTAAGTTTCTAACTGACGCGCCATTTCTTTTTCCTCGTACAGCGCTGCAACGGTTAGAACAATTCGAATGAAATGTCTACAGCTGGGAGCAGTTGAACTCAATAATCGTTTGCACAAGTTTCGCTCTTCGTTCTCAATGATGCCATCTCTGTCGGGACAAATGTAATTTACTTTCTAAACGCCCTGTGTATAATAAACTCTCAATTCATTCAAATATTTACATTTATATTACAATCCATCAGATCTAAATAATCATGTTTTCAACCTATTTACATTCAGAGTTCTTTAAGTTATTTGATAATATTGAAAATTATTTCACAAAAAAGTATTTTTAGACTTATTTTATAGTAAGGATATTTTTTCATATTTCGCAGCTTTCTGGCAACACACAATACATAATAAAATAAATTTGCGACACTTTTCCAAATGTAAAGAATATCACACTGAACAAATGATATTTTTAATTAATCATTTTATTAAAATTATTACATTCTGTGCTCAAATATATGGCCGCTAATATGATTATAAGCTGCTGAAAATGAAAAAAATAAAGTTTTTTGTTTTCACAACTCTCAAGAATAATATATTTTGATAATCACTTTGGATTAACGTTATGTATGAATAATATATGTGAATATAAGGAAATAAATTATTTTTTGCTTTACAGTTTTTCACTAATTTAATTATTTTACAATGTACTTATTTTTTAATATATTATTGATATAAAATAAATGTTTAACTTATTTAAAATTTTACTTTAGACACACATTAATTAATTCAATTAAATCATAAATTTAATCCAAAGTAATATATATATATATATATATATATATATATATATATATATATATATATATATATATATATATATATATATATATATATATATATTTAGTTTTTAGGCTTTCATTTAATAATAAAATTACAAAGATACAAGATTTCTCTTTTTGCATAATACTACATATTTTATACTTTTGCCATTTTCTTCCTATGATATTCATTGAGAAATCACTTGCGAAACTAACTCATTAAGAAATCACCAGTATTTTCCAGGAAAAAAACAATATGCAAAATTGGTTGGGTTATACCTCTAAAAAAATTAAGTTTTTAATGAAATAATGACTTATTATAAATTGCTTTAAATCTATTTTGAGAAAACCAGTTATAAGAACCAGCAAAAGCTGCCTCATAAAGGGGAAAATACTTTGGCAATAGTGAAACTCGGAAGTACATGAGAAACATTCTAATGAGATCGTGGGAATTATCTAGTGATATCTGAATAAAAAAAAACCCCACTATTTTCTACCCTTGTTTTCGCGTATTTCACCCATTATGTATCGAGTATTTTTGCTTCGCTGAAATATATTCGAGTTTTGTGTATTTCTCCCAGGAAGGGCAACTGTTATTTCACTTCGAAGAAAAACACACAGCTTTTCGAATCTTATTGTTTCCTCTTGACATTGAAACCCAATCGTAATAAAATGCATTTATATCCGATATAAACATTAACAATAGGTGAAGCGTTACAGCGGCAAGCGACACTGTTGAAGTTAATGTTTATACTATCAATCGAATACATTATGTCTATCTGAAAGTATTTAATGTTTTTATATTAACTCTTTAAAAAGAAGGTAAGTCTTAGTAGTATATAAAACATTATTTTCTTGCATTTCACGAGAAACTATATAAGTATATAGGCATAATATTTCGTTTAATATAATCACCACTCTTAATCCAATATTACTATGTCATGTTTGTTTTTAAATAGAAAAATTTAAAGTTCCTTTAAACATTTAAGCTAATTCAAATCATGAACATTTCTCATGAAACTCAAAATTTTGATTCACAATTTTTATAGCTCTTAATTTAAAAAAATATAAATTTAATTTTTTATAGATACATAAAACTTTAGAAATTCTTCATAAAAATGAGTATATTTAATCACTCGTAAGTAAAATTGCCCTAATGTATTATAAGGGTAAAAATTTACAAGAGAATTTTAGTACAAAAATAAATTCCTTTTATTTAGTTGTTGTTGTGTGCCAGCTAGACTGGCAATATGGGATGCGCTGCTTCACTTTTTCAATTGAACCATATTTGGTGTGGAGTCCGACTTCCTCAGTACACACATGCCATAGGTACCTGTTTATAGGGTAGGCAACCATTCACACCTCATTCATACAAGGAAAGGACAAAGACAGGATAGATAGAGAGAGAAAGTACATCCATACGCGAACCGGGATTCGAACCCAGGACCTCCTTATCCGCAGTCAGGCACGCTGACCACTAGACAAGTTGGGCGGCACTTTTATTTAGTATATCAGACTAATTAATCCTTATTGTAAAAAACCATAGGATTAACATTGCTGAATATACTAAATAAAAATTATCATTTTCGTACTGAAATTCTCTAGTATGTTGTTCCACGAAAATTTTTATAATAGGTGATAATTTCTGTCCGATTAGATATGTTATTTTATTAAATTAACTGTAATAAATGCTCTACAGAAAATATTATTTTATGATAGAAAAACATGTTTTTTAATTTTCAAATTTGAAAAAGTTGCAAAAAAATTTTTTATTTTAAAAAATACATTTGTTAAACGTATTTTGGTAATAACTAAAAAAGCAAATAAAATATACATTTTATAATGAATTAATAAGCAAATTCTTCAGTTCGATGTTATAATTTTTGTGCCATGTCTTTTTAAAAATGTAAGTATGAATAATTTAAATTTTTAAATCGTAATTAATATAATCTGTCATTAAATTTCTTAATTATTATTCAAAAGTAATGCTTGCGTATAAATATATTTGTCTAAAAATAATTTAACTTAAAAAATATTAATGATAGAGAGTTATAATTTTATTTTGAATAATTTCTACAAATCACTATAAACAATTCGATTATTTTGTTAAAAAAATCTGAAACCGAAAAGGCTTTGTTTTAATAAATATAATAAGATCATTTGATAATTGCATTTTAAATTTAAAATTGGGATGTATTGGAATTTACAATGGCTCCTTCAAAATAACTATCTGTGAGAAAACGTTGTAAATGCTTTTGGTATAGATGAAATAAAAAGCTTGAAGTACACTGTAAAAAGAAATTAAACAGTCAATCTCGATTTTAAAAATCTCAAAACAACTAAAGTAATTAAAAATATTTTTATTATATTGTCAAGGATAGCTTTTGATTTCTTTTTCCTGATGATGAAAAATGGGCCATTCTTAAACAAGAAAAATTGATGTCATTTTCCCCCAAAACTTGGATTGCTTTCTCCATTAAAAATTTGAATACAAGAAGTATTGCTTTTATTTGCTATAAAGAAAGGAATAACAACATGATACTCTGTGACATATACTTGCATTGTGTTTGAGAAAATGAAATGTAGCTTCTCTCGATTAAAAAAATTTGAATACAAGAAGTATTGCTTTTATTTGCTATAAAGAAAGGAATAACAACATGATACTCTGTGACATATGCTTGCATTGTGTTTGGGACAATGAAATGTGCTTCTCTCGATTAAAAATTTGAGTACAGGAAGTATTTCTTTTATTTGCCATAAAGAAAGGAATAACAACATGATACTCTGTGACATATGCTTGCATTGTGTTTGGGACAATGAAATGTGCTTCTCTCGATTAAAAATTTGAGTACAGGAAGTATTTCTTTTATTTGCCATAAAGAAAGGAATAACAACATGATACTCTGTGACATATGCTTGCATTGTGTTTGGGACAATGAAATGTGCTTCTCTCGATTAAAAATTTGAGTACAGGAAGTATTTCTTTTATTTGCCATAAAGAAAGGAATAACAACATGATACTCTGTGACATATACTTGCATTGTGTTTGGGAAAATGAAATATGCTTCTCTCGATTAAAAATTTGAATACAGGAAGTATTGCTTTTATTTGCCATAAAGAAAGGAATAACATTAGTGATTGTTATAATAAAAGAAACAACGTTTTTACAATTTCAGTACTTATAAATTTATGAAGTACAATACAACCAGATTATCTTTTATCATTTGTTATATTCATCTGTATCGACTGAGTTTTTTTTTTAAGAAGTACCGGCGTTAATGATTCATAAGTGTTAGTAAAACAAAATCAATTTTTAGTTGCTCATAAAAAGTATTTTTAGAATAATAACATATTCTTAAATATTTATGTGTGTTTTGAATATTCTATTTAATTATAGATTCATTTTTCTAATATCTAATTAAAAGAATTGAGGAAATTTTGCGCTATAAGATTTTTTAATTTTAAAAAATTAACATAAAATTCTGTTATTTTAAAATTTATGATTCACAAAAACTTAAATAAAAGTATTTAATTTTCAATTTCATTTCTTATTTTTATAAAAAATAACTAATTATTTAGTTGCATTATTCATTTAATCGTATTTTATTAGTTTAAAAAATTTAATGCGATCCAGTATATTATTTCTATTGCCAATGTACACATTTTCTCAACTAAGTTCTGCACTTGATGAATAAAGTGAAATTGGATATAATTTGCTTATTAACTGTTGATAAAGTGTAATTAGCGATGTTTAAAATACATTATCAGCTTAAAATTAAAATTTAAAGTTTTAATGAAAATTTAAAATAAAGTAAATTAAAGTGTAAAGTAAACATAAAGTACAAAAAATTAATTTTAAGTAAACATAAAGTAGAAAAAATTAAGTTTAAAATTTAAAAACTCAAAAATAAATTTAAGTAAACAATGAAATGAAATATAATTGAAGTTGAATAAAAAATTGTTTCAAGGTAATATGTTTTTAAAGCTAGGAAATTGCAAACAAATATCCATTATCTTAAAAAGAAAATTTATAAAAATATTTCACATTGCAGAAAAAGTATCTTCTTTTTACAGTATAAATTAATCAAATGTATGATGTGAGCATTTAATGAGCCTTTAAGGCAAAAACTAATCGAATATTTTGGGATAAAAAAGGAAAGTAGACAAATAAAAATAAAACGGGAAAATTATTGAAGGTAAATAAACATAATTCACAATTCACTTAAAAAATTACATAAATAAATACAAAAGTTTCTTTTTTCTTCACTTTACCATAAAGTACATGAAACATTTGCGCAAACTTTATAAGAAAAAGACAAGATTTTAAATAATGGTCACAAAACAAAACTCTTAAATGCATAAATCAATGCACGGAAAATTCTTCTAAATTTTTTGTGTGACAGATTAAAATAAAAAAATTTGTATTAGTAACATGCAATTAAAATTAATTTTATTCCAACTGTAATTTTTCATTTGGACTCAAGTTTATGTAAATTAATTCTATATGGATTTCAAAACTTTTACATAAAATATATCTTAATATTTTATTTCTATAACATTCAACTAAAAACACAAATTTAACCTCGGAAATCAAAGCATGAAATTTAATTAATTTTAAAATTTTCCCTATCGCATTTAAAAATAATATATTCACGTTTTTTCCAGTGTTTTCTCAACCAGTCATCATTCACTATTTGTTTAATTCTAATATAAACTAAACATAAATTATGACAAATTACAACTTCTAAATTCCAGTTGTCTATGCAAAATTTGTCTGTTGTAAGGAGCTGAAACTTAATTAATTAAATATGTAGGGAAGAAATTAATCAAGTAAATTATCAGTACTTTAAATAAGAATATAAATCAAGCACACAAAGAAACCATAATAAAAGATATTGGAATGTATTTTATGTCAACTATAAAAACGATGTATCATGTCCCATAAATACACAGTTAGGAAGAAAAATATTTGTTTCTGCTATTTATTATTTTGAAAAACTTTCTATTTTTATATAAAAATCCCATAAATTCAATTTTCGTGATGTTAAAAGTATCTAAATATTAGCCAAATTAATTTTTTTCAGTTTTCTTTTTAATTTATGAATTTTTAATATAACAGTAAAGTTGATTAAAAAAAATATGTAATACATGAGATTTATTTCTCTTTGTGCAGAAAACACCTCATTTTAATGCAAATAATTCTCTGAAAAGTAATAACATTGTCTACAATAGAATTAACAATTTGTCTTCAGGATTACGAAATCTTATAAATTTAAGCTTGTAAGGAGTAAAATAAATAGAAACTGAAATTAGTTACCTTCTTTCAAAAGTCTGAAAGCATGAATGATTCGTAACGATGATATCCCATTATAAGTAATTAAAATTTTTCAGATACAATTCATAAATAAATTGGTGCATGTAAAGTCCAATTACATCCCATATAAAGAGATCCAGTCCTTATATGGGACATGAACCTGTTTAGTAGCATTTAGTTTTGAAAATAGAAGTCAAATTTGAATTTTTTTGAAAAGAGATAACAGTACCTAATTCCAACACGTAATCCTTTTCCCAAATTTTTGAAGCAATTTTAAAATTTGGTAAAAAAAAGTGGACTCTGTATGCTGTTATCTAGTATACTGCATTTTATTGCTATTAAAAGTAATAGTTATTAAATCAAACTTTTTAATTTAAAGAAATAAAAAACATTTTGATCAAATTGTTTACGTATCCTTAAATATAATTTTTTTATTACTCGGATTTCTGGGTCTTCTTTAATAATCTTTTTTAGTCCTATTATTTGTATCCATATTTTCGTTAATATCATCTTTTAACATCTGTCATGCAGTGGAATCATATTAGATTCAAATAATTATGTATGATACCGGAATCTATAATGAAATATTTAGTTTAACGAAAAACATTTCAGGCATCATAAATAACAAAGAATTGTGTTTATTTTTGTAGAAATCAAGAATATTTGATTTCCAAATGATTTTGTTGTTGTTGTTTACTAATGACACTTGGACAAGCCTAGCTCGCTATGCTATGCGAATTAAGTCGATTGGGAGCGTCTTTCGTTTTAATCAGAGCACCATGAAGGTGAAAGTAAGACTTTGCTCTACACACATGCCATAGGGACCCGTTTATAGGGTAGGCAACCATTCACACCTCATTCATACAAGGAAAGGACAAAGACGGGAGAGACAGAGAGAGAAAGTAAATCCATGTCCGAACCGGGATTCGAACCCAGGACCTCCTTATCCGTAGTCAGGCAGGCTGACCACTAGACAAGTTGGTCGGCCCAAATGATTTTAATTCATGTAAATGATGTGCCCCTTCTATTTATTCTCATATTTATCATTTTCATAAGCATGGACGGGTACTAGCTGTGAATAATTAGCGCTCTAGCCTTCAGTTTATTAGTTCCTGGGTTCGGTTCCCAACTCAACCATGAGTGTTTGGAGCAAATTCAACCTCCACTTTAAAATATAAGTTCTGGCCTAATTAATTTTTATGTAAAAAAGGCTAACTTTAAAGGACAAACAGACCATCAGCATATATGTAATATTTTTCAAAAACTACATACTTCCACATTTTCAGTATTTTTATTATGAATAAACAATATTAGCTATTATGAATTTTGTAAAAACTTTGTTCTTTGTAAAATATAGTATGCAGTTAAACAATAATTTTAGAGGCTCTTATAACTGATGTGTAGAATAGAATTAATTAAAACAAAATATCAAGGATCTCAAAAAATTTTAAATGAAAAAGAATTAAGGGAATATAAAATTGGAAACTAAACAAATATTTATCAAACATTAAAAATTTATTTGAGAGAATTTTGAAGATATCACTTAATAAGAAATACACTAAATATGAAAATAAAATGTGTATATGTTGCACACAAATATATTAATAAATATATATTTTCTACAATTAAAATATTATATTACAAATTTCAAATCAACATTTTATCAGGTGATTCATTTGCTTAAAAATTACTTTTGTTAATGTAACAAAAAGGATAAGTTTCAGTTAAAAAAAATCTCGCTGGTAATATTTATTTAAAAACAAGTTTTTTCAATTAGAATATATATAAATTATATATTTTAATATTATATATTAATATACAATAAAAATGAATTATTAAATCAAATACTTAGTGTAAAATTAATTTCATAAATTAAAGTAAATATTTTCGATTTTTCTTTTAGTACAAAGTAAATTTAAATTTATTTGATGAAAAAATTTTAATTTCTACAGTCAAATTATCATAATCATTAACATTGTTTTTCCTGAATGATTTTCGGAGTATGATTTCCTCAGAGTTAAAAAATCAAGGTATTTTTAATCGAAACTTCATCAATTACTTGAGAAAGCAAATTAAAACAAGAAAAAAAAACAGATAGAAGAAAAAGGATACTTATAGAGTATCAAAATTTAATTAAAAAGCCAATGTAATTGTTACAAATATATTTTTGAACATATTTTTGCAAATTAGAACAAATTAGTACGAAAAACTATTTACTGATAATACTTTTGCAAGTTACAAAAAATTAATATAATGACAACTTTCATTTATGAGAACTTGAAAACACGTCAGTTAACAAAAATAATATACTTGGAAGATTCATTTTTATTTCTCTTCATTTGAAAAAGAGAAAGTCAAGTATTTGAAAAAAACATTTTGAGCTTTGATAATTTTGAATAAATATTGTGTGAGAATGACACCTATATTTAAGATACAAACTAAAACAATGAAAAGAAAATAGAGGGAAGAAGATATTTGAATAGTATTATAATTAAAAGAATCCAAATTATGCATAAAAAATAAACCGAACCCATTTTTGCAAATTAAAAAAGTATAATAACAAAATTAAATTTATAATTTTTTTTGAGGACTGGAAAATTTTAAATACACATTTTAGAAATTGAAATATTCGACTGCTTTTCATTAATTAAAATATTAAACTATTTTTTCAAGGAAAAAAAACTGCAAAACTTTAAGAAGGATTAACACTCATGAGGTTTGAGCGGATTTGCTTCCACCCTAAAAGAAACGCGTTGCGGCAATATGATTTTGAAACCGAACCGTTTGCTCCTCAGATAAAACAAAATGCATAAAATGTTATTCTGATTATTTCCAAACGATTTCTTGTTCACAACTTTACCGTCATGTATTGCTAAAGCCTTAATTTGTGTAAATGATTCTAAAATTATCACCGGATTAATTGGATGGAGAGAACTACGAGCTACGGATCCCTAAACATCGAAGACGAATTGCAAAACGATGGGGAAAGGGTGGTCAGGAGAGAATTGAAGAAAAAAAAAGGTGTTTGATCTTGCGTATGTCAACTGGTCCGGCAAGGATGATGTTGGAATTACCGCCAGAAAAACGGCACGCCACCTGGTGGTAAAGGTCGACAAGTTGTGACAATAGGTATAAAAAGGGAAATCCTCATTAATGCTTTTCTTATCGAAGAATTGGTTTGGATTTATCTAAAGCTCAAAATCTGGTAAGTTCAGTTCAAGTTATCAAGCAGCCATGTATATTTCTAAATAAATCTTCATTTTAAATTATTAATTAGTATAAATATTTTAATTTCAGATTATGCTCAGTTTTTTGCTGATATAATTTTACTTTTCTATTTAATTTCTCTTTGATATTGGAAACATTTTCTAATTTTACATAAATTCATTTTATTGAAATTTGATATTATTTATCAGATTTTTTGTTTGAGTATTTTTTTAATTTTCTTGATAAATTTTCTTAATTAAATACTTTTAAATTTATACAACTCCTGCTGTGTATTTCATTTTCTGTTCTGTAGTTGATTTCTTTTTAAATATTACCCTAGAACTGTTTATAAAATAGTTAATATTTAAAAATAAAAATGTATAAAATGTTTAAAAATACTTCGATACCTCCCTATCCATTATTTTTTATATATCAATAGATTAGAAATTTACGCGCTTAAGGAAAGTTTATATATATATTTCTTAACGTTTATTTATAATTTAATATTTACATTGACATTTCTATTCTTTAAATATTTCATACATATTTAGCATACTCAACTTTAGTCGCTTATTAAATATTTATGTTTTCTATTGACTACTTTCTGAATTAATGAAGGTTAATATTGTAATGTTTGAAAGGGTTTTAAAGAAATTTATGGTTGGTATTATAGAATATATGAACAAAATAATGATAATATATTAAGGGGAAAATGAACATGATTCAAATTATCATGATTATTATGAAATTATGCATTAGGGACTAAATTCTCAATGTTGCAAGCAATAATAATAAATATTTTAGCTAATTATAATAAAATATAATTATTAATTATTAAACATTTGTGTTTCTTTGATTACATAAACGATAAATCAGTTTACATTTCAGAACAATTTAGATCCTTTTAAAAGAATTTCAATTTTCATTTATCCACTTTTCTATGTAATTCAAATGAAAAATATTCGTAAAATATTTTGATATTTATGTATGCCGAAAATAATACGATAAAAACTATTTCTAATTCTATAAGATTGTAATTATTAAAACTAGATTATTAGCAACTGATATTTATTTTAATTGTTTATCTCTTTTGTAGGATATTTATATTGCTGAAAGATCTTTTTTTTTAATTTATCATTTTTTTATTTTAAGATAATAACATAGAATTAATTTCGACTGTTTAAAGTTTATCAAGAAATTAATAAATGTTATAAAATATTATACTTTTCCACCAAAGTATGAATTGTTTCCACTGCAATAATTATGAAAAGTATTTTGTATATATTGTATATTATATAAAAGGGATAGATAACTTTCTACTTTTTTATTAAATAAGCATTGAATTGACACAGTAATTTGTTATTATATCACTTAGTTTAAGCTGAAATAAACTCTATCAAAGATAAATTGAGCAGGGTTGAAAAATATTTTCATATATTTTTCTGAGTTAGTTCAAGGGTTAGTTTCTTATAGAAGGCAATAATTAATACCTACTTATATATAATTTCGACCTACTTATGTAATTAATACATTCTTATATATACCACAAATAGGTAATATATAATTTACCGTATTAGTTTTTAGATCCCATAATTAAGCTATAGAAGATTCGGTAATCCGTTATAATTAAAATATTCCATTGGAATTTTTGTCGAATTTTTAAAATGTTTTTAACCTAGTGGCACCATTGAAATATCTTTCTTTGGACTGTCCTTGTTTTAGTTCTTGTTATTTTTAATAATAGTTACTGTAACTTTTTTCTTGTTTTACTTTCTGAATGGATATTTTTGAGATGGTGCTTGAGAGTTTTCCAGATATGTGAATATGGCAAAAGTCCTGCCAAAAGGCAATCTTATGTAGATCATAAAGTCAGCTTTATCGTTACTTTCATTTGTTAGGGTATCAACTATTCGTTGCGAAAATACTTCTATTTTTTATTCCATTTTCTTTTTTATTTCTTAAAATGTCTCAAAAATAAAGAATAAATTTTTTTTTTGTAAAATTTAAATAAATTTAAAATGTTAAGACATTATTGCTCATTTTTAAGATTTTAACTTTAATTATTTTTTGTGTAAACATATACTGCTAGAACTATTGTATATTAATTTGTGAGCATAAATAAACTTTTAGCGGCTTTAGTTTTTAAAGTTGCCGAAAAATAATTCCTGAAATTGAGATTCTCTTACAGCCCAAACATTTTAATCAATATATTGACTTTATTATTAAAAAAAAATGCTTAAAATATTACAATATCAACAAAGCTAATAAAGAACATTGAAACTGTTGAACGTAGCCATCTCTCACTATTACAAAGAATTACTTTTAATAGTAATGATTTATTTGCATTTAATTCCTTTTAAAACTATTATGTTTTACAATTTCAATTATATATTAAATATTTTATTTTTAAAAATTTGATTTTATAAATATATAACATTCTTAAAATTCAAATTTTAAAACAGATTTTTAAAACATACATAGATATTTAAAATATGTATTTAATGTTCTAAATACGTTGGATGTTTAAAAATAAGAAAATCAAATGTTTCAAAATGCTTACGCTAAAGCTTTAAAATTGTTTAAATCTGCTTTAAATAAGTTGGGGTTTTTTAAACTACATTTAAAATTATAACATTGATCATTTTTCGAGAAAGTACTTAATTATACAGTCAAACACATTGTGTAAAATTATATAAAACATTTTGAAGGTTATGCTCGTGAGATCTCGTTATGTTTTAAGAAAAACAGAAATACGTTCGATGACAAAACGCCTTGTTGAAAAGTTACACTTCTAAATATATGCCAGTTGTGACAGTCTTAATGCATTTCTTAATCTCATCGGTTTTCAAGGCTTTCTCTCTAACCGTAACCTTGTATAACAGATTAACAATTCGAGCGAATTTCAGGTTCGCTGATGTTGCGTTTTTTATTGCCTATTCTTGATAATTATTGCAATAATGGGCAAAGCGCATAAACTGAAGTATGCGAAAAGAAAAAAATTTATTTATTTGTTTTGTTTTCACACTGCCGAAAGTAATAGAAACTTCCTGCAACTTCACTGAACCCGAATTGTTAATCTAGACCGATATAGCGATCGTAATTGTGTTCAGTTGTAAGGCCAAATGCGTTCTTGGCGAAGGAATTCGACTCATGAGGTTCTTGATTGGTATCCATTCAAGGCCCTGTGGATAACCAGATCGAGATTTGTTTATCATTTTTTATATAAAAACCTCGAATAAAAAGTGAAATCTCGTTATATAAATAAGGGTGGGTTTGCCTTCAAAGAATTACAGTCGATATGTTTTCCTGAAGGCATAATTACTTTTTTCCCATTTCCTTTTCAATAAATGAAATATTTTACTGCAGGTTTTAAATTTTATGAAACGTTTTGTAAAGCAATAAAACAATGTTCAGGGTTGTATTTAATGAAAAGTTTCAAATGTTCCCTCAAATGACTTAGAAAATGTTAAGAAATGTCTTATAAAATATAAAATTTATTATTAATCATATTACTTTATTTATCTATTATTAAAATTATTTAGAATTTTTTAAAAAACGAAGTATTTTTTTATATAAAAAATTAATAAAGAGCTGCTATTCTCCATTTTGTTGTACAAAGAAATATATCAGTATACTCAATCATATTGGATCACAATATTTTCATTCAACAAATGCTTGTTTCGAGTTCAATGAATTTAACAAACAATACAGAAAGAAAATAACGATAGAACAAATCCAATAAGATTAATTAATTAAATAAAAATAGTTTTTAAATATATATTATTCAAAATGTACTGATTCCATTATTACTTTGGTTTTGAGAATACTGATGTTTGATGTAAAACAATAACATATTGACTGATTGTAATTTGCATCGTTAATCATAATTGTTGTAATTAAAGACTTTAAAAAATGGTATAAAATATTTTTACAGACTACACACACATTTCAATTATTTGTATATATTTGGTATGTGGTTGTGTTACACTTTAATGTTATCAAAATATGATATTGTTTTAAGGATTCCATTAGTACTGTATCAATTATACGTTATAATATTTCCTTTTAGTACAAAAATTATGTATTATTTAGACATGCAACGGAAAGCAAATAATTAAATTTTGATTGAATATTATATCCTTCTTGAATGAGACATTTTTTGTTTCAGTTGTTCTTTGGAAAAGGTTCACCGTTGCCGGAGTGCTTCTCATAAAGAAATAATATATTCATGTGCCACAGTGAAGCCGAATATAAGGCTTCCTGCCCATTACGCTGGTTAGCCACAGGACCCAACGCTAAACGTAGGACTATCATCACCCACTCGCTGGCTTTCCATTAACGGCCATCGCACCACCAGGAGACCCGAGGAAGTCCTTTGACAAAGAAAGAATTCAACAAGCCTATTAACCAGTAATCTTCAGTAAGCAAATCATTCATCAAAAGTTATAATTCACTTAGCTGTCAGAAGAAATCGAAGGGGATAGCCTATCTGCGAGAAACCCACCTTGGAACCAGTTATCAGCAATTAAGAAAGATGCAATGATATCACATTTCTGTATTAATTAGAGACAAGAAAAAAATTTAAAAACTTCCGAGTGTGTTTCGATTTGCCCTTTTTGAAGGCCATAAACCGGAGATACAACTTCTCTCTCTCAATCACTAATTCATTTCACTTTGATCCGATCGAGGAATCTGTTTTGATTTCAGTATTTATATCCCATTCATTACCAGTCAACTAGTATTGTCATTTTTTTAGTCGTTGACTTAACTAAATAGTAAAGATGAATTTAACAAGTGCTTCTCTGTTAACGGATACCATGGAAGAAAATTTGAACGTAAGTGCTTATGAAAACGGAACAGTTCCTGGAACGTCTCTCCTCATCGACACTCTGCCAGATCCTGTGGTTAAATTAGCTCATGACATCCTCATTTGCGTTTTGCTTATATCGGTGATGTTTGCTATGGGCTGTCACATAACATGGAATGAGGTACGTATTTTATTTACTTATAATTTCTATAAAATTTTACTTTGATTAGCGCATTGTGTATTGTAAGCTATGAGAGAGTACATAAATTAACAAATGTACTCTCTCATAGAATCTCATGTATTCTTTCAAGAATATTTCAAAAATAGATGAAAGATTAATCATTCAAGTATTTCTAATAATTTTTCTAAGAGGATAATATTTAAATTCAGTAATATCTACCAGCAAAAGTCTTATCAACAAAATATTTTAATTTATTGATTAACTTATTAAAATCCAGATTTTAAATTTTTCTGTTGTTATTAAAATATTTTCTAATATGCTATGAAATTGGAATGAATTTTCCTGTTTAACTAACGAAAAGTTGGCACAAATCTTTATTGCACAATAATAATAAATCGTAACTAACATAAGGTTTTATTGGAAATATGTTTTAATAAAACATGGCTAACAATTAAAAGTATCATCAAGTTTCTTAAACAAGAAATTATAATTTTTATTTCTAGTAAAAATAAAAATATAAAAGAATAATCATTTGTTAAATAATTATGAATCGGAAAAGTAGGAATTAAAGCTATTGCTAATTTGCTTAATTTAAGGTGCTAAAAGTGCATTTTCTGTTGATAATCTTAAGCATAAATTATTCAACTAATTGTTTGTTTATTTTGTAAAAATTTTGTCTTGGAATACAGGTTATCCAGAATTTATAATACATAAGAAAAAAATTTCACTATGTGCTAAAAAGTTATCTTAAATTTTTCAATTACAGGAAATGTAATATTATAATATTCTTATGTAGTGTTAATAATTATAATACTACCAATAAGAAAATAATTTCCTTGTTACATCGAAACAAATTTACTTCTGAATTTCTCTGTAAAATTAATATAAAATAATATTACAATTTTCTAAAAGAAAGGTTTCATCAAATTAATAGTAAAATATAATTTTGTTGTGATTTTACTTTTTATAATTTTAAATCCTTTCTACCAAATAACGATTTAAATTTTCCAAGAGATTTTTATATTTTACAAAATCTCAGGCATATTTAATGATTAAAGTTTTTCTTAATGTCAAGCATTTTTAAATATTTATCATAATAAATTTTACAAATTTATTTCAATTAAAACATAATAAGAATAAATTTAATAAGCTTGTTTATGTAAATAAGAGCCGTTATTAAAAAAAATTTTAAATGAAAGCAAAATATCATATTTTTAAAACGAGAATTAAAATTTTGTATTAATTACTTCTAGAAGTTTACATCACAAAATTAATTCATTTATTTATAAAAGAATTAAAAGGAGAATAAATTAGCTAAAAATAGAAAGAAAGATTTAAATTATTTTGCATAATTTTTAAAACTAGTTAAAAAAAACATGCAAAATAATTTGAATCTTCATATTTTTAATCTTCAGAACAAATTATCTTTGAAGATAATTTAACCGAAACTGACAAAATTATATTAATTGTATGCAAAGTTTAAAATATGTATGTAATTTGAGTGAAATAAGGACATTTTAAAATTTTGCGTAATTGCCACTAACCCACTTGAGAATTCCAGATCTCTCAAATGTTGCCTAAATAAGTCCCCTTTCTGAGCTGAAATGAAAAATGATCTGTCATCCAGCCGCAGTACCAGTTGACTTAAAAGAATTCAGCCCATTCGCCTTCAGTTGAAACATCCCCTCAGAAAAAAGCGTGATGAATGATTATGAGGTCATCTTTGACAATGATAGCAGATTATTTAATTACTACATATTTATCGCAATCTGTTTAATATTCATATATTTTGACAGTTGTCAATTTTCAATTCAGATTTTTTCTGTTCACCATTAATTCAAAGTGTTAAATTAAGATTTTAATTCAGGGAAAAACAAGACCGACGTATATGCTAATTAGAGTTTTAAATTGTAAGAAAATTTTATTTTTTCACTTTTAAATAACTCATTTTACATTTTGTTTTCAAAAATTACTTTTTCTTTACTTACGTACAAACGAAAAAATCAAGCTGCATAACTTATTATACACTGTTTTCAACGGCATTGTACAATCTATAATCCTGGAAAAATCCCAATGGAATGAAATTTTCAATTATTCTATAAACATTGATTTTATTGGTATATAACTCAATATTTTTTTTATGTAAACTATTATATGATTTAATACATTTGAAAGAAAATCAGAAAATAGATCATATTTTTCTTTCTAAGAACTGAAACTGTTCACTATAGATATACTTTTTCTTCTTAATGTTTTACAGAATGAAATCTGTTGTATGATTTGTCAATTATTTTCAAAGTCCTTGGACTACTTGAACACGGTCAGATAAACTACTTATTTATGACTTCCTATTACAAATTTACCGCAACGATTCAAATCAGGCACAAAAAGCTAATTCAACTGTTTGTCCTCTAAAACATCAAACTAATCTCAAAACAGTGATCCTATCATGATGTCAGGACAGGAATATATTGTTTATTGGTACGCTTGCTCCATTAAGACCTTACAATAATGACATTATAAACTGCCGTTAGTCTTTTATATATTGTCAGACATCTACTCCGGAAGTCTTATGAGTTATCTCATTTGCTTAAAGATAGACATTGAAATTTATTCTTAACACGTTATGGTCATTTTAAATGGGACCCTATCACTTGTATCCGTTTCATTTCTTCAATAAAGTTTCCTAGAGCTGGAAACTACTACGGGTGTGTTTGTGTGTGTGTAATAATCATTATTATAAATATCTTTATATTTTCTTCCACATTATTAACAAAACTTTTACACTTGCCATTATAAGCCAGGAAATTCATTACTATGTAAATACAGGAGATATTTCATAGTTTTTTTTATTTAAAAAAACTTATACTGAGTTATTTACACTAGAATGTATGCGTAATAAATCTCTGTTTATAATATATATAATAAATATATTGTTTATAGAAATTAATATTCACTAAAAATAAAATAATTACTTATATATATATATATATATATATATATATATATATATATATATATATTATATATATATATATATATATATATATATATATATATATTATATTATAAAAGTAATTATTTTATTTTTAATGAATATTAATTTCTATACACAAAATATTTATTCTATATATATATATATATATATATATATATATATATATATATATATATATATATATATATATATATATATATATAAAATAGACATTTGTTACTTATGAATATTCTGAAATTTTATCCTTTCATAAAAAAAATTTTCGAAAAAAAAAAATTCTTCAAAAATAAATTTTTTTTCCCCGAACAAAGATTTTTCTTAGATCAGATATTTTTGACAAACTTTTTAAAATGAAAAGAAATAATTATTAATTAAAAACCTTACATCTCATAAAATCTTAATTCAAAAATTTATTTTAAAAATGCAAAGCAAGTATTTTTAAATTTTATTTTAAAAAAGCAAAGGAGATTTCATATTTGAATTCATATTTATTCCACACATAATATAATGAATTCTATTTTACATTCTCTAATTTAAAAATTTTGACATTTTTTTCTTCCCATAAAAATAACTCTTCAAAAACGTTTTAGACAAAACAATTATTAATTGAATAAAATCCGTCACTTGTAAGATGTTATACGTGTAAGATTATATAAATTTGTTATAATTAATTAAAATATTTAGTTGTTTTTTAATGTATTATATTTGAAATTACTGCTGCAAAAAATCTGTAAATTGTATAAATATTCAAACTATCCATTTATTAATAATCACTGTTTAACTGCAGATAATGTTTATGATTAATTCAACTGATTGTAGTTTTATGGTCATCAACCAAACAAGCTCTTCAGAAAAAACTATAAAAAAATAAATATAATCTGAAAGTTTTAGTTCACTGAAATAGAAACTCAATGTTGTGACTATATCATCTGATTACAAAAAATTTGGAAGGATAGATTTTTTAAAAAAAAACTGTCAATTTTCTAGATAACATGATGAATTTCAGCATTTTATTCGGTTTTTAAAAGCAACCAATATCATGAAAGAAGGAATTGAAAAACTCAATTTTAATTCCTAAAATTATACACGGAATAGAGAAACATAAAAAAAAACTGATTAGTTTCATAACCGAGCCATTTTGTATCAAATGAGAAATAAAAATATCATCTTTTACAACTCGTAAATTCACACAGTTTATGTTGATTAAAAGGTTTTATTTGCAAGCGATAAAATAAAATCTTAGATTTCTCAAGCCACAATTTTTATGACAAAAATGCTTTCACTGAAGAATTGATATATGATATCTTATATAATGACTTCCTATCTTCCTTCTTTTACGTAAATGATAAATTCTCTCATTTAAATTCCCCTTACGGCATTCTACTCGGCGATATATACGCCCCACGTGTCCAACGCTGCAAAAGGATAAGTAGTGGTCATTTATGTAATGCTATTCCAACGATCATAAAGCAGCCAGAAAAAATTCTTGACCCTCCCCATGACTCATTTGATTAATTTTTTTTAACTGAAAGCAGACAGTCAATTTTTTTATGAATTGTTTGAATTCCTGTCACTGGAAAATAAAGAAAAATCTCCTCAAAAGTCATCAGAAGCCTTGAGCAAGTTTTTTTTTTTCTTAAAGAGCCTGTATTATATAATTGATAGTTTTACAAGCTAAAAGACTCTTGTGATACCTGCATGACCTTGTAGGGAATTTTTTTCTATAGAAAATTCCTACGTGACCTTGCTATTAATGGAATCCGAAAAGGAGAACTTGGTGATTGACGCTTTATGTCTTTTAAGTGAGGTTTGCTAGGTGTAAAATTCAGGCATATGCAATGATCGAAGAACCTGGGGACATCTACTACTAATGCCATTGTGCGAGGCTTTAGGGAATAGTAAGAGCTATCAAAGGTTATGTATTGCTACCTTGAAAAACAATACAATCCATAAGTGGAAGGAGAAAGTTATGGCACTTTTGCGGTGGCTCGTTTGTTCGTGTAATGGACATTTCTCGGCCACTGTGACATTATAGAGTATAGAACAAGCATATTTTTTTTTTTTTTTTTGTAAAATGAAGTCTTCACTTCAAAAAGTTATATAGTTGGTTTAACCTTTCCTGTCATCATGAAAGTCACGCTTTCTTTTACCATTATATCAGTTTCACTTACCATCTTATATAAGGATTCTTAAAATAATGCCTTAGAAATTAAATAGTAAAATAAATTAACTATAAAATTTCAACACAATAGCAATTATAAGAAATAAAAATGAGTATAGAAACTTTTATTAAATTCAAAATACGTGAACTTCTTTTTTTTTTAAAGTAAACCCGAATTTATGCATCATTTACTAACTATAACAAAGTGCAAATCTTTTTCTAAGTTTTGTACATTGTTAAATTGCTTCTTATTAATGAATACAAAGAGGAACAAAACTTTATAATATGATGCATACCTTTGTCGATAAAATAGGCAATATTTTTATAACAAAAATGATATAACCTGCTAAAGCATTATTACACTCAAAACTATCATAGAGATCTGGAAAATAATCAGAAGTACCTGTTCATTTACTCATATTTTAAATTAAACTGTGCTCTTTCACCATGCCTTTTTCCTTTCATTGTGAATACTAAACAGAATTTTTTCATTTAGGTATGGAGTCATATAAGTCGACCCGTAGGTGTCGTTATTGGAATGCTGAGTCAGTTCTGCTTGTTGCCACTAGCGGCGTTTGGCATCATAGTGGTGCTGGGATTGGACCCTTTGTATGCAACTGGCATGCTTGTTCTCGCTTGCAGCCCAGGAGGTGTCACGTCCAATATTTTTTCCTATTTCTGTGATGGAGATATCTCTCTCAGGTAAGAGTGCACTTAAATATCTTTTAAATACAACATATCTGCTCCAAATGAATGAAAAAATTATGTAAAAAAAAGAAAGCTATAATTTAACAGATGGGTGTATACTAAAATACCATTATATGCCCATATTTTTTCTCTTACATGGGAAACTCTACTAAATAAATTACTTTTGAACTTTTGAGATTTTCGAAATGATTTAAAAGTTAAATATCAAGAAACTCTTTTTAATATATATATATATGTATATATATATATATATATATATATATATATATATATATATATATATATATATATATATATATATATATATATATATATATTATTCTCGTTTCATACATATATTATCTTTCGACCGAATTTGACAGTTGATCCTTCATTTGAACGTTATTTGATAAGCTTGAATAATTTGCCTTAGAATTTTTCAGTCACATCGGAAATGATTTATTCGTTTAATAAACATGTTTTAGTTAAATCAGTTTTACGATAATTATAAACTTGAGTTATTAAAAATAATGAAATTTTTTAGATGCTAGTTAATTAATGAGGGTAAATAATGAATTTCGAAAAGAAATTTTTTCAGAATTAGCTTAATTAATTCTTGGAATCCTGAAATCATATTTCAAACATTGGAAAAATCTAAACATTTCCCAACTTTACAAATGATCATGCATTTCAATCGAGAGGCAATTAAATGAGGAAAACATTTTCAGATAATAATTTTTTTTAATAAAAATATAAATATCTTCATTATATAACCTCATATTTTTCATAAAGTGGTTAATTTTTATTTTTAATACAAACACTTCTAAGTTTGCAATTTTTTTCAAAAGCATATATCTTAAACTGATGCATATCAATATTGAAACTCATCTGTTAATTCTTCTGTATCACCTTTTTTATGTATCGCTAAAATCTATAATTAAAATTGATCTACTTGAATACATAAATGAAATAATAGTGCAAAAAATACTCTTAGATGTGACGCGTTAAATAGAATTACATTAAAAATGCTCACAGTTGCATAAATTAATGCAATTGAAAATTAAAAGGACTCACATGAAAATGCGTCGTATATAAAAATGCTGATATTTTAATTTCATTGATTAAATTAATGGTGACGTATAGGCCAATCAGGTTTCAGGTTTCCTTGAAGACCAGATGTACGGAAGTAGGGGGACTAGGCGTGGCGTGATACGACATCTGAATAAACCGAGAAAATATGTTAATTTATGTCATTGAAATTAAGGTTAATTGATTTTTCGCATTGCATTCTTTTTCATAATTTTGGAAAAATCAGATTAAAAAATATGATTGTATAAAATTCTTTATGCATTGATTTTCATTACCACATTGCATATATATTGATTAATATATATTATATTCAGTATTACTTATTTAAAAAAAATTTTATCTTTTATATGTTTGAGAACTTTCTATTGCGATATTAGAATAACTTCTTAATTATTTTCATACGAGTCTACTAATTAATAGCTAAACATAATTTTAAATTACATTTACGTCAAATGTATCACTGTATGTAATAATAGTATAATGCCTAATTCTAAAGCAATTTGAATTTTGTTTATGATTTGCAGCAGAAATTATAATTTTCTAACAGATGTAAGGGAAAATGCAAAGGAATTTGAAATGCTCAAACTTATATTAACTATACCTCATCTAACTTTTATTGATGTAAATTTGCTGACAGTTACTAACCCGAACCTATATTAAATATTTTACTAATTATTAGCTGAAGGATTGTACTAGTTGCTAAATTAAGAGACTAGAACTTAAAATAATTATAATAAGCCTCTCTATTGAGTAAAATTGTTATTATTATTTTTTTAATTGGATCAAAAAGAAATGTCTGGAAATTCTGTTTCAAAATAACATTTTCATCATTTTGTAATGCTAATTTCAAGTTAAACAAAATATTTAGAATTTTTTTTTAAATCTGTTCCATTCCACATCTGTGTATCTATTTATCAAAAAATTAAAATACTAAGAAAAATTGAGCTCGAAATAAATAGCTCTAAATCTGAAAAATGTACTTATGCTTTAATTTCTATATGTTTAATCAACAAATTATAATTTATCTGGCATCAAGATATATGTAAGCGGACGATTTCTATTTGAAATTAAAAAATAATTCTACGCGGAAAACTTCATTTAGCGAACTATTCAATTTGAAAGAGAGCTTATATATATATAATAATATATATATAATATATAATAATATATATATATATATATATATATATATATAATAAAAGCAATTTCTATTTGAGATTTAAAAAATTTTGCATTAAAATTTCTTTATTAATCTTTTTAAATTATGAAATATTTTAAATAGATTTAGAACTTTTTTATTTTTGTAAAATTTATTTCAAAAGGTATAATTGTCTGTCCACTGATAACTTCTTCAAAATAAAATTCCTCAAAAATAAATTAATATATGACTTGATGAATGTCCAGTATTTCATACCTTTCATTGCTAATAAACAATGTCGTTTTGATTCTTAAATAATATATATTTAATATTTTGTAATTTATTTTTGAAATATATCAAGTTATTTGATAAATATTTTTGGAAAATTTTTGATACTACTTAAAATTTTGGTGCCAACCATTTTTAATGGCTATTATCTTATTAAAATTTTAAGTTAAACTTAATTTCCTTAACGAGACTTAAAAACAGAGAAATTTTACTGGGTTTTGATGTATTTCTTTGTCAAAAGATCATTTAATTATGGCAAAACTAATTTTTCTTATAAGAAAATTATAGTTTTTCAACTCCATGAGATTTATTTGTTAGTTTTAATAAATGCAAAAATTTAATTAAAATCAAAATTTCATCTGAATAAAAGTTGTTTACTTTTATATTTTTAAAGCATCACTTTAAATGATCAGCAAAATTATAGTAAAAATGCATTATTTTTTAAAAATGGAAAAAGTTTTTGGCAATGTTATATTTGATATTTATTTGGTCATTGATTTTCATTTGAAGTTATCTAGAAATATGATTTTCACTAAGAAGTTTAATTTGTTTGATAATTTTATTTAAAATAATTTTCCATGAATAATATTTGACATTCAAATAACTCTAAAATATTTTTTGAAATTGGGACTTTGACTTGTACTTTATACATAAAAATATTTTAAATTCATAAATTTTCTTTTTAATAAGTTTATTTCAAAAAAGAATAAAAATTATGTCAAAAACCTTATATTCATACAGTAGAAACTATTCATTTTAAATCAGGAACTTCAAACCAAAAGTGTATATACACTCAAAAAAAATTAAACAATAAATATGTATGATGAAGGATCTTACCACTAATTAATTAATTAATTATGCAGTAATTTTGCATATAATTGTTAAAATTGAATTGAAATTTGTATTTTAAGTGCTTAAAACTGAATGTATTTCAAATGCATTTTTTATTTTATTACTTCATTTTTAAAAGTAAATTTTATTGATTACTTAATTTTTTAAAGAATAATTTCTTTTATAAATAATGTTTTCTTTTGAAAAAAACATTATTTAAAAAAATATTCTTTCCCTTAAATGTTACTTTAAATGTTATTAATATTCAAGTTATTTATTTATTTAGTTAACAATAAAATGGAATAATTTTAAATTGTAGCAATTTCTAAGATTTATAAAACGAATCTCAATTTTTATTAATAAACATTGCATTTATTGTTTAAAATCTTATTCCACAGCATTACTAACAAAATTTTAATAATGAAAAGAATATTGTTTTTCATGATAAAATTATTATTCTTTATCAAATACAATAATATTAATAAAATCACTACATGGTATTCTATTCAATGTGTGTACATTAATACTTTTAAAACTGTAATATTACTTATATCTTAATATTTTCATGTAATTTATTGTGCTAAGAATCTAGATAGAATAAGGAAATAGTAAAAACCATTGAATATATTTGGATATATTGATATATACTTTCTTCTACTCTTAAGCACTTTATAATATTTTTGGATGAAATATTTTTAACAAATTAGTTAACAACAGCTGTAGTTTTTTTTTGATAAAAATTAATTTACCTTAAGGAAATAATACGACATTAAATTTAATGCAGAACTAATTGAATCTTTGGAGTTTTGCAATGAAGAAGAATGTGTGATACAAGTAACTATGAAAAAGATTTCAAACGTTAAAAATAACTTATATAATTAACACTATGTTTTGATGCATCGAAATTAAAACCCGTTTATTGCGTAGTGTTTTTAACATTTTTGATTACTGAATTCATTATTTTAAGTCCAATATATTGACAACTGATGGTCCTAATTGTCACTATTGCAATTGACATTTGGCAACAATCTCATTAATAATTATTCTTATAAATATTAATGTTTTTATAGAATAGGTATAAAAAATTTTTATTATTTTTATGTAGTATCTACAGTTTGCATGTACTTAATTGCGACGTAGCAGTTGACTGTTGTCTTATCATTATTTTGAAAATAGCTGTGTACAAAACGAAAAATGTTGTAAGTATGTATTTAAATGACTCAAGCGCGTGTATAAACACGTGACTAATATCTGACCAATGTAGTTGAAGACAGTGATATTCTTGAAGAAGCCTTTATTAGCAAAATAAATGACAAATTCTTCTTAAAATATATTCATAATTATATAATATGATGATCAAGTAAAGTTAATTTAGATAATTTATTTAATGCGTGCAAATGATTACGCCTAATAATTCTACACCGTGTTCATTCATTGATCCCTTACGACCATTTCATTTCCCTCCAGCTTATTATAGTCTAAAAAGCCTATAATTATGTCATTAATCACGAAGAACTTTCTAAAATAGCTGATTGCTGTAAATCATACATTATTCTCCCGAGTCTTGGTTCTATTTTGAAGCACAAGCAGCATTATGAAACTAAATTGAGACATTCAAGATCTGAAGGTAACTGCTGTCAAATGCGGCGTGAAATGAAGCGAAGTGATTTTATCGTTTTCGCTTTGTCGATTTTGTGTCAAGTTCGTTTCCGAAACGCATCGAAACACTTGAAATACTGCAAAAAGGTTTTGCTGCTATTAATAAATACCATTTTTTATTCTTTTATTTAACCTTTATGGATTTCTTAATTTTAATTTTGAAACTCGTTTACAAATTGTTAAATTTGTAAAAATTCGAAGAAAGGAATTTTATGCAAAGTTAATGTTCCAGTTCAATAAAGAGTATTTCATAATGATAAATCCAGTATCTGTCATCAAATAAGTGGTTATATTTCTTGATATGATGAGAAATTTCCATTAATAAATAATTAAATATTTAAATATTCGCCATTTTGCCAGTTGCTTTAAATAAACTAAAACTAAACTAAACTCCATGTCACGACAGCCCATGTGGACCAAGGCCTACAGTGCCTATAACTGTTTTCATGACCGAGGGCCCTGGGGTGCGAATCATATGTCCCAGTTAGGATGGGAGGCATTCTAGAACGTAAAATAAATTAAAGAAAAGTCACTCTCAAAATATTTAGTTTACATTACACTATTTTTCGTATAAATGTGTAATAAGCTATTTTTAAAGTTTTTTTTCTTAACATGTAAGATTGAGTATTAGCAAATATAATATATATATATATATATATATATATATATATATATATATATATATATATATATATATATATATATATATATATATATATATATATATATATATATATATATATATATATATATATGAGAACAAATATAAGTAGACAAATTTTGTCAGCCTTCTCTCTTTAGAACTCTATCAAAGTCTGAATTTTATTTTACATTTTACATTCAGAATTATATATAGAATACAAACAATCACAAAGGCAAATTCATTCAACAAAAAGGTCAGACACAAAACTTTCAATTTATTACGACATTAGATACTTTATCTATTGTGTAAAGAACATTTGTGCTTAGTTTTATTGTTCTATGATTTTACTTGGATTATTTCTTTTTTAATGCCTTTCGATTATTAATGTTATTATAGGCAGCTTTTGTTTCGCGATTGAGATGTTTAGATATCAGACCCTTGACCTAATTTAATAAAATGGAAGAAAAAAAAGAAATTATTTTTTCTTTTTAAAAAGTAGCATTTCCTATGAAATACCACACATGAAACAAAAACTATGTCAAGTTCCGCTTTGCCCAAGGACGACGCGGAATAAACTCGTGACAAGCGCCTAAGAAAAGTCATAATGCGATTTTAAAACAAGAGAAAAATTTAAACCACTTTTGCTTATATGATATTACGATTAGTTCCCATTCTTAAGCGTGAAGCAATTTCAGTCAAACTGTTTTCCCGATTTCACTTTCAAATTCTTTTATTAAACTCTTTTATTTTTTTCCTTTAAGTAAAAAACAGCAAAATATTCAAGAATGAATAAATAAAATTGATATCAGAAAATGTTTCACAGAAATGAGTTAATTATCTGAAGATCCTATTCTGACCATTTGCTAATGATTTTAAATCTGTTGCATAACATTTTCTCCTCTTGTCGTCTTTATCGACTGAATGGGATCAATATGATCAACTAAAAATAAAACTGTAATTAATTATTTTTTTAAATATCTGTGAAGAAGCTGCTATCAGATCTAAAAATGTTATTTAAAAAATCATCATTTAAATGCTTTTCTCTTCAGAAATGCTCTTAAATACTTTTCCCATCATAAGTTTTAAAACACCTAAAATAATTTCCAAATCTGCTTTCATATATATATATATATATATATGTGTGTATATATATGTGTGTGTGTGTGTGTGTGTGTGTGTGTGTGTGTGTGTGTGTGTGTGTGTGTGTGTGTGTGTGTGTGTGTGTGTGTGTGTGTGTGTGTGTGTGTGTGTGTGTGTGTGTGTGTGTGTCCTTCATTCATTTCACACAGGCTGTGGTAAATTTTATATAGGTTTTTAATATTAACAGTTTTATTTATTTATTTGACAATAAACATTAAGAAAAATTATCCTTGAAAATTAGCAAGATAGTTAACATTTAAAAATAACAAATTTTAAAAATGTTAATTGTCTTATAATTTATAAAAAAATATGTATTTTTAAAATATACATATATTTATAAAATATACTTAAAATATATTACTTTAAAAACTAAGAATATTGGCAATTTTAAATAAAAATTACGCATTAAAAGCTGATTAACCTAACATTATTGTCAAGTAAATACATAAAACGTTTAACAGTATTGTAAACCTCTAAACTTTTTACCACTTCATGAAATAAATGAAGGACACAGAGACTGACTCATATAACAAATTCCTTTGATTCACACACAAGATTGCGGTCATATGTTAATAAGATTTTACTCAACTACATTAACAAAAATTTTCTCTCAATTTGTTTTTTATTTCTCTACTTTTTGTCTGGAGGCAAATTCGTGCATTCCCTGTTTTTACTAGTGTGAGGAGACTCGAAGGACTGAAAACAAGTACCTGCAAATCAGTTTGGTCTCAAGGACAGAAAGTAACCAAATTATGTATCTATACTGTCAAACAACAAGAAATTAAATTTGATAGGGTAGATGTCAGACACTAACACTGTTGTGAAAATTAAAATAGTATGCGTAATGATTATTTCAAAATCATATCTAAGTGGGCTATTTGATACTTTTTAAGTATAGTTGTTGTTGTTGTCGTGTGCCAGATAGGCTGGCAACATGAGGTGCGCTGCTCCACTTTTTCAACTGAACCATATTTTGGTGTGGAGTCCGACTTCCTCCGTACACACATGCCATAAGGACCCGTTTATAGGGTAGGCAACCATTCACTCATATTCATACAAGGAAAGGGCAAAGACAGGATAGATAGAGAGAGAAAGTATATCCATGTCCGAACCGGGATTCGAACCCAGGACCTCCTTGTCCGCAGTCAGGTACGCTGACCACTAGACAAGTTAGTTTAAGAATAGTGCTGGATTTATAATAATAATGTGGTAGTTAAACGCACCTGAGAAGTTCTGAACCTACTGGGCGAGTTCTTAAAGTATTTTTTATCGATGGTATTCGCATTACAGCTTAATACTCTAGAATGATTTATAGTAACATTGCAAGTAACATTATTATTTAACTAACAGTAATTTTTTTATTTAAAAGCGTAGCTAGTAGGAAAGCTTGAAGAGGATACTGTAAACAGTACTGTTTGGCTATGCAAACGTAAAATATTAAAATTCAAAACTTAAGAACTGTATTTAAGGAAGAATTTTAATATTCTCCTAAACCTCAAATTATCTGACTAACCTGAAATATATAATTCTTATGAAGTAATAAAATTAAATGCTAATAATAAAATTATGCATAATTTAATAAAAGGAGAAATTTCTATTTATCAAGATTTTTAATATTTTTTTTATTTAACAACTTTTAATAGGAACTTCAGAAAAGTAAATTTCTCGTGCAACGCTAATGTCTCATTTTCGCAATTAAAAATAATATTAATAAACTCACTAAATTCGACGCAAATTTATAATTAAAATATAAAATAATTTTAATTTCTTTCAATTGGGCTTTACAGAACACAATTTTTGAGAATTTTACTGTTGAAAAAAATATAATTCTGACACTTATTACATTCTGTGAAACCCCTTATAATGGAAACAAAAAAGGAATGAAAAGACTTTACCTTAATATACTGTAGTAGGATTAGAAATTCTAGTTATTTATTAAATTACGCTCAACTTTAAAATATAACAAATGTATATGTTCTTAATATAATATGAATTATATATATGGTATTTTTTCACCACTGTATAAGCTCTAAACATATATTAGTCAGAATTTTTTTCTTTTTACTGAGTTTCTATACTACAAATATCAGCTTTCATTTCATCACAATATGTTTTAAGTTGAATTAGCATATATTTAAATCTTTGGTAATTTTTTTTTGTTCTGCAAGAAAGATATTAATACTTAATCGGTTTTCATTCGTTTACAATCTCTTATTTATCACAATTGAAGTGCAGTTCGCTCGGAATACTTATCACTGGATCAAATAACCATAAAAATAAATAAGTCTAAAGGACAATGAAATTTTTGTAATTATATGGCCCTGAATTAGAAATATTTACAAGAATGACCAATCAGTAAAATAAGTATAGCTTTTAAGCTAAATTTTTTACAGTAGTTTTGAATTGTACAGAGTACAATATCAAGAAAAAAAGAACTTATTTTTTTATAAACTTTAATAGGTAAGTATCCTCGAAAAATTACAGAAAGTTTTCCGGGCTGGATATATTTTAAAATATTTCATTCATTTCAGTATCAATTTTTTATAAAATAATAAATTTATCAAACGCCTAATTATTTGGAATCATAATTGGGTTTTTCCTCGTTTTCTGATTTACAAATGATATTTCTATCTTTAAGCTGATTTTTTTTATTCAATTGTTATAAGCAAGGAAACATTGTAACAGACGATGCCAACGATATTTTCAAATTTCCTTTAAAATAATTACTTCTAATTTTCGTATGTAATTTAAATTTTAACCATTTTTTTATTTCCAAAAGCTCTATTGATTTAAATTTCATATTCTTCCTATATATTTACTATATTGAAAAATTTGTTTCAGCGTTACCATGACAACGTGTTCTACAATTGCTGCACTTGGTATGATGCCGTTAAATATGTGGGTCTATGGGCAATGGCTAGAAACTGGAGCGGTGACCATTCCATATAGTAAAATGTCGACTTCCTTAGCTTCAGTCACAGCTCCTGTAGGAGCTGGCATGCTTGTAAGATGGAAGTATCCAAAAGCTGCGCCGTACATCACAAAGGTTAATATCTTTCTTAGTTTCTGGCAATTATTTACAAAATTCTATTTTTATTTTATTATAAAAGCAAAAATATTAAAACTTCTTGTTTTGAAAAATAATGAACAGTTCGCTGTGATAGCCTGTGTTTTTATTAGTACTAGATAACTGCTTAAGTTTTCCTAATATTTTTCTCACACCGAGAAATCATTTTATAGATCTGGTTAAATTAAGAAAGCATAGTTTTATCTTTAATTATATCTATATTAACTTATAAAGTAAGGATGCTTGAAATTTTTCATTATTTAAAGAAGAAATAATAAATACGATAAGTTTTACAAATTGCAAAAAGTCATGAAAATTGCTTTTTATATAGAATGAATAGTAAATACATCAAGATGTTTCATTGCCTATCCATCTATTTAAAATCATTTTCATCTATATCAATTGATATTTCAAAAAATAAATTGTGTTAAGTTAATACGATTTGCTTCAAAAAAAGTATTCAGTTTTCCATCATTTACCAAGATGAGAAAATTATTTTCATATCTGATTCCTTACCCTTAAAATAATAAAATTATTTTTAAATAAATTATACTTATAATCAAAATTTTTGATACATAAAATTACCCTCCCCATAAAATTGTTCTACATTATTTTTAATACTAAAATGTTTTCCCTTGTCATATTGCTTCTGACTTACAGGCAAATTAAAAAATTTTCATAAAATTTTACTTCCATACTAATTATTTTTAGATATACAAAACGTACATTAATCTTTCAATGTAACCAACATTATTAAAGTTTTTAATAATGTCCCATAATTTGTGCTCTAAATGAACACAGATTAATAAAATAATAGTTCCATGACATATTCTCTTTATTTTATTTTAAATAAATAAAAATTCATTCCTTTTGTTTTAATAATTACCGATTTTAGTGAATAATATTTGAAGCTAAACTTTAGTGCTCAATTTCCATTAATAATTAAACTTAGAGTATAAATTATATACAAATACAAGTAGTTTGGATCATTTTTTTAATCAAATTAACAATCATATTAGATGACAGAAATTTATAATGAGGTATACGTTAACGAATTATCAAGTGCAAAAAGCCCATTTATCCCGGGATAATTGTGAAAGAGGAAGATTGGGATAACGTGCTTATCTTGTCAAGCACCAGCAGTTTCTATATTTTAACTGTTATTTGCATATTTAATGAATTGTTTTACTTTCCCTTTCCGGCCAGACCTTGACACATCTGAAGAACATTCTTGAGTTACGGGTGAGTTGCCAACCGAAGCGATTTAAAATAGCAATGTTAGAAACATTGTCCAAATTGCGACACGCGGTCACTTGATGAGAGGCTTCAAATGAAAATGTCCACTGTTTTCATGTTTCCTTTCTATTTATTAAAATATGTGCATTTAAGTTTTAGAACTAGTATCCTTTGTTTCATTTACATGCTATTTAGCTAAAGGGCAGATTCAAAAGACGTTTTTATTTCTTATGTGGTTGAATGAGCAGATAATGCGTCATAAATTTCACGTACAACTTGCAATAATATATTTGTTCTGAATGGAAATGTATTTCCTATGCAAATATACTCTATTTAGTTCATGGTAAGATGCGATTATTTGATACATATTATATTTCAAAACAGAGAATAGCTACTAAAAAGCATTTTATAGTTTCTTATTTACAATTATTTGTAAGTGTGAAAAGTTCTGCACAGTGCAAACTCAATAATAATTAAACCAAATCAAAATAATAATTTCCAAGCATGATGATATTGATGAAGTCCAGTAGCACAAGTGTAGCGCTTCGAGCTCCCAAGGCACAGGTCTGAGGTTCGATCCACGGACTTTCATCCCTTCAATGGATCAATAAAACTTTTTAATTCCCAAGCAGGCTTGTTCATCAATTAGTGTTAAGTTGACCACCTAACTGGTATATCTGCTTCGCCCCCCAAGGCCCTCGGTCAATAAAATAGATATGGGCACTCTTATGACTTGGCCATTATATTGACTGTCATGCCCCCGAGTTTAGTTCAGATAATATTAACAGACAAACATCAACCCATTTTTAACAACTAAACTTAAAAGTTTCTAATATGAACTAAATTGAATTGTTTTAAATACACCAATAAGTGTGGAAAATGGAGCATCATAAAGCATTTACTTCTTCTTCCTCATTGGCCTGACAGCCCAGGGGGGCTTTTGCCTTCCTCAGAAGTGCATACCAGGATCCCCTATTTTTGGATAAGGTCATCCAGTTTGTCACTTATAGTGTTTTTAGGTCGTTTTCAAGGCAGCCACGCCATCGGAGTTTCGGTCGTCCTCTTCTTCTGGTGCCCAATGGGGCGAGCCAAGAAAATTTTTTTCGTCATCCGATTGTCGTTCATTCGGCTCAAATGTGTCCTGCCCATTTTAATGTCTGTATTGAGATAAATTTAACATATCTGGTTCTTTATATAGTTTATAGAACTCAGAAATAGTTCTTCTTCGCCATGTATTCTCACATTTTATTCCACAAAATATGCTTCTTAAAGTTTTTCTTTCGAAAAGGGAGATGGTTTCTTTGTCCTTCTCAGTCAATGTCCACGTTTCAGATGAGTAAGGGAGAATAGGCCGAATCAAGCATTTGTATATTAAAATTTTTGTTTTTCGACTGACGAAAGTAGAAGCATTTGCTTACTATGATTAAATTGAATACATTACAACTGATGTAAATCTTACATTTCTGTATTCTACATTTAAATGAAAAATAGGGATCTGAGCGTGATTATTTTAAATATATATATATATACAAATGACCTGGTTAAGCTGAAATACAGTAGTAAATTCAAAATGTTGTTTTAATCTTATTATGGTAAAGAATTTAAGAGAATTTATGACTGAAAAGTACCTCCTATTTTGTTCCTAATAAGAAAAATGACCTAATTTGAACATTTCAATTGTTCAGTACCAGTTCAGGAATGATTCACAATGAGTATTGTAGAAACATAACCAAAATTATTATGGAATCAAATGTTTTGACAATCTGCATGATAGTAGTGATGGAGATAATATTATTTAATTTGTATTTCTTCTGTTACCAGTCACCTATCGTTGTAGTTTCGTGACTAATTTTTTTATTAATATTTTAAATATATACCATATTGTTAATTTTAATCTAAAATTCTTAATAAAAGCTGTTCAGTTTATATATTGATAGCAGCACATTCTGGAAATATTGACAATCAACGTAATGTATCAAATGGTATATTTTTGTGTAGTTATGAAGACATTACTGACTTTTGGGGTCTAATGAAATGATCTCATGAATCAAATCTTTTAGTTTGAGAAAACATATTATTTTATAAATTAAGAGAATAGTATTAAATTTTATTGATAAAATTGATCCCTTCAGTTTTTCTGTCATAGCTTATATATATTACAATTTAATTAATCCAATTAGCATTCTTCGTACAAGTTTATAATTCCATTTCATCATTTGCGTGGTGTCTTAAAATTGATTTTTATTTATTTATTTATTTTGGAGTTGGGTAAAACTATTTAAGATTCAAACCAGTTGTATAATCTTGTTGTCCCTTTATCACTATATATTTGAAATCTTAGTTAATCCATTTAATTGCAAAAAAATACAGTCATGAAAACCAATCCCATCAGCTCAGGTTGAAAACAAATTTAATCTGCATTAAAAATATCATGAAATATTCTTTTGTTTACAAAATATTTTAACGAATAATAAAATAGCCGTCTAAACTCCTTAAGCCTCGCTAAAAATGCTCTTATGGTAATGAATAACCATCGTCTATCACAGTTTTAAAACTTCTGAATGTCAAGTTCAAAAACACGCAAGGCTGTAAGCCGCCTTCAAGGTTCGTTGAAATTTCAATCTAACTTGCGTGTCTTGCAAACGAAAACTGTTCTACTTGCGCAACTAAATATATTTTATCGAATATTTTGCTAACAGTCACAAAAATTATGCGATGAAACGAAAAGATACCAACAAGGCGAGGGTATAAACACAGGAATGCTATTATCTTTTCAAATTTCCTAACTTTTACACAATAAATTCAAAAAAGAAAGACTGTTAATAATAGAAACGCTGGAATAGGCTCGTAAGTTTTAATTAAGTAATAAAAGTTTGCTTTACATCTCCCTAAATATGAATATTATTATCATCACTTATATACAGCGCATTTCTTAACTTTTATTTGTGAATTAGCATCAAGTTTTATAGATTGCAAAATCCATTACATTTTCAGTGCTAGTTACATTTATTTAAAGAATACACTGAAATGTGTTTATTTCTTCCAAAAGGCTGGAAGTTATGCTGGGTTTGCCATCATTTTTGTATGCCAGACTATGGAGCTGATTATCTTCCCTGACATTTTCGATGGCATTGGTTGGCAGTTTTACGTAGCTTTGGTCATTCTGCCATTCGTGGGACTTTCCTTGGGCTATGGATTGGCTCTTCTATTCCGTCAAGCACCACCTGTAAGAAAAACCATCGCAATCGAATGTTCCATACAAAATATTGGAACTGCCCTTACAGTCATCTCCTTGTCCTTCCCTATCGAGGTAAGCACAATTCTCAGTAAAGAATCTTTAAATTAGACTTAAGCATAATAACGAAATTATTCCTGGCAAAAAATTATTATATTTGAATTTATTAAAATAGATCTTCGATTCGAAAATCTTTATTAATTGTTACAAACATGCATTTTTCCCCATTAGATGCAAAAGAAAGTGCTGGCCTTCCCCTGGTTGTATTCATTGCCACTCATCACGACGGTTACGGTCAGCTGTGCCTGTTATCAACTGTACAAGCGCACCTGCTTCAAAAACAGCCATGGTTCTTGTGAGAAGAAATTGAATGGATTAGGAGGTAAAATAAATTCTTATTGTTACCATATCTTTTTATTATCCTATAAACATAATATATTCTTAAAAATATGAACTATATTATTTCCCTAGGAATGCGAAACATTAATTAGCTGATTCTTTCAATAATATTTTTTTTTTGCATTACATAATTAAATATTTGCATATTTTAGATATGCAACATGATCCCTCCCTCCTCATTATTAAAAATCAGGCATAATTAGCTGTAACATAAATTATTTAAAATATTTATCATAAGATATTTTAAATTTCATGTTTCTAAAGTACATAATCTGAGCTTATAATTTTTTTTCATTTTAATTTTTATTATTTAGTTATTAAAACTATTGTAGAATTAATATTTTTTGTAAAAGTACTTCACATTGAATTGATTACGACTTACAATGTTTCTAAGCTAATATTTTTTTAATTTGCATAAGTTAAAATGAATATTTTAAATTTCTTTTGTTCACTGGAAAGTTATAAACATTAATTGAATTAGAGCAAATGAAAATATGAAATTTGATATTTACTGATCTATAATTGCAGTTTGAACTCGAAATTTCCTCAATAACTATTAATTGTTGCTGCAATAGCCTGTAAACCCGAAAGGTATTAACTAACAGTGTAATTTCTATGGCCTTCAGTAGCAGCCAGTGCAGTAGAATGTCACCACTTTTGATTAAATACAATTTCGAAGAATATTTTATCGAAAGCTTAAATATTTTATCTTTTATCAAAAGAAATGCAATTTTACAGTCTCAACATATATTTCACAATAATGTTTGAGAAAATAAAGTACTCTTATAATTCTTACTGTGCGTATACATGAAATTACACGAACAAAATTACACGAATTACACGAACAAAATTACATGTAATTACACGAACACGAACACAATTGCATGTCATTCCACGAACACGAACACGAACAAAAATTCCCAATTTGTTACTAATCTGATAAAGTTTATTCTTAAACAACCGTACAAAGTTTTATAAGATCTTGCTAAGTTTAAAGAGATTAACTTAAGAAATGTGAGGAGATATATATAATCATTTAATTTAAATGTTAATATTGAATAATTATCAATTTTAACATCTCAGGATTTGAACTATATTTGCTATTGATGTTATTCGTTAAAATATATGTTAAAAAATTAGTTTTTGTTATTTTTTTGGCTTCAAGTCTATATTATAATTACATTTTATCATAATAAATTCAAATTGTTGTTGTGTGCCAGCCAGGCTGGTAATATGGGGTGCGCTGCTCCATTTTTTCAACTGAACCATATTTTAGTGTGGAGTCCGACTTCCTCAGTACACACATGCCTTAGGGACCCGTTTATAAGGTAAGCAATCATTCACACCTCATTCATACAAGGAAAGGACAAAGACAGGATAGATAGAGAGAGAAAGTACATCCATGCCCGAAGCGGGATTCGAACCCAGAACCTCCTTATCCGTAGTCTGGCACGCTGACCACTAGACAAGTTGATCGGCATTAAATTCAAGTAAAAAAGGAAACTAAATTTGCATATAGTACAAGCAGTTTTTTTTTTTTCCGAATTGCCGCTCTCATATTTTGATAATTCAACATTCAGATTATGATTCAAACTGTTATTTCAGTATCACACATACTTGCTTTAATCATCTTGTTTTAGAGAATCTGAAAATGAACTTTTTTTTCTTTTGCAGTTCCAGTTCCACTTCCGGTGGTCGAGAAGATGTCAAACGGAAAGCCAGAAGAGATGCAGTCTTTCATACAGCCTGAGCGGCTGACCATTGTGTGAGATACTATGTTCCTATGATCTGTGATATGCGTCGCGAACTCCTCTGTACAGTTTACGTTTGCAAAATGAACAATGCACTGAAGAACTGGCTTATCTAATAACTTAAGGCTATATTAAGAAACAACCAATAGCATTTTAAACTGAGAAAGAAAAGGGGTGTTAATATTTAACTATACAACAACAAGGAATCAAACTGTTTCACGAAAAAAATATCCTTAAAATGGTAAAAATAAAACTATCAATTATGTGAATACACCGATTAAGCACGCATATTAAATCTAAATTTATCTATTATTTGTTTTAAAAAATCATTAAAACACCATTAATTTGTTCTTTATATTTTTCCTTGCATTTCATTGGGATATTCTTAATGGAACATCTTGAAATATACGTTACGAAACTTTATTACAAGTATCGAACAACTGGATACGTGTTTTTTTTATGTTTTAGCTGTTGCTGACACGCGTGATCCATTAATATCTGGAATGAATATACTTCAAGTTAACATTCGTTATTAAAAATATGTTTTGCATTTAATTATGAGAACTAGCAATTAAGCAATATTATTTGACATTTGTCATAGCTTGAGCATTTTAATGAGCTGAATTCATTGAAAAAGTAATTATTATGAAATTCTTGGTCACCGGAAAAGTACATTTATATATATATATATATATATATATATATATATATATATATATATATATATATATATATATATATATATATATATATATATATATATATATATATATATATATATATATATATATATATATATATATATATATATATATATATATATATCTAGCAAGTTTTATCGGATGTAACCTTCAATAATTGAAAGAAACTTCAGGTTCATGTCTCACTCACTACAAGTGACCATGAGTTTAACTTTTTATAAAAATTTTCACACATTATTTTTCAAGGTCAAATTTACGTCCCTGAAAATTAAATAGTGGAACAATTTAAATGTAAATATAAACCTGATTAATTAAAAATGAAGAAAATGTCTAACAGAATTTATTGGAGCGTATGTAAAATAAAATTATTTTCTCAAGAATAAATATTTCTTAAGTTTCTAATATTTTTTCTTAAACAAATACGTATTTTTATATTTAAAGATAAATCAATTTCCAGACATGCTCCGTTAATTTTTCATCAATAAATGACAAGAATCAATTTTATTGTTTAATTATTGATTTATCTTTAGTGATTCAAACTCAATGTAGTAATTTGTTTTGCTGAAAGAAATGATTTTGCAGAAATTTCAGTGGAATAGTTTGGCTCAATTGATTTCGATGTTGTTTCTTTGTTGCTTTGCACAAACAGTCAGTCTTTTAAGCATTGATGTCAACTGCGTAGAAAAATAGTTTTAAATAACCAAATATTCGCGCAACATAGCGTTCATGTATTTTTCTTTTGGTTTTATTAATGTGTTTTTGTTAGAACATAGTCATAATTAACTATTTTTACTTACGCTTTTATTAGCAGCTGTAAATATTATTAGGTTTTTTGTATGTTTCTTTTCGAATTATATATTTATGTTCTTTTTACATTCAAATCCTATTTAATTTAGAATGGGACATTTTATAGATGTTTTTAAGGAAAAAATATCGAACTTTTAGCAATTTTGCATTGTCCACTTTTATGAAAGACATATCATTTGAAAATCGGGAACTATTTCGATATTAACTCAAAAATAATTTTATTTATAAGTTTATCTACTCATATTTGTTAAAGTATACAAGATTAATGCAAATTTTTAGAAACTGAAGCATTATTTTTTATAACGTTACTCGAAAGAAAATTCTAATGCTCAGTGTTCAATAATATATGAGCATAATAAATCCTTAATTGATAAAAATGAGATGTTTTATGATTAAAATAACTATAAAAAATTCAATAATTATATCTTATATCATTGCAGATAAATTTATTATTATTTTGCGAAACTTATTTAAAAAAGACATCTTTTTAAGTTATTAAGGAGAAATAATATATATTCCTTAGAGTAGATAAATATTTTAAATAGTATATAATATAAACTATCTCAAATATATTATATTTTAAAACTAAAGACTAACAGATTTTAAAAGAAATATCAATCAATTTGAATGCATAGTTTGGCATTTCTCAGAGTCACTTTACATTAATCTGCAATAAGCATTTTTCAGATCACTTAATTAGATGATTTATTGTCGATTAGATATATTAAATATATTCTTGTTTGAAATACATTTGAATTTAAAGAAAATATAAAGTTTCATTTATGTTTTCTTTAATTACATTTTTAAATCAAAAAGCACACTACTCTTAAACGTACGAAGTTTTTTTTTTTTATTAATTCATTATTTTTTTATAAGTCCTTCGTTATTAACTGTGCTCACTTAAAATAAAGAACTGAAATAAATTTGAACATTAAAAAATTTTAAAAAACAGTATTCTTTTGTATTAATGGTAATTAAACAAATACAGTAAAATTATTTTCCAGTTTTTAATGCATTTTATAATGTTGCAAAATTTATATGTAAATTCTATTTTTCTTTCCAATATTGTTGAAATTGTTTCAACAGCTTTTTGAATCATGTAATTTTCCATTTGTATAGCATTTTTAGAGAAAATATATAACTCATGTTCAATATAATAATGTATAAAGAACGTTTCAATTTTTATAATATTTTTCATTCTTATAGTTTTATTACATTATAATGTATAACCTTTATGTGATATAAGAAGTTTATTACATACTGTCTTCATTGTCTTAAGTAACTTTCCATTTTTCACTTCCTCTTTTGTATTATTTATATCAGAAATTTCACAGGAACTATTGTTGCTGTAAATCCATTGTTAGAAAAATATTAAGTCTTCAAAAAACCTATTGTCTGTACAGAAATTTTAGAAAGTTATTTTTTTGAGAAATATTTTTAAATTTTTATCTGTTATTGTAATATTTTAATATACATTCTTTTTTAAAATCAGCTTTATTCATGCAAAATTTTAAAAGAAAAATCGGATAATATATGTTTTGAATAAATTATGAAATGGCATGATGATACTTTGGGAGAATATATTAAAAAAAACTATGTTTTGTACAAATTAAACATATTTAAAAATTTGCATAGAACTTTTTTTTAATTTATATTGTTTTTAAACTTGTCTGATATTTAGTTTGTATTATTACTATGTGATATTAAACTATTGGTATATCGAAAATAAAATTGTGAAATTTTTATTCCATGAGTTGAAACATGATAGCACACTTTCTTTATATATGTTTATATAAATGTATATCAGAAAAATAAGATAATTTAAATTAAAAAATTTAAGAAAATGAATAATCACTAAGGTAATTAGAGAAAAAATATATTAAGATTAAAACAGATGATAAAATTTTAAAATTTAAAATATGAAAATCGTCATATTAAGATAAGATAGAGTTTGGTCTAGCATTGGGTACACCTTAGTTTAGTGAAAATTTTGGGAGATAAAATTTAATTGATCTTAGCTTTTATGTTGCGGCTATCTTGTTAGTCACATCTTGGCGCATATCCTGGCGTCAAAAAAATCCCCAAAAGTCAAGGGGTACCCGATTGTAAACTTTTAGCTGAGATAGAATCTTCATCTACATATTAAACTTTGGTAAAATTGATGTCGACAGTTTTAGAATGTTATAAAATATGTAATATAATAAACTGTGCAGTAATTACAGAACATATTATATACTGAAGTATAACAATTTAGAGCATTATCCGTTAAGAATTTGCAAAACAGTTGCTTAATATAAACATTTCCAAATTATAAAGGCTAAATTGCATAATTTAAACATTTATTGGTTACTTTCTTGACAACTGAAGCTCAAATCGGATTATTCCAATAATAATTATCTCTTTTACGAGCAACTTCCTCTTTCATTGTATTTATGAAATGAAAAAAAACATGGATTTAGCTTTAATAATATAGTTAGGTCTTTCCAATTTTTTACTTCATTTAAGACTTGATTATAAATCTTGACTTGATCATATTGATCTATTAAAAATGTCTTCAAGACAAATGCAATCTAACGAAAAACATTAAAATTTAAATTAAGAATAAAAACTCTAAATAAAATAAAAGCTTTAGGGATTATAAGATTTAATTACTTAATATTTTTGCTCCAAATCCACCAATGAAGATTTGCGCAATGAGCATTTAAATTGTGCAACAAGTGGTTTTCTTGAGAACTGGTAAGAGTCGAATTCAAGAATAATTAAAAAAGGAATTATCTACACTCTCTTTAATACTCGTGGCTTTAAAGAAAGGTACTTTTAAAACGAACTCGATTAAACTACGAATAGCTTCGAAAGGTGCTGCATTACAGGTATTACAGAAATCGATTAAGCAAACAAACGAATCTGCTACTATGTTGATTAATTGATGTAGTGATAGTAATATTTTAACAGGGAATTATTAAACATAAAATGAACCCACCCAAATGTTATGGGATGTGCCTGGCCCTCAAATCCAAAAAATCAAGGCATCAAAAAAGCAGCTCGCTATCAGATATTCGATGTTGCTTACCAGTTAGTTTAGATTCAACAGTGCCAAGATATTATCTGCCGATCTGGCTAAATCTAGTATTTGTTATCAAATCGCATGCCGTTATTACTTGATGTGACAGTCTGGGGTATGATCTACAAGGCAATCAATCACATTTAATCCTCCCACAAAAATACTTCATTGTTTTTTACTTGCATGTTGCAGATACTTTGATGTTAAGCATTTAAATGATTATCATTTAAATAAAAATGATTAGAATATTTAAATAAGTACTTAATAGGTTTATAGAGTATTAAAAACTAATAATGATAGGAGAATAGAATTTTGCAGACTCAAAAAATTCGAATTTCGTTTAATTTTCATATCATGAACAGAGATAAAGAAGTTATTTACATAGATAATTTAAAACGATCGAAAGACCCATGCTAATAAGATACTTCGTTATATGTGAATAACATATTTTTTTAATTCTAAATTTTTACACCGTTAAAAGAAATGCAACTTGGCACAGATACTGTATTAATCTAGGATACTATTTTTTATTTTTATTTATTTTTTTTATGAAAAAATGTTGCCAAGATGACGTATTGTGACGTGCGTGATGACGTAAATACTAGGGTAGCCGAAATAGAATTTTCTGCATAATTGTTATAAGTCTCCATACCTATGGCGCAATAAAAACCAGGTTGCCACATACATATGAAAATCCGCCAAAAAATCACCAAACTCAGAATTTGGCATATCGGATTATATTGTATCTGTGCCTGGAACTTAATCAGAATATTAATTTTTTGATCACAACATTCTACAAATAAACAGGTAGCTAATATTCATTGTAGGAACAAAACAAGTATATGCCATAGTTAATAGGAATGACAAAATCTCTAATCATCTTTTAGATGAAAGTTTATTCATTGTTCTTGTTTTAAAAATATCAAAATTCTAGATCACATACTCAGGGGTATAGAAGAGAAACTTTTTTTTAACTGTAAAATTATTATTTTAAAATTCGAATTTGAGAATATAACATTTGGAGATATCATGTTTCGAAATAATTAGTAGAGTTGTCGCCTATGCTGTACTAACATTCTTGCCACTTGAATACGAAAGTAGAGCGAGCTTTAGAGTGAAAAAATTTCGAAGTTGTGTTATATATTTCTCTGTGGCATTAAATACAACAGTTAGCAAAAAAATTATTGTCGATTATCTGAATTTACGTCCATTATTTTTTTATATATTTTTGGGGTTTTTCGATTTTAGTATTTAAAAAAAGATTAAATATTTTTTAAAAATTATTAATTTTCTTTGATTTAAATTTTAAATAATTTTCGAGGAAAAAAATTCTTCAAATAATTTTAATACTTTAAAATATTATTAAATTATTTAATGCCTTGATGAATTGGGCAGATATTTCTAATTATTTCGATGTTGATAATGATGATAATGTGAACCAAATGTCAAATTAGTAAGCTTCTGGTGATTTATATTTTGGCGTCAAATATAAATCCAAAAGTGGCAAAAATTCTCAACGGCATTGACTATTTTCCGAAAAGGTTTCGATCATTTTTCAGAGAGGTTCTTCAAGTTCTTAAATCAAAATAATTTCAATTCTCGAAAGTATACTCTCTTCTTACACCAGTAGAGCAACCATAACTTTTCACAGTTCCATAGGCTTTCAACAGATCACCAACATAATAACTTTATTTATACGAAACAAATTTTACAAATTTACATAATTTACTACTGCGATAGCCATATCGGCTATTGCAGTAGCTGCCAAATATCTTGTATGAATAATAAAACAGTAAATTTTGTTTGATAAATGGGCAGCCATATGTTAGTAAGAAATCAATTTGTATATAAGAAACAAGTTAGAACATTAATATATTCAATACTTTGAGAATTTTTTTGTTTTACGAGTAAAAACTATAATAAGCGAAAAATTATAAAAAATAATGATTAAGTATATACATGAACAATTAGTGTAGTAACTTAGTTTTCAATTTAAATATTTTATTATCGAAATTCATTAATAAGAATGTTTGATACGTTTTCTCAGTTTAAATTAGAGTCAGAATTTTTTTTTCCATTATTTTATTAAGTTACTGTACATCATCGATCTAACATAGTTCTAAGTTTTGATGAATAGGAATTTCATCATGTTTATTAGAACATTCCTTCTGTGGGGGGTCTTGAATGAAAACTTTATGAAATCTGTATCTGATTGTTGTCTGTGTCTTTTAAAATGGAGATGTTGAGTCAAAGAACAGTTCTTGATTTAGAGGAGAGCTGTGCATTCAGATTTACTAACAGATTGTTTGTTGTCCTTCCAAATTTAGGAAAGTACACCGGAAAATATCCGTTTGTATTTTGTCCGGATTTGTCAGTAAATAATTGAGAAACCAACTAGTAAAAATATTTTCTTGTGAAACTTCGTAATATGGAATATGAATATCGACCTTTTTGTTCGGTATTCCAAATATTTTCTTATTTTTGTAATAGCTTATGATTTAAGAAATTCTTAAGTTTGATTGTGGATGAAATGGATGGACTGTTTGTAGATCGGTGCTGCTGCTTATTTAATTTTAAGGTCTGCCGTTTTATTCCATTTGATATCAATGTGAGCTTTTGTCCAAGATATTTGAATTTGATTTGGCATTTCTTGCTGAAACAAGAATTGTTGAATTTTCCTGATGATAGATGTAGCTGATTTAACACAGACCATAATACAGATTGTCTGTCAGACCATATTGTAGTTTCAAGTAAGTGATTGTTCAAATGCATATCTGATGCCACATTGTAAATCTATACTTTCAGCTTGGTAAACTGAATTAAATGAATTTAATAAGATCATTTGTGAATGTAATTCTATATTATATTTTAAAATAATAAAAGTTTTAAGGCATTTTACTTTCTGACAAAATTTATCAAAAAATAACCACTAACATAACCAACAAACTTCTTACCATGCGATCATTTTGTCTTTAATATTCTTCTGCTTAATTAGTCCATTACTTTTCAACCTTGATAAAAAAATTGATATTCGAAATAAGCATAATGAAAAAGAAGTTCAAACACTATTTAAATAAATATTAACTATCTTTATAGAGAAGTTTCTACAGTTATACAAATCTAATATATTAAATGAATTACAAAGAAAAGTGTACAATAATATTAATACGAAGGTATTCATAATATATTATAAATTGTGTACGATAGTATGAGACTTATTAAGCAAATGGTGCTTAACATCAAACATCCCCAAGTACTCAGAGGTTGACGAGCAAAGGACACTAGTTCGTTTGAATTAAAAAACAAACTATAAATTATAAATTTCTATCTTTTACGTTAAAACCCTTTCAAAACAAAAACATGAGTAACCATATTTAGATTTATTCTAGTGATATTAGAAATATACAATAAATGTAATAATAGAAACATATCTGTAAATAAAAGTGATGTATGACGTTTCGAAAGCATTGTAATTTGATCTATTGCTATGCTTATGAAGTGTTAAAATGTAATGAAATATTAGTGAAGTTGTATAGGTCTATATTTTTTTCTGAAGAATCAAATGTCAAATTTTATGACGCCAACTGTAGAAGCCTGACTAACTGAAACAATTATGACCGAAGTTGAAGTTACTGCGTCTTAAGTCATGACAATGAACATACAGAGAGCAAAGAGAGGCATGGAAGGAGAAGGTGAGTGGGAGACCAGTGAGTATTAAAAGGATTATAATACAGTAATACAGCGTTTCTAAGGGCCGTGGTAGCCTAGTGGTTAGGGCATCGGTCTTCCGTCTGGCAGGGCGGTGTTCGACTCCCAATGACGCCAAAGACTTACCGAATCCATGCAATATACATACTCGCTAAATCTGGGGAATCGAAAGTCCGGTCGTCGCTCGTTGAGCAGTTACAATGGGTGTAATGGTCTGGAAAAAATTTCCTCCCCCTCCAAATCAATGTCAAAATTGATTTGGAGGAGAAAATGAGGGAGTAAATCCTCTGGTAGTGCCATCTACCGGAGGAGTTTAGAGTAAAGTCGTACTTTCATTCACTTCATCACAGAAATTCTGGTAAAACGAAAGATGCAACCTACTGACTTAAATTCGTATAGTCAACGTATAGTGAACTTGGCTTATCCAAGTGTCATAAATAACAACAACGTTTCTCAACCTTTCAGTATTCGCCGTCCAAGTTTCAATCAATTTTAATCGCACCCTTCCCCCGTATATAATAAAATGTATCCAATAATAATTTTATGTATTTTGACACTAAATCTCTACACTATCTTTAATTTTAAATATTACAAATTTCCAAGAATATTGAATATATTTTGGCATTTAGCAACATAGATTCTCAGCATTGACAAAATAAGAACCCGGTGACTTTTTGCACCGGATTCTGCTCTTGTGTATACCATGTCAGATATTCTCGTCGTTTCGAGAGAAATTCTGATTTGTCTCGAACATTTTGAAATATCGACAAGATGCCGTCTCGAGCATTCGTAGTTTTGAGCATGTGTTTTCTCATAGGGAGAGGAATGTTTGATAACACACCAATTTCAATTCCCAGCAGTCTCATTCAAGTCGGTCTTTTTATCGCTATTGAATCTACCTGAATGTCTGTTATATGTTATGTTAACATCTACATCTAACATGTTATAATTATATGTTAATGTCTGTATGTGTTTATTCACGCCACCCATTCAATCTGCTCACCCCCCCAAAGGGAACGTGTCCCACAGGTTGAGAATCTTTGTAAATTATAAGATGAACAATCTTTCACACTTCCCCTCACAACAAGACTCTTGCACAAACTTATGAAGGGGATTATCTCCTTCCAATTGTTGAGCACGGTGGAGAGTCTCTCTGGTTCTAATTAATTGTAGCTGTGTCCAGGTTTTCTGCAAACTCTATAGAAACCATGGAATGAACGATCACAGGGGAAAAATATAGAGAAATTTCGGCAGAATAGATCCATCTAATAATGCAAATTTTGTTTACTGCAGGCGAAAGAATTTTCAAGGTTGATAACTTTCTTATGCAGTAGAAATTTCTCAATCATGATTTGAAGAACAGAAATTTCACTTTGGACTGCAGTCTCCTCATCTCAATAGAATGGAACAGTTATGCTCTATTTTAGCGCATTTAGTTCAGGATCAACGTCTTCTTACCGCCATTTCTTTCAAAACTTTCACAATATTCCAATGACGAACGGTACAATATTCCTTTAAAGACTCTTCAGCACTTGGATAATTCGAGTCTCAAGCGAATTCAAACTGAATTATAAATTTCAAAGGCGGTCAAATCATTTTTTAATAATGGATTCTTTATAAATTTAAGGAGCAACCATCATTGTGATAACTCTGTCTTTGACTAGCTGAGAATTGTGTGCAACTGATATATAATGTCAAATTATTTATTGTTCAACATGACATGTATATTTATTGATTCAGAACGAGGAAATACAATCACAAAGAAACACAAAAGACAGAAATTATCTGCACCAGTAAGTCGGCAGAGCTTAGATTTGATTCTAAAGGCAAAATAATTAATGTATATAAACGAAAAGTTTTAAAAATTGAATAAACCGTAATACTCTGTTTTCTTTCGGACACACGTTGCCAGCAAAATCCTTTATTTTGTGGAAACACATTTTCTAAAATCTTGTGAATGCAAGTAATTTCTATGATTTTCACTATTTCTCTTCCTGCGATTTTTATTTCTTATTTTATTTATTTATTTATTTATTTTGTAATTTTCATTTCAAGTCTTATCTATATTTATGATTTTTTTAATTATTCTCTTATTTTCTTTAAATTAAAACGCAAATTTTCAAACAAGTCTGATGTTTAAGAAACTTTTGTTCAAATAAATATTTAGCAAACTTCACTATATTTCTATATATCGAATCAATTTTGATAATTTCAGTCTTTATTATAAAAATATTTTCATATCCTCATAGCATTTGTCTATATATAGATAAAGTACAAAAATATAGCAATTCTATTATTCAATTAAATTAACTATAAAATGTTCAATTTATAATAGAGAACGTAACACTATTTATTAAAGTCTAAAAATTAAACCACGAAACAAGTGTGTGTGTAATTTTTTTCTCCAGAAAAATGCTTAAATTCATTAACAATTTATTTTCTAAAAAAAAAATAAAAGAAACATCATCAAAATGACAGGAAATATAACGTCTTATAATCGCCTGCGCACATTCTCCTGTAAATAGCATCTTAAAACTGGAGTGTTTAACTGATTACATCAAATTTAATACATGAACAATTAAAAATATTCTTGGAATTTAATTTTAATTAAAAATAGAATGCAGTAAGAGCTTTAAAAATATTTTCAGTTCCTAGTTCAGAATTAGCATAAAATGGTATTTTAATAGAAACGTAGAAAAATATAACGAATTAAGTAGCACACATAAAATACATGTAAGTTAAAAATTTATATAAATAAAATTTTTATTCTGAGTACATCCTTCAAATGTTTGTCCATGATTAAACTGAGAATGGCAGCAAGAAAGGAATATATCTTATAATAAGGATGCTGGTTCCTCACTAACTGAAAATATAAGCTGTTTTGTTTAGAAATTTCTTTTTAAATCTTATAATTAATTTAAACCATAATTATCGCTAATTTGAAATTTATGAAATTGCTTGTTACATTGTAAGTAATTTAAATTATGTAAAATATCGCTTTGTAACTCTACTCTTTTCAAGATTGAAGACATGTTGATCTTTTCACTCTTAAAACTCATCAATGTGCAAACCCTGAGGCTAGTGAAAAAAATAGGTTTGATATCTGATTCCCCTTCTTTACCCATTCCCAAAATGTGTGTGTATATATATATATATATATATATATAATGTATATGTATACATATATATATATATATATATATATATATATATATATATATATATATATATATATATATATATATATATATATATATATATATATATATATATATATATATATATATATATATATATATATAATAGCAGTATTTACTATTTTAAAAAATATTTTTTTCCACTGTAGAGAACAAGTGTTCGTTATTCTGGATGTGCAACCATTTTAAATCCATCGATCGTATGTGAAAGGAGCCCCAAACTGAATATTTACAATGTTCGCATACCTAAAAGGAATTCTCAGTCGTTCCATATCTCATTCAATTTATCTTTAGCTGATATATACGAAAGAATCACATTGCATGGTGTAAAGCATCTTTTTGAATAAGGTAAGTAAATATCACTAAAATTATTAGTCGTTGTTGCAATTTATCCTCCAACTATCTGAAGAAGTCAGACAAAATCCATCAGACTGCTGATCCTAAGGAAGTCGAGAACAAGAAGGAGAAACGAATATATGCCCTCTCTGAAAAGTCCCAAACATTTCAGGGTGTGCTCAACAAAAGCTTGCTGAGCTTGACATTCTGAAGATACTGCAAAGACCTTTCTGCTCTTGAAAAATAAGACTCTCCCCTCACAAGTCCTGCACGGCGCCTTAAAGTGTGTTTTTATAGTCGGAGAGGGGATATTTCTGGGAAAAACGGGCGATGTGAGTTGGGAGAGAATTCCCCCAATAGGGTTACCCAAGGGATAAATACTGTTATCGGTTTCATACTATTTGTCAGATGACGAGTCAGTAGCTTAGGAGGGGAAGGAAGAAGTTCTTATAAATTTACTAATATTTAAAGGTTTATTTACAGAATATTTACAGACATCTTTTAGCTAGCTCCTTCATAGTGAGCTCCTTCTTACAATCTCTCTTCTCTCTTACTTCTACACACCTCTCAACATGACCTCTTAAACACTGCCATCTAGTGGCCACTCATTTTTTAAGTAATAATACAGCTTGATGCTAACATTCGGCCAGACTGACATTACAATTGTCCTCAATTTATGTAATAATACTAAATTACTAATTAATACAACAAATATTAACATTAAAAATTAAATTAAACACAGCAGATTAAATAAAATTATTAACTACATAACTAACATTTTTTCATTCACACAAACAAATACTGTAATTATAATCATTAATAATACACATCTTCCATTAAAAGTAGAAAATTATTATGTTAGATTACAAAAAAACTATAATAATATATAATACACTTTTTTCCACAAAAGTAATTCTTGATACAATTCTAATAAAACTACTTACAACAAAAGTTTAATAGAAAATAAATGAACTTAGGAATATTTAATCATTCACAGAATAAATTTAACAAATTTTCATAATACTTGATGAATACTTCAGTATACAGTAAATGATCTTTAAAGTTATTTATTTTTAGAGTCAATAGTTTATGATAAGTTCATTGTCTTTTAATTGCAACGTTTTCTTTAAATAAAATTGAAAAGATCTCACCATTTAGGATCCCTCATTCAGCTTTAGTCCTTGCGAGTGGATCTATGTGGATTGCGTCTAGGGCTATAGTCCTCATCATCACTATTGGCACTATCGGTATCATCTTCATCCGAATCTGGTTCATTTAGCCATGGTTTTAGTTGACTAATGTGAGCTGTTGTTGCGTAGAAGTGGCCTTTCTTTTTTCTTCTAGCTGAGTCACACGGTAGACATCGTTCGGCAATACCTCGGTAACAATAAGAGGGCCTCGGTACTTAAATTGTGTCTTCGTAGGTTGGCCTGAAGATTTCGGGGCTCTTTTCATTACGACAATTTCTCCTCGTTCAAACGTCATTGCTCTACATCTCTTTTTATCATAATACTGCTTCATTTTTTGTTGACTTTCTTCTATTTGTCTTCGAGATTCTTCCTGCACTATAGATGGATCTTGCCAACTCTGAGCTTCTTCATCAGCTAACTTTCTCAAAATTCCATCGTTGAATCGTGGAGAATAACCATGGAGCAATTCAAATGGTGTCTTGTTCGTTGACTTGTTTACAAAATTGTTCAAGTTTCTCTCAACTTCATGTATTTTAACATCCCAATCTTTGTGATTCTGATCTTCCATACCAGTTGTTATGGTAGACAATATTGTTCTATTAACTCTTTCAACCATTCCATTTGCACATGGTCGCTTCGTACAATTGAGTGTATGATGTATACCATTTTCAGTACAATATTGTTGAAATTGATGCGAAGTGAAACAAGTTCCTCGATCTGTTATTATTTTCTCAGGTAGACCATAAGTATTTACAAACTTTTTCAGAGCCTTCAGCACATGGGATGTTGACGTGCTCTTTACTGGAGTCAATTGGACAAATCTTGTGAAATTATCTATTATGACCAGAAGTTCTTGATTACCTTTAGAACTCTTAACAAAAGGTCCTAAATGATCCATATGTATAATTGAAAAAGGTTTACGACCTGCTTTAATTGGATTTAACAAGCCAGGCTGTTTTCCTGATGGCGTTTTGTTCATTAAACATTCAAAACATTTCGAAATGTGCCTTCGTACATAACGTTTCATATAAGGAAACCAATACAATTCTCTTATCTTATTTACAGTTCTGTCAATAGAAAAATGTCCCATAAGATCATGGAATTTAATTACTGTACTTTTTCTCATATTCTTTGGAATAACATAGAGAAATTTTTCTTTTCCATTTTCGTTTATGCATCTAAATAATCTATTTCTCTTAAAGATGTAATTTCTTATAAGCTGTTTTTCTTCTTTTGTTCTATCCTGATCTTTTTTTCTGAATATTTCTATTAATTTTCGTATTTCTGGATCAGCCTGCTGTATCATCAATATTTGCTCATCTTCACTCAAGGTCAAACAAACTTCAAATTTTCTCTCAATAATACTGTGCAAAGTATCTTCTGGCTCTTCAACAGCTGCTCTGCTTAGTGCATCCACGTGTTTCATTCGTTCACCTGATCTATGCCGGATCTCAAAATCGTATTCTTGCATGAGGTTAAACCATCTTGCCATCTGAGGATTTGATGACTTTTTAGCGTTTAAATACACGAGTACTTGACAGTCTGTAACGATTGTGAACTTTATTCCTATCAGAAACTGCCTTAACCTTTCTAATGTCCACACAATTGACATCAACTCTAATTTACTCGAATGGTACTTTTGTTCAGTTTCTGTAGTTTTCTTGCTAACGCAATAAACCATCCTCCAATTCCCTTTACTATCTCTTTGAAACAATATTCCGGCCAATCCAACTGAACTTGCATCACAATGTACCTCAGTTTCACTTTGAGGATCATAATGAGCTAGGATCGGTGCTTTAATTAGATTACTTTTAAGTTCCTCGAAAGCCTCACTTTGCTCTTTTTCCCAAACAAACTTTGCATCTTTTTTCGTAAGTTCAGACAATGGTGCTGCCTTGAGAGAATACTTTGGAACAAATCTTCTAAAGAAACTAGTAAGCCCTAAAAATCTTTGGATGTCGTGCGTATTTTTCGGAATAGGAAATTTTTCAATAGCTGCTACTTTACGTGGTCCAGGTTTCAAACCATCTTTACTAAGTGTGAAACCGAGAAATTCAGTCTCTAATTTTCCAAATTCACATTTTGGTAATTTTAAAGTTAAATTGGCTTTTATTAAGCATTCAAATACTTCAGTAAGTTTTTGTATCATTTCGGTCCATGTTTTAGCTGGAATCAATATATCATCTAAGTAGCACAGTACTTTTTTGTTGAATAATGGGCCCAAAACAAGATTCATGAGTCTTTGGAATTCTGCTGGAGCATTCGCCAATCCAAAGATCATTCGCTCAAATTGACCTGTATCGTCTGGAGTTATAAAAGCAGTTTTCAATTTTGCTTCTTCAGTCAATGGTAACTGTAAATAACCACTAGCTAAATCTAAAGTAGTATAAAATTGGCTTCCTCCCAGACATTCTAAAATGTCATCAATTTTAGGTAATGGAAATTTATCCTTTATTGTTTGAGAGTTTAATTTCCTATAATCTATAACCAATCGCTGTTCCCCTGTCTTTTTCTTAACTAATAATACAGGACTGGAATAAGGAGATCTTGTATCTGAAACTATTCCATACCTCTTCCATTCGGATACAATTTCTTTTATTTGCTTCCTCTCTTCAGAGTTAGTTTTAAATGGTTTTTGAAAAATGGGCTTACTGCCCTCTATTTCTTTTATGTCCATTTTGCATAAATTCGTGCAGCCTAACTCGTTTAAGTTTAAAGCAAAACAATCACGATACTTATTTAATAAATTCAAAAGTTCCAATTTTTTATCACTTTCTAAGGATTTGTCGAAATTAATATCTTTCATTAAAATAGGAGACTTCTCTTTGTTAACTGTTATAACTTCAACTTTTTCATTATTACTTTTAACTTTATTAGATAGTATTAAGCTTTCCTCACTTACTTCCATTCCTCTACCTAAGCACTGTCCTTTCCTAATTTTTAAGTTAAATTCTTCTTTATTTATTACTGGTACAACTGTTTCACCGTTAACCACTTCAAGAATAGAATCGAAATTCTGTCCTATACTTTTGACTAAAACTGTTGCATTAACTATCGAATTTTCGGTTTCTTCAATTTTCGCTCTAATTAAATTAATTGAATTACTTTCGATTTCAGTTTCATTTAATGTTTTCAATTTAACTGTATTTTCCTTTAAATCTACTTGAATTTCTGAAAAAACATCGTCATTTGCGTATTTAAATTTTAGATTACCCCCAATACACGTAAAAGCAATGTATGGTAAATCTAACCATGTTCTACCTAAAATTAAATCGCATGGTTGGGAATTATCTTCGACAATTAATAAGGGAATAAATTTTCCAACTACATCATCTACACGAATATTTACTACAGCTTTTCCAAGAGCTTTAGTTACTGGGTTATTTTGATTTCCAAAACCGAATAAATTACTGCTATCTGGGGTCATATTCAGATTCATTTTTATTGCAATACTTTCTCTTAAGAGGCAACAGCTGCTTCCTGTATCAATTAATGCAACCATTTTATTTCCATAAATATAAGCATCTTTCAAGTAGTTCGTAGGCGCCAACAACGCACTTGAATCCGAATTGCTTTGACTGACAGATAAATTATTCCCCTCGCGCTTTTGATCTGTTTCAAACTTACACATTCTCTGAGAATGACCTACTTTTTTGCATTTCTTACAGTAAGCTGAAGTCTTCGGCGCCGGGCATTCACGAGCTATATGACCATAATCATTACAATTAAAACATTTAAATTCCCCTTTTTCATTTCGAATATCCGAGCTAACTAGCTTTTTTCGATTAACACCTTTATTTTCACTAAACGGAAATGATTTCTTTTCTACCTGAAATTTATCATTACGAGAATTATAATTCGATGAGTTTCTTAATTTAAAACTGTTAATAGATCGAACATTATCATAATTATCCAATTTATCGGCTAACTGGTCTGGAGAATTAATTTTAGGCCATTCATCTACAAAATGTTCCCGAGTTGTTGAATTTACTTGTTTCTTTAATTGTTCAGTAATAATTAAATTTTTTAAGCTATTAAAATCTGAAATCTCGAGTCCCGTTATCCATTCCTCAAAATAATTTTGTAATTCGAATGAATAATCCTTCCATGTACTTTCTGCATTTTTAACATGATTTAAAAATTTTAATCTAAACTTATCAGCACTTAACTTATATCTTTTAAGCAATAAAGATTTTACATATTTATAATTATTTGCATTATCTTCGTCTTCACGCGCTATAAGTTGCGTAATTTCATATGGGAGCAGTCCCAATAATTGTGACACCCAATACTCTTCATTCAACCCAATTCGTCTTGCCTGCCGTTCAAATAAAACTAAATAAAAATTTATATCCCCATCTTTAATTTTATATTCGTGCATTAACTTTCGAAAATCTACGTGTACATTTCTACTTTCATCGTTGCTACTTATATCTGAAATATTTACATTTTGAGCTCTATTTTCGATACGCAAACGTTCAAGTTCATGCTCACGATCAGCCAACGTTTTGGCGGCTATTTCTGATGCAATTCGATCTTCAGTAATCCTACTTAATAAGCTCTTACTAAACTCTTCATCATACGTCTCTGATTCCGTTATAATACGTTTTAAATCAATTATTTTAGCATCTTCAGGTACGGAGAGACCTAATTCTGTTGCTAATTCTATTAAATCTACTTTTTTAGCCTTCCCCCAAAATGCCATACTTTACAAATTATAATACTTAATTACTTTATACATAAAAATAATTTATATCAATAACGAAATTATTACTTTTACTTCACCCAAAACGAAAATAATTGTTTCTTTAAAAACGAAATTACTTTTTGCAAACGAAATTAAGAAAATACTTTATACTTATACTCAAAATTCTTAAATATCGTTTACTACTTCAAAATACGTTACTTAATACGTTAATATACATTTCGAAACGAAACAATTAAAATTCGCCTACCTCAATTCCGAAAGCGTCGCGAGTTATATCCCTCTTCTGATTTGTTATCGGTTTCATACTATATGTCAGATGACGAGTCAGTAGCTTAGGAGGGGAAGGAAGAAGTTCTTATAAATTTACTAATATTTAAAGGTTTATTTACAGAATATTTACAGACATCTTTTAGCTAGCTCCTTCATAGTGAGCTCCTTCTTACAATCTCTCTTCTCTCTTACTTCTACACACCTCTCAACATGACCTCTTAAACACTGCCATCTAGTGGCCACTCATTTTTTAAGTAATAATACAGCTTGATGCTAACAATACCATTCCATTTTTTCCACCTAAGGTCTGTAGACAAAGGAGCAAAGTCTGACTTCTATCTTCAGCGCTTTCATCATGCCAAAATGCTCCAGTTCTAGGACCAACAGAAGCTGCTGACCAGGATAGACCTTTTGGTGCTCAGATCCCCGGATTAACTTGATGCTGCATCTCACCTTCTTCTTATGACTTTTCAGGGGAAAAATAATAAATATCATTGTTTTTCCAAATCGCAACTTTCCCCCAAACACACAACACATTTTTCACTGAAAGCTACGACCTTCTGGTTCTTAATTAGCAATTAGACCAGAAACTGTGGAAAACAAAATTGCATAAGATGCTAACCAAGTCTAGAAAAAAAAATAGTTTTTTGATAACTGCAAAGAGGAAGCAATATACAAAACAGATACAGTTGCACAAATTTGGCAGAAGGATACATTTTATGTTTCAAGGTTTCCACTAATCACGATAGTAGCATCGCAAGCTGAAACTGAACTGCAGGTAAAATTGAAATACTTAAGCTGTATTTCATGAATTTTGACCCCTAAAGAATCTTTCGTATGTATCAATATCTGCTAAGAATATTCAGAACAAGATATCATGATTTAAACAGACTATAAGAAATTAAAATTTCAATCCGGAAAACATCCAATCGATTATTTCTGAAGACGTTTAACATCTGCTATCACGTGATCAAAGCTATTTAGTTTTAAAAACTATAGCACCGCAAGAAACAGGTGTCCGTGTGATGGCTCAAGAGATAGGTGCTTTTTAAAGCGTTATTATTATAGCCAAAATATTTTCAGAAACACACATTTTCTTTTACTAGGTCAGTCGCATTCAAAAGATACATATGTAACACAAATGAGGTAAAACGGCTCCTACTTACGGTCACCAAAAAGATTTTTTTTTCTCTCAATGGAATAGGTGCATTGATTTGTCATGACTATAGAATATTTTCAAGATCGAAATTTATTTCTACTTCAGTGGAACAATTCACAATTAGAATTATTGCATTTTAGCTGTTTCTTGAAGACTCATCGCAAACTTCCCCTGAATCTCTAAAATTTATTGTCTGTTATAAGATTTATGGCAACATTCGTTCATGCCATAGTTTTTTTTTTTTTTTAATTACTGCTCGTAGTTCTGTCAAAACTTGACAATATGAACTCGTTAATAACAACTATTTTGTAAATGTTTTGCAACTACAGGTCACTCATTATGATTTTTAGCTTTAAGAAGAGAATTTTCTCTTTTCTTAAAAAAATTTTTAACTGGAAAAATTGTGGAAATATTGTTATATTAATTGATTGGTAAAATTCCATTGTTTCATGAACGAAACATAGAAGCAGTAGCAATCTATTGTTAAATAAACTATCTAACGTTTTGTAATTTTACAAGTACAAGACAACAGCCACATTTGCTTAACATTTGGCCATAGTTAATACCCGTTTCCACAAGCTGAACAGATTTAGTTTCATTTATTCTTATGGTGGCTAATTCATAAGCAATAAATACTGAAATTTATATACTGCTTTGGCCAATTTCTTCTACTAAATTTACCGTTTTCCATGGAAATCACCATGAATGCAAAAACAGCTTTTTTACGCAAAACACCATTAACATTTTTAATCTAAATTTAAGGAAATTTTTCAGTCTCTAAATTTAGAAACTCTTCATTGAAATGAAGCTTTATTATAATCATATACGGACGAAATTGACAGTGAGAGTACACTAATCTTGTAATTCAACAGCATAAGCTGAATATATTAAAAATCTAAAAGCATTGCGCTATGCAAATTAAAACAGGGAATTCATTAAAATATTCCTCAGATCTAATGTATAATTCATAAGTTCTTGAATAGCATAAAAGTATTTCAGAGCAATTTATTTTCACAACTATTCAAGCGCAAAATTTTATGTGAAAAGATAATTTACAAGAACTGTCGGATTTTAATTTTAGCATTAAAAAAGAAAGCAATAGCAAGTTTTAACATGAAAAATTTATCTAAGAAAGCAGTGTGTGTAACGCAAAAATACCACTTATCAATATGTTAACCAAACGGATTTCATCAAATAAAAACTCATATTTTACCAAGATAAAGTCTTTCTTGTGAAAGTGAAGTCTTATCTTGTGAAAGTAATTTCACAAGATAAAGTCCTATTTTAAGAACTCATTAAAAGGGCATCATCTAAGAGTACTGAAAAAATATATCCCCTGATTGATTTTGCAGGGACTGATAACTGGAAATTGACTACAGCCTGCCTCATACATAAAAAGGCAAATTTATAGAACGCTCAAAATATAAACTATCAGTCTGCTCCTTACTTTCTATAAGTTACTCTCTTCTAAAACATTTAACTGCATGTACTAAAAACATTATTGGCGACTATCAATGAGGTTTAAATAGAAGAACAGGATTTTTAACCACCCAAAACAAGTTATGGAAAAGACCAGAAATTTTGATATTGAGGCTCACCACTTGATCATTGACTTTCGAACAGCTTATAATTCAGTGAATAAAAAGTTACTTTTACAGTCAATCGAAGAATTTAATATACCTTAGAAACTCTAATTAAGTTGGTCGCGATCACTTTAAGAGAAACTAAGCTAAGAGTCAAAATAAACAATTTGTTAGAATCTATCGCTTTCTCAGACAGTCTCAGACAAGAAAATGCACTGGTTTGCCTACTCTTCAATCTTGCTCTCCAAAAGATTGTCAGACTCTGTAATCAACACCACAGAGGAACAACTTTTTTACAAATCTGTGCAAATTTTTGCATTTGCAGATGACCAGCGCCAATATCACTCAGATGCAAGAGGCTACTAAAGAAGCCTTCTTTTCCTTGGAAGTGAGGCAAAAGAAATCCATCTTACAATCAACAAAACTAAAACTAAGTACATGACGACAACCACTTTTGATGACACCCATCTTGAAATAGGAGATTACAAATCTCAAGTAGTTAAAATTTTTACCTATTTGAGAGCCAAATTGAATACTGTTAATGACATTATGCCAGATATATGTAACAGAGTTATTGCTGGTAACAAATGTTTCTATGAAACACACAGATATTTAAAATCTTGCCTGATTAGCAGGAAAATGAAATTACACTATAGGATTTTGATAAGGCCCATACACTGCTAAAACATAGGGGATGACCGAAAGTGATAAAAAAAACTAGCAGTTTTTGAAAGAAAGATATGTGAAGTATTTCAGGAAATGTAAAACGTAATGATACATAAAGAAAAAGAACAAATTCGGAACTTTATAAACTATATAAATATAAAGTGAATAAAGTGTTAAGAAGATAAGACTAAACTTTATTCAGACATAATAAAGTTTATTTCAGTATAAAAAATGAAAAGGGAAGAACACTTGATCAGGAAGGAGGATGGACGAGCCACCAAAAAGATCTTTGAACCAAATCAACTAGAGCCCGAAAAAGGAGAAAACCGAGGTTATAGTAGATCGACTGCTTTGAAACAGATCTGAAGATTCTTAAAATAAAAGACTGAAAGAATCTATCAAAGTAGAGGGCAGTTTGGAAATCAACTCTACAGAAGGTTATGGCCCACCCAGGGCAGATGCAATACTAAGGAAGGAAGGAAGCTTCAGTATTATAGAAGCTGTATAGGTTTTTTTCTAGCCCTTGTAGAAGTTTCAAGCTGAAGTACCTGTAGCCATTGTGACTGAGAGAACAGTGAATAAAGTGTTTAGAAGATAAAACTATTCTTTATTTGTTTATTATAATAATATCCTTATCGCCATATCCTTATATATAACCATAATAACCATATCCTTATATATAACCATAATGACCATATCCTTATCGCCACAAAGAAAATCAAATAAATGAACTTTAAAAAAAAGTTTTTAAGTAATTTTTTTTAATCATACTGCTAAAAGAATTGAATAGAAAAACAAGGCTTTTAGAAATACTTATTTTATAGCTATTTATAGAACATATTGTTTAAAGAGGAACAAACTGCACTTTGCAAGTCAAGTAATAAACGAGCCATGGTTTTGGTTTTTACCTTGTACATATGTTTGTAGATTTTTATCAGATCACAACTATTTTAAAAGCATAAATACAATATGATTATGCTCTGTTATTTAAATATATTACTATTTATATAACGAACTAAAATTAATGACATTAACATTATAATAGGTTTCACTATATATATTGATGTTTGAATATCCAATACCTAACAAGTAGAAATAAACCAAAAGTTAATTAAATAATGACACATAATATACGAGTGGTTTTAATTTGTTCCTTCATATATCCACATTCAATTAATTTGATTGGGTTTGTCTCTCAACAATAATTTTTTGCATAGAAAAGAAAAGATTATTAAACAGATCTAGTTTAGAGTAGATTTTGAACCACTACAAACATCCATGCATGAGGTAGGATTTGAAGTCAGGAACTGTTGAATCAAAAGCCAGAGTGCTAACCATTCTTTTGACATCTTAGCACACATTTAATTAGAAAGTATAATAAAAGTATCCCAGTTCATAATCACAACTTTATTTTTGCAAATATTGTATAATAAATTATTTAAGCTGCATACATACATTACATCTGATGCAATTTATGTAAAATATAAAATGATCAATTTTACATATTCACATGAAAAATAAAAAAAGAACTATATTTTTAAGTATAAATACATAAGCAATAACATCAGTTTTAAGAACATAAATTATGATATATTTCTATATTTGATACAAAGAAATTTGATTTTATTCTTATAAAGAAGTCATAAATATCATTTTAAGACTATTCACTTGTTTGTTCACTATATTATACACAGAATAATTAAATCGAAAGATCATAATGGTAATATTTTCTATACAAAAATTAATTATGTTTCACATTCATAATGTTTTTTTGGCATTTGATGGTTTCAACAGAGTTTCAACTTCTCGAAAAACAACTTGCGCTATTTTTAAAAGAAATGCCTGTATAGCAAATTCTAATACAAGTCCTCCAAAGCCCTTAAAAAGACCAGATCTTCCTTCTTCATGGACGATAGTATTGAAACAATCCATTACACCTTCATATTTTGAGATCACAGGAAGAACAGCGACACCAGAATCAAGGTCATCAATTATTGTTCTAGTGCCTTGGAGATAGAGTCTATTAAAAAAAAGAGAGAAAATTAAACTATTTTAAAATTTTAAAATATCTTATATTCAATAATTCTCAGAATATAAAAACATATATACCTGTGAAGTATAGTTTCTCCAGGATATAAGATAGTATTTGCTATAAAAGACCCTAAGTGAATAATTTGTAAATTTTCTAAATAATTAGCTGTAGCACTTTGGTTGATATGATTATCAAACAAGTCCTAAAATAGAATAAAGTAAATGAAATTTTGCTAACATGCGTAGAACAGGAACTATTAATAATATCACATTAATAATGCTAAAACAGTATTTTTTATGGCCGAAACGCTTAATATAATTTATAACATGAACATTCATGTAACATAATTTACATAATAAGCTATGATAAATTAGCCATTAAGCAGTAAATTGGAAGAACTGAAAATTTTAGATAAAATATGCATGAATTACTATATTAAAACTTAAAGGTTTGCAAAGTGAAAAATGTTTAACTCTATATTCTTCATTACATATACATTAATTGTCATTACTTTATAAAAAAAAATCCAGTACCGATTAATAATGACAAATGATATCAATATATTCTATTCTGTATAGAAGTCCTGTGCTTTAGATTTTAAAAAATTTCATTACAATATGGAAGTTACAATTTTATGCTTTATATTTTTCAATCATTATGTAATTTAAAATTTATAATAAGGAATTCCATTATGTGGCTATAATGATGACAGAAAATTCTTTTTTTTTATATAATTAACACATTTTATGCTAAAATTACATTGAAAATAAAGTGTTTGAAAGTATAATTTATGTTATAAAAACTAATGTTATGTATTTTTAAATCTGGTGAATTATTTTAAATAACATTTTAATACAATGTGGTATGAGAAGATAACTAATAAATTTTTCAACAAGGAAAGACAAATAATTTTAATTATGGTGAAAATTATCACTCATAAACAAACATAAATATTATTCCTTATCTTTTTTATCGTATTTGGTACACATAAGAATTCAAATAAAAAATAACAATCCCAAAAGTTATTAATCCAAAATAAAATCCACAGTGGAAAAAAAAGTATTGTCAAAAATAAATAAATTTAAAATTTAAGAAAAAAATAACTTATTTTCTTCCTTAAAAAAGATAAAACTCACGGTTTCAAACTTATTTTCCTCCTTTAATGAATGTATCCAACGCAGCAAAGACTGAATAATTGATGACAAAACATAAATTGAGACTCCATACATTGCTGTTGGACCAATCAACTGCCACATTGGCAACAGGCGAGTCGAACGAGGAGTTCCTAATTTGAAAAGGCGACATAAACCTTCTTTTAAACAATCTAGAACACCAGGTTTTTCACTTGCAATATCACTCTATGAAATAAAAAGAATACGAAATTAAATTTAAGCATTTATATTTTCACAAATATTTTTATTAGAAAATTAATGTTTACTAAGTTTATAGACTTTTCAAAGTTACCATATTTTCCTGTATATAATTCGCAGCAGTGCATTATCCACAAGACCTTTTCTCAGAGTAAATGGAAAAAGCATTGCAAATTCCGCAGTAGTGTATATTCCGGTGAAATTTTTTCAACAAATAGTCGAAAATATGGATGTTACGTAAAGTAAAAAAACACACAGTGTGTGATTAAAAAAATAATAAATTATACAAAAAACATTTATTGTTAAAAAGAATGGTTTGACTCCATCTCATAGCAAAGTGCGATAAACTCAGATGAAATAAAACTAGTAACTAGTAGAAATAAACTAATAATAAAACTTGTCAATTTTTATATTTTAATAACTTTTAAAATGAAGTTAGTGGGTCAATTACAACCATTTTTCGTCACAGCATTCATAATAGTCTTTCCCAGACAGCATCACGTAAGCATTGTATCAAATAGAAAATTCACCACTTCGCTGACCCAGTTAAATAACATCTATTTATGGCATAGGCAACTATCAGTACATACCTGTTAGTAAAAACCTCCAAGAATAACTCTGTGAGGGGAATGCCAGCTCTCAGTAAACAAGACCTAAATTGAGAGCACAGCCGGCTCTAAAAGCAACGTCGTGTGTCTTTCACATCTAACCAAGGCACAAGATCTAGACAGCCAAGTGTAAATGGCAAGAGATACTTCATCACTACCATCGATGAGTATTCTCGAAAAATTGCTTTATATCCTCTCCGAAGCAAGTTAGAAGTCTTCGACACAGTAAAACATTGTATAGCCAGGGCAGAGAGAATGTTGAACAGAAAAGTAAAATTCATAAGATCCGACATTTGCAAAAAATAATAAAATAATGAATTCAAAAAATTTTGTCCAGCAAATGGTATCAAGCAAAAATTTCAATATTTACACTCCAAAGAAGAATGGTATCGCTGAAACCTATAATAATACTGTTTTAAATGGAGTAAAGACCATCCTGAGGGACTCTGGATTTGAAAAGAAATTCTAATCTGAGGCAGCACTATATTTCATATACACCTAGAACCGTGTATGCCACTCTAACGAAATAAAAACACCATGCAAGCTGTACGGTGGACAAAGTCCATCTGTCTGACATCTAAAGCCTTTTGGGATGGATGCGTATATCGGCACTGTAAAACATCAGTAGTCGAAGCTTGATCCAAGATCTAAGAAGGCCAAGCTGGTCAGATATGCATTCAAGGCCAAGGGTTACAGATTTTGGATCCCGGAAGAACAGCACATAGTTGAATCCATCAATGTTTCTTTTGATGAAAAGCCTGTAAAAGAAGGGGTTAGCAGTGGAGCAGTGCTGGGCCCATAATCACCAATAACCAGTGAAAGGAGCCAGAAAAATAAAAGATCAAGTAAGAAAATAAAAAATCGGAAAAATCAAGCTCAGAAGAAAATTAATAATATGACCCTGAAAAATTTGTACCCTTCGTACCAAGTGACCACCGGTCAGTATCAGAGACAGACCAAGAGGAGTCACCAAGATCGTGTGTCTGGTTATGGAGACCTGTCCAGCAAAGGGACAAATCAAGATATGACATTTACTATTAAGAAGGCAGAAAGAAATTATTAAGATCTAAAATTCAAGTAGAAGTTTTCTGCAGGCGTAATAACATCCTGAATTATTTAATTTCAGTAGCAGTAACTGATATGAAGGTCCTATAACAGCCGACCAAATCCAGTCATCAGATAACGATTCTGAGCAAGGTGACGAGGAAGAAGATGTTGAAGATCGTGAATAAGAACAAGAAGAAATTCATGCCTTGATCTCTCGCAGTAAGATTAAATGCAACAGACCTGATGATACCCAGAACATTCAAACAGGTCAAATCAAGGAATGGCAATCATCTATGCAAGAGAAGATCAACATGATAGAAAGAAGAAATGTTTGGAAGCTGGTAAAATCACCGAACGACCAGCAAATTCTAGGTTACTGATGGGTGTATAACCTAAAACATGACAACAAAGGTAACATCCCATGATTTAAGTCACAACTTGTCGCACAAGAACACAATCAGATCAAAGGTGAATCCTACGAAGACACCTTTAGCCCGGTCCTCAACTTCGATGTTATCAGATTCTCTTCACACTCCTTGTTTCATCTTTAAAATGGGTCCACGTCCAATGCAACGTGAAAAGTGCGTATCTGTATGCACCAATAGAGGGTGAGGTTTACATGCATCAACTGCCGGGATTTGAACACAAAGAAAAAGAAAGAGTATTTCACCAAAGAAAAGCAATATATGGCCTTTATCAAAGCGGCCGAGTCTGGCTTTTTTAAATCAACAAGGTGCTCTTGAATTTAGGATTTATAAAATTTGAAAATGTTTTGTATAATCATGTATTGCAGTTGGAGCCAAGTAAGTGGATGTTTCAGATTGAAAATTTTGTATTAGGTATAGGTGCAGGTTCATTTAGGTGGTTGTTTAATTTTACAGAATAAAGTGTTTAAATTTTCTTTGAATGCCATGATGGGGGCTATTGTTGTCAATTACAGCCATTTTTCGTCACAGCATTCATAATAATCTTTCTTAGCCACCATTGCGAGTCGATCAAGTAAGCATTGGATCACGTCATGAACCACGCCTCCATTGCATGGTTATGACATAATACACTTTGACTATTTAAAATTGAAGAGGACTGCTCCGAGGTTAAGATAAATCTATCAGCAGGTGGGAGAATCACATGTTTTTACCGAAGTTTTAAGCTTTCGCCGTGTAGTTCGAACTGAATTTTTGATTCTGTTTTGTAAAAGCTTTTAAGAATGGCTCTTAGATCACAAGTATGAAGTTTCTGTGGCTGTAATTAAAAATATGAATGTCAAGAAGAAATCCAGTGACTTGGCTCCAAATTCAGCATTTTTTTTTGCCAGATAAGTTAATAATTTATTCTTATTAAATGTATGAAGATTAGTAATTATCTTTTACACATTCTCAATATATTCTGAAAAAAAGTTTCAATAAATGTTTGACTTTAAAAATTAAAATCTGTTTCTAAGTCTTTGCTCTTTTGTCAACAACATTTCTGTTCTTCCACAGATTGCACCCTCAAGGTTGCTAGCACTTAGACATATTTTTTAAAAAAATTTGTTTTATTAATAATTTAATTGAAGAAATGGATTAGTATCAAATTGAGCATTGGATACATTTTATCTTTTGTACTGCACACGCTTTGTTTTTCTCTTACTTTAACCTATTTGTCACCATTTTTTATTTGCTTTCTCTACAGCTTTCAGTTTAAAATATACTGAGTAACATTTCCATATGATGATATACAAATATGAATATTTTCAAACCAAAGTAACTAATTCAAGACAAAATCCTAAATGATGATAGCAGCTGTTTTTGTTACTGTCTTACCTTTACAATGAACCAAATTTGTTATTGAATGCATAGAAATGCTGATTTTAAATTAAATAAGTCAGCAGAGTCATGGCACCAGCTGCTATTTAGTTTATGAAGCATAAACGGAATTTTTTTTTCAAAGCTTTATTGATGGAGAATGTTTTTTATCAGATTATTCGCGATGGCGTATAATACGCACAGTGAAATTCGAAACTTTTTTAACATATAATCCCAAGATTATATACAAAAAAATATGGTATTTTCCATTTTATAAATTTCAGAAAAAATAAAACAAAATAATTTTTATAAACTGTACTTATTGCAATCAGAATTTTAATACTAATGAAAAATCTTAAAGAAAAAATCATAAAGTTTTTTTTTAAATATAGATCTAAAAAAAAGCTTCCTTTAAAGTACACTTTGACATATATTATAATAATTTAAGTCTAAAACAACATTTTTGAATTTAAAAAAAGTTTTTTTTAAAGATTATTTATTTTATATTTCTTAAAAACATCACATTTTGTAAGTAAAATTATATCAATATTATTAGATGGAATGTCTGAACTATTTATAATCATATCACAAATAACTCCAACATTCCAGAATTTTAAAGAATATCTGAATTCAAATGTTACCTCCAAAAATTTTAAAACACTATCTGTATTTTATATTTATTAATATACTACTGATATCAGATAATAACTACAAAAATCACCTCTGTGAATCAGAATAAAATAAATATATCTTTACTAAAACTGATATTTTATTATTTTAATAATTGGAAATGTTAAAAATTAAAGAAAAAATAGTCAGTAGGAAATGCTGGAATTAATGTGTAATAATTATTAGTGAATATGAATTTATAATCAATTATATTGAAAATTTAAGAATAAAAAAATTTCTCCTGTGATAGCAACAAAAATTAATTCTGACAACAAATAAAACTAAGCAAAATATGAAGCAAATATTTTATCTTTTATTCCAGATGTATCCAAATAATAATTCCTTTAGTACGAAAATTTAAATGATGAATAATTTAATGAAAATATGTATGTAAGAAAAATTTTCATTATATAGTAATAATAATAAATGAAACAACAAACTCGTAAAAGTGTATGCATAATCTAATCAAATTATGAATACAGACTACTGAAATGTACACTGATAATAAAATATTCATACACATCAAAAAAAAATTAACACATTTATTAAATTAGTTTAACTTAATACATAATAAAACAACAGTTTTTACACTATTCTAAAAAGTTTGTTATCAGCATGCAATAAAAGGAAAGTATAAACAGTTATTAAAAAAATTTGCAAATGGAATTTAAATCCATAAAATTCCTGAATGTCATTTAAAAAGAGATTGAATCAAATCCCTCATTTGCAAACTGCTTCTTTAACACCAGCAAAAAAGTATATTTGAAATGTCTTTTCAGCTAAATCTTTTAATACATTTTAAGCATGAACTTCTTGGTGTTGTCATTGAACAACTTTTTGTTCTTAATTCAGGAATTAATTCACATTTTGGATTCAAAAGATATGTGTAGTTGAAAGATATCATAGAGTAGTTTTGTCAAAACATTTTCTTATTTTGAAAGTAGTAAATGAAAATTATAATTCTCTGTAGTGTTAATCATCTCAAAATATAAAAAATCTAATAGTGGTTAAAATACTGCTTAGAACATCAACTAATTTATTTAAAATTAAATGTAACAGCATATTCATTTGGAAATTTTCCATTCAGTTTAATTTCCCTTGTGATCATTCAAAATTTAAGAATAATGGGTATATGAATCTTAAAAAAGGTTTTAAACAAAATTATTCTAGAATGTATTATCAATTTTAAATTTCAGTAACTTAAATAAATATCAAAAAGTACTTATACTAAAACAGTTTTAAAATGATATAATTTATATATAACACATCTTAATTCAATGGAACAATGTGAGTTAAAAAGGGAATATTTAAAACTTTATTATATAAATAAGGAATCTTATAAAAAAAAAAGCATGAGATTAATTGAAAATAAAGTAGCAATCATTTTTATATTTAATAATTTATTTCAAAAAATTTCAAACTTTAAAAAATAAACTTGTGTTTTAATGCCTATTCAAGATATCATGAATTTACCTGAACAGTTTCTACAAGACTTGAACAATAAAATGGAGTTAAAATTCCAAGAGTAATTCTGAAAATAAGATAAAATTAAAATACTTAGAAGAATATAGAAAATTTCTTAAACCTGAGAAAGAAAATTAAGGTAGTAAATTTATTACAATTAGAAGTATTTTATTTTTTTATTTTAATATATTTAATAAATGTTACAAGCATACTATTATTCTAAGCAAACTTTACACATATATTATTACAGCTATACATACACAAATTAAAATGGAAAAACAGTTTTAAACAAATTAATAATTATATTGTTAATTTAAAAATATTACTATCTTACATGGAATGAGCATTTTGAGCACATTTATATCAACAAGTGTCACTAGAGTACAGTATGAACTTGATCGTAAATTTCAGTAATCTCAAAATGTATGAAAAAATGATGAAAAAAGTTTAAAAAAATATTAGATAAATTTTAATACCAATAAAAATAAAATTCAAAAGTTTTAATCCTTCTAAATTAAAGGTGAAGTTTATAAAGGTAAAGTTACTTTTAATGTTGTAGACACATTTTATGGCATTGTGAAAGTGAAATTGAAAAATATGGATAAAAAATTATATTTAAGTTTTATGTACTGTACATTAACTCAGAAGTAACAATGTTAAAACGAATCATAATATGTGAACATATTTATTTATTGTAAAATTATTTCTGTAATTAAAAGTTGCTAGAATATGTGTGAATACAATTTTATATACATTATACATAATTTACATTAGATTCATATTACAGTACTTATGTGCTAGTATATGTGATTTTATTAAAAAAAATAATACAGTTTAGTAATAAATCATAAAAAAAAATAATATGTGAAGAAAATTAATTATTCCTGTCTTTTGCTTTTATTATGATCATTTAAAAATTAATATTTATCAGCACAGTTACAGAAAAGTAATGTTTTATAAAAACTGATATTACACTGGATTTGTTTATTAGTAAAGGAAGAAATCTCCAATTGTTGGTTAACTTTATTTATACAAATGAACTAAAACCATGAAAATTATAAGGTATATTCTGACTGCTTATACAAATGAAAATTTATAGTCAGTGGTATTGCTTAGTGTATCAGCATAATATTCTATTTTACAACTAGATAAAGATTAGTTATGAATTTTTATAACTAACCTGAAAACTTCATGAATTTTTCACAAGTAAACATACTTTAAGCATGTTAAATCAATATAAACTAAGTTCATTCAACAAAGCTTACTATGGCCAGGTGATAGGATAGCACTTTTTATAATGAAAGGTAACAAAGTTGATTCCTACAATTTTTAAATAATGGTATTGGATGTTCTACTTTTTTCTGTATGTACATTTCCTAGAATAGATGTTTGGAAGTTTTTCCTAAATTAATTTTTTTGTGATTAAATAAAAAAAAGACTGAGTTTTATACTTTAGATTACATTTTGTAAAATTCTAAATTGTTTCTAAAGATTGAAATTTAAAAATAAAACAGTACATTTAAAATAAAAAGTAAATGTTTAAACATAAAACATATTTTTAACAGCCCCATCTAACAGCATAATGAGAAATATCCAAAATAAAAAAAACCATGGTATAGATAAATTGTATTTAATAAAAGAATAAAGAAAATAAACATTAAATGCATTTTCATTAAAATATTATACATTTCCTAATTACTTATTTCCTCAATTTGGTGAGACATACAATATAAATTTTAAATAGTAATATATTATAACATGATCAAGTTGAAGAAAACTAAATAAAATACTTACAATTTTAATAAAAGATGCTGAGATATTTGTTTTATAGATATTCTTGATGTCACTTCTCTGAAATGAAAATATATCAATAAAATGTTTGTAAAAATTAAAATTTTCTGAAACACATATTTTTATATGAATGAACATATATCCTTGTGTATTACAAAGTATCAACAGGGCCAAAAATGGTATATAAGTTTATGCAAATTTTTAAAAGATAGTACACATAATAAGAAAAATAAAAATAACAAAAAGTTAAAATATTTAATATGACTATAATTTTGACAGTCAAGAAGTGATTGTATGGTACTTTTAGAAACCGACCTATACTTAAAAATATTACTAAAGACAGATTGAAAATAAAATAAAAATTAAAATGCGCAGTCAAAACTAGAGTTATTTTAAAGTCAGTATAAAAGTGGTTGAATTTAAGTCTATGAAGCATTGTTTAAAAAGAACTTTTAATACATTTAGAATTTAAAGTGATAAATTCTTTACCCAGTTCTGTTTAATATAATTTCAATGAAGACATTTAAAATATGATACAAGGGCAGCAACATTAATTATAATGTTTAAGAATATAGGGAGCATTATTTATACATAACCAGAAAATCAGTCTTTTCATAGCTTTTATTCCACAATAAATGGCCAAATAATTTTTATAATTACAAATAAAAATAGTTTGAAAGTATAAAAGCAACAACATTATCATATTAAATAGAAAACATTTCAGTTACATAATATCCCAAAATTTATTTAAAGAATTTAATGAAAGAAAGATAAAACTTTTTATAAAAGCTGATGAATCAAACACATTTTTAGTTCCATGTTTCTAAAACTGATTAGCAAGAATTGTATAGTATAAAAGGTAAATTTTGTAAAATTTAATGAATTAAATGCATTTTTAAATTTGATTATTTCCAAATTTTTAAATAAGAGTTCTGAAAAAAATGTATGTGAAAATTGTGTTTTCTTTTAATAAGCATTGCATATTATTTTTTCATCTATTTTGAATTGAATTAAATGTTTCATGCAATTTTTAATATCTTAAAATAATAATAATTTAAATGATGACAGTTTAATATTTCAAATGCATGCCTGTTTATTTTATTCACTTTTTTCAGAAGCATTACATATAATTCATATTTGCCTTCCACATAATTCATAAATTAAAAGCATCAATCATGCATGCACATAAGAGGTGGTAAATATAATACAACAGGAAAATAACAACTCTAACTTCAAAAACACATCTTTTAGCAAAACAAGCCAAAAAAGTGAAATAAAAAATATATATTTCTTTAATTTAATTATAGGGAAAAATATTACAGAATAATTAAAAACTGAATTCATAATAGAATTAGAAATAATAGAATCATAAGAGAAATCAAAAGATAACAACTTGAAATATTTTTCTTATGACAATTTACATGCTACAGTAAAAATTGCTATGGTGAAAATTATGTGTCAACAGAAATACTTCTCTGTTTTTGCATACTGTGTGATTAATAAACACTCTAAGCCAACACCAAATATATGCTTATTGAATATGAATGATTTTTTTTTTATGTGACAACTATCAACTAACAAATATTAACTGCAATTCAAGAAAACAGTTATTACTTAGGGTTATTATGTTTCCTCAATCATAATTACTTAATGATAAATAGTCAATGGCATATAGTAAAATTTCAGATAAAAAATCAGAAAAAAAACATAAATAAAATATATAAGAGGTTGATTTGATTTGTGCGAAGTGAAATACATAAAAACTAATTTAAATTCATAAGAAAGAAATATTGCCTGAATTTATATCAATGCTAGCAGAAGTGTTAATTCGCTTTCCAATCAAAATAATTCAAAAGATATATTGAGTGCATTACATGTTTTCATACACTGCTAGTTATAAAAATGTTATTGTATATATTACATTTGTGTGGTGCTATTGATAAAAATTTATGTGTAACATGATTCTTTTCTGTATGCTTTTTAAACCATTAAGCTATCAGTTCAACAATTATTTGTAATATGTAAATAGATTTTACTATTTAAATGAGCTTTCGTATTAAGCTTCCCTACAATATGTTACATAGAAGTTATACACAAAAAAAGCAGTGTTATTAACACTATTTATTTCCTTTAACTTATCAATAACTAGCAACATTATATAAAATGTTCCTTTCAAAAATTAATATCATTAATTAATTAAAAGTACCATGCAATATAAAAATTACTATAAAAATAATTTACAATCATTTGACAATCAATAATTTTTTTATGCGCAATTATATATAATTTCAATAGTAAAATGTTTAAGGGTGTAGAAGGTTAGTAAAATGGTATAATACAACCTCTTTATGCCACATTATAAGATTCGGTGATATTCATATGCTAACATAACTTGTATAAAAATTCATCCAAATAATAATGGGATAGTTTGAATCTTTTAGTATAACTGTCTATTCCAGTTATTGATAAACTATATTAAATTCATCTTGAATTCATCCATGAAGACCCCTTAAAGTGTGTAAATTAAAGATAATACAAATGATAACATTCGAAATGCAATTTTTACATTTAGCATTTTTGTCATTAAATATAAATTTTACGCTAAATCCTAGGAGCCAATACAAAGATAAATGTGCAAAACTGTGGTTTTCTAAGCTGAAATATATTCTGGCAATTTTATGAAGTAACCTGTAATTTTATGATGTAATCGACAAGAGCATGCATTAAATTTGCTAGAACTTTCAGTAACCCTAGAAGCATTTTTCTTTTACAGTTGAAATTTAGATGTTTGTTGTTTTGTTTACAAAGTGTATCAAAATGAAATTTAACTATTCAAAGTTTTATTTTGTTTTGAAAATGTACATCAAATTGAAAAATGTGAACTTTAGATTAGTGTGTCAAAGCCAAAGGTATGGATAGTGGTAAATTCAATTGTTTTTTTTTAAATTCTACAAGTGTTAAAATGAGTATTTTTACTTTATATATGTAATTTTATTAAAATTACTATGTATGTTGCACATAATTATTTTTTAATTTATTGAGTATTGTGTAGAAATATTTGACATGTATTTATGTTTATCTTGAATTGCCATGCTTAAACTCGAAATTTCATATAAACGTACCTTATTTACATTATTAATTTAGCTATACTCTGTTCAGTTCTCCCCAGGGTTAAACTGCATTTAACCAGAAGTTTTTTGGCTTTTTTTTAAATGGATGCCATTTCCCAGTTAATTAAAATCTGAGTTTGCATAAAAATATATTTTATATATATTTATATTGATTTACTTTTATCACCAGGTTGTCTCCATGGTAGATTGTGTTACACTGATGCTTTTTAAGTTAACTGCCCAGATAACTAAAATTTGAGATTTCATAAAAATATTTGTTGTTTACATTATTGATTCAATTTTATTGCCCAGTTGCTTTTAGCTGTACACTGCATAATATTTAGTTTATATTTGTTTTTTAATATGAAATCTTTGTGAAATTAGTTTCCAGTTATAGGTATTTTAATACTTCTGCAATAAGTAATAATAAAAAAATCGAAATTTTGATATTTGAAATTTAAAATATATCAAGTTTCCAATATTCAAAATTCGAGTTTGAGCGCAATCAAGATTCTGAAAACCAAAAATCGTGCAAAGTGACGTAATTCAGGCTAGCAAGATAATTGTGCAGTGGTTGCTGGGCAAATTGGAAATTATGTCAAGCCTGTTCTGGCTCTTAGAATTTTACTGAGTTTTTATCTAAATTGTAAAGTTATTAAATAGTTTAAGTTTAAAAGAATTCAAGTTAATTTTTAAAAAATTAATATTACATGATGAAAATTCACTTACATTTTTACAGCAAACATTTTTCTTTATAAAATACGGCATGGTTTTTGTGATTATAGGGAATATGTATTTAATAAAAATTTTAAAAATGATAAAGTATTATATAATTGTTATGATTATATACACCTTAGAGATTTATTTTAGCAATTTGAAAAAGTATTAATTATTTTATATTCAAGTAATTTTATGTTACCTCATTATAAAGTGTTAACTTTTTCATAAATTTATTCTTATTTTTATCATTTACTCAATTTATATATAACTAAAAGTACATATATTATTTTTTATTTCAAATAGCCAGGCTTGAAGTTAAATAGAACTGAGAGATTATAAGCAGAATTGACAAGCAATACAACTTAAAACACAAGACTAAAATCATTGTCCAAAGAGCATTCTTGCCTCCCAAAATATCGACTTCTCCATAACATTAGTGCATGCAAATTTCTGTTTACACTTAATATTACAAATGCTTATAAATAATTACTAACCTATAAATTTTAATAACAAAAAACAATCAAAACTACTCAGTAACAAATATCAATAAAGTAAAATTAAACTACTTTTATGAAAATTCATTTCACAAATACTTTTAATTTTATGAAAAACTAGCTAATCAAAAATTATCTTTAGAAGATATTAAAGTCATTTTTAAAATGAATCAAAACAATTATAAAAACAAAACAAATGTATTTTGTTAAGAATATATTATATTTTAGTTAAGATTTAACTACCTGGTAATAAAAATTAAATTTCCAACTCTTTTTCCAAATGTTGATAGCATTTTGATAAGTGAATGTATAAATAATATCAACATATAATGAAAAATAATTTAAATGATTTCTTCAATAATATATAAAATAGAATGAAATCTCAAGAAAATCAGCAATTTTTTTTTCAATGTAAGAATTTTGATATGTCTATTAACAATATATTATACAGCATGCATAAACTGAAGGATATTTTTTATAAACAAAAATTAAAATTCAAATTGAAGACAATTTTAAAAGACTACAATAGGAATTACAAGTTTTCATTATTAATAAACAAGATCAATTAACTATATATTTATAGAAAATCTCAATAAATTTTTCAAGAAACATACAAATCATGTTATTACTTTAGCATTCAATTATCGTCTAAAATCTCAACATTATGAAATACTTTATTTTCCTTATTGGCTAACAAAAATGAGTATTTATTATAAAAATTGGGCTTGTATTATAAATAATTAATTTAATACATATATTTATATGTTTTTTATTTCTCATTTTTATTACTTTCTTCATAGAAAAAGCAAAAAAATATTTATTAAATTTAGTAAAATGAAATTTGTTTATTGTCACATTTGATATTTCATATGAATGATATATTTATTCATAGTTATTAAGATTTAACTTAGATGTCTATTATTACAAAATAGTTTATTAAAAACTTTGTTCTTCACAGTTGAATAAATTTTATCTATTTTTTCTCAATACAAGAAAAATATTAAGCAAATAACAATAATTTAAAATGTAAAATATAAAATACATTTACCTTAACATATCAAACTGTGTACCTTTTTAAAAGGAAAATATGTATTATCAAACAATTTAAAAATAATGAGTTATGAATTAAAATATACTTTTGGGGAAGCTCAATAAAAATTAATATAATTCAAATCAAAAAATTAAATATTAAAGATAGTCACATATATAATGATAAATCTCAATATAGCAAAATATGTGATACAAATAAAATCTCAATATCACATACAAAAGAACAAAATTCATATAAATATGGACGAAATTCATAAGTATTTATAATCAATAGTTTCACTACTGCAAATTTCGAACAAGGCAAGCAAATTTTAGTAGATTTATTAAATTTGTTCTAATGTAATTAAAATATATCTTACCTTGGTAAGGGTGTAATTTCTGCAATAAATGTTTCTAATGCAGCAGACATTCCTCTCAAAATAAATATACTACTGCATCCTTTCCAGAGACAAATGAAACCCTATATGTTAAGTGCAAATTATTAAATTTAAATTAATTATGTAACTTTAGAATTTCTTTCATGAAATAATGAGACATCAATTACAGCCAGACATTTAATTTATTGAAACATCTTTTTGAAATCAGCTAAAATTTTCTCTAAGAAACAGACATTACAAGTAAGTTACTATATTACTCAAATATTTGTAAACATTAAATGATTAAACAAGACAATATTAATTTTAAAAGTTATGCAATAGGTTGCTCAATACACTGAGTTTTACTATAATACAAATATGAACATTATTTTTAAATTTTTTAGATGAATTATGTGAGGAAAATTAAGAAACTGTTATTTTTTAAAGCTTTTTAAAAATGTTATTTTTTAAAAAGCTTTAAAATTATTTTATACTTTTCTACAAAATGTGGAAAAATATTGGTGAAGTAATAAACAAAACTTTAAAATAATTATATTGTTAAATTGTGAAGGTAATATTTACAAACTCACATATTTGCAACAACTCAGTTTTACATAAAAAAAAGTAGATACCTTTTTTGGTTTTAATAGCAATGAATTTACAATTATCAAAATAAGCTAAACTTAGTAAACATAATTCCTTTATAAATTAAATAAGGAACTTACTTGCCGCTTTTGCAGTCTCAATACAACTGGAATAAGAGTGATTGGGCTTAAATGATACCTTGATGCTTTTCTATTTACCTAATAAGATTTCAAAATACAATTATTACAATAAAATAATAAATACAATGAAAGAATTTTCTTTATAAATTTTAAATATTTATGTTACTTTAAATTCTACTAAAACATTTGAAATAATATTTAAAATATCACTGAGTTACATTTAATATGCTTCAATTACTTCACTGTATTAAAATATTTCATATTATTCTAAATTATTGACAGATATTACTTTACCTGGCATTGTCTTCGAAACACAATGCAAGGATGTGATATCACACTTCCAATGATAGCACTGAAAAACCAAAAATAAATTATAAACTTGGAATATATCTGATAAACACTTTCTTCCGAAATACTATCAAAATACTAACTATAATGAACAGGAAATAAAATAAATAAATTTCAGAAATAGATTTCTACTTGACTCATTTTAATTTAAGTAAACTCAGTTTTCAATAAAAACTTTAAATCAAAAATTTAATCTAATTTTTTTTTAATTTTCATGAAGAGAGTATTTTATTCATAGAAAAAGATATATTACTGCATATAATCAATCTCTTCCAAGTTTTTAATCATTTTATAAAGATTACAAACAATATAACAAATAATACTTGCAACTATCATCATAGTTAAGCACTTTTTAAAATATGCATACTTATTTTAAATTACTAAGTGTTTGCAAATTCACAGAAACAAAATCCCATTGATTATTTTTAATAGAAAATGCTGACTGATATTTGAATAATACTATGCAAATTTAATAACACTGAAGGAATTAGGGCAATTAAATATATAACTTCATTTATTTTTAGACATAACATAGAAATCACATTAGCTTCTTCAGATACAGTTACATTTTGTCACATTCCATTAACTAGCAGCATAATTTTTAATGTAACAGTATTGCAATTATTATTAAATAGAAACAAGCTCAATATTACAGTTTAAATTCTCATAATATTAACAAGTCACTAGAATTTAAACCATAGCATTGGGCAATGAATAGTTTTATGATAAGAGAGACAGCCTATATTTTAAATGGGATTTTATTTGGCTTTCCATTGACCCACAACACACTACATAATGTCTAATTAATTAGTTAACAAATTGAGATGGATGTGCTATAACCAAATATAATACGTTTGATAAAGATATAATTTGACAAATGAATGAATCATTGGAGATTAAAATAAAATATGATTTATAATGTTTTTGAATCAACATTATTAAAATAAAATTTTTTTGATGATGCATTAACACAAACCATCAACAACTCAATATTTTATGTAATAAATATTTTTGGTACATTGCATTCTCTTGATGATGGATACAAAACATTTCACTGAATAATTAGCATTCTTGGGAATGTGCAATTTATCACTGAGTGTGTTAAAAAGAAATATTTAGCAATTATCACACTTTAAAATGCTATGGTAAAATTAATTCTTAATAATTGCAACTTTTAAACTTCATTCTCAGATTTTCTCAAGCATTTCTACTTTATGTAAATTATTAACATTTATAAAACCATGATTTACAATTAATTTCAGTAGCAGTGGAAGTATCAATATTTGTAAAAATACAATTATTAATTATTTTATGAGCTCAAAAACACTTAATATGATGAAACATAAATTTAGGTCTTAGGAAAATTGTAGGAATTTTTAAAAAGAAATCTAATTGAATAGATAAAATTTTATTCAGCTTGCCTGATATTTTATTGCATTGTTAAAAATAAAAAACATTTTATTTTTTTAAAGTTCCTAATATATACATTATCAATTTCACATATTTTGGCCTTAATTTGGTAGTGAAATATTAGGTTTTAAAACTAGTTAAAGCATTTGAAAACTCTATTTTAGTAACATTTTTTGTTTCTTCTCTTTTAAATTTTTTAATTATTTATTTATTTTTACAAAATGATAGGTTTTTTTTTTTCAAAACTTTAGTTATTACTTTTAATTATCTTTGTTTTTTTAACAAATATATATTGAACAAAATCATTAGTAGTACAATTATATATTAAATTAAATAAGAAACGTAAAATATCACCTGGTAAATTCTAGACCGAAAGCTGCAAATCGTTGCACATGATCTAAAAATAGTCAAACAATAACTTTGAAATAAAGGCAAACAATAATAAGACAAAATCGAAATATTTTAGAATTCTCAAAAATTGCGCAATAGTAAAAATATAGCTTTATAAAACAAATAAAGAAATCTTTCATGGGAAAAATAATAAAGTATAGTATAATTTTAATATAAATATATATTTTACGTGACTAGAAATATCATAAGCATAATTTGAATTAAATGCAAGAATAAACACAAAAATTATATGCTTAGCAATACATTCAGTGCAAAGGCAGCTTAAATAGAAAATTACCAAAATATAAGAACCGTAAATTTTTTAAAAATTGAACAAATGCTAAATGAGAACAATAAAGTGAAAAGACAAGATTATTTACTCATAGTAAAAAGATGGAACATATATCCCATAATCAAAATTTAAAAAGACATACAATAAAAGGAAAATGGAAACATAATAAATCAAATGAAATAAAATGGAATGAATTACGTATATTTTTAAAAAATACATTTATTAAAAATTTATCTTGAAATAAATTTTTCATTACATTATTTTAAATATAAATATGTACATTATTTTTACACAAAAATTCTATTAACATTATAAAAAATTTTATTCACTCATTTCCTTTTAGAATTCATAGCTCTATAAATCATACCATGCATTTTTTAATTAAATGTATTTTGGTGATTACAAATAACAATTTGGCCAATTTCTGCATTTGACATGATTTCAATATGAACTCCAAGTATCTAGCTAGCCCTTCTACATAAATTAACTTCACAAAAAAACATGATAAAACAAAAGTCTAAAGTCAGCCTTAATCTTTTATAATAAGCAAAGAAAAATTAATATAACTAAAAACTAAAATTAATATAACTAGATAACTAATATAACTAAAACTAATATAACTAGAAAAATTAATATATTAATAAATTAATATAATAATTTTTATATTAATATAAGAAAGAGATGAAACATTTAATACAAAAATTTGTTTGAAACAGATAAAATAGTTTATCTTGAAAACTTATTTTTAAAAAAGTAAAAATGTCCTTTGAATATGAAAAAGAACAGGTAAAATACATATTCTAAGGCTTACTACTTTTTCAAAAATAATTTTCTGGCTTTAAAATTCTGTGAACAGTAGAGTGAACAATAGTCTTTTGAACTAGAACTATTCATAAAAAAGTACATAGCAGAATTCTACAAGAAAATGTAGAAGTATTTTGCCTAAGAAGCAAAAATTTACTTTTTCCATTTTTTTCACAGTTTTTTAACTATTTTATAATAAATAGAAACAGTTCTCTATTTCTGAAAATTTTTATTTTTGTATCCATGAAAAAATGTTTGTTAAAAAAAATTTAATTTAGTAGAGACATAACACATTTCAGATGAAATGAAAAATTATCTAATGGAAAGTTTTTCTCACTTTTGGCAGCTTAAGTAAGCAAAATTATATTGATTAATAAATAATTAGCTCTTGTTAAAACAAATCAATAAAGAGAATCATTAAAATTTTTCTTTTTTCACAATCTGATAAATACCAATAATTTAGTCACTATCACAAATGAAAAATATTTTTTTCTCCATAAATTATGTTTGTTTATACAACTTTCAAAGAAACTGACAGAAAAGAAGCCAGAAAATTACTAAAATTTAGAGTAAATAAAAGGAAAAGAAAAGACATTAAAAAAATTCAGTTCTTTTATATAAAGAATTGAATTTCTCTTTAATCAGAAAAAAATGAAAACAATCCTTAAAAGACATTAATTATCCATGTTAGGAGCAAGAGAAAATATAGACTTGAAATTATATCTTTCTTATCTTAGAATCTTTCTAATCTTATCTCTCTTGAAATTATATCTTTATCATCTAAAATAGTCTAATATTTCTAAAAAAGTGAGAAGAAATATGATGGTATCTGAGACAGAAAAAAAACTTCTGACAGGCATATATTTTTTCCTTTAAAAGGAATGAAAATGTTTGCTTTCTATCGATACATCTTATACATTGCTTTAATTCTTTTTGCTTCCAAGTTTCTATTCATTTTGTATTTTATGAGAAAAGGAGGAAAATGCACAGTAATAGCATTAATGTCCTGAACTTTTTTGTCAACGTGACAAATGAAAATGAGAAATGAAGTGAATGTTTGAATAATACCAAGCTGGGTTCATTGTGGCCTATCAACAAGACTGCATTCCTTCCAGTGATAGTCTTGGATCCTAGTCACTGTTCTAAAATGCAATGCATTTTTACTTTTTGAATTGATTTCTATCAAGATAGATGACTAAAAATTTTCCAGGTGTCTTGCATGAGCTGAATAACTCATTTAAAAATACTCAAAAAACATTGTGCAGTAAATACTCAAAGTCATACAGTAGTTTCTAGCAGTTAAGCTATCCACTATACAGTATTATTAATAAATGCACAAAAGGTAATATATAATTCAAATTTGAGGAAAAAGTGTGTATTCTTTGATTTGGCAAAAAATTGAATTTTTGGTAAAAAATAGAAATTTTAACGTTTTAACTAACATAGTTTTAGGCTTGCCATTTTGCTATTTAATTTTTGGCATTTATCTAGGTGTTAAAAATTGCCAAAAAAAAAAATCAAGGGTACCGAAAAAACCCCATCCATTTAGGGAAGCAATAATTTTTGCCTTAACTGAAAGTTGTCTCATGAAAGAATTTATTTGGGTGCTAAAAGTGAATATTTAAATTAATGATTTAGGAATGACGTTAATAGACATGATTTGACGTCTGCATTTTGTATCAATTTTAAATTGTTTAATTTTATTCTAACTAATAAGCAACCCACGTTTCTGTTTTAAGACATGTACGTCTTTCTGTTGGGTGCATGGGTACTGTCCGGACTTTATCTCCTACAACACGTGAATGTAGCCCTTTATATATGAAAAATTCATAACACAGAGCAGGATGGATGTTCAAATTCCTTAGAACCACTTTAGGCTAGTTAGCATGTCCACTTTGTTAAGTCACAGGCAATTAAGAGTGAAGTGTTGTCATTTTTTTGTTTTTACTCTTATAATTGTACATGAACTTCTACAAGGTTTTATTAATATTCTGTACAAAAATGAAATCAGGTGCAGTACGAAAACATATTCTAATAAACCTAATCTAAAATATTTACCTGCATCTGCATTTCCAGGAATATTATCTGATTGGATACTAGTATATTTAGAGTCTATCGGGGGATAACTATAAGGAATTGATGAATGACTTGCTTGTATGTTACTAGTCCGTTCCTCATCGATTGGCACCAAATCAAAAGGAACTTTTGATGACATTTTATCGGGCACCTTTTCTAAAGAAAGGTAAATAATTAGTTAAATGATTGTACTCTGTTTCCCATCTAACACAATTCGTCTGCGGACTTCTTTTAGTTTGTCAACAAAAGTTTTTATTGCCATCTTTTAGAAACTTTTGCGAATTCTAAATAATTCATTCATTCATAAATAAAATAAACTTTACTCACAATTTATAAAATTCATGCATAAAATAAATAACAGCGAATTATTTTAGCATTGTATAATTGAATTTAAGTTGATTATTATCTGTTATAACAGTTACCCCTAATATTATAAAGTGAATTAATTATTCATTCGAGAGTCAACTGAACTGAAATGAAACATCCCTTACATCTCTGTTGATTGTTTTGTTTTTGTTTTATTTTGCTTCTGCCGGAAATAAATTGTATAATCATCTCCGCAATCTGATTAAGTAACCACTGACCAGGTCATATTGAAATACTTGTGTCACTATTTATTTGTTGTAAGAATTTATTGATGGGAGTATGGATGCTAATGCATTTAAAGCTTCCAAACATTTTATTAAACAATATTCAGACCATGCCATGCAGTCTTTTGAAAGCCGGCGAAAAAAAATAATGAACTTATTAAATAAAAGAACATGCCCTGAAGATGGTTGGGAGGATCAAGAGATTGAAGTTTTTTTACACGAATTAGCAATGATGGACAGCAACAATTTTTTAGGAAAATGTGGTGTCGGTGAAAGAGAGGCAAGATTTGCATCCAAACTTGTAGCTCGTAGGCACTATTATATGGGTCATGGGATTGGAAGATCTGGTGATATTACTGAAATACAACCAAAAGCAGCTGGTTCAAGCCTTATCGGACAACTTTCTAATTGCATGGTACTTGATATTTTAAAAATGCTCGGCGTTCCAAGTTTAAAGAAATGCATTATTGTGCCACTAGCGACTGGAATGGGCTTACTTCTATGTCTCCGTACTTTACATAGCATGAGGCCAAATGCCAAGTATGTAATTTGGCCTAGAATAGATCAAAAATCTTGCTTTAAATGTATTATCACAGCAGGTTTACTTCCTATCGTTATAAAAAATGAAAACATTGATGATGGTTTAATAGGTTCTGTTGACAAAATTGAAGAGATAATTGAAAGTTATGGTGCAGACAAAATTGTATGTATTTTAAGTACAACTTCAAGCTTTGCTCCAAAAGTTCCTGATGACATAATAAAAACTGCAAGATTATGTAACATAAATAACATACCTCACCTTATAAATAATGCTTATGGTATTCAGTGCCAGTCTTACCTAAATTCTATTGAAATGGCTTCCAAAGAAAGAGTTGATTTATTTGTTTCTAGTACAGATAAAAATTTTATGGTGCCTGTTGGTGGCTCAATTATTTGTGGCTTTGATACAAAAATAGTTGATCAAGTTGGGAAAATGTATCCAGGACGTGGTTCAGGTACACCTTCTACTGATCTGTTTATAACATTGCTAAATATTGGAAAAAATGGATACTTAAAGCTTTTAAAAGAAAGAGAAGATTCATATTTCTATTTAAAATCAGAACTGATGAAAATTTCTGAAGAATTTGGTGGTAAGGTTTTAAATACACCTGGAAACAATATTTCTATAGCATTTTCTCTTACTCAGTTTGAATCTCTTCACCATAAAATTTTCACAGAAATTGGATCAATGTTATTTTCAAAATTCATAATGGGCTCACGTCTTGTTGCACCAGGTGATGATAAAATAATTTGTGGGTATGAATTTAAAAACTGGGGATCTCACACAAATGAACAATTTATAGGATATTTAACTGTTTCTGCCACCATTGGTGTTCAAAAAAGTGATATTGATCATTTTATTAAAAATTTCAAAACTGTCTTACTAAAAGTGTTAAAACAGGTAAATTTAAAAATTTTTTGTGAAAAGTATAAAACTGTGAGTGACTGTTCCAAATGAACAAAACTTAATCATAATACAATTGAACAAATAGTTTATCATATATCATTTTATTTTTCTTCCTTTCAATGCTATTTATGCAAAAATATTGTTACTTAGATGTAAATAAATATATATTGTTATTTCTTTAACTGTATTTATAGGAAATTAGAAAAAAAGTAGTTATCCATTCAAATTTTTATTTATTTTATATGCAATTGCAGTACCTTGCAGTCATAAAAGAGAAAAAAATAATAAACACTTATTTAGAGGATATCTATTTCATTAAACGAGGTAATCTAATCTATACAATATGGTTTTTATGAATTGCATTTCAGATTTTAAAAATATCCAGTTCACCCCTATAAGCTGAAACTTTTAAATTATTAATGTTATCATTATATAATACCTCTCTCTGACCAACTAAAAAGTTATATTGCTAGTTAATTTTTTTTTATTTTAATACCTCTGTAAAGTTATTAGTTTAGTTGTTTTATATAGTAAAATATGCATAATCATAAACGAATTCAATTTAATAACTTTAAAAAATAAAATTTTTAATAAAAAACCATAATCTAAAATGTTATTTATATCTTATAAATTAATATCATTTTAGGAAATAAAAATTTAACAACAAATATTAGATAAAAAAAATTTTTTTCTTTAGAATTGTTATACTATTACTTTTTCATATTTATTACATTGTCTTGTTCTGTCAAATTTATAATAGCTTAAAAAGATTTAACTTGCTAAATTAATAGTGAAATGATAGTGATTTCTTAAAGAGGCTCTCTAGTGTTTCACTTCTAAATCTTTACTATTTTATTACCTAAATAATGAATTTATTTTAAATCATACTAATAATGGCAAAAGCTAAACTGCTGAATTCTTGCCCTTTTTAAATTGACACCATATGAATATTAAGTTAATGAAATTATAGAAAATTCATTTAGTCTGATTTTCATAATGTGTTATCTCATTTCCATTTTCTTATAGATTTTAGTGTATTCTTGCTTCTCCTTTTAAATAGCTATTGAGGGTCCAGTGATTTTGTGATATTCATTTCTTTGGCTATTTTAATCTTGTACCATTCTATTACATAATAAAAAAATTTCTGTTGCATCACATCCCCATAACAGTTCTGGTATTTATACCATTTTTAAAATGCCTTGAATTTTTAAAGTTAAAAATATACAAAAGAATTTACTTTTTTTAATTTAAAAAACTTTCATTTCTTATAAAAAATATCTTTCCTAATTGAAAAATCAGAATTTAAAAACCCATTTCAGTGATATTATTTTGACATTTAAATTTGAATGTAATAAATTATTTTTATTCATTTAGTAAAATATTGCCTTTACGCACACTTGTAATTTACTCTTATGTTCTCATAAATTTATTTCTTATTCTCTAATTAATGGGTTACTTTGAGGAGTTTGCATAAATAAAATATCTAAAATACACTGCTCATGTTATATGAAAACTTGTAGAATATTTAACTTCCTTTGGAATGTAATTTGAGTAACATAGTTATAGAATTTACATTTACTTCATGAATGAAAAATATTAAGCTCATTTCTTTACACATGTAAATTTTATGAAATAACTTGTACTTCTATCATATAAAAGTGTCGATTTTCACAAGAGCAATTTAAATAAATCTTGAAGTTGCTATAAATTTCCATAAAATTAAAAACATTTAAGTGAAAATAATAAAACAAATAAAAAAATCAAACAACAATTTTGTTAAATTTTATTTTAAATATATGCAACATTTGACACAACAATCACACATTTGATCACAGTTTGTCCTAATAGACAATAATTCACATATTACCTATTGATAAGAAAATATGTAAAAATATAAAGGTTTATGGAAAATCTTGATTGATATTTCCTTTCTAAGTCAACTAAAAAACATGAAACTGCTGAAATTTTTCTCTTCGTTATTAAACTTTATATTTGTGTAAACATAAAACGATTTTAATTATTTCATGAATTTGTCATACAATTATGTACACTACTTAAAATTGGAGAAATTGTAAGCAAAAAAGTAGCTTACTTTAAAACTTAATGCTTACAAATTAGTTTAAATTATTTAATATTTTTGTGCATAATATTTTATTTATGAATAACTACTAAATTTCATTGTAAGAACATTTTAGTCTAAAATAAATCAAATATGTTATTATATTTAAAAAATAGAATACATGTTTTTTAAACAAAAATTAACATAGCAAATTATAAAGATTTCATTAAAAACTACCTAAAAATAGATTGCAAACATTCTAAAGAATTAATGAAAGTTTTTTTTTATATTTAAGATTTTACTTCCATATTGAGTGTAACACAAAGGTTTACTTTTTAATTGTCTAAAAAATTATTTATTGCCTGCATGTTAGAATATTTAATTTATCAAAATTGAGCAGGAGTAGATTTCTCTTACATTAAATTTAAATGTAATATTCATTTATTTCTTAAGCTTTATCAATTACTCTTGCAGTTAGAATAGCATATTGATCAGTATTGATGTTTTTTTTTTTATTTAGAACTATTAAATTATATAAAAATGCAGACCATTTTCGTATTTAAATTTTTTTAAAGAAATTAACCTTATTTTAAAAATATATTTATGTAAATCAAAGTCAGTCATGTTTTTAAATTAAGATTTTTTGCATGACATTTTAAAACAATAGCAGTAATTTTACAAAATAAATTAACACTTATTAAATAAAAGAATTTATTTTATTTGAAAACATCCTTTATAGACTGTTTCATTTCTTATTTTAGTGTTTAATTTGAATTCATATCTACGAAGGAAAAACAATCAGGCAACTTGACAGAAAGGCACTCTTCATGAAAACATTTTTAGTTTTTTTCATGATATACAAGTTGATAATTGATTACATTAAATGACTTATAAATGATTTCTAATAATTTAAACATACAAAATAATATAACAATATTTTTTTGCTACAAGTGTTTTCACTTCTTTAATTCTTAATGAAACAAATTAATAGCTGGATTATAAATGTGCACTTAAGACTAAGACAAAAATAAAATTCTTTAACTTAAATGAGTACAAGAATTAAAAAATGCAAATGAATTTTGTTGAACTTCATTTCTTATAAACATTGCAGACTTATTTGCAATAGTTATAATCACACAATTGAAAATTTTCTTCGATGAACATATTCAATAAAGTTGCTATAAAAATATTTTATTTTTGTAATTTTAGACTTCAGTTTTTTTCTTTATTTCTAAAGAAAAGGATATGTCTGAATATGCATAGTATAATTTACCACTTTACTGGCCAATTTTCTTCATTGATTGAGAAAATTATGTCAAACAGCATACTATAATATACTTACTAAGTACGATACTTTATTTTTTTTATCTAGTTCAGATAAAAAAATGAGCCAGAAAAAGGGCTTGTCATAATAAACTAAGCAGCTTTCTTAAGGGCAAACAGAATCCTAAGTACAAAAATGAAAACTGACATTTTTTATTAACAAAGTAAACGTTATAAAAGATCACATCCTGCCAAAATCTCTAATAAGTCAAAAACAAAGTACTGATTTATGATGAATTAACAATAATTTAAATTACACAAATTCAATTTAAATAAGTATCAATGAAATATTTAATATAATTTAAAATTTATTGATGATTACATTTTAAATAATAAAATTTATTATTACTGATAACATTTTAGATTATATTAAATATTTCTTTGATAATTACAGGAAATTGTATTTGTGGCATCGCAAATAAATAAGGGCTATTTTTGCCAATATTTTAAATAATTAGGGAAAATAACCAAGAATATGAGATATTAAAAATTACTTCATATATTTGTGGTACAAATGATTTCAAAGAAAGCTTACTAACCATACATTTATAAGAAAATAAACTACACATTTTATAACTTTCAAACAATAAAAGTAACTTTAATAAATAGTTAAAAAATCTACAAAGATAACAAAAAGTTTCTAATATCATCTCCTGATTCCCAGGCTATAACAAAAGCTTTAACATCCCTTGCAGGCATTTTTTCTAGAGCTCTTAATAAGCGGTGTCCAGCTCTTGCAAATATATAATCATTCATTCCCAGTTTAATAGCTGGACAAACATCATTGCGTCCATCTCCAATATAAAGTACTTTGCTAAATTCTTCCCCCTCTTTCATACGCTTTGCAACATAGTTCACTAGAATTTCACCTTTACATAAATTAGGTGGGCATCTTTTACAAGAAGTTTCCTTCTGGTATTCGTTTATCTGCAGGCAACCTTCCTCGTCAAATTCTGCAGGATTAGTGTAAATCATACTCATGATTCGATCCAAACCGTGATGTTTCAAAAATGTTTCGATGAAAAACGAATTAGCATCAGATACAACCACTAATTCACATTCTCCACTATCGTGCATTTGTATCAAAAGATCTTTCATCCCATTTATTATAGGTAATCCAGTAATGCAACGAACATAATCTTCTTTAGTTACATTATTTTTAAACAGAAATTTAAATATTTCTCTCATATAAGATGTCCATCCATCCTGAACTTTAGAAAGTGCTTCAATATCTTCTGGAATAGTTGCATCATTAGCCAAAGATTTTATTTCTACATCTGTATTGCAATCAACTATTGTATGATCAAAGTCAACACAAACTAGAACTTTCCCACTCATCTGAAAAATAAAAAAGTATGTAATTAAGCAACAATCTATTTATAGTTGTGGAATACAATTTATTAAGAACAAAACAATCATTTAATCAACTTATTTTATTCAATAGAGAAATTAGTATCATGCACCTGTGCACAAAAATTTTCAGAGTAATTAAAAGTAAATAACTTAAAATAGTACATTTTTAATAAAAAATATCAAATACAAAATAAAGAAATTTTAAAATTGATAGTTCATCAAATAAATAAAATTTTTAATTGAAGTGATAAATTTGATACATTTAATGAGCAAAATTTTTTTTCACAATAGTTTTGACAAACAGATTCTTTTTTATGAAAGATTAAGTTTCCTTTTTCTACCAGATTCTTTTCATAAAGATTGAATCAATTATACTGAGGGAAATATATCGTAATTTCAATTTATATTAAAAATTTTAAACATAATAAATTCATAAATGTTTTTCCTTTATTAACTGTATCTAAAAATATTTAGTGATTTGAAAACATGGGTCACAATTTGTTTTATAATTCTTATACATGCCAGATAAATATATCATTGTAATAAAAGATAAAAACAATGTTGATAATATAAAGTAAACTATTTATATTTTGACATTTATCTTATAAGAATATGCTGAATTTAGGTGCACATATTTTCCAAATTCACTGTCTTATTAAATTCAAAATATATTTATAGAAGAATCACTGAAACATTTCATATTAACCAAGGTTTTTAAAGTTTTAGGAATGTTAAAAAAAAACCTAAACAGATTTAATGCATTTTTTATGTAGAAATTTTCCAAAGATTAAATGCTTCCTTAAAATTAATGACAAAAAGTACTCCTAGTCCTATAAATTTTAATTTTGGCTGAAATCAGGCTTCTATTCTTTCCTAGATTAAAAAAAACAGAAGTCATATAGTTAGGTTTAATTTGTCGCTGAACAATTCTTTCTTGCACACGAGGGCTAATTAGACTAGGGCCTACATTTGAAAAAGGGGGTGGTGTCAGTCGCCTTCACGTGGTGCCCTCTGTTTTCACTAAACGACTGACTCCTGTCGGTTCGTGCAGCCTACTACGTTCTTTCAGCTGGTGACCACAGTTACACTTGCCCTGGACTTTCGGACGTCGCAGTTCGAAATTCTGCGGAAGATGACTTTTCATTCACCTCAAGATTGTATTGGGCTGCCTGACAGAGACTGATGGTTGAAAAACCAAGATCAAGCGTAGGATAATAAAAAAAAAACATTTGAAAGTGGAGTCTGAATCACTACAAAACTCCAAGCCCAAAATGGGATTTTATGAACATAATTTTTATCTACCTAATTATTAATAGCTCAAATGATTAAGTATTATTTTTTAAAAGTGACACTTCTAAAATTTTAAAAAATGCTGCTATATTAAACCATACTTACAACAATTTTTGAGTTTCTGCTTAGAATGCAGAAGCAGTGAAAGAGGAAGTTCTCATTTGTACAAAAAGGCTAAAACACTTAGTAGAATAGAAGGATTACTTAAGGTATTTTTCATAGGGAAACTTGAATACTGATTTATCTATAAACATCTTTAACATTATTTTGGCAAATTTTACACAAAGTAAAATTTTCCATACACAAACATTGAATTTCACTCACTTGTAAAAAAATTTCAGTAATTAATACAAAGATAAAGATAAGGTGGATTTAAGTATGTGTAGGCTATCTGAATTACAGCATATAACTAATTGAAGTTTTTGATGTATTGCAGACTCTAATAATCTGATAGCAAGAGAAAACTATTTATTCTGATAATCAAGTTGTAAGTGCATTCCTGGCTTTACAGAATTTTATTTTTAATGTGTGTTTTGCAGCAGTCTGCAATCTAAACTCTCAATCATGATATTTTCTTAAATGTACTTAAAAATTTAGTTGTTTTTCAGCAGTCATTTAATTAATAAAGATGCAAAAATCAGCTCAGCAACTATAGGATCTCTTAAAGCTTCAAAGAAATCAGTTTGAGATTGTTTTTAATTTCTTCAGAAAACAATATTTGAACTGGTAACAGACAACCAGAAAACAAAATCATTCAATTAAAAAATGTTCAGGAAATGGTGGCTGAAGTTCACTAAAAATATTTTTAAAATACTATACTGATAATAGACACCCAAATACAGTGAATACAATAGATAACTCCATCTATAATCAATGGATATCCTTATATCAATGGCTCTATAAATCCTTAGCAAGTACAAAATTTTCCCTATCCTTCAATTTGAATCTTTGGATTGATATTTGAATCTAAGAAATTGCAAAATTTTTCCCTCAGAGTAATAAAGTTAACTTTAGCTATTGGTTATTTCTATGGGAGTTAGTGAAACAAAACTCCATTTTTGATGCCTAGTTTCCTCCAGAGCCCCTCATTCAAAGATTGTCATTCATTTTAGAACCTTTTCACAGCATTACCAAGGACCTACTCTAAAATTTACCAAACTAGTCAAGAGCTATTTTACATGAAAGAGCATTAAAAGCAAACTCTTTGATAATCCATTCATTGACTGACTTTTAATTGATGCCATACAGCAGATTACTGAACAGTTGAAATCTGTTGCAGGCAATTGAATATTTGAACTGAATTGTCTTTTAATGATATTTAAAAAGTACTGCACTATATATATGTGATACAAGGAATTATCATTAAAACTCGAGAAGCAAACACAATATTTTGTTAAACCGAGTAAAAAAAGGACAGAAATGAATAAAGTAGAAAGACAACATTCATTGTTCAACTGAAGCACTCCTACTATGAAGAGTACACTTCAAGCAATAACTCATTATAAATTTGAAATCATTTATAAAGTCAAAATATATATTTGAAGAATTTTACTTTATAATTTCATGATTAAAATGCAATTTACTAATTTGATATTAAAAGCCTCTTGGTAATATAGGGAGATAGAAAAAAATGGTAGATATTCTATGATCTTTCCTGCATATATGTTTAATCATTTATTATACATGAATCATTTCAGATTTCCCATCCAATATAAAACATAATTGATGCATTAAAAAGAAACACATGAATTATGAAAAAATGCTTATAAAACATTTACTAACTATCAGAATTGACTCTACATACAAACAAAAACAATACATATTCTTCTAATAATTATAAATTGTACCAAATATTTTAAGGAGAAAAGATTGGTATTTATTTAAATAAGCAAAATATTCTTCAACATTGTTGAAAAGTGAAATTCAATACAATAGAAGCATAAATATCAATGGCACAAAATGCTATCAAGCAAAGGTGCCCAGTACCATGCAAGCCCATTAAGAACATAAATATCAAAATAAATAGTGTTTAAGAAATATTGATTGAACTCATAAAATGAATATGTATGAAAAATCAGGTAAATCGAACATCAAACTTTTGTAATGTATTTAAGTATATAATAATGATAATTTTTACATTTATAAATAATTTTTTAGACTGGAAATTACTTTTATATATTTTTAAACTTTGTATTCATTCCCTTTTCATTTTACATTGCCTTAACTTACTAACATTGTATTAAAAGTTACTTAAAATATACAAGTTTAAGTAAAGACAAATTTATTTTACACTTTGTATTTAATATTTGGTATAACATTCAGATAATTTTGTAGAATATATACTCTATATATACATTTGTTAAAAAAAAAAAGCAAGAACTACAGCAAGAAGTTCCAGTATGAGTTTGTAATGATAAATGTTTAAATTTACTCCCTAAACAATTATAAATTTCTTTAAAATAATAATTTTTTAAAAAAATATGAAAATATTTATAAATTAAAAAATATTCAATGTCTTACTTTCCACTTTTTAAATAATTTTTTACCCAGATCAGAAGAAAATAAGATGAAAAAATATTTGTAGGTAAGATGGACTATTGTATAATCAAAATTTACAGCAAATGATTTTCTAGAATCTGAAACGAAATTCAAGATTCATAAAAAGTTCCTCCCAAGATTAAAAAATTTAACTTTAATTTACGACAACTTTCTTTTAATCAAAATAAATATATGAAAGTATGGTACATACTTTTCTATTTATTTCAAACAAGTTTACATATAAAATAAAAAAGTAAGATTTTAATACTTAAATAAAGATTTGTTAAATTACTATTAGAATAATGGAATTATGAGCAGGAATTAATTTTTTCACATTTCTAAAGAGAAATGCTATTAAAATTTAAAGTATCATATAAAATTTTGTGCAAACTATGTGGGGCAATTCTTAATATATTCAATAAGTATCATGCAACTGTAATTTGAAAATTAACATTGCAAAGGGACTGTCAAACATACTTAGAAGTATCTTTAATTGTTTATGGATACATTGAGTAAGGATAAAACAATCGAAAAGTCCAAACTGTGATTAAAATGAACAAATAATAATCGGACAAATTTCATTCAATAAAAAATAAAGCCAGGATTTTTCTTCATTGATTGATTCACTTATTTTAAGAATTGAGTTAAATATCGAATTTCAATACGTCATAGATTTAGAGTTTAAAACACTTAAAGAGGAAAATTAAAAAATCTAAAATAGTAAATATAGTAGGTCGCATAAATCTAAACTCACATTTTAAATTAATACCAAACAAATAAGAGAAAATAAAATGAAAGCTATCTCTTCTTTAACACGAACATTTATAACAAGACAGCTGAGAAGTAATAAAAAAGAAAAACAAAATGAGTATATAAGCCATTGCCACATGTAACAAAAACTCTTAGTTCAATGTTATTGATAAATTATAACTCATTTTAACAAAAATATATGTGTGTGTAGAACCATTTCTTCTGAAGAACAAGCGAGATTCATTATATTCTTAATGTATTAGATTATTTTAAACAAAAGTTACATAACTAAGTTACTACAGTCAGCTGATTCACTTCTCAACTTTTAATTTTATGTTGCTCATGCTCATGTTTGTTGACAATTTTTTTCTTCACGAACCAGTAGTAGTTTTACCGAAAACCCATTTAAATGTTAAGAAATTACAATTATTGCATCGCTAATTAATGATAACAAAAATTAATAAGTATTTCTTAAATATACTAATTATTCTTTAAATTACGGTGTAAAATGACCGATAGTGTTTCAGTAATTGATCGTGTCAAGGATGAGCCGCTTTCTGAGAATGATGATCCTGTCATTTGTGACACAGTTACAAGAAATCCTAAGCGCACTAAAAGATCTCATGATGATATTGAAATAAAAACTGAGACAGTTTCTGAAGTTTTACACCTGAATATGCCTAAAATTAAACTGACTATTAAAACAACGAAAGAGGAAAAATCCCTTGATGTTTCTGAAGATGTTACATCAAATGAGGTTTGAAAATTTATTTCATTCTTGAAAAACAATGTTGACTAAATTTAAGTTTTTTCCTATGAATTTTCAGGATCGTTTTCAAAATAAAATTTTTCTTGTTTTAAAGCTATTTAATTTTTGTTTGTACTGTGTTTAATAGGATACTAGAGTTTAAATAATCATTATTTTCAATCAGGTTATATAGAAGATTGTAGTTGCTATGTAGCTGTATAGGACATTCGCTTATAATATACTGATATTTCCTCTGTATATCTCATTTGCAAATCTGATACATTAAATGTTCATTGAAGCAGTTTGAATGTAAAAATTATTTTATTTATAGAAGATCACACAATTATACACTCATATATATTATCAAATTGATCTGCTTGTAAACATATATTTGGGCTAGATCTTTTTAATACTTTAAAAAGATCTAGCCCGAATATATGTTTTGTAAATTTGATAGTTAAATTTTTGTGTTAAACATTGCACAGTTGTCTCGCTAACCTTAATTATGTCACTTTGTATAATATCTGGTTTTCGAAATCTCAATCTTAAATTTTAAATATTACCATATTGTACTGTTTTTTATTTAAAAAATTCAAATTTCAAATCTTTCACTATATTTACATTACTACTGTAGGATTACAGGAATATCACAAAACAGAAGAATAGAAACTTAATTTAACAAAGATTACATGTTACTAAATAAATATAAAATAACTAATATTCAATACTTCTATTCATACGCAGTCAATAAATACACATAATCAGTTTTTTAATTATTTTATTTTAATCAATCAAAAGAATACAAACTACAAATACTTGTATGTAATAAAATCAAGCTGGTATTAACAACTGTGCTATAACTCTAAATCAATAATGTGAAATAACAAATTTTTATAAAAATTCTGGTTTCTTATTAGCCAAGCTACTGTGCTCAGCTAAAATGAACGGTATTGCAACACAATCTAGCACAAGAGAACAACTAGGCAACAAAGCCAAATCAAATCCTAATAATTTTCACTCAAATTTATAAACTAAAATTTTGAAAAATCTTTTTTTCTTTTTCTGCTGACATTCTTTTTTAACAAATATTTTCTTCAGAGAACCTTATTCTAATCAGAAACAGTAATCAAAGACAAGTTGATTTGATGGGAAAAAATTGTGGTTTCAAATTAGATTGCTGTCTGCCGCATACCTAAGAACAGTGAAAAGAAAAAAACTCTTCTTTTTGTAAGTGAGAATATAAAAATAAAGAAACTTTAAAATTTTGAGTTCTGTTCTATAGTTGGCTTTGTTTCATTTGAAAAAGCAATTAATGAAGTTTCATTTGTTTTGAAGAAAATTGACTTGATTCCATTGAGAATTTATCGCATTTGAAGAAGCAAACATATTTATCACTCAAAGTAAAATTTAAAAGCAGATATACTTGGTTTAGAATTTACTTCAACTGATAAATATGTTTGCATCTCAGAAAAAAATCCTTAAAGAAGGAAAGAGTACCAGTCAGTGATTCTCTCAAAAACATTTTCGTGAAACAAAATATCCTAAACTGGAAAAGGCTTCACTTGCTTGACTGAGAAAAAGGAGAATTAACATTTTGGTTGATGGTAATGTTATTTAAGGAAAATCTAACTGTTTTGCAATGAAACTGAACATAAGATTTGAAAGCATCAGGCAATTAGCTCCAAAAACTTAAAACCTGATACACTTTGAGCTTTAGAAAATTATGTAGTGAAATATAAACTGTGAATAAAATTTCAAAAATTCAATGAAAAGAAGGAGCATTAAAATTACTTCTTTCTGAATACGACCAAGAGGATGTTTTCAATGAGACCAAGAAAGGTTTGTCTTAGCTCTTACTAGAAAGAACACTTAGCTTTAAAGATAATTTATATAAAAGGAGTATTAAAGCAAGGTAAAGAATTACAATGTTGTTGACTGCCAACATTAATGGAACAGAAAAATTGCTTTTCATTGGAAAATATTTAATACTTAAATGTTTAAAAAAAATTTTAAATTACCAGTTGCATATCATACTAACACTGAAGCTGAGATGACTTGGAGCATTTGTAAAAATTGCTAAGGCCTAGATTGATGTTTTTTCAGAAAATTTAAACTTCTAACTGGGTGATAACTGTAGCGCTCGTGTTGAAGCCATGGATCTTGAATCAATCCATGTGAAGTTTATCCTGCCTAATATAGCTTCTGTCTTACAGCCCATGGATCAAGGCATAACCTACAGCTAAATATCATAAGATACTTTTGCGGAAAAATGATTATGGGCTTGCAGCGTCCTTTCTGGAAGCAATCCATTTGTCAACTAATGTTTGGAATGATGTTGAGGGAAAGACAACAAGATCATTTCAACAGGCAGATTTTATTATATAAACCATTATAACTGAGGAAAGACAAGGTAATATACCTGATTTTAAATGAAGTTGAATCACTCATGGATGAACTCCGACAAAGAACCCTATTGCTGCTTGAAATTTATTTTGAGGATTTTTTTTTATATAGACTCACGTACAGAAGAAATATTGGCTGAAATTATAGAGAGAATGTAATGAATGAGAACGAGATGTCGAAGAAGAAGAAAATTATGTGAAAAAAAACATTGGTAAAACAGAACTAAATAGGAAACAAAATGTTTCATTCTTCCAATTTGTCTGTTTTTAAATCTGATGCTTTTTTCTCTTTTGACCTGACAAACTTATTTATAAATATTCCTCTAAAAAAGTAAAACAATTTTTAGTTTAAAGCTATATTAATTTTTAAAAACCATTTCATGTAAGTAATTCAGTACTAATTTTTTTACAAAATAAATTACTTCTTATATATCTGTTACTACAAATTTTATGCATTTCTGAGTACTTAGATGTACATTATCAGTGGTATCAAAAAAATACACAAATTATATTCATAAACCTCGTGTTCTACTTGAAAGAGTATAAATCACTATATTGTTAAGATAGTCTCAATCCTTTTATTTTATCACCAAAAGGATACTGTAAATGAATAAAATATATGATAATCATAATTCATGTGTAAGTTATCCAAAGTTTTATTTTTGTCACTAGTAATTATTAATTTTGATACTGGTGCTTAGTATTTGAAATTTTTGTAATAATGTGATTAATAATGATTTATTACTTACATTACAAAATTATGCTTATTTACAATATCTTTTTTTTTATAGTTGAAAGTAGAAATTTCTAAAGTATTTAAAATTCCTCTCGAACAGACTTGTCTCATTTTTTCTGGTAAAACATTAAAAGAAGGTGAAAGCTTGAAAGAATTAGGTAAAAAAAAGATTTCCTTTTTATAAAACTTAATTTTATATGATTTAAATTATTTATAAATTTTGTTAAAATTTTAATAAACTGCATTAACATTTTAATTATTAAAATAAACTTTTAAAATAATGAAATTATCATATCTGATGTGATTAATTTATTACTCATAATTTATTGTACTTGCCAATTGTCCTGAGTACTTGTATAATTATTAAATTTTCATTTATTTTTTAAGTTATTTTCAATTTATATGATGTAAAGTAAAAATACTATTCACCATCTGAATGCTTAAATTTAGGATTTATTTCTATCAATGTAGATATTTTTAATATATTGTTTTTATTATATCATCATTTTGGATTGCAAAAATAAGATTGAAATGTTAATTTTTAATAATAAATAATACATATTATTTATTATAATAATAAATAATTTATAAATAAATAAATAATATAATAATGAATAAATAATAAAAAGAAAAAATTCAATGCAAATTCAATTACTTAAAATTTTGTTATAAAAATATACAAATTGTATATTTTATAGTTTAGCTATATTTGCATCAGAACCATTTTATTATTTTTTATTGGTAATACTATGTATATATAGTAAAAATTAGGAAATTTTATATTAATTTAATATTATATAAAAAAATATATCTTAATCTTATTCAACTATTCACATATTTTCCTTATTTCTATAAAAACAATTCCTATTTCTCCATGAGGATAGTTATCTTTGATTTTCTTTTTATTTGAAAAAAATTTCTTTGTGTTTTTTGTATCATTATTTATCAATAAAGATTTTTAGCATCTCTAATATTTAGTAAATAAAATGAAAAAAAGTGTTAAGTTTGTTTTGATCACATTTTCTAAGTGGAATATTTTTATGCATTAGTCTTTGAGTATTTTGGTGTTGAAAATGAAGAGCCATTTCTGCTAAAATAAATTTTAAATATAATTTAATTAATATTTGAGAAAAGAAAATTTGAAGAAAAAATGTTTAATTTATTAACAAAGATAAAAAGCAATTTGACTCTTTGTTAAATAAAAATTACTGTCATAAAGGTAGAAACCTCAAATCTCGGTGTAAAATTAAACTCGGTGTGACAAATAAAGCCTATCGTAATATTATGATATATTGGCATTTTTTACAATAATTTGTTTATATTTTACATTTTGTTTTTGGGAACTATAAAACCTTCTTACCAAAAGATAGTATTTTGAGCTGGGGTTGACACATGTGACTTGCAGCCATCACTTGTAAGGCAGCTACAGATAGTAAAATTTCTCAAAACTAGTTGAGAAAAAGACTTCATTGTGTGGAGCCAGATAATTGAGTGTTTGGTAATATTGTATGCGCGCGCGATAACTAAATATGTTCAGAATTTAGTCCCCGATAATCGACACATAGTCGAATCGTTCCATCTTTCTTTGCGACACATACAAGAGGATAAACAATCTCTGCAGAAGATGGTTCTATTAAATCCTTTAATAGTTCTTTTATTTGATTTTCCACCTGAGGTTTAGTGATTCTGGTATTCGGTATATATGAAGCTGCTTCCTTTCGATTCCAATTTTTAATATTATTTTATGAGGTTGTTACCTTAGCTCGTTTCAATTCACCATTGAATATGACTCTGTAGTCTTTGAGAATTGTTAAACGTTGAGTCTTTTGCTTCAGAGATAGATTTGACAATTCTGTCTTTTCTTCTAGCTGTTTCCAACAGTCCTTTATTTCTCCAAGGCCTCCTAGAAATACAGGTTAAACTTCCCCAAAATCTTCATCTGCGTCATATATTATGCCCAATGTATTCATCGGTTGGATATATTTCCTTAGCTTATTCTGATGCAGATGACGGATGCTTCCATCCGGTAGCTTAACTGCATAAGAATGTGGTGATTTTTGTTCTACAATTTCTCCTAGACCTTTCCACCTAGAACAAAGTTTGTTTGTAGAGTCTGGAATCAACACAATAACTTCATCTCCAATAGATAATTCTTTTGATTTGGATCTCAAATTATGATAATGTACATATTTCTCCTGTTGATTTTTAGTATGCTCATCAGCGTATTCCACAGCTTCCTGTACCCTACTTCAAACCTTCTGAAGATAATCAGTGATTGATTCACCAATACCCTGAGGTAAAACAACTTCATCTTCCCATGTAGATTTTAAAATTGCTAAAGGCCCAACTGGGGGCATCCATGAACTAGTAGATATGGTAAGACCCCAGTAGTAGCGTTTGGCACTTCACGATATGCGCATAAGAGAAAAGGCAACTGTTTGTCCCATCCTCTACCTTGCGATCTTATAGCATGATGTAACATTGACTTCATTGTGCCAATCCATCTTTCTATTAATCCGTTACTCTGTAGGTAACCTGGTGTAAAGAATTTTGGTACAGTCCCTAATCTTTTAAGAAATTCTTGCGTTAACTTGGCAGCAAAATTTGTTCCATTGTCCATAGCAATGATTCGAGGAATGCCGGTCCTCATAAAAATTTCCATAAAGGCATCGCACGTCGCTTTTGCAGTCAAAGATTTAATAGGAATTACCTCTGGCCACTGACTGTGCTGATCCATAACACACAATACATACTGATGTCCCCTAGAAGATTTAGGTTCAATAGGCCCTAAAATGTCAGCGTTCACTATTTGAAAGGGTAGTTCTGGTCTACCAACAGCTTCTATAGGTCCTCTGTCTTTCAGTTTGGTTTTCCTCCGCAATTGACAATCGTGGCAAGATTCACACCAACGTTTGACATCTCTTGGCATACCTTCCCACCAAAAAGACATTGCAATCTTTTCCTTGGTTTTTCTAGAGGCAAGATGTCCTCCTGTTGGTGTTTCATTAGCCAATTTTAAAATTTCTTTTCTCCTGCAATCAGGAACTACAAGCTGTACATATTTCTGTCATGCCACATTGCCTGTGTGGTACAGTAAATCTGATTCCAGCCAGTAATTGTTCTTACGCTGTCTGGCATCTTCGAAACACCAATTTAATGTAGCACAGGACAACTGCTCATTTCTTAATATCTTTGCTTGTGAAATTGGAGTATTATTTTCTTCATTCTTAACAGTGATTATTTCTTCGTTTAACAAGTTATTTTCCACTGGAGTAGTCGAAACCTCTACTTCAGAATTTTCCAAATCAAGTGTTCCTTGTGAGCTTCTATTTTCCTTCCCTCCACATTGAAAGTATTCGAAACTATTTCTTTCCCGTGGATATTTTTTATTTCCTCTCCGAGATAGCCGAGCTGGCAGCCGAATGGTTAGTGTTCTTGTCTTCGGTTCAACAGTTCGTGGGTTCGAATCCCACCTTGGGCATGGATGTTTGTAGTGGTTCGGAATCCACTTTAAGCCGTAAGTCATAGTCTAATTAGCCCTCGTGTGCAAAAGAGGATCATTGAGCGACAAACAAACCAAACCTCTCCGAGATATTTTCTTCTTTGTTCTTTCAACAAACTGAAAACTCTAGGAGTGATCAAAGCTTGCTCATGCAATCCTTCTACAACCGCAGCATGCACCATGATATACGGCCTGATATCATCATCTGCTGACCAAAGACTAAGTGGAACAGAAACAAGCTTTCCTTCAACCGGAGATTCAATTGCAGGCCTCAAGTAAATTTTCCCACTTGACTGCAACATTTCTTCTGGCACCACTGACTTCCACAGTACTGTAATTTCCGCACCACTATCAATGATTCCTTGTAACTTATTATCTCCTATATTTAAATCAACTCGTAAAAGCTCACCATCCTTTTCATTAATTGGAATTTCCCAATCGAAACTTGCATTACCAATTTTAATGCAAAGTTCATTTAACCCTTTCTTGCTAACTTCTTCAGTTTCACTTCTATTAGAAACTTGAGATACTGTATTCACTTGTGGGCAAAATTTCTTCAAATGACCCTCTTCTTGACATTTATAACACTTTAATACCTTTTTACCTGGAGCGCAACTTGCCGTGTTATTTCCGAAACGATTCTGTGGTCATGAATCTGGGGTTCTTTTGATAATTACAATATTCTTTCCTTTCAAAAAAAACTTTTATTTCTAACTTCAGCTGAAAAAGGTTTCCTTACAGTTTCGTTCTGTTTTGTCCCATGTGGGCCGGGAATAAATTTGGTATAGTTGTGGGGATTATTTCTGAAACCTTTTGGTATCGAAACTAAGAAATTATCAATTTCCCTCACCAATTCAGGGACTTGAAGCCAATTTTCAGTCTCATTCAAAAATATTTGGGACCTTACATTAGTAGGTAAAGTTTCTTTTATTTTATCAGCTACAATATGCTCTTTAAGTTTAGCAAATGTTTCTACATCTCTTGATTTTAAATACAGTTCTAATGCAGCTTCCACCCGGGATGCATACTGAGCATAGCTTTCATTGTGTAATTTATAACAAGAATCGAAATTCTTCTTGTGTTGTAACGGGGTTATTCTATGTTCCCTTAAAATGAAATTTTTGATTTTGTCATACTGATCTAAATCTTCTTCAGACAACATAGCATTTATTCCTTTAACACGACCCTTTAAACACTGTAAAATAATTTTCCCTTCATACTGTTCAGGTACTTCATAAAGCTTGAACATCCTTTCGGCATGATGGAAAAAGAAAGGCCATTCTTCTGCTTGTTCTGGGGGATCTAAAATTACCCCTTTCATAATATTTAAATAACCTAGAACTTTGTTTCCTAATTTATCTCGCCCATATTCGACAGTGCTTCCTGAATTGCTCTCATCTTCCCTCTCTTTTAATTCTGATTCACGCATTTTAATTTCATGCTCACGTTGCTTTTCTTCTCATTCTAATTCGCATTGCCTTTCTTTGGCTTTCTCTCATTCTATCCGATCGGAAATTATTGCATTTATTAATTCTCGAACAAATGACTCTTCAAAATGTTTAGATTGTGTGTAATCACATTTTTTAAATCTATTATTTCTGCGTCCGGAGGAATCTGTTCTCCTAACTCACTAGCCAATATTAACAGATCCTCCTTCCTACCTTTACCCAAGAATGCGAAGGCCATTTTAACATCTAATGTTATCGCAAATTACCAAACCTTAAATTATCAATTATTCAAAATAAAACATTTAAAATCATACAAATCACCTTTCATTCGTTTAATCAAAAAAACACTTTCGTTTATTTAGTGCACCAAAAAAAATTTTTTTTTTTAAATAATTTATTTTAACACTAAATTCAAAAATTTATAGTTTCGATTTTCAATTCAACACACTGTAATATACTTAATACACACTATAATATTTATAAAACTTCAATTATGTAATGCACATTAATGAATGAAAATAATTCACACACAAAACAAGTTAAAAAAATATATACATATACGAATCATATAATTCCAGTTTAAGCATTTCAAATTAAATAAATCCTTATCACTGAAGATCGTTAAGCATAACAACTTAAGTAAATAAAAGGTTAAAATAATTTTTAGAAGTATGTATTTATGTTCATCACTTTTTGTATATACTATTCTACCTTAAAATAATATGAAGCTGAGCTATCGAAATAACCGAAAATCTATTATTCACTATTGCAAGCACAATTACTTTCGAAATATAAAATTATTCAAAACTTCCCCTCTTAAAAATGTTTCACACTTTCGGTTTTGAATCAAAATTTAAAATCTAGGTTACTTTACATAAATATTAAATACAATCATAGTAAATAATTAATATACCTTATAACATTGAATAATTCTGAACACGTTATTTGATAATGCAAAACAATAAACATTTAAAAAGCATTTAAACTTTCTTGTAATAATTTCTTATACCATAAACTTATATCATTTACATAATAAACAACAAAATGATAATGAAAATGCTAAACAAAAACATTTATATCCTATTATATCACATTAAACCAAACATCATTTACTATTTACTATACAACGTTTCAACAATTTACTATTCAATAATACAGCATCTTTTAAATTAATGCACATAACTCAAGAAATTGACAATTAGCAACAACAACATCATTATACGACATAAATTTGTTTTAATAAACAGATTATTCCAAAAATATTTTTCCTTAATAAATCAAAATTATTTATATATATTTTTAATAATATCACCAGTTAGAGCAAAAAAACTTTTCTGAATAATTATGAACAAATATCAATAACCAGTAATAATTCGAAGCCAATATCGAAACTTAAATATTTTCTCAATTAAATTAAACATTATGCATACTTATTTTTTCTTGATATTTCAAACATTTAAACAATTTTTATTAATTTATTACATTTACTTCTTAAACAAAACCCTACAAAGAAATTTAAGAAAATTCTAAAACAAAAGTTCCCTTAAACCATACATAATTAAAACAAATATTGGCTCTTAATGGAATGAGAAGCAATCAAAATATACAGACTCATGACTTTGTAGATACTTTTCCCATCATTAACATCCCATCATTTTGTATTAATCCAGAACACATCCTGGAGTCTGCGCCAATGTGATTGTTTCCACGAACCTGTCGTTTCCAGGATCGTTCACTAGTACAAAAGATCTTCATTTTTACGACACATTTATTTTACATTAACAAACATATTATTAGCTGCAGACACAAACATAAATTTAAATGGTTCCTTTTTACATCATTTGAAATACAAGAACTTTACCCTGCCTGGAAGCGGCACCTCCGCTACCACTCGTCGTGTTTACAACAACCACGTTCCTTTCGCTCCAACACACTCCTACTCCGCCTCCTGCATCTCCCACATCCGCACACAACGAAACAGAAAACCGTCGTCTGTCAAGTGTTTGATTTTCACAATGACACATGTCAGCTACATTATTGTCCAGTGTGCATAAGATATTTGCGCTAATAAGGATGAACAGCAAAGAATTGTGACCTCTTTAATTACTAAAAAAATTCATACACAACTAAAGAACTCAAGATCAGGATCCAGAATGTTATCAATAGCATCAAAACACAAGAAATGCATTGTGTATATATAACACTCTACTCAAATGTACTCATATAGTATTGAAATGAACAGAAGAATTCAGTACCTCCTATCATATTCATTACATTACATTTCATTTTATGCGTTGACTTGGCTGGTTTTACAAGCTGCTCTATATTAATTTTATGAATATTTTATATTAATAATTTAATTCAACTTCTATATCTTTGAAGAAATTATGCTAAATATTATAAACAATTTTCTTGGAAACTCTTCTCTATGCATAATAAATTTAAAAATTTTATATATACATTTTGTAACAATTTTAGGTTATATAAAAATAATGATTGACAGTAGTTAAAATTTATAAAAGTATTTCATTTTACAATGAAATATTTTAAATTGTAGCTACTGGGAATTTTTAACACTTACATTTATGCATTATTTTAGGAAATTTATGAGAATTAAATTACTTTTTAAGTATGAATTTGTGTATACAAAATTCCAAATTTTACTTTAATTTTGAGTTTTCTTGCTCCAGATTTTATAATTTATTGATACAAATTAAAATTCAGTTTTTATTAACTTTTAGGTTTATAATTTGCTAGCATTTGTTTGCAAAAGTAATGTTTGCATTTGCTATCGTCTGGATAGTTTCTTTATTGCCAATGGCCATTTTAACCAGGGTCTAACTATAAATTTATATAATTAATTGTAGTTTTATTTTTACAGCTATTAAAAATTTAAAAATAGTTTGCATTTGTTTAAAGATTTTTTCTTGTATTTCATAAAATATGAAATGGAAACATGGTCTGCAATTTGTATCAATCAGACTTGTAGTGGTGTCACTTCTAGAATTTAAGTAAAAATGGATTTATATAAAAATCAAACTGAAATTTTCACATGTATTGTATTTCTTTTTAAAATATCATAATATGAATTTTAATTTTGTATACAATCAAAATCACCATTAGTTATAAAAATGTATAAACAATATGCAAAATTTGTGTTAATGCAACTTTAAAGTTCTTATTCAAGTCTGCATTTTTGCAAGCTTATAAGTAAATTGTTTTCCTGTCTTAAAACATTTGAATGATTTTAAAAATATTGATCATAGGAAAAATATTCTGACTGAAGACAACATTGAATGGGTTTTCTTCTGTAACAATATATATATATATATATATATATATATATATATATATATATATATATAATTTCTTAGTTTTAACAAGATTTTTATCATAGATTTTTAAATATTTCTGTTAATTTCACAATAATTGTTTATTCACTATTTTATGACTATAAATAATTTTGGTGACTAAAAGAAAATAAAGAATAAAAATAATATATTGAACAAACATTTAAGATTAGTGTTCATAAGAATTACGTTACTAAAAAAAATTGTGTCCTTAGTTTGGAAAATTTAATCAAATCTTCTTTGTTGACAATACTTCCAGAAAACTATTTTTATGTGCCAAATAATAGTGTGAGGTACAGAAGATCATATTGAAAGTGAAGAATCAAATATTTAATTTTTTTATGTGTTTTTATTTTTTAGGTATCCAAGATGGTGATACCATCCATGTTGTGATAAAATCAGCAAAAGTAAAGTAACTTTTTGTATTTCATATATATTTAAAATGTATTATCATAAATTGATCTTAATCACTGTTATTATTTTAGTCATCTTTCAACATAGGTGCCTCTCCATTTGGACTGAATGTTTTCGGTGGAATTCCAGGACTTGGAAATTTAGGAGTAGGGTCGCCAAACTTTTTAGAAATGCAACAACAAATGCAAAAGGAGGTAAATGTTTTTTATAAAGATACTTGCATCATTAAAGTATTCAGTATTAATATGCTGATATTCAGCATGTATATATATATATAGTATTTTGGATAATTATAGGAATTTCTTGCATTTGCTTTTTTTATACATATCCAGTTTCTTCTGAAGTCTTATTTATTTCCTGATTTGACTCTACTTTTCCTTAAACAAATTTCAGTGATTTCAATCTTCTAATAATAGTTGTTTTGACCCTGTAATAATAGCTTCCTGAATAAATATGCTGAAATGTTGGCTTAATGATTAAGACTGCACTCTTAAGATCAAAAGTTCCTAAATTTATTTGTCAATTCTGAATTTATTATGTTAGTTTTTCTTCTTTATGATTAGTAACTAGTGCCCCATTATTATTGAAATCTGTCTAAAACTTTTGAAAATAACTTTAAAAAATTCTACATTGTGTTAAAACTTTAGAACTTTTTAAATTTTTTTTGTAACTTGAAAATATTTTAATTTTTTTAGAATAAATTGTTTTTAAGATTTAAAATCTTAAAAGTATTTATTTCATAACATGTGCCTGATAACATATTCCTATGAAATCAGTTCAAAGCTGAACTGAATCCTTAAAATTTTAAAAACACCTGAAATGGGAAAAATTAATAATAAAAAAAATTTTTCTACTTAAAAAATTTACACTAAATTATTTGGAGATGTTTTCTGCAACTAAATAAATTATTGAAGGTCAAGGTAATGTGTTTCAAAACATTTTTACATTGGGATCACCTTTTGAAAAGATATTTTATATTATTGTAATTTTAATTTCTTTAAAATTTAGGTTTGTTTAAAGATTATGATGTATACAAATGTCATTCATAATGCTTATTCAGTGATCATATTATTTTATTTGATTTTCCATTACAAAGCTAAAATATTTATCTGTTGACCAAAAATTTTAAAACTATTATAAATATTCACTTTTTAATTTATGGAAAACTATTTTTATTTATGGAATTTATATATGTATATATATCTGTGTGTGTGTGTGTGAGAGAGAGAGAGAGAAACATTTATTCTAATAATATCTAAAATAGTGTAGAATAAGAAATTGGAAATTAAACTTACCATATACATTAGCTAATGCTTGATTGGTCACAGATTTTTTTCATTTGCTACTTTCAAGCTAAAATAAGTTCTATTCGAAAGAAAGTTATCTATGTAACCAAAACATGGGAGATCAACATTTAATGAAAGGCTTCTATAAAAGTTTAGTGATAATTTTATTATATTGCTTTTGATGGTGTTATTAAAAGATAGTGCCTTTTATTTTGTAATTATAGAAGTGTTATTGTTTGAAATAAATTATTTATAAATACATTTAAAAGTCATAAATTAAAATATTTTCTGGTTGTTTACTCCTTTATACTTTTGTAAACTGTAATAAATAAACTTAATTTTTTCTTTTAGCTTCTAAAAAATCCAGATCTTTTACAACAAGTAATGAATAATCCATTTGTTCAATCAATGATGGAAAATCCTGAATACATGCGACAAATTATTACAAGCAATCCTCAAATGAAAGAAATGTTAGAAGTGTGTATAAATATTATTAATTCTTATAAATAATTATAATTTATTTACATATCAATTCATTATGTATTTTGTGTTTTTGAAATATATATTTAAATAAAAAATTAGTGTTTTATGTTAGATTATTTTACAGTGCTCGCTACTACACAAGGCATAGAGTTTATCGACAGCATAGTCTGTTTATAGATTTGAATGAATAAATCAATGTTTTAATATATTTATTTTGATTTAAAAAAATTTAATTTTAGATTTATGTAACATGTGTTTCTTCATAACTGTATAGCAAGATGTATATTTTAATGAAGTTTTTGTAATACTTTTTCATTAGTGTAAGTGTTTTTAAAATTATAAAACTAATCTTATGTTTTAATGAACAAAACATTTAAATTTCTTATAGAAATAAGAAGCTTGTCTATATTGACAAATTTGTATAATTGATTATATACAAATTGACAAATTTAGTTTTATATTTGATATTCAGATAGCATTACAAACAGATAATAGTTGTGTTAAATATCATAAGTAATGGTGCTGCTGGGATATAATTTAAAGTAAGTATATATACCTAAATGAATCAGTATGTCTAATTGTGAAGAGTTTCTGTTCATCTGTGATGTTGAGAGCACATCTGTCAAAAATATGCAGTCTCTCAAATTTAGTAATCTCGAAAGCTATTTTTATGAAGAGTCTTAACTTGATATTACTATACATTCTTATTCATATATTTTAAAAATATGCTTTGTTTTTATGTATTTTAAATGTATAATTTTATTTGTGTTTATATAAAATCTGTAACCTAAGAAAAATATGTATGAAAATTAGAGAATATTTGTCTAGAACTAAATATTGTTGATAAACTTTATATTGTTTTGGTTTTTAATTTTTTTGTTTTTCACTTTATTTTTCCTATTTCATTATAACATTTTTTATTCATAAAATTTATATTACAAATTTATTTTCTACAATAGAACATACATATATAATAGATTTTTTTACTTTATACAAAAATTCATATTTTAAATTTAAAAATCCTGTTTTTTCTCATGTTATAAATTTAAATTATTTTTATTAATTTCATTAATTTATCTTTTTATATAGCTTAGAGCCACTGATTTACATAGCTCATACTACTGTTTAGATTGTTGTCTTTATTTTCATCTGTATTAGAAATGTTTGCTGCCTGGTTTGTCATTAAGACTTCATTATTAATTTATTTAAATTCATCAAAGACTGTATTTCAGTTTCATCACTCCTCTGTTTTCTTTAGAAATTTCAGATTATATTTCAGTCTTTAAAACCAGATATTTTACAGACATTTCTCAAGAGACCCTAAATAGTATTGAGAAATTGTTTTTTAAATTATATTATTTCTCAGAATTTTAAATTGATAGACTATTTTTTATAAAATTTCTTCAATAAATTGAAAAAAAAACTATTTTACATATAATTTCCATTTTTGTTAAGTCATTTATAATAATGTTTTCAATTTCTAACTGCCCTATTTTCTCAAACTTACAGCCAAACTTTAACAATTTATTAGCACATAAATAATTTTAATTTTGACAAAAAATATTTATCATGTGCTAGGTATTTTCTGAAATAATAAATTTTCAATTTTTTTATGCATATTATAAATTTTACTCTATAACAAAAAATCATACCCAATACATTCTCGGTAGGAGTGAGATCTTACAATCTTGCTGGCCAAGGAAATTTTAGCAAGCTGTTAGACAGCTCATAGAAACATATGTTGTATTTGGTCTGGCTTTATCTTGCTGAAAGATACAGAAAGAATACTGCAAAAGGAAATAACAAAACGAGTTTCAAAATGTCATTGATGTACCACTGTGCTATAAGAGTGCTTCTAATGATGAATAAAGGTGTTTGGCTATCACAATTTATATTCTTAGGCTAAAAGCAAAGCAATATAATTGAGCCAAGCACCACAATGATCTGGCTCAACAGTGTGCAGGCGTAAGTGGCAATGATGGCCGATAAGAGCATAGATTTCATTCTGTCAGCAGTCTGTGAATGATCCTGGTGGACACTCATGTGCAGATTATGTGTCTGATGGCTGATAGCAATGAATCAGACACTTTTATAACATCCAATTTGACAATTACTGTTCTGTTGTAGCCCTAGTTTGAACGCTACCATCTTCATGCTGAAATCTGCAGCTTTTCTCCTTGTCTAGCCAGCATCTTTTAATCTGCATTGCTTCAGCCTTTAAGACGAGTGATTTCCCAATTTGTCCAACCTGCCTTTTTCAATTCAATGATACAGATTTTTCAAACCTTGGTAGTTGTTCATATTGAAATCAAATTCTGTGGCTAGGCATTATTTCAATCTTTGAAAGGTATCCTAAATTGTAATGTAACAGATACTTTTGATAACAGTTCAAAAACAGGTGCTTATATGCTTCTGTAGGATGTATAGTTCTAATGCGCTGGATACCACATTACTCAATCATTGGACACCAAACTTAGTCATTTGCATGTTTGATCAAAATATTTATGAATAGTAAATTTCAAAGCAGTCAGGTAATTCTTTTTTAGTGTATTAAATTTTTTTGTGTCATTTTATATATTCATTAGATATACTCGCTATCTATTCGTAAGCATTCACAGTAAGTTTTTTATGCTTTCATTTCTTTTATTGTTCTTAAAGGAGTGTTTTATAGATTTATTGAAAATAATCAGGGCAAGCATTTCATTTTTTTAATTGAAAATTTAGTGGTTGAAGTCTCTACTTAGCATTTATGAAACACATCATATGTACCAAAATGGGAAGATCAATAATTTTGTGAATGTTAATTTACATCTATTTGCTTCTGTATTTCAATTTTTTTTTATTTTGGAAGAAAACCATTTGGGTTAAGGAAATATCTTTTTAAAATTACAAAAATATAATTAAGAAAAAAGGCTCTTTTATATGATTCAAGCCAATGCTCAAAGAAGAAATACTGCTTAACTCCTTTCACTTATTAAATTGTAAAAATGTTTGGTACCACAAGAGTGAAAGTAAACTAATATGAAATAATGACCCATACATAACTCAACAAATCACATCCCTCACATTGATTAGATAAAATTGTTAAATTTATGGATGGTTTGTCTCTACAGTCACTTTATGAATAAATGAGAATTCGATTGAAGCTTAAAATTATAGAATTAGTAATATTATAAACATTGATCACTGATATTTTAATTGAGCCCACTTTCTTTAACATTACAATTTAAAAAAATTTATGGATAATTTTCAAAAATCACTCCCTTTTTCCTCTTTTTTTCAAGGAAGAAAAAAAAATTACTAAGATGATTTCAGAAAGTGAAAAAAAATTTTGTAGTAGTAAAAAGTTAGTAATTATGAAATGTTTATTATTAAAACAAATACATGTTATTTGCATGTAAAAATAATTAAAAAAATGCTGAACTGATAACTGTACAAGTGTAATTTAATATCACACAATATAAGAAGACAAATAGAAAAAAATAATTCCAGTTCATTAAATATTGTATTAAAAAACAATTCATTAATCATATGCTTGCTTTACAAACAATCAATATGTATTTATCTGTATTTATTTATCATTGAAAAAATATTAATTTAGGTTTGATATATTTATTTCTACATTATTTTTATGCACTATTCTCAAAAAATCATATCTTGTAAATTTCTGAACATTTCACTGTCATTTGTTTGAAATGAAGATTACATTGGTTGGAATTACCTGCATAATTTTGTTCTGTAAAATTGAAGCTTTAGAAGAAGTTTTAACATTAACTGAAAATAAATGGTAAAAATGTAATTTTTTAAAATATAGTTCTTTATTTATATTATTCTATTGTGCATTGCTAGTTTAATATTCAGAGATTCAACTTTTCCCTTCAGTAAAAATTTGTTGTGTTTATATGTTTAGATTTTCTGCTTTAATTCTTAGTTACATAACAGAAAACATGCACTCAAATATTGTTTGTTATAATTGCTATAAGGTATGAATTTCTTTAATTTTCTTAGTTTTATGTTAAAAATGAATTTTTATTATTATTTGTATAAGTAAATGTAAAGGATAAAAATCATAATGAATTTTTTAATATTTAACTACTAATAATTGACTGTTTTCTTTTCTTTTTATGAACAAATATTTTATCCTTGATCATAATTATCATTTTTTTCCAAAGAAAAATCCAGATCTAAGTTACATGTTAAGCAGTCCAGATGTGCTTCGCAATACACTTGAAATTGCTAAAAGTCCTGAACTTCTTCAAGAATTAGTTCAGTCAGGTGCTGAGGTAAGTTCACTAATAAATCACATTTTTTTTTCAATGCAAAAATCTTGTGATATTATTTTTATACTATAATTACCCCATTAGAGGATTTGTCTAATTTTATGCTTTCTCACCTGAAGGACATTTGTTTTTTATAACATGCGATAAATAAACTTTTTTCTTTAATATTTTATTTTTAGAATGAAGATAAGGGCTCCAACCAAGAATCACAAGAAAGTAGTACAAAAACAAACACAGGTAATGTGCTGTTATCCAGAATAATGAACTAATAATTTACAATAAACTCATTTCTAAGAAAATTCTTCATTTTACTTTTTAATAAAGTTTTTTTGTATATAATTGATTTCATTGTTGTAAGGGTTAGTGCAAGGTCCAAAAGTAAACAAATCTGCTTTGTACAATGCTTATATATAAAGTTCACTTATTTTTAAGAAAAATAATGTTTAACTGGTGGCGTATTGATAGTGCTTTGTGTTCCTGGGACACAGGCTTGAGGATTGATTCTCAGGCCGAGCAAAATCCACTCAGCCTTTCATCCCTTCAGTAGGTCGATAGAACTGAGTACCAAGCATGCTTTAAAATCAAAAATAGGGCATAAGTTTGATATCCCTCCCCCCAAGTGATTTCTTGCCAAATCTAGCATCCTATGTTTTGATTGTAGTGTTGATAATTTGAGATTTTGTTTTGATTATAGATTTGCCAAATTGAGTTTTTGGTATTTTTCAGATTTTTTGTTGCCAGAATTTGTTTTTAATGTTTTACGTCATATATATGGTTCTTTTCAGTGGCAACAGTATTTGAAGCTTTTGTTTTATTTTCAATTCGAACTTTTTGTGCTATGTTTGCTGTTGTGCTTCATTGTTGCCAGCGTCCAAACATTGTAAAGTGTTCTTTTTTCAAAATTCTTGCTATTTATTTATTATTTATATCTTTTTTGTTTTGTTTATTTATTATATAGTTTAGTTATTATATTTTTCTTTTATATTTTCAACATCATAAACTTCTTTTTTTTCAATTTTTTTTTATTTATTATTATATTTTTCCATAATATCACTGAGCATATTTGAGTAAGTCCATTGTCGTTAATTACTTATCTCTTTTAAGGCAGTCCGCAAATTCGTAGATGATCGCATGAGACTTGTCTCGCGAGGCAAGCTGAGCATCTCGCAAGAATTGCATCAGACCAAATGACATCATTGATGTCTTAGTTACGTCAGAAAAGGGGTGGAGCGCAAGACAATTCTTGATTTCCAGCAGGTTCGAAATATTTGGCAACTTTCCGCGAGACAGCGCTCTAATTGGTTTAAAATTCCATGACGTCAGATACAATGTTTTAGCTATGTCACACTAAGACTTCGAGAAGATTGCATTTGTCTACTATAAGACGGCCTCTTAATCGGATTGTCTACCGAATTTGCGACCTGCCTAACGGTTATTTTGAAGAGAAGACAAACTCAACAAAAAAGTTTTTATTCATTTACTGTAATACTTTTTTCAAATTATTATCCTATTGTGTGATTTAAAATTTTATAAAATTCACGTTTTTTCAAATTTTGGGGAAATTTCTGCATTAAAAACATGCAGTTAACTTGGCAACAAAAAAGTCGCAATGGGAAAGCTATCAGACTAGTTCTGAAAATTGGATTTTCATGTTAAGCTGACCACCTAATCGGAGCATATGCTTTGCACCCCATGGCCCTTAATCATAGAATCTGTAGACCTTAGCTCTCAAAAGGCCTGTTTTTGGCTACTTTTAATTTTTTAATAATTAACTTTTGGTTAAATTATCAATCTAGAAACTATTATTTTGTATGTTCAATCACAAATTTTTACCTTTTTTAAAACTTTCCTTTCATTACCAAAAATATTTTTTATTTAATTCATTTGTAAAAAATAACTATATTTTAATATGAATTCTTAAATTTCTTTTCTAAAAGTTCTACTAATTTTTTTTTTTTTTGTTTTGTAATTAGTAAATATAAAGTAAATGCATTTGTAATTTTAAATCTTGATGTTTTCAGTAATTTTATTGGTTCATCTTGTTCTTCTCTTCATTCTAAGTAATTTCACCGTTTTTTTTAAGAAACAAAAAAAAATTTATTTTATTTTTTACATTTTTAAATGAAATTATACATAAGAATTTATGAGAGAAAATTAAATTGCTGATCATTAATGTTGAATAATTTATTGCTTGCAATTGTAAACTAAAGTAGCAGATTTGATATATGAACTACGGATCATCATGATGACATAGTAATTAGGTTCAAACTTAAGTACCTAATTTAATTGTGCTTTCATGTACATAAATGAATTAAAAATTTGGTTTGAAAATTCATTTCTTGTGTTATTTATTTCACTTGTTTGCTTGTGACTTGCTATAAGAAAATCCTCCCTTATATGTTTCATGCTGTAATGTAGATTTTATAAATCATGTGTGGAAAAAGGAAAATAAAAAATTCTGTTACTTTAATTAATTACATTTTGACAAAATGTATGAAGTCAATAAATGTGTCATTATTTGAATTTGTTTTATATGTTGATCAAATTGAAATTTTCAGACAAGTTGGATTCTGAAAACCTTTCTGGAGCTACCTCTTCGAATAAAACTGACTCTTCTACCCAAGAGAATGGATCGGCTGATCAAAATGAGTTGTTATCTGGTAATGTTTTTACATCAGCTGGCTTGCAATCCATAATGCAGCAGTTATTACAAAATCCACAACTAGTTCAAGAGATGTTTAATGCACCATATATGAATTCTATGATGGAAGCATTGGCTGCAAATCCTGAACAAGCGAGTCAAGTACGTTTCAAGTAACATAATAAATTATATTTGTTTCAGGTTTGCCTATATTTAAGAAGAAAAAAAATACCAAACATTTATAACTACAGGGATGGCGCTTTTTTTATTCTGGGGACGCATTTCCACCTTGAACTTGTTTAAGTTGAGATTTCACTTTTAAATGTTCTAAGAGAAATTTTCAATTAAGTCTGAAATTTCCTTTCACAATCAGTGTATAAAAATAATGGGTTAAAAGGATCATCCAAAACTAGTTTTATTCATAATAATAGGGTAGTAAAGTAATAAAACAATGTGGTGCTTTTTCATTTAGATGAATAAATTTATTTATTATTTAAATGAATATCTATCACTTGTCAAAACACTTTAGTTATAGGGAAAAAAAACATTTAAAACGCTTTTTATAACATACTCTGAATATCCTATTAATTTTTCTACTTAGTATTTTGATTTATTTTAACATTTAATAAATGCAAGAATTTTATTGATAATTGCATTTGTATATATATGCCTTCATCATTTTTTGAAAGCAATCTGTATCACTTAGTATACTGTATGTATATTTAATATACTTTCAATGTTTTCTAGGTTTTGATGAGCAATCCTGTGTTTGGAAATAACCCTGTTCTTCAGCAGCAAATGAAGAATTCTTTACCTGCTTTAATTAAACAAGTAAATTAGTATTTATATTTTACCTGTTTATTATTAATTACATCTACTTAATTAAGCTTCTGAAATAATTCCTTTTCAAATCATTTTTCTTATTAAGCCATATTATGGATAATATTGTGCATAGTTAAATATCAAGACTAAATTTTTGTAAGCTTTATTCAATTACCAATCTTTTTTAGACTTTTCTCAAAATTTTTGTTACTTATATTCCATAAAAGTAGCAAATTTTTGCTTGCATATTTTCTCTTAAATATTTCAAAAATAAAAACAGTTTTGTAAAGCAAATCTCATTAAATAAAAAGTTAGCTTTTGAATTATCAAGATTCACTTCTTTAAACAAATAAAATTTTAATTTAGTACCATGATAAACAACCACAAAATCTCTATTTTCAGAAATTTCTTTAATTTTATAAAGATTAAATAGGTTTTATTAAAATAAAAAGATATTTGATATCAAAAAATATTTTGCTTTTTTAATAATAAATCTAAGATTTATTATTTATTTTTTTTTTTTCAATTTATAACTTTCTGCTCATTGAGTTGAAATTTTTATCCCTTGTAATAAATTTAGTCAACACAATTGAAAAATTATATGATTTTGTATTTGATGAATTGATATAAAACGATCTGAAAAATTTAATCTAAATGAAAATTCAAGATAGAATTCTTAAATTTTGTAAGAAAATATTAATAAAAATAAATATTAAAAAATTCTAATTCAACTTGCTGAAACTTTCATCTTTATCTTAAACCTACTCTATACTATCATTTAATTTTCAGCAATTGGTTTATAGTTGTTGGTTTTATTAAATTCCATTGTAAGTAAATTACAAAAATCTAATTTGTTCATTGCAGTTTAAATAAACTAAAAAATGTTCTAAAAAATATCAATATATTTTCATCATTTTATAGGTTTTTATTTGATTTTTCCCATAAGTGATTTATTTTTAATTTAGTGGAAAAATTTATTAATTTATCAAAATATTATTTTCCATGTGTAATTCTACCATTGTTTACCTTATTCAATTCAAGAAATATGTAACTGATTTGAAGAAATTAAAAGGAGGAGCATTTTTCTAGAAAAAACTTTTTTTACTATGGTTGTTTATTCTGCAGGGGCAAGACTTGTTTTGTAGGACAAATGGGTAGAAATAAGGGAAAATAATCTTCTTGCCTCCTCCTTTCTCTGTATTTTTTGCCTAACCTATGCCAGACCTGGGCATGACTCCCATTAGACTGAGATGGTCAGCCCAATAGAGTTATGGCATACAAAGTTAGAAGATTTTTTTAGCAGAGTTTACTGCTGCTACTTCACCAAGTCCAAAACAAGTGATCAAATGATCACCAGACATATCAAAAGCACTGCATAGTGGGCAAATTGGGTTGTCTGCCAAACCAAATCTGTGTAAATGTTTTAAAAAGTAGTCAAGGTAGGTTTTAATTATAAAGTTAACGACACCAACAGCTCTGGGCAGGTAACAAGGAATGAGGTTTTCCATCAAGTCAGTCCAACTCTTTCCCTCCACTGAATCCCTAAAATCCTCTCTAAGCTGCACTTTAAATCTAGCATCAATGATTCTTTTAACTCTGTAATTTTAAAAAAGTGGATCAGGTTGTGGGAGGTTGGAGCCATTCTTTGGCAAGAAATCTGCTTTCATTTGTAGTAATTGCACAGTGACTCCGGATCTATTGCAGGGCCGCATTTTGTTCCCTATTCTATTTTTCTCTGTATTGTCAAAGTTCAGTCTCGTGCTTGTAAAAAATCAATTTTTGAGAATAAACATAATATTCTTTAATTACAATGATTTATTTTGCATCCCTTCCGAGTTCTCAAAATTAGATTATCTAAAATTTGTAACGGTATTATTGAGAATATGTTTCAGATGTTAAGTTTCTGAAGTTAATATTATAGTGTTCCAAAAAACTCTTTTGTGGAAGTTGCAATTGAATTGTTAGTTTTCTAGATTATATTTCATTAATTTGTTAGCTAAACTCTCTGCTTGGATTAGATCCTTTTAAATGATTTGTTGTTCCTTTTCAAACATAGTTTTCAATTAAATTAGACAGCACATACAAAAGATATTGTTGAGGGATAAATTGAACTTAAAACATTTTGCTATCTTTTGTAAAATTAAAATCAATGTTTAACTACCCAGACAATATTAACTATTGCCTTCTTGAAATATCTTCATTCTTATGAATTTTCCAACATAAATCCAATATATTCTATCATAATTAATTACAAAAACGAAGTTCGACTAATATCATATAAAAAGCAGTATATGTGAAAGATCACATGGCTGGCTTGGTCCATTTATTTTAATTTCTCCCGTGCTGAGAATTATCATATCTTTTGCTGATTTGAAAATTGCTTAAAATATTAAAATGATTTGAATGAATATATATTCAATTTATGTTTAATATAATGTTAGAAACAATTTTACTTAACATATCTTCTGGAACAAATAAATGAAAATAGTTTCCTCTAAACATTTTGTGGCATCTTTTCAAATTTATTTTATTGTGTGATCAATATTTATTAGATATTTACCTGGATAATAAATTTTATGGCCTATTTTTTTCTCTAAAAATTTTTTACTCATTCTAAATATTTCCTCATTCATCCAATTATTTAATTCATTTTGATCAATGAATCTTTATGTTCATAAGTAAAACTCATCTCTCAAAAAAAGGTAAACTATAATAATTTTAAATAAAAGCAAATGAAGATCACATTCAGCGATGCAGGAAACTTACTTTTATTATTAATTTATTGTTGCAAATGTATAAAAAGAATAAAAATTTTCTTCTAATAAAATTTTGTCAATTTACCATGATTATTATTTATATTTGAAGTGATTCTATAATTTAATGATATGTTTCTCCTGTTTATTTATATTGTGATATGCTGCAAATTTAACAGTTAATTTCAAATTATTTTATAGATGCAAAATCCTGAAATGCAGAAGTTTGTCACAAATCCATTAGCTTTAAATGCTATGATGAACATCCACCAAGGTCTTGATCAACTTCAACAAATAGCACCTACTGCTTTTAATATGTAAGAAAATACTATTTTTAATGTCAAATTGTTATCTGTTTGTTTAAGTGGTCTTTAACAGTAATTTTAATAAATTTAAATGTAAATGTGAGAAGAAAATTGCTTGGTTACTTAATATATTTAAGATTATTTCATTTAATTGAAAACTGTATAAAATTTGCCTTTAACTCTTTAAGATTTACTGATGGTAGTAAACATTGATGAATGTTGTCCTAGACATAGAAACCAAATAAATCATGTTTTAGGAAATTAATTTGTTGAAATTATTTGCCTCTCTATACTCATTACTTCTGAGTAATGCATTCAGTTAGTATAAAATTTTGTAAGTAAATTCTGCCTTAATTCAGATGTTATTCGCCTAGGAATGTCATTGTGACTGTTTCCATTTTCTATTGATTTTTTCAGGTTTCCTGGGCAATCTCCATATACTTCTTGGTTTTCACAGAATGGAGGAAATGGTGTTTCTGGCTCTACAAATGATAAAAGTGAAGGAAGCGCTACTTCTCCAGATGCATTTAGTTATTTTATGCGAAATATGGTAAATGCTATGTCTCAAGGCAATAATGTAAGTAACATGATACGCTTCATATTTTGATATTTTTCTGATAAGATTTTATTGAAATTAAGTTTATGTTAACAAGATGAACTTGTTAAATTCAATAAGTAACTTTGAAAATTAAAAAATCTAGTTTACATTTTTAATTTTTTTTTAATTTTACTGTAGTTTTCTTGTAAAATTTGTTTAAAAAATTATGCATTTACAATTTGACATTTCTTATCGTTTCTGTGATGCTTGTTCAAAATAATTAATACATGTAAAAAAATTTAAAACTATGTGATATTGAAAATTCAGCACATAAAATTCCTACACAAAAAGTAATGAGTAGCAGTAAAAAGAAATACACCATGACAAAAAATAAGCTATATTTATTTTGATAGTACACTTGTAAAACAATGTACTATACACCATGCTCAATGATTTGTTAGATTAATTGTTGGTAGCAGTGCATTTAGGTTAAAACTCAAAAAGTTTTTGTATTGTCTCCTGAGGGATAGTTATCTGTTATCTCGCAACTAATCGTCATAGTTCTTCTAAATCTATGAAAATATCCTGAAACCTTACACAAAATGTTTGCTGATTTAGACTGTATATAATCAGGCATTATCCTGCCGATACATTCTGTTAAACATCCTCTGAAGAAAGGATATTATTGGATAAAGTATTTCATCTTTGTATGACTGAACCATCTTTAGTCCCAGTAACTGTTATCAACAATTAAGTCCAAATTGAGATGTTTTGTGGTATGACAATTCACAGCTAGTGCTGGAATAGTCCTGCCGTGAAGTTACTCTTAAACTTTGTATTACTTAAATGAAAGCAGAGATATCTGAAAACATTACATATCTCCTCAAAATCCAGGTCTCTTATTTTGAAACCATGTCAAATGAAGGCTGTGTTTTTGACATTCTCACTCCTTGAAAAAATTCCATTTTCAGTAATAAAATAATTTTAATAACAACTGAGGAATATCTTATTTTGAACAGTATAACTTCTACTGTATTTTAAAAAATTGCAAATATAAATTATATAAGAATGTTAAAAAAAAAAAAAGACAAAGTTTCTATTTACCAAAATGGCTAATATCCAAAATTATTACAACAAGTGATGAAAATCATTTGTGATAATTGATAAAACAATCATAATATAAATATAATTGAATGCTGCAAATATAAAGGAAGGGTTAGTTTCTAAAAATTCAAATGTGGTTAAAAGAATTTAAAAAATTGTAATATGTGAAAAAAGCCATTCATGAGTGTTAATTTTGTCTTCTATTACTGTAATATTAAAAGATTTGCAGTATTTTCAATCTATTTATATGCAAATGACCTAAAGTTATATTTATTTAACATTTCTTTAAAAATTAATAAATCTGTAATAGTAGCAAACTAAAATTTTCTGCTTTTATTTACCATTGTGAAAGAACAGATTTAATAATATTAAATAAGATGTAAAACAGCATTCATTTGAAATCTTAAATCATTTCAGAAATAATTAATAAGTTAGGAATTTTGTAATAAAAAGCAAATGATAAATAAAATCCTTTCTACTGGAAAAGAAATATATAATGGGATTTAATAGTAACACTATTATACAGAAAACTTCTCTGTGTTTTATTTGTATTTTCGGTGGATTTAATAATTATTTTATGAAATCAAATCTCCTGAGCTTATAATATTATTTTTTCTATGTCAGGGGTTAACAAACTCCTTGATAATCCGAGCCATTTTTCAAAATTTGAAATTTTTCACGAGTTGCAATTAAATATGTATTTAAAAGGTATTAATAAATTTTTTACACAAATTGTATTTATTGAAAACATAAATAAAAGTAAAAAATATGTGTATTGAATTTTAATATTCTTTTATTTTACTTACCTTGATAATTCTTTAAAATTTGGTTAACTATTGTGACAACACTTTTCAATAATTTTTGAGGTGCTAGCTAGTTAATGCTGGTTGCTGTTTGGATTTCACAAATTTTATGGAATAAAATGATTAACATACATACTTTGTTCTGAATATTGAAATAATTCGACTCAAGCAGCCTTTTTAATTCAGGATACTTAGAATCATACAAATTTCCAAAATTCAGTAATCAGTGTCAAATTATATTTTAATTGTAGAGTTTGATCTTATAGTATCTCTATTAATTCTAATCCTCCAGGTGCATCTTGGGTCATAATTATATTGGAAATAAAGAACTAACCTTCAATTTATGTTAATTTCAAATTGATTCAGAAAAAAATCAAGAGAAGATTTCATATAAAGATGAGAAGATTTCATTCAAGATATATTTCAAGTCTTGAAATCTATTTTGGAATTCCATCAATATTCTTTCTAGCTTTTTTTATATACTTGTTGAGTTTTTCTTGTTTAATCTTTGAAGTTTAATCTTTCAATTTATTTATTTTTTTTATTATTTATTTCAAGTTTTTCGTGGAAAATGACAAAATGTTTTATGTTTAATGTCCTTTTGAAAAAGTTATAATTTAGTTTGAAAACTAAATATACACTGTGAGAGATCAGATGTTATTTTATTTTCTCCCTGCAATTGTAAATTCAGTGTTTGCAAATGTTCCATGACATCTGTCAAAAACATTAAATCTGTAACAACTCATCATCGTCTAGTTCTGAATAGGTTATTTCTTTTTATTTTAGAAATGCATATATTGGATCAGACAAATCTATAAATTGATTTAATACATTGTAACTGGATAATTATTGAACAATGCAAAAGAAATTAATGTCATTTGAAAGTTTTTCGTCCTTTAATTCTTTAAGAAAATGTTTGAATCGATAGTTTTTTACTTTGGTGTGAATGTTATTTACAATGTGTAAAACTGTTTTCATAACATCAAGATATTTTAAATATTTTGTAACAAGATGTTCTCAGTGAGCTATGCAGTAAATCGGTATGAATTGTGAAATTGAACTTGGGTACATTTATCGAGAACCACAAATAATCCCCCAAAGATATATATATATGTGTGTGTATGTATAATTTTTTTTATTTTTTGATTAATGTTCTATTGTGTCAGCACTAGTTTTATCTCAAACAGTTATTATTTTCAAAACTGTTATAGTTTCAAAATTTAATAGAGATTGTAGGATATTTTTTTCTTTTATCTCCAATTTAAAATTTAGAAAATTAAATTTATATTTTCATTTAGTTTACTCTAACAAATTATTTTCGTTATAAATGTAATCTCTATCAGGTTGACAGTCCACCTGAGGAAAGGTATGCCAGTCAACTGGAACAGATGAAAGTTATGGGGTTTGACAATAAACAAGAAAACATTCAAGGTAAATACTACTGCTTCTAAAGCATTGTATATTTATTAACAATGAATTTTGTAAAATTAAAAAAAAAATTACCAATCTAAAAAAATGTAAAAATAAAATTTATACAAAGTTTTGTGTAAAAGGCATAGGTAATAGTCAGTGACATGAAACTGCAATTGCTTTTTTCTAACATGCAAAATATAGTTTTGACATTTGATGGTCAATTTATGTACAAAAATATAAAATCTGCTTCATAATATTGTTGATAAAAGGCTAGATTTACCCTTTGTTGGTGGTTCTTAAAAAATGTAGCACTGTAATCAAAAACTAATATCATGATTGCTGAGTTTTCTGAAAAAATTGTCCTGTAAAGTTCGTAATTTTTAAATCCTAATTCCAAAATTCCTTTTTCTGAAGGAATAAAAATTTTCCTATTTTAAAATCTTGCAAGCATCTAAAGAACCGATTTTTTAATGATGTCTTGTGTAAATTAGTTCATTTGTATGCCGTTTTCATTCAAATTCGTAAATGAAAATTGCTATTGTGGTAACATCATAAAAGGCATCAACCTATTAAACAAGAATTAAATAACTTAGCAAGTTGCCTTTTTCTCTTTTTACAAAATGGAAATAATTTATTTTTCAAGAATTTGAATATGGTTTATTTGTGGAATTAGAATTTGAATTTATTTAATAAATATATAATTTGAATAATGAGATGTTACTCTGCTCAGTAGTAACCAAACATAATTAATCATTTCATTAGTTAAATACTCCTCTGATTTTCTTAGGATTTTTGAATTTAATTTATAATAGTACATAAAGTTGACACATTATCATTAATGACATAGAAAAAGGTATATAAAGTTTAAGTGGTGATTTAAAGATTTACTTATTATCTGTGTATGAATAGTTCAATTTGTCAACAGGAAGGAAATAATGTTGTCATAGTGTTAAGGTTTCATTACTATCTTTTATCGATTCTGTTTTTGAATGAATAGTTGAACAATATCCAGTTAAAAAATTGTATTTGTAAATATATTAACCCAAAAAATGTCAAAAGGGGTGGAAAATATTCTCTGAAGATTTTTGTGATAATAATTAATATACCTTTCTTTTAATAAAAAAATATAATAAAAATAAAACTATTCATATACTGTTTATTTACTAATCAATATGAATTGTGCAAAAACATTAGCAAATTTTTAAAATCTGATGTGTTGTATAATGCTACTAGGATTTCCCTCTTTCAGCATTACAAAGGGCAGAAGTGATGGCACATTATATATAGTTGGGCCCCCAGTGGGTGTATCATTGTAGTCCCGAAAGTGGGGGTTTATAATTTAGAAGCAAGAACCAAACAGAAGGCTTGACTTGTCACCCCTAGAATTTCATTTCACATGGAGGACATTACAACCATGACATTTAACATACCCCAGCCGCCATTAGCAAACCCGGCAGATCTTCGATTGGATCAGAGTTCATACTCACTGTCTTCTGATAACAAGAGCAAAAGCCCTAACAAACTAGGCCATTGTGGTCTTGAAATCATATGCAATTGTTTAAAAAAATTGGATTGTGTGCAAAAAAGCTAAACTGTGGCTGTCCCTAAAAAATTTAGCTGTTTGTTCAGAAAAAAATTAATTGCTCATTCTGAAAATAATTTTTTTTAATTGATGTCAGAAACATATAAGAATAATAAAGAAGAAATTATCTCCTTCAAATGCTCTTTTGTATTATGCACAGGATATCCACTCATCAAGAAAAATAAATGATGATAATTTTAAAGACTCTCACTTGACTTAAGAATTATGCACTAAAAGTAAAGAATGATTCATTTTGTAATATAGTTAAAGAAGTATGAAGAAGTAAATGTATGTTTTTGGCAATCTTAATCTGGCAGTTGTAAATTTTCTGAAGGAAAATGTTTGCTGTTATTTTCACTATATCAAGTATTTCTTTTCTCTCAAAATTAGTTAAGTTGTGTTTCATTCTATTGCATGGAAATGTCACCCGTAAACATGGATTTCCTATCAGTAACAGTATTATAATTCAATACAAGTGCCAATTATCAGAAATATTCATTTATAATTAATATCCAGAGATTTTGTAAATATGAATGAATCTGTTTCTAATTTAACTATAAAATTGATGAAGCTATGCGTTAAAAATTCTCATTTGGAGTAATGGAATAAATAAAAAATGCTGTATAAAGTATAAAAATGAAGATGAAGAAAGCTTTGACTCTCATAAAAACTATTAAAAATAATGACTTTCAAGAAGTAAAAATCGCCCATATAATATTGCATGTTCCAAATGATAAAATTAAAAAGATATTGCAGTAAAACTGCTACATGATAAAAAAAAATAATGCTTATAAAATAGGCTTTAATGTTTTTTTTTTCATATATTTTATAATTAAATTAACAAAACAATATTCATCAATATTTCTGTTAATCAAAGATCAACATAAATTTTAAGATTTGTATATTACCTTTAATTGAGTTTAAGATAATTTAATAAATTCAGTGATTTATAATTAAGCTTGAATATAATTTAAAATTTTTAATTTGTGTGAACAAATATAAAGTTCCAATGTATTATTTTTTTCTCCACTTATACTTTAATAAATTGAAAGATTGTCATAAAATTTCTAGAAAATTGTGTCCTAAAAAATTTTTAATCCAATACCATACCTGCATCAATCTATTGTAATAATAAACATTAGATTAAGTTTTAAAAAGATTTAAGAAAATATGGATTGAAAAATGCATATAAAGCACACATTATTATCAGTTACATTACTACAATCTTCAAGCTTCAATATATATATCACTTTGTTGTGAGAAAGTAGTAATTGTGACATAATAAGTATTGTATTTGAATTTGATTATTTAAAAGTTGCAAAATCTTTTTATTCCTTATGATTTTTTATTTGGTGATATTTATTAATAATACTAATGCAACCACATTTTAAATAGAAATTATTCTAATTTCAAATATTGGTTTTTAAGTGCAAGATTTAAAATTGTATATAATACCTAGTTAAAATCTGTTTAGTATAAAAATTTGCATATTTTATGCACATCGCATTTTATACATTTATAACATATTTCTTGTATATAAGGTATTTTATATATTACTTTATATTCTATTTCAATGCTTTGACAATAATTATAACTTCAGAAAAAACTAAGCTATTTTATAATATAAAATTAAGAGTATAATATATTTTTATCATAAACTACATCAATTTATTATTTTTTTATTTGTGAATTAATTTTTAAATTTCTTTGTTATTGAAATATTTTTCATTTATTCTATCATGTTTATTTTATTATTTTACTACTTTTTATTTATTTCAGCTTTGATTGCAACATTTGGTGATGTGAATTCTGCAGTGGAAAAGCTTCTGTCACAAATAAGATAAAATTATTTTATTTGGTATATTTGGAGGAGAAACATATTTAAAAATGTATGACTGCTTATCTCATTCATTAGATGTATATTTCTTGGCATATTTAAAGCTCTGCCTATGCAATACGTAGTCATATCTAACTGAGAGATTCGAACAAATTTAGCTGATTATTTTTTTGTACAGTATTCATCTTCTCAGCAAAGCTTGTTCCATTTTTATATTTTGTTATGTATTCATATTTATCAGTATAATAAATTAAATCTGGACCACATAAGATGACAATGCAGTATAGATGTATGTGATACTTTAATGTGTATTTTCATTTATTTTTGTGAGTATTATTATATATGATCACTAAAAATAAAATGTACTATTTAAATTCTAATTATTGTGTTCTTTATGATATATATAACATCTTATTAAATGCTTGAGTTGATATTTATGTATCCGTTCAGAAAATATGGTCTAGTTTTAACTTCTATTTAATTTCACAATTATAATATACTGTTATTATAGGTGCATATCTTACTAATGATATCTTGTTTATTTGATAAATTGATTTATTGTGTAATAGTTCCAAGAATCCAATTTTATCAGCACCTTTAAAAACTAAAGATATGAAATAGATTTTAAGTAACAATAGATGTTAAAGAGGATTAACATAATGTGATATAACCAAAAATTCAAATGTCTAAATACTAACTAGCTAACTAATGATCCCATTCATACAAGTCACTCATTAGCCATTGTTGCATATTTTTACCATATTTGTTTACATTGGTTATCCAAATTTAAGTTACATGTATAAAAGTTAAGGGATATTGATTTGATAGATAAATGGGTTGAAGCATAAAAATTTGTTCTACTTAAACTCTATAAGTATAAGATAAGAAACGATTCTTCTCCTTATTTTTGAATATGCAATTGTAAAATATGTTTGTACAATATATGTTATTTAAGGAATCAAAAAAGTAGTTTATAATTGTCTGAGATACATATATATATATATATGTGTGTGTGTGTGTGTGTGTGTGTGTGTGTGTGTGTGTGTGTGTGTGTGTGTGTGTGTGTGTGTGTGTGTGTGTGTGTGTGTGTGTGTGTGTGTGTGTGTGTGTGTGTGTGTGTGTGTGTGTGTGTGTGTGTGTGTGTGTGTGTGTGTGTGTGTGTGTGTGTGTGTGTGTGTGTGTGTGCGTGCGTGCGTGCGTGCAATGATTTTACATACAATGATTATTCAATTTTTAATTCAGTTTAGTAAGACTTTATAAAGAATTATTGAAAAGAAGCATGTCATTTAAATGCAATCCATCATCATCCATGCTGTTTTGATTTGACAAATTCTGTTGAAAATGTTTGTGGGAGCTGCTGAATAAAATTTAATTTATTTTTTAATGAATGTACTTAAAAGGAATTAAAATCGATTTAGTGCTTTCAGATTTGTTTAAGTATAATATGATAAAGCATCATGTTTAACAAATTGTTGTTATTCAAGCTCGTATTTTTGTTTGTCACTCAGATTTTTTTAGAAGTTGTTGAATCCAATAAAATTTTATTCAGAATAATGTATAAATCAGGGCAAATTTATGTTGTTGCAAATAAGGTAAAATTTAATTATTTTAAATAAATAGGGAATAGAATAGAGTTTACCTTTATTATAGACTTTGTACATTCATTTTTTTCATATTTTGTGTGAAGTATTGCATAAAAATTGGCAAAACTGTTGGCAATATTGCTAGATTTTTTCTTGTTCAATCATACCAGTCATACTTTGTGAGAAGAGAAGATACCATTTCTTACAATTTGAAATATTTGAAGATTTTTAGATGGACACAGTTTTATCTATCATGTAGAAAGTTATTGGTTATTATGAGGCCTGTTTGTAGGAGAGTAATTAAAAAAAGGCAACATGATATTGTAAAAAAGGTATCTGACGAATCATAGATTTTTTTTCTCCCAAATAGACATCTTTGCTTTGTATGTTTAAAAAAAATGTCTTGAATTTTTGCTTTTTTCCCCCAATTAATTATTGAACTATTTTTATTTTAATGTAAAAAAACCAAATCTCTAATAAATTAAATGAATTTGTTTGAAATATTTATTAAAGTTTTAAAAAATTTACAGAAAAAAGTGTCATATTATTACTAATTCATGTTATGGTATTTATTTGAAATTGTTTTGAACCAGCTAAGGTGTGCTGCTAGGAGGAACCAGCTAGGCTGCGGTGTAAAGTCTATAATAATACAGCTTACTGATAAAACAAATCATAAAATGTTTGAAGTGAAAGTAAATGTTATGGTGAAGTATAGTATTTAGCAACTTCTAAGCATTTTCTGTAGTCTAGTTTTGCCTAATCTGTTAGGTCTTGATCTTGGGCGTTTTCAAGATGCTAATACAAAATCTAAGGTTAAAGAAATGTCAATTTCAACGAAACACCGGCTTTGTAATATGGGCATTGATAGATTAACTACGAAAACTATTATCAGGCTTAGAACCAAACATTACAGAGGCATGAAGATGGACCGAGAAGGCAGAAGAGTCTACAAGAACTCCTATAACTGCCCAGTGCTGACCTAAAGAGAATCATAGTTTTGCCATCATTAGTTGACCTAGACATTACAGAAGCCGTTATGCGACAATCATCGAGACAATTTTAAAAAATCTCTGGCATTTGTATTCTTTTAATAAGAATGAAAATTTCCAAATTGTTTCATTAAATTAATTTGTATTTTTCACACACACATAAATTAAATTTCTCCAGGGATAGTTAAATTTAATTTATGTGTATAAAGATTTACTTAGATCATAAACATATATGATAATGATATTCATGAATGTTGGTATGCAGCTTTTTTTAGTTTAGAAAGTACTGGGAACAATATTGATTATCCTACTCACTCCAGAGTTAAAATGTAAATTCATGATCAAGAAAATGGTTTTCAACAAATAATGCTTCCTTAATGGCTCAATTCATTTCTAGATGGCGCTTTAAAACTTGATACTTGTCGTGTGACAAATACCAAATGCAGATTGCTTGCTTTACATATTTGAATTTTGTAAATGTGTCCAATTTAATTTAATACTGCAACATGACCGCAATACTTTTTAATTAATGTAATATTTAATAATAAATAAAATGTTGAATATTTATATTTTTCACAAATTCTTGTGCATTTGAATAAGCTGAATAATTTTTGCAAAAAAGTGTTTTTACAAAAAAAGGAGTGAGTTTAGTGTACCAAGTGACGTTTGTTATCAAAATTATTTTATAAAAAATTATAGATAATAAAGCGGTTTATATTGCATCATTGACAATTAAAACTAAAAATTGTGTTTCATTAAAACTTTTATTGTGCATTCCTAGAATATTTTTAATAACTTTTCATTAAATTTTTCTCTATTTTTAAATAATACAGTGGACGTTCGTTTTTAACTAACCTTTAATTTGTGAACTGCCAAATTTTCATGAACTAGTGGCCAATTTTGACACACTAGACACAATTATAATTTTAAATACCATTTGTTAGCTAAAACTTTAAAAACTCTCTTTTTTACGAACTTTTGTTTATGACAAATAGTTCTTTTTCGTTTTTATTTTTTATCATCCGTAATTTTTTTCAATTTTTATTTAATTTCATTTATACGAGGGTCACTTTGAAAATTTTGAGATACAACTAGGTTTTTAAAGTTATACTTTCAAAATTTTAGGTGTGTTCAAAGTAGTCTCCTCCAGCATCAATGCACTATTGTAGACGAATTTTCCACAGATTAAATGCCTCAAGCCATTCATTTCTTCGAATAGATGAAAAAAATCCATTTATAGCCACATCAATCTCTTCATCTGAATGAAAACGACGTCACGTAAGTTCTTTTTTAGATTAAAGAATAACCAAAAGTCTTACATAGCTAGATCAGGTGAATACGGTGGATGTTCAATCACTTTAATTTGTTTTTGTTTAAGAAACTCAACTGTTAATCCGGCTGTATGTGAAGATGCATTGTCATGGTGAAGCATTAATCCCCTAACATTCAGTTCTTGTAGAATTTCTGGAAGACATTTAGTGGTATACCAGTTTGCTGTTACTGTCTTCTGTCCTTCCAACTTGATGGCTTTGACCAATCCCGTACTTCTGAAGAAAACGGCATACGTCACTTTTTTCAGTGCGCGTTGTTTTTTCACCATTGTCGGCGTGGGATCATCTTCAAAGACCCATACTTTGCTTTCTTGACGTGTTGGATCGTTAAAAAACGGTATGCACGTTTCATCACCTGTTACAATTTTAGAAATGATGCGGCGGTCACCATCACGAGTACGAGGATAAAAAAAAAAATATTTTTTCTCTACATTAAAAAGGAGGAAAATTCTTTATGAGTTTGAGTTGTCCTGTAGTTGATTTCGTTGCATTTGAACTATTCAGTTTATGAAATTTCATTTGCAAGAGGGAGATTCCATTGAAACAAATGTGTTTATCAGTTGAAATAAAAAAAGTAGACGAAAAAAATCATAAAATAATTGCTAAAAAGATATGGAATCCCAAAGAACCTCACAAAATTTTTATTAATTCAGAAAAAAAAATTCTTGAAAAGGATTCTACAAAAGTGCTCCTTCTCGAACATTTTGTAGAGACAAAACATACTAAACTTAAAAAAGGATTTGCTTGCTTGGATGGGAAAAATAAGAGGAGTGAATATTCTTGTTAATAATGTCATCCAAGAGAAACCCAATTGCTTTCCGTGAAGCCGAACGTAAACGATTTCAAACCATCAAACGGTTGCGTCCAAAAATTTAACCCCGACACAGATTGAGCTAGAGAAAATCGTGTAGCGAAAATGGAATCAATAGAAAGAAAGAAAGTGTTGCTTTTAAATATGAATCTGATTTTGAGTGTTTCTTACAGTTCATTAATTCTAAATAATTATTGGGTTGGTTACCGTTAAGTGATTGCCGGTTTTGTAGATAGATGGACTTAGCACTTTCTTTTGTTTTGTTAACGTGGTCAAAGCATCTAACATATATTTTTCTTTATTGTTTGAACTTCTACCTTTAATTAAGCAAAAAAAATTTATATCGATTAGTGCTTTAGATTTGTTTTTATCCTAATTTAAAAATGAAATAACAAGACGTTCACTTCAGATATATTTTTTTGTGTTACTTCCGAAAAGGCAAGAACGCGTCACAAGCACAGAAGTTATGTGCCGTGTATGGAGATGAAGCCTTGAAAGAAAGGCAGTGTCGAAATTAGTTTCCCACATTTCTTGCTTGGTTATGTCAAGAAACACGATTTATGGATCACTCACCAGCTTAAGGAAATTCATGTGACTAAACGCATTAGCATCTGCTATTCGCTTCTGAAACGCAAGGAAATTTATCCATTTCTGAAAGGCCTAATTACTGGCGACGAAAAGTGGATAATTTATAACGATAATCGGAAGAGATCGTAGGTGATGCTAGATGAACCAGCCCAAACGACATCAAAAACAGAGATTCACCAAAAAAAAAAAAAAGATTACGATATCGGTCTGGTGGGATTATAAAGGAATTTTGTATTTTGAACTTATGCCACAAAACTAAGCGATGCATTCAAAAGTGTACGTTCAACAGCTCGCCAAACTGAACGATGCAATTCAAGAAAAGCGGCCGGTTTTGTCAAATCGTAAGGGTGTTTTCCACCATGATAACGCAAAGCCCCACACGTCTTTAGTCACTCACAAAAAATTATTGGTACTGGGCTGGGATGTTTTGTCACATCCACCATATAGTCTTGCGCCTTCTAATTACCATTTGTTTTGTTCCCTACAGAACTCCTTAAATGGTAAAATTTTTAATAACGCTGATGATGTCAGATCACATTTAATTCAATTTTATATAGCTAAGATCAAACATTTAACGAAAGTAGAATTTTTTACACTGCCAGAACGATGATAAAAGGTCCTCGACAAGAATGGACAGTATCTAATTGAATAAAATTATGTAAGTTTTAATAATCTAATTACACAATTTTTCTATTTTACGAGCTCCTTATTTTAAGAACTATTTTACTAGTCTTTAAATTCGTAAAAACGAGCGTTTATTGTATTGTTATTAATAAAATTATCGAATTTTATCTCCATTGAATTTTAACTATTAAAAATGATTTATGAAAAAAATAATTCATGAGAATAATTTATGAGCATTTTATTGTTTTTTTATAGAATGTTAAATTTGTAGTACACATTTTTAATCATGTAAATGCTTTTTATAAGATTATTAAAATAGATTTTTAAAATCTCGTGGTAACTTTTGAACTGTAGATATTGAGAAAAGTTTTGCTTACTCCTGGCATCCGTTATGTAATTCATTTCTTTATTGCTTTGTTGATAAGAAGTGACCGCCTGATTTACAAACACCATTACCAGTCAATGAGGCCATTGGTAATCATTGTGGCAGCAATCCCCATTTTTCTAAAAGAGATGTTATTAAATACTGAATAGTTGTGAGAAATTCGTCGACATTCAATGGCTCTTCCTAGAGTAATACTCAAGTGCAAAACCATAACTCTCAAAAATTGAGGTCTGGAAACTTGGCTGGTACACACAGTTGGTATGAAAATTTCCTTCTTCTGAGTAATCTTCGATAGTTGAAACTATGTTTTGTCTAACATTATCATCAATGAAATAGAATTGATGTCTTACAGCTCATTAAAAAAAGTTGTATGTGGAATTCAAGGATATCATTTCTGTATTGTTCTGCTATCAACCAAATAATATGAATATTGATCACCTCCCAACATTTTATTTCCTTATAGGGATAAGGATGCCAATGCTAACAATGTGATCAATTTCTTTAATGTTTTTATCTACATATTTTTTCGTGAAGATATTTCATCGAGAATCACTTTGTCTTCTAAATCTCGGCTCTTCGCTAAAGGGAACGTAGTATCAATCTACATATATCCTGGAATGCTGTTTACTGCTCGAATATGTACAAGCGTTCTTTTAAAACTCCACGAGAACACACACTACTAACCGAACGTAGACTCCTCTCAGCTAGCCACCCATACACGTTGTTTTGATAATCTTGTTTTGTTCTCTAAGTGATCATATCCAGTGTCTGAATTTTTTGCCATTATTTTGAGACCACCATATGACTATTTGTAACCGACGAGCGATTTCCACTTGTAACTAACCATCTTTTAACTTACCAACCGCGCTCAAACGTAGATCTCTATGTAAAAAATTCCTTGTAGTCGTTTTGACTGCACCTGGACTGTTGGGTTGTTTTCATTATAAAAACTGAAATTTCAGAAAACTATCGTACTTATGGTCAGAAAGGCTTCTTTTTAAAATTACTCATTTTTTTATTTGTTTAAACCAATAAACATATACTAGACGGATAAGTTGAAACTGTTTTTTAATTTAAATTATACAACATGAGATCAAAATACACTATAAAACAATTTTGTATCTTTCCTGGAAAAAATTTTTTTTATAAAAGAAGAAACGTAATTACCGTTAAAATTAAATTATCGAAAAATTTTGTGAAATATTTTGTACATGCAATTGAAAGTACTAATAAAAGACTGGTCAATTCAATTTACTCAATATTATGTGCTTCCTTTGTATATATATATATATATATATATATATATATATATATATATATATATATATATATATATATATATATATAATTCACCTTGTATCATTGTGATAGTATATAACACAATCAATCAATAAACTAGCTGCAGTCTTCATAATTATAAAAAATATTACCCTTAAAAATGTTTCTTAGTGAGATTATTTCAAAACTGTTATTCATCTTTTTTTTTATAAAAAAATGACAAAAAATAAAATTATTAGAAAAATCCAAAATAAAAAAATCTTTATTCTGTCAAAAATAATTTACTTAATAAATAATAAAGTTAGTTATGATTAACCTTATAATAACAATCAGATTTTTAGATGGTATTTTTCTCATTTATGTTAAAATATAAAGTAGTGTAAAAAATAATTAACAAATTACAAGATGCAGTATTAACAAAACAAACTTAATTCATTAAAATAATCTACATTGTAGGTAATAACTTTTCTTAACGTATGATATACCCGTTCATTTTGTTATAATAAAATAACTAGCCTACAAAAACCAATATATTTTGTTTCTTTTATGTTATATTTTAATTTCATGAAACCATCTTCTTAATATGTGATTGGCCATAACACAAAACAAGAAACAGTCACTTGAAGTGATGTTTGAAAGATAATGAAATACAAGTTTTATTCTTTGATAATAATTATGTTCCTAACTCGTCTTCTAAGATTCAAATTTTTTACTTCTTCAGAGCCTATTTCTAAAAGTATGCAAAACCTTTTTCATGAACAAAATTCATCTATAAAGATAGTCTCAAGATAAGATAAATGTTCATTTCATGTCTTAGAATACACAGCAAACTCAAGATTCATGAAAAGTGGGGTGTAGGAGCAGCTTCTGTTGGTACAGAGTACCTGGAGCCCCCAAGGGTAGAAGTCTGACTTTGCTCCATTGCCCCAGGCTTTAGCTGGACATAGTGGAGTGGCCTTCACGCCTTGGGTGACCCTACCAGGAGATTACTCTCCCGACGTATTTCACCCACTCCGCCTAGGAACACCCCCTCACCGGCAACTAGTGCACACTATGAGGCAGCCTGTGGGACTTGAGGGGGCACATGCAAACATCCTGGTTCCGCACTAGTGGGTAAACACAAGAGATGCAGCCAAACGGCTTTAACAAGACTGCGAAGTGGCCACCTGCTTGCTCAGAGACACGTCTCTGGTACCAAGGTCTACCCTCTCTGTCCCAAATGTCGAGTGGTTCAGGCCTCCCCATCTCATATTTTTCAGTGCATTGGGTGTGAGAGAGGGGACATGGATTTGAGACCGGAGGTGGTGCTTGAGAGACTATTTTTGGATTCATGGGGCTGGTATGATGGTACTGTCACGTCAGTCGTGGATAAGCAACAACAACAGAATACACAGCAACGTCATCCAAGTAAGCGCAAGAAAAACCTTGATGCATAGTGAAAGCTTTGTTCACCTCCCTCTGAAAAGTGACTGCCGCAATGCGCAAACCTAAGGGCATGACCTTAAATTTGTAATGTGCCTTTTGTGTTTTGAACCTAGCCAAATTCTAGCTCTCTTTCTCCATTGGTATGGGCCAATATTTTTTAACTAAATCTATCGTGGTGATAATGATTGATTGCTTGATGCGGAATAAGTGGGTAGTGGGATTTTGCATGGCCAAATAATCATTCTGTAACTCCCTAAAGTCAATACATAACTTTAACGCATTATCTTTCTTCATTACATAGACTACTGGATGTGTAATTTCTACATCCTTTTTCTAGATTAATTATAATGATATTCATCAATTTATTTATCTAACTCAGATTTTAATGTTTGCGATATATGTAGATTTCTTTCTTTCTGTCTCGTTTAACATAAATCTTATGTACTCCTACTTTGTGGCTATTCTGTCACTATACACGCTCCTTATATTTTGACAATAAATTCAAAATCTTTCTGTCTAACATTTTCCAAATTATTCAAATCCATTTGTTCTAAACTAAAATAATTTGATTCTCCTCTTACACCAGGAGTAAAATGGACTTCTCTTAACTCTTCTTCATTTTCGAATATAACCCCTACAGCTGATATCTTGGGTATGAATTTCCCGATATTTATAAGTAATGAGATTTCACTTTATCAAGTAGATTTTAGTACTGCTAGAAGTCCTCTAGCCTCTCTTCTATACATAAATTTAAGTGGTGAAACACTAGTCATTATGACACACAATTCGAGACCCTGTATCCAAATAATAAATAAGGAATGTGTTTATCTCAATTTTTAGGATCACTTCGAATCATATGATGTAGCATGCGCTTTAAAACATGTTAATATCGTTCAACTAATTTTGAGCTCTGAGGATGTCCCGGTTTGGTGAATCTAAGAACCGAAGCTAATCTACTATAAAATACTTGCGTTGATTTAAATATAAAATAAGTACCTTTAAGTACTTATTTATCCTTAAGTTATTAGGGGCTTAAAATTACTCTAGGAACTCCTATTCTTATAAGTATCCCTAATAAAGGCTGGCACATTGCTCTAACTGTAATTTTTCTCATTGAAACTGCTTCAGGTAACCTAGAATATTTGTCAACTAAACGTAAAATATGTTTTTGTTTACGCACTGATGGAGACTCAAGTTTTTTGATTATATCGATGGTAATGTGATCAAATTGAAATTCTGGTCACTGAATCGATGCAATAAAAATACGATTAATAATCCTTTCCCTGCTCCATAACTGAAATTCTTTACATGAACAACAATATTCATCGACATCGCGTGCTACATTTGGACAATAGAGTGAATGATAAATCTTTTGCTTCGTTTTTTTCATACAATTTTTGGAATTTGTTCTCTCCCAATTTTAGGTACGACTAATTAACCGTCAAAATCTCCCGGAAACCTTTATTTATGGTACTTTAAGTCATCCATAAAGTGATAACTATTTTCCTCCTCAACTGTGCGTCATTGAAATTTTCTCATAAAAATTCGCAAGTCTTTTTATTGCTTCTTAAGTTCGCCACACAAGATAAGATTTTGCGTTTAGATTTGTTAAGGGACTAGAAAGTAATCAAGCACATACACGATACAACTTGTTCTTTCAAATCATGCTTTGCAAATTTAAAGTAAAAATTGCCATAACTTTTTACAAATTTTAGTTGAAAGACTTGCCGTACTTACAAGTAGTTAGTATTTATTGCTTCACTCCTTTTTCTACTGCTTGTAAGCTGTAGACAACTGCTGTAGCTGCTTGTAATTTCTGTCATTAAGTTTTAATTTTATGATACATTTTATATCATCCTTATGTATCAAAAATTTCTTTTTATAAAAAAATATTATCATAGCTATAACATGAGTATATTAAGAACATAAAATATTGCTGGATATTGCTTTGGATTGTGATGATGCAAAAAATTGGCTGATTCAGAAAAAATCTCGTTAGCATCTTAATTTGATTTAAGAAATACATTCAGAAGATAAGAATTTCTTAAATTATATAAAGATGAATGAAAAATTATAAAGAATTTGTTGAATATGGTAACACACTTAATTACAAAAAGGAATATATTCATGCATTCTTTAACACCTCATGAACGATTGAATGCGACTTCGGGATTTCTTGCAACAGGTAGAACGTATGGAAATTTAAAATTTACAACTATTATTTCTTCGCAAAGTTTGGTACAAATAATGTGAGTCAATTATAAAAGTTCTCCATAAGGAATATTTCAAAGTAAATAATCAAAATCATTTTTTGATTTATTAAACAATGATTTTTATAAAAGTTTAAAAAATCTAAACTGGATTGAATAAATTAAATTAAAAATTTTCGTATTATTTTTCATTTAATTAAATAAAAAATAATACGAAAATAGTTAAGATGATAATTATTTAAATTAAGTGAAATTCGTAATGTAAAAATTTAACGCTATTCACATTTACTAAATTATAAACAAGGGAACTCAAATAGTTTAAAACATTCATTGTATATTTTAGTAATATTTCATTCTATGAACATATAATAGACATAACAAATGTTTTTCCATTTCAACAAATTATATTAATGTCCGAATTTTCTCATCAAATTTTTTATTAATACCTTATTATTTAAATTTATTTTTTGTTTCATATAGTTGCCACACAAATAACACAATTGCTTCTAAATTGCCCCAAATAAGACTCATCCTAGTATGCTTATGTATTATTTGTTTTATGAACATTTTAACAAATAAAACGGAAGCTAGGAAGTTTCAGTAAATATTTTTTACCCGTAATTAGCCCTGCATTAGAAGAAAAAAATCAGAACTCGCTTAAATTTTCTTCAATTTGCCATATTACCACACAAGCGGTACAATGTATTATGTATCAAACGCAGCAATGTATTATATATGGCGGGCTTTAAGAGTATTTAAGATTTACTTCCGTGAGACACATAAATGAGTATGGCTTATTTATGTAAGTCAATGAAAAATCTTCTCGGAAACCAATTTTTCCATTTCGCCGTTTTTCCATTACGATTGAATTCATTCAGCAATATCAAATAAATTTATTAATCAAATTCGATAATGTGAAGAAATGAAATTTCCAGCGGGGTACTTAAAGTATTGAGTTAAGTTTGATTTACTGTAGGGTGGTTAAATATATGTTAGTTATTTTTATTACTTAAAAAAATAATAATAAATCTGCATACTGGCTAACTTAATTTAGTACAGTTAATTTGACGGTTAATTTCTGAAACCGCTTGGTTTGTGTCTACTTGTTACTGTAGAGTTTTGTTGGTTGTTGTCATCGTTTAGTGTGCGTTTGACATTTAGCTTATCCGAGGAAAGAAAATAAATATCTTACTTTTCTTCAATGTGTGTTGTTTTCGAAGTAAGTTTATAATCATTTTATTTCCTAAATTGAAACTTTTGGTATTGGTCATTCGATTACTGTTTTCTGAGCTTCATTGAAGATATTTAGGTCGTACTGAACGAAAATGAATAATTTATTACCGTTATGAGATAAAAAAAATACCTGGTTTTAAAATTCATATTTTTTTAAAATAGATTTATCTGAAATAGTTAGTTTCATAACAAATTAAAATTTTACATTTTGTTTATAACTTAGAGACTATAATTATATTTTGTTATTCAATAAAATCTTAATTTATTATAAAATATAAAATCAGTTATAAATTGAATGACAAATTTAAAAAAAAAATTTGTTTAATTTCCTAGGTTTTTATTTATTAATTATCTTGCAATCATTTTAAATAAATTTGGAAATTCTATGTTTATTAATTTCCATCTGGTGTAACATGATGCATATAAACTAACCATTAATATGCAGGAATAAATTATCATTCACATTTATTTGACTCTTAACCGTTTGTTAAATTGATTTTTGAGTTTTTTAAAGCATAAATATTAAAATTCATGGAATGAATCTACAATCTTTTTATTTATTATTTTAAAATACTTCTAAATTGTAAATGTAGCAGTTAAATTTCCTTTACCCTACTATATTATGATAATTTTCTCTAATATTTCTGTGATAATTTAATACTTTTCATTGTAGAAGCATTCTGTTTTAAATGAATGATATATAAAATTAACAGAATTTGTTTACTTACCTGTGTTTTCAAAAGAACTTTGCATTCTATATATAATTTTTACAATGCTAAAAAATTTTGATTTTGACCTTAAATTGTTTCATTAAGATTTTTAAAATTATATAATCCATTTTTCAAAGCTTGTTTGTTTTTCTTAATAGAACATTTGGTAAAACTGAGTAATACGGCCGGAGTTTGGCGATTTTTTGGATTTTTTTCGGCAAGTTCAAGTAAGGATTGAAATTCCTACGCTATATTCACAGCGAAATACAAAACGAATATAAAAGACAGTATTGAAATTCCGGCACTATATCTAAACCGGGTAAAACTGAGGTCTGTCCGTAATACTCAGTTTAGCCTAACATTTCTTAGATAATCTTCAAAATTTTAGTCATAATTTTAGAAGTTTAATGCAGCAAAGTCATATAAACCAGGGGTGCACAACCTCTTCAGAATGAGGGGCCAAAATATGAAAAAAGATCATGTCGAGGGCCAAAGCAGTACGTAAATGTTAAAACATGTTATAAACGTTAAAACACTGTTTTTCGTGGCAATACGCATGAATTGTATAATTGTTAATTTACTTATTTACTGATGCAAACATTATACAATAAAGTAATAAAACACAAACATTATAGATATGCTTAAAATACTTTATTTTCAGAAAAAAACTTGAAATTGAATAACGGGAGAAAACATTTTGGTAATTATACAAAGAACACAATTTAAATTTTGAAAAAAATTAGTAAAATTTAATGTGATGGCTATGATTGAATATTTGAAGTTATTGATTTTATGTTGGGCTTAAGATTTGTTGTGGCAATACTAAAACAGAAGAAAGGATCCTATTTCTTATTTTTGATTTGTTTAAATTCATTAAAGAAAAAGTTTGCTCACAAATGTAAAATATTTATTCTGATGTAGAATCGCTTTTCCTATCAGATTTTTACTTTTGTTTATTTGAAAGAGTCTCATTTCTTTTTAAATTAGTCTTATTTTATTAACATTCGCGGGCCAATTTTCACCCGCGGGCCATAGGTTGTGCATCCCTGATATAAACTATATATATAGTATATTCATTATAAACTACACTGTGCTGGTACAAAATATTTTGATTGATAAACAAAAGGTAGCATATGATTCTAATCTGAAATAGAAAAGATGAGTAGATACAAAATTAACTTGATTTGCAAACAACTTTAAAAATTTGTTTAACAGTTCTAAACTTGATGTGACAAAATATTTTTTATATAAATAAAGAAATTTATCAGATATAGAACTATTCTAAGTTTGTATACACTCAAGAATGTGTATTATCCAGTATAATCTTATTCAATAAAGAAAGGTAACATAATGTATAATAAAGATCATATCGTGATACTATCGCGATGGAGGCTAAAGGCTTAATTGAAGGCTGTATCCATCTTGTGGTTAAAGTGGTCCATTATGTTTTGTAATATTTATCTAAATGTTAGATGTATTTATGTGCAATGCCACTTTTAGATTATATGCTTGCTAGGCAGTTTTGAAATAGCATATTTTTCCTTATTTTAAAAGTTAATCAATTAATAATTATTTTTTTTTATTTTCCTATAATAGACAAAATAAACTTTTTACAGAAGCAAAGCAATTATAATGATTTGTTTTTTATTTCCAAATAGATCATATCTTTCTTTCCCAGTTTAATGGTAAATGCTAATGTTCTTAATCTGTAATAACTTATCTCGTTTTCATTTGTAATCTTCAATCATTCCAAATTTTTATTCCTTCAGTGAAGTACCACTCATCACCGAGCAAAAATATTGTGCAATGAAACAATTCAAAGAAAATATTTGTAAATAATTATATAAAAGTCTGGTAATTAACTGGAACAGAGGTAGAGACAAAATGGAGTATTTGTGTAGGAGAGAAAAGTAGGTTTGGTTGGATTTATTATTATTACCATGGGTAGCAGAGATCTTGGTCCCTGTCGATGTAAAATGTATATCTTTTAAAAATAAGGCAATGTCTAAATTAATATTAGTATATTAAAGTGTAATGTATCACAGAAAAGGAATGTGTTTTGTTTTATTCAACTATTTTATAGCATCATAAATTACTTTATTGTTAATAACGAGTTATGTAAATGTCACTTAACTCAGAAGAAAAACTTTCACTAATCATTCATGAAAAAAATTCTTTGAAATCAGTAATTTTAAAAAGGTAACTTTTATTTAAAAATTTTTTTTGAAGTTTTGTTACAAAAATGTGCCTTAAATACTTCTTGAAAAAATGATTATTATAGAAATTTATTGAATTTGTTTTTTAGTAATGATTCTCGCAAAAATATTTGACTGGATTATGTGTTAGTATCAAAGAATTTACTAATTTGTTCTCCTGAAGTCTAATCTTCAACAGGGAACGGTGGATTTGTTTTCTTAATAAATGATTTCCTTTTGTTTTGAAATTTGTTTTCTTGATGCTAAATAGAATGTTCTTATGCATATGTGGCATTGATATTGAAACTTGGCTGACTTGAAATATTGGAATGTAATTGAAAGAAACACTCTAAAGCTTATACCAAGCTGCCAGCTGAATGTTTACTACTCTTGCCGTCAATTGAACAGTGTGTGACTGCTAATCTCACCTTAGGCATGGATATCTATATTGTTTTAGAATCTACTTCTTTGTCTAATTAGTCCCTGTGTACAAAAAATTACTGTTGAGTGACAAATTAAACCAAGACTGTAAAGCTTACATCTAATTTTATGTAAAAATAAATTCTTGAGAACACATACAATTTATTTCAAGTTTTTTGTAGGAGTCAGAGTTGTTCTAATATTCCTGAAATTCTTATTTTTTTTAATAAAATGTCCAAAAATTCTTAATTTTTTTAAAATTCCTTTAAAAATTTAGTTTTATTTAATACTTAAGTTTATTATATTTTTCAGTAATAAATTCTTCCTCTAGTAGAATATATTTTCTCATTCAACTGTTTTCTATGCAAAGAAAAAAGGAAAACAATTTTCCCTTTTTAGTTAACCTTCAAATTAGAAATAAGGTTGCCAAATGTTCGTCTTCGCATCATTTTCGACCATTGACCATAATAATGTGACATCACAAAAATTTAAGTTTGGGTTTATCTATTGTCTCTATTCTCTGCTTTTACAAACAATGGATTCTATTTTTAGTAGTATGATCTACTTACGATGATTGCAAAATTGCAAGAATAATAACAGGTCTATGTTTATCCATCTTAGTTAGGGTTTTCTTTTTTTTTAACAATTTTAAGTGTTGACCTTAGAAACATTTATGAGCAAATTTAGAATTTATTATATTTTTTTAATTAAAAAGTTTTTTTTCTTAATGTTCTAAGGAAAAAAGTTTCAGATAAATGGTTGGAACTGCGAAATGGCAATGAATGCTTTATTAAGACTTGTTAACAATATTCTGTGAAGTGCTTCGTGTGAGTGAATTCAGCTTTTCAAATATGGCTTTTAGATGAATGCTTGCACATGCAAATGGAACAAAATACAAAAAAGCAGTTAACTTTGAAAGAAATCAAATTCTGTTTTCTATCAATTCATCAACTTCATCTGAATCTTGTGTAAGATTGACAAAATTGATTTCAGTGTTGATAGATTTGCTGTATATATTCATCAATTTTTCAAATATCTCCTGCAAGAAGAGATGATCACAGTTTCTTATAGTTGGAAATGCTTGGAGAAAACTTAACTAAACATAGTTTCATTCGTCATGTTGAAAACTGTTGCCCAATTTAGGATCAATTTGCGAAGAAATCATTGAGTGGTATGATGTTTGAAAGGAATATTCTATATAGTAAAGTTACCAAAGAACTAAAATCTTTTTTTCTGATAGATATCATCCAATTGTAAAATATTTGAAAGACTTTAAAACTGGGTTACTTCATAATATTTCCCTTTTTTTTTTTTTTTTTTTTTAGAAACTCTTGAACCATGTTTACTTTTAATGCAAAAAGCACAGCCTTTAGTGCATATGATGTACAGTAAGTTAAATTAATTTGATCACAGTATTATGTTAAATTTTTAAATCTGAAAGAAATCAATGAAAAAGGGAGTAAAACTGCTACAAACTGATCATTCAGTTAAAAATTGGTTACATTTAAACAAGATTGAAATAAGTAATGTTGCAATAGCAATACTGGAAGAGCTTATTGATAAAAGATCATTTCTACAAAGTGGCAGAAGTTGCTACATGGCAATTTTTAAACATCTGCTTCAAAAACTTTGAGTAAATCCATTACTCAAAGATCTCCAGTGTTTTTTTTATAGTAGGAAAAAGGAAGAGTCTAGAGTTCATTTAGCAAATTAATCCCACATATTTCTAATGTGAAAATAAAACTTCTTCAGACATTGATAAGATAAATAAAGAGTGGATTCTTTACATGTATGAAATTGTGACTTGGCTGTGATAACGACCAAAATTTCTGCAAATATTGTAATGCTGTTTTCAGTATAAAAGATGCTGATGGTTATATGAGGGTAAGTTGAAAAATAAGTTTCCCCTGTCGACTGTGGTTGTGTATGAAAGTCAAAAAATAGAATGAGACATTAAATGCATACCTTTATTTTTTCACATAGGTACCAAGTACATTTAGACATTTGTCATATCACTTAATAAGCTTCAAAAACCCCTGCAGGAAAAAAATCAGGGCTTTGCATATGGAAGAAGCGTTGAACGGCTATGGGCGAAAGGCGACACAGCAGGAAAACGCCCAAGTCACTGATACACCATTGGGTAGAGGTCGCTGCAAATCAAGCAGATGGTGCTGTTGCAGTGCCTGCGCAAAGCGGAGACCAACCTCTCATTTGAGCCCCGGTAGGTATGGAGAGAAGGTGCATTTTGAATTCGTGGTCAAAGGAGGAAATGAGAGTGGTTATCCACTATGAATGAGCATGTTAAGTATCGGGAACAGAAATTCATAACTGCCTCGTGGAAGTCTGTGGGCCAGGTGTGATGTCGAAGCAAATGGTGCGAAGATGGTGTCGCAAATTCAGTGATGGACATCAGCAAGTGGAGGACATACCAAGAGCTGGACGGACATGCACGGCTGCTACAGATGCAAATGTCAGGAAGTTGGATGACATGATTAGAGCAAACCGGCGTATCACCATCGATGAAGTAGCAGAAGAACTTGGAATCTCACATGAGCGAGCTCAAAACATCATCCACAACATTCTGCGATGCAGAAAAATGTCAGCACGATGGGTGCCCCGACAATTGACCTCGATATACGAGGAACAACGCATGGCGGTCAGCCTGGAACATCTCGTGCGTTACCATGAAGACGGCAATGACTTTCTGTTTCGGATTGTGACGGGGTAAGAAACGTGGGTCCACCATTTCACGCCAGAATCGAAGGCTGCATCTATGGAGTGGAAACATCCGTCATCACCCAGAAAACTATGAGGAGCACTTTACCTGCAGAGGGAGTTCAAGACAACTCCCTCTGCAGGTAAAGTGCTTCTCATAGTTTTCTGGGATGCCCAAGGAATTTTGTTGCTGGACTCTTTTTGGAGGTTGGAACCATCAATGCTACGCGCTACTGTGACACCCTGTCGAAATTGAAAGAGGCAATTTGGAAAAAGCGGCCTGGCCTCACATCTGGCGTTCTGCTGGATGATTGTTGCTGACAATGCCAGACCACGTTCGGTGATGGCAACGCAAAACTGTATTGCAACTCTTGGTTGAGAGTGCCTAAACCATCCACCATACAGTCCTGATCTCGCACCAAGAGACTTACATCTTTTTCCGGCTTTGAAGAAAAATCTCAGGGGAAGGTGCTTTGGAAGCAATACTGAAGTGAAGCAAAGCCCTGATTTTTTCCTGGAAGGCTTTTTAAAGCTTATTAAGCGATATGACAAATGTCTCAATGTACTTGGTACCTTTGGGGAAAAATAAAGGTATGTCATATCTTTAATGTCTCATTCTATTTTTAGACTTTCATACACAACTCTGACCACAGTCGACTGGGGAAACTTATTTTTCAACTTACTCTCGTATTAAATATCCTACTCTTTCTAGAGTTGTTAAAGCATATCTGTCTTAATTGAATCTAAATGCATAACTGGAGAGAGGGTTTTTGACAAACAATTCTGTTGTAACAAAGAAGAAAGTTTCTTTATCATAATTAATTGTTCAATATTTATGTACTTGTCATTATATCATTTGAATGTATAACAGTTCTGTTTCATCCCTTCCATTTACCGAAGAAACTATTCATTGTATTCAGAAATCCCATGCAGAATATGCATCATATCATATGAAAAAAATCAAAAGGTGAAACAAAATTGAAGAAGAAAAGAAAGGTTAAGGAAGACAAAGCAGCTGTATGTGAAAAATAATTTAAACAATCCCACACACACCTGCTAGGAAATATTAATGAACTGAAAGAAAACTGTTTGATTCACAGTGTACAGGTTAAAAGATTTTGGATGATGCAACAAAAAAAAATAGCATCTGCTGTTAGTGATAATAATATTAGTGATTTGTTAAGTTGGGTTGTCTACTGTTAAGTTGGATCTGTCTACTGCTAATGTAGAGATTGTTTGTGTCGATAATAAACTAAAAAAAAAAGTACTGTTTAAATTATCAAAATTAAGTGCTAATTGATCCAGTTCAGAATGAACATAAATGTACTTATTTAAACCAGTTATCAAAAAATTTCAATATAGTAAGTTATAATTTCTGTATCGTTTTTCATATTTTCTCACTAATAAAACTTTGGTTTTTTTTATAAATTAATTTTTCAAATAATATATTGCTTTCTAAAATGTGCTATATTCATAATACAGAAACTAATGTGTAATTATGTAAAAAATATTCGTTTTGTTTAATTAATAAAAAAATGTCCTAATATTTCTTGAAAATAGTGTCCCAAAAAATTTAGTCCTCTTACCCCTGTTTTTGTTAATATTTAAAGATATGATTGTTTTATTGCCAAGTATGTATAAATTGAGTGATAGTTTAAAATGTATTTAAAAATATAAAAAGTACAGGAAAATTTATGTTCATTTCTACTAGAATCTTCTACTTATTTCATAGAACATGTTTGAAAAATAAAGTTGTAAATTTTAAGAATATACACTGAGAGACTGGTTTATTTGGAATGCCTTACAAATACTTTGTAAGTCCACTCCTAGTAGTTATTGCTACATTAATTCACACCATGGCATGAATTCTCTTTGCCTTTGAAAGCATTTGCTCATGTAAAGGCAACTACTACTCTAATTGATGATTATTAAATGATGGTGGATTCATGTCTTAAAGAATTGGTTCTATCGCAAAAGATATATTATTAGTTCCACTCTAGGGACTAGTGGCCAGTGAAGTAATTTAAATTCCTTATTGTGCTTTTGAGACAACTCCAATGTGATATTAGTTTTGTGACATAAATCATTGACCTGCAGAAATTATCTTTCTAATGAAAGGAACATAGTACTCGTGAAGGGATGAGCCTAGTTTCTGAACCTTAATGATCAGGACTGAAAATACAGCTTAAATACCAAGACAGTTGTTTTTTATGTAAACGTTTTTATTACCAATCATTTTTTTCTCAACTTCTCCACTTCATAGCTCAAAAATGAAAAAGCTACAATGATAATTGGCTTTCCATCAATAGCTTCTGTAAGGTCAGCTACAACAACTTTTTTAATTTTTTATAAAATTACCTTCATCCTTTCTCTTGCAAGTAAAGTAACTTGAAAAATATTCTCAAATTTCTTTAAGAGAGCAAACTCAAATGAATTTATTGAGTTCTATTCTGTTTTCCACTTGAAATTTTTAGCTATTTATCAATTTGAATTTTTTAAAAATTTATTTAATACATTGATTTTCTTTTATATCAAGATTTTATCTTGTTTCATTGTAATTAAATGTGAAATTGCAAAGTATAATACATAATAAAATTAATTCAAAATATTTTTTGATTGTAATGAAACATTTTGTGAAATTTAAGTGTAATTCAATAAAATATCTGGCTAAAAATTGCAATTTCATTTTTAATTGCACATTGATCTCCTTTGTACAAGTAACTTTATAGTTAAATTATATATTTTTTATAATAATTTGTCTCAAAATTTGACATAATTGAAGAAAAAAGTATCTAATTATACTTGATATTACTTATGTCAGTATATATTTATCTTAATTTTACTGAACAGGAATCATTGGTGTAAATAATCTAAGTTTAAAAAATGACCTAATTTTATTTTTAAAGCATCACATTTACAGTAATTTCTTTTTTTAATATAGAGCAGTAAAAGTAATTTGAAATGTTAAATTAATAAAAGTATATTTTAGAACTTAGTTTCTCCTAATTATATAATTTTACAAACATTTTGAAAGTGTATAATTTACTAATCGACAATTTTTTTTGTGATTAAAATTGAAAAAGTTTTCAAACATTGTATACTATTAAAGAGAAAATAGCAAAATCTGCTTGTTCAAAGATTTATAACTACATGCTATCTTAAGTTATAGAAAATGATTTATTTTTTATTCCTTTATATGATGCTAACCATATTTAATAAAATTTTTTCATTTCACAGAAAAATTTCATTATAAAAATAAATTGCTATAAATAGAAATTAGGTATACTTTTTTTCTACTTAGTTGTCTTAAGACTATTTCTAATCCTCTGGAAAATAGTAATCTTGTTTTACGTAGATTTATTACAAAAACAAAATTTTCCATAAAAAAATAAACGTTTTTATATAGTTTTACTTTGAAAGTTTTTCTTCAGAATTCAAAATAATTTTAATGTAAAATTTCTCAATGTTTATTTTTCTTATGCTAAATTTATTAATTTCACAGTGAATAAATTCCATCTTATATAAAGAGATAAAGCTTTGAAAACGCTCATCTCAATTACATTGTTTTGAAAGGGCTGATAGAAAATTTTTCTTTAGAACTCTTACAAATAGAAGTTTAAAATGAAATTTTTTTAAAATCGATTTAATACAGGATGAAATAAAATTAAAGAAATTAAATAATAAATACATTTTGTTTTCCTTGAAAACAATTTTTTGTGATTTATTTAGTCTATTTCACTTACTGGTGACATTTTGCTTCATATTGAAACTCTTGCCTTGGATATAAATCACTCTTAAACACACCTACCGTCGCTCTTTCACTTTCTTGAAGCTCAGGCCACGGGATATTATGATAAGCCTGTATGATATATATATCCTTCTTGGTAAAGTATTTAAAATTCTGTTTTTCTAATGTTAGTTAAGCGCTAAATTATTTTTCTTTTACAATGTAGATTAAAATTTTCTAAAATCTAAAACTTTTTACTAATTTGCATGTAGCAAACGCGCGAAATCATTGTTATAAACTTTCTATTCTGGTGGAAATTATTTAAACGGTTATATTAAGCTGGGGCAAGTTTTACCAATTTCATTTAAGTTTTCAAGTTTTGACCTTCAATAGTTTCTGGATTAATGGCAAGTAATTTTTGGTTTTTATTTTTTGGTTTTATTTCACCACATAATATGGAAATAATTGTGTATGTTCAAAAGGTATAAAGCGCATTAAATATATTTTTCGAACGTTAGGCGTAATGTTCATTACTTATTCTTGATATTGTATTCTTAATAGTACATACCTTTCTACTGAAAAAAAGGCATATTATTTTTCCATTAAATTAGTGTCTAGAGATATACATGAAATATTTTTTAAAATTTTGCAAGTATATTTATTAGCATAACTTGTCATTGTGGGAAGAATTTAATTGGAATATTGAGTGGGGCTATATGGGAATATAGAACTTCAGAAATGTTTCAATAAAGTACTAATTTATTCATTTTCTAGTAAAAGCTGTGAACAAAATTAAACATCCATTTCGAAAAAAATAGACTTATTCTTTAAAATTTATGAAAACATGGATTTCATATAAAACAGAATTTTGAAAAATTTCAGAAATTTTTATGTAGTAAATTGATTTTTCCTGTAGTTTCTCTCTCTCTTCTGTATTTAATTTTAACAAGTTTGATAAAAAGATTTGTAACTTTTTTCGTCGCCTTAAATTGTAAAAGTATAAAATGAAATTATGTGTTAGGAAAAGTTTCTGCAATGTGTATCATATAGTTTAATATTAAGAGACGCATGCGGGCGTGTGTGTGTGTGTGTAATTTTTTACTCATCACACATGGAAATCTGATTTTATTAATATTGAGCAAGTTTCATCGCATTATTCATTTAAAGGGCCAAGAAACCTTTTTTCATTGACATATTTCCTGCTTGACTGAATTTTCACGGATTTCCTTTGAACATTTAACCGATAGATTTCCTAATTTAAAATATTAGTTGCATTTCCAAGTTAAGTTTATGCTGAGATTATAATTTTCATCTGAAGCTTAATTTATGTTGACGAACGTGTAACGTGAAGCCATTATGAAACCAACATTTTCGAAGACTACATAATTGTAAAGCATTTGAATTATAAAATTTCCATCATTATACTTTTAAGTTTTATAATGGTTTTAATTTAGTGTAGGGTAAAATTCTCTATTTTTCAAATGCTGTAGAATTTCATATTTTTTTTTGAACGTCATCTTAAGTGCGCTTACGTTTAATTAGCTTTGTTCATACACGCTTTATGGCGCACCTAATGGCCAGGTTTTTAATGAAATATGGTCTCATATATCTGTCTGGTAATCAAATACTTTCTATGAGATAATCGTCTCGGTAAACATGTTTGTTTCTTTATCTTTACTTCTTTTGCAAGAATATGTGGAGGTTTACCACTTTTCTGATAAGATTGCGTGTTTTCTTCTCTAAAATGTTTCGGATTTCCTGATCAAGAAACCTTCATCGTGACCCCAATTTCGGCGAAGCTGTTCTTATTAGTAGGCTCAATATTATGGTATGACTTTTTTTTTAAATCTCATTAGTTAATTTGTTTCAAATAGAAATTTATTTGTATCTTGAGAGAAAAATTGCGACGTTTTTTTTTAAATTTTCGATTTTCGTATTGGTAACTTAAATGATTAATTTTCATATTGTTTTTATCGTCTTTATTTTCATACCTCGCAACCTATTAAAAATTTTTTTTTTAAAATTCATTTGACTTTAATAAACAGCCTTTTTATGTGTATGGTTTTTATATTAAAATGCTAAAACTTTTTGATTTTTAAATTTGTTGATTCGATTTTTTGTGGGATCTCAAAGATTTTCTCTTATACTCATTAACAATTTTTTTAATGTTAAGCATTTTTAATTATAAAATTTTTCCTAGAAATTTTATCGATTTCAACCATTTTTATTTCCACGTTTGAATTTGCTATTAAATCTTTTGATTATACTTTTATAGGTTGTAAAATATTATGATTTTATAAATCAGGATTGTGTGAATTAACATTACTCTTGAACTTCAGCTATAACATTTGAAAGAAAAAATGTAATTTTTTTACTTGTGTTTGAATTTAAATTTCTTTTTTATCCTTTATGGTTTAAAAGTATTAAACTCTTACTATTCCTTATCAAATTATTTACATATGATAGACTGTGTAGTGTGGGTTATTCATGCGGTGGAATTTGCTATTTTTTTATTACCCGTTTGTGCCGATTAATTTAGTATGTCAGTTCTTTGTTTCATGCTATGTATTTTGATCGATGGTGTTCAGAAATGAGGTTACACGCGTATCATTTTCAGCGGAATTCAAGAAAGAAAAAAGTGTTAAAATGAGTAAATTTAGTTACAAACTTTCTTAAAGGTATGCTTGACGAAAATTGAAAATAAGATTTCCAGAAAATAAACGCGCCTTTTTGAAGCTTAAGCTTTGAAATTAAATCGAACTATCCTTCCACGGAAAAAAAAGTTTTCCGTTAGAAGCAAATGGATTTTCAATGTTTTAATAGTTTTTCCTGTTTTTCTTCTATATAGTAAATTAGATTAAATATATTGAATTATCAGTATGAAGAAATCTATTACTCCATTTCTTTGAATGTTTATTCTTTTTATCTTATATATTTTCATATTCTTATTAATACTGGTGTATACTCATTTTCTAATATTTGAAAGATATTTTTATGAATGATTATCTTTTAAATGTATTTAGAAAATTAGTATATTAAAATTATATATATATATATATATATATATATATATATATATATATATATATATATATATATATATATATATATATATATATACTGGAAATAATAGAAACAGAGTATCTTTTAACTATAGATGATTAGACATTTTCTTAATTAAAATACTTCTAATTATTTAGTTAAAACTAAATAATTAAATAAATTTAAATTACAATGTTTAACTAAGTAGGTATTGCGAGTTCGAAAAATACTAGAAATCTCAAGATATAAGATTACCGATGTGCAATAACTTGTAAGCAAAATAAAAATGACTTTTTTTCTTGAATTTTAAAAAAAAAAAAATTTCCCGTTTCCATTTATAATCGTAAATCAAAATGAAAGTCAAATATATTAGTAAAGAATCGCGAATGATTTCCATATCATGAAATATAAAATGTTTCTGTTGATAATAAAATGTTTTGCAATTATTTCTTCTAATTTCATTAGGTTTTCCCAATCATTTCATTTCCTTCTGTAAATTCGGCGAAGGCAAGCTGCAGGAAAAGCAGCTGCAGAAACGAAAGCGCGTCTTTCGAGACCGGGGCCTCGTTGACCCCAGCATTATTTTTTTTATTACTTCTTTCTTCTAGTGGAAAAAACAAGGATGGGTGATGCGTTTGGAATCCCTAAAATTCCTGGTGCCTCTTCCTCTGAAACCAGTTTTATCCATTTCATTCCGTGTTAAACTCCAACTTATCTGCCTGAGGGCCGATCCAAAAACTGATAGCAGTAAGGAAAAAAAAAAGATCGATTCCGTGAGAATCCGGCTGCGTGTGTTTGAATGCAATCGGTACATCTTGACCAATTACCGAGTCGTTCAACCAGCTCTCTCTCTCCCCAGCATTGCGTAACGCATTGTAATGAAAACAAAGTTCCTAAATTTCATTTCTCGAGAGGCGCTGTTTCAGGGTGTTGCGTAATCCACTTGCTTCGCCAAGCTTGGCGTGCGTTCATAAAATGTTTTAGTCTTTATTAATCCCAACCTTGAGGACAAATGAACTTATTCTACTCATATTTTTAGAGATAATTATTTTACAAATCTTGACTGTGTGTTTGTTGACGGCTCTAAACTGTCACCCGTTTTGTGATTGGCGCCGGTGGATTTAGACACTGAATTGTGTCACATTGTGTTATTCTTCATTCAATTGTATCAGGAAGTGAATCTAAAGAGCATAGTTAGATAATCGCGTGTTATATGTGGCATTCATAGCGGATTTGTGTGTGCGGAGAGTTTTCGGACATTTTAGTGTTGTAAAGAAAAAAAGATGTAACTTTCATACATACATCGATCAAAATGTGTTCTCTAATTGGTGAGTGAAAACATTGACATTTTTACTATTGTGAAAAATGTCTGTTTAGTAATACATTTTTCTCGAATTTTTTATGATTTTATATTTAGAATATTAAAAAATAATCATAACTTTTATAATTTCCATAATTTTAAATTAAAGAATTCAATTTAAACTATGGAATTGTTACTTTTTTCCATTTCATTTACCTATAAGTAAAACAGTTTAAAAATAGTGTTTGAATACATCTGTATTGAGAATTTAATCGTGTTTGCTTATAACAAACTTTGTGAATTATTATGTGTTATATTAAATTTGATTATACATGTATTCAATAAAAATCCCCTAATCAATACAGTTTATTTAATTCATATATAACTTCAAATTTTTCAGTATAAAAAAGTATTTAAATTAATCATTAGTTACATTTCTATTTGAACCTTGTCAATTTTCAGTTGGACCCATTTATATATGTGCATTTAAGAACTTAAATTAATGAACTTAACTATTTAAAATCGATTAAAAAAAGAAAATATTTTTTTGTAGAAGAATAAGATATATAACTATTCTTACTTATTTCTCATTTACTAGTTACAATTTAAAATCATTTTGTAGAGCTTGCTTGATGTGTTTTGTGTAAAATTCCAAAGTTTAAAATTTAATCGGAATGATTTGGGGAAAGGCTGGATTGTGCTGGGGATTTTAATATTTCTCTGTATGGTTATAAACTTCGATTCTGGCTTAAGTTTAATACCATACTGACGAGTCTAGCGCATTAAATTGCTAGATCTTGATGCTCTATGTACTTTATCAAGTTGTTTGGCTAAATTACATAATCTTGGTCTGCTGTTTGAAGATAAATGATTTCTCGAGTGCCAACCCGGTGGTCGAATTTATCCCCCAACCTTAGTTCAAAATTATCACATAGAATGTCCGTTGCTTCTTAGATGTATGTCCATTAAATATTAAATGCTTCTTCAGCTCCTTAAAATACATTATTGATTAAACAATATTGCAAGATACGCCATTTTCAGTTGTATACAAATATTACTGTTTTAGTTTTTTTTCTCAAGGAATAAAATTATCTACAATGTAAGAGTATCAAACACTTAATGTTAATAAAATTTTGAACACTTTTCATTTATATATGAAGAATAATAAAATACTAGTTTATAAAAATGGACTTCATTTTGGATGCTTTAGAAAATTGTAAATTATAAAAGAATTTAGAATCAATATTAATTCATTTCATAAATAAAGACAATTATTTTAACCTGAGAGTCTAATAGCGTGTTAATTTACCTAAGCTCATTTTTTATGACGCTAAATTTTCCCTATTATGTTCTATGAATTAACAATGGAATTCATTCAAGGAAATTTCTTGAGTCTCGCAGAACATTTACACCTTTTTTATTACATTTCAAATTTAACTGACATGAAGGATATTTTCTTATCCGAGGGATAAACAGCAAAATAGCTCGTTTCACCTAATTTTTTATGTAATGAAGAGTATGACAGTGCTCCAAATTTCAAGAGCTCGGCTTCATCGCATATGACATGAGTATGATTCCCGCACAATAGAAAATCCAGTTGATTTAAATAATTTGCTTTCTCTACTTATTTCACATTTTCAAAATATGATTTATCGTAAACTCTTTGGGGATCCGTGCTGTCCTTTTTGACGAGCTGAGTTGGTCGCTGAAGGACAATTGCTGTCTTTCAATTCAACTCAATGGATCGACTCCCCACCTCGGTCATGGTCCGAGATTTATCAATTACTGTGAGAAATGGTCGATTTAGGTATTTTGTGTGAAGTGAACATACTGCGTCAAACAGTACCCTTCATTTAACGAACTTAAAAATGTAGGAACTATCGATGTTTCATGAAAATGTGTTCTCAGTTTCAAGAAGAGAAGCTCTTCATTTTTTTTTAAATCTAGCGGAAACAAACCTGTTTTTTTTTTTTTTTTTTTTTTTTTTTGGTAACCTTGTCATGCACGTATTTCAAACGTTCGGTGAAACGCTATCATTTTTTTCAATTCAGGTTTAACTAAATAGATATTTTCGAATTAAAGGAATAAGCTGCAAGTATCGCAGAAATGGCTCATTGTTTTTCTCATCAATTTATATATATATATACAAACGAGGAATTTTTGTGACGATGATCAAAATTTCAATAGATAATCTTCTGCTTATTGTCCATGAGTATGATCTCAGCATACATACAATGTGAAGTCAAGTTAATTAAAATAATTTGCTTTCTAATGTTTGGTTTTCAAAATATGGTATAAGCATAAACTTTTTGAGTTCATGTTTTCCTCTTTGACGAGCCTAGTTGGTCGCTGAAGGACAATTGCTATCTTTCAGTTAGTTCAACTCCATGGATTCCCATCTCGGTCATGGTTATAGTGGTTCGAGTTTACATTAAATTGTGAGCTCCGCTCGATTTAGCTATCGTTTGCAAAGTGGCCGTACTGCGTCAAAACGAATTCTTCATTTAACTAAAAATGTAAATGTAAAAACAGGAATATATTTTATGAAAAAAAATTAGGTTTTCAATTCAATCGATTTATTTTTACATATTTTTTATCCTAAAATACTTAAATTATAGTGAAACCTAGCCGAGCTGGCAGCCGAATGGTTAGCGCTCTTGCCTTCGGTTCAACAGTTCGTGGGTTCGAATCCCACTTTGGGCATGGATGTTTGTAGTGGTTCGGAATCCACTTTAAGCCGTAAGTCCCGGTCTAATTAGCCCTCGTGTGCAAAAAATGACCGTTGAGCGACAAACAAACCAAACCAAACCTATAGTGAAACCTAACATACCGATTTTTTTTTTGATTTTTTTTTATTTTTTTATTTTTATTTTTTTTATTATTTTATACAATAGTCTTTTCAGATCGTCCCTGAATTCTAGACTAAAGGGTGTGGGAAAGCCCTACATTCTTTTTAAATCTAATCTATCAGAAACGATGAACCTATTTTTTTTGGTCCTAATCTTGTCTAATATTATTTCAAAAGATAATTTAAGTGACAAATTTTAGGCTCATATTGTTCTTGTATTTTAAATCTGAAATGTAAATATTCACCACAACATTGAGCAATTCTAAAGTTTAAAACGCTTCTTTAAGATGCTTAGGAACTATCTTTCGCTTATTAGTGTACCTTTTCATGCATTTTCAAATTTATTCACAGGATTACTTACATATAAATATGATTAATCAGAAAACACTGTTTACACAGCACTTCAAAATAATCAATCATTATTTATTAAGGTACTTTAGAATTGAATAAAATGAATTTTTACACTTATAAAACGAGGTAATGTATGAAGCATCTACATAATACTGGAATAAAACAGTTCAGCCTAAAATGTTTAGTCTTATTATATAAAGAAAATACAAAGGCCAGAGTAGAATAATAGCAGTATATCACTTTATATAATAGTCTTCATGAATAGTCATTTTCGATAGGTGACTGGTTAGAAATGGTCACAGAGCATTAAATCAAAGATTAAAGGTAGATTTTATAAACTAACTTCAGTACATATGTTAAAAATTAAGTACATTACTTGTTAAGTATATTTCTAAATTCTTTACAATAATGTGAAATGTGCAAATTTTTTTGTTAAATAATTGCATTGTTTTATTTATATTTGCAGACTTTTATGTTTCATTATATTTTATATCTGCTGTTTGTTTGCTCTGCTTAAATGTCTGAGAATTTTTTACTGCATATAACTTCTATAAAAATTTTAATAAACAAAATATTTAAATAAACAAATAAAAGTGATCCTATTTGTTTTAAAGATTTTAAAATCAGAATTTTTTTCAATTTGTTTTTAATTTTAATTTTATGGATTGAACTCTAATAAAGTGTTTTATTTCCAGCTAACAATTACCTGAGCAGAAAAAATTTTTCGTTTTTGAAAATAAAAATTTAAAATGATACTTCATGTTTCAAAAATTTTGAAATACTTAAAAGAATTTAAGATAGCATTTGAAATGTCCGTGGTGGATATTTTAAGAGTTCTTAATTTCTTTTAATATTCTCAGTTTAATTTCTGTCATCCGAACTGAAAAATTGAATTCCAATACATGATTCAATTATCTCATTCAGTAATATTATGTAATTATGCGAAAGGAAAGGAATTTCATAGTAAATTATGTGTTGTCCTTTGCTTGGGAAAAACATGCACAAATGATATTAAAAAAAACAGGAATACTAAATGAGGTTTTTGAAGAGAATTTCATGCATTCATTTCAATCTTGATCGGTCCGGTCTCTGAATATTTGTTTAGAACTCTCTTTTGGAAGCTCATCAATTCGTGGGTTTTACTCGGACATGAAACAGTTCAGAATCTATCTGACCGCGCCCCGAATCAGCTCTCGTGTGCAAAAAGTGATCGTTGAAAACAAATCGACCTATTCTTCATAAAATAAATAATTTGTTTTAAAAACTCTATCATTTAGAATTCTTTTTTATTTCACTTGTAAATTTAATTTTTTAAAAAAATGATTGATTGGTTGATTTAATGTTAGTGGAATTTTATTGATTTATTTAATATTTATATAGAAGATATTATGTATAATACCCTTGTGAAATATCCTCTCTTAAAAACTAAATGGCATTTTTTTTAATTGAAGGTTGTGTCATTTTGTCATTATCATTGTCGAAAAATGCGTCTTTTTGATTTCATTAAATCACAATATTCAAGGTTGTGTTATAACAATGTCTTAAAAAGTTCTTATTTTTACCCTTGAGCTAATTTTTTTTCAACTATTATTATACGGATGACAATTGCAGCTAGCGATATTATAGATTTTTCTTATTTTGACTTGTTTTATTACATCTCTGAATGATTAATAAAATAATTTGCGTAACTCTTATTTTCTGCTGCTTGGAAAAGGAGGATATCTGAAATTCTTATTGATATAATGTAAAAATAATTTAACGTAGAATATATCGATATTATATTAATGCACATTCTATTGATTATGGGAGTGTTAATTTTATGAAATATCGTTAGTTGAATTTTAATCCGGATGGTCTGTAGTAATTATTGTTTTGTTTTGCCCCTCGTTCCTTTCAAGTGCATAGGGAGACGTGAATGTTCATCGATTTTGTATTTCCGAATGTATCTAAAAATAAGTCTCTGATTGTGTTCTCAGAACTTCATTCCAAATTGTTGCCACAAATGCATGCGCAATTGGTGCCACATAAAATACCAACATTTAGAATGCTCTATGCAAAAATAAAGTACACGTGAATAGCTTAATTATTTAAGTTTTTTTTATCTAATGAGGCTCTGAAATATTTGATTAACAAAATAGGTATTTACTTGTCTTGGCATGTAAATTTATTAATGTTATGCAAGTATTTAATTGGTTGACGTTCTACTTCATTGAGAATCTACCGAGTGACTTATCAGAATGTTGACGATATGTGTATTTATATCTATTACATTGAAAAATAATTTTTTATATATTCGATATTTTTATACCCTTTCTTTACTGATAAACATTATATTATAAAATTTGATAATCCTGCTGAATTATAATTACTTTCGTAAATTTGCAAGGGGAAAAATAACGATTTGTTTCCAGTTTATGTTCTAGGTACAAATATTGAAAATTATTTTTATTAAAATAAAATACGCATGTAGGATAACTATTTCCAAGTGATTATTGCGTTACCATGGGCATTCGTCATTGTTCTATTTTCGAAATTTTATTGCAAATTTCTCATTTTTGGTTGAATGCACAATCTTATAAATCGTCGTTACACTTCAATATTCTTTAACAACGACTGTTCATACTCAGCTTACCTAAGATTTTTTCATAGTTGCACGCTCATCTTAATATATTTATGGTTTAATACTTGATAATATTACGTTTATTCTTTTTTTTAAAATTTTTAATGTTTTTGATTATGAATCACTTTAAATTAATGGAAGTCACAAAAGCCATCTGGTTTCTCTTAAGTTAGTAATCATAATTTGTTAAAAGTCCTACTGTTTTATATATAATTTATTTCATAACTAAGCTCTACATGTAAGCAGTATTTTAATGTATGTGTGCATGTTTTAATGTGTACATATATTTAATACAAATGTGTGCGGGTAATATATATTTATAAATGTTGTCCACAGTGTGACAAAAATGGAACGAACATGCATTCTTATTTTAGCGAAAATTGTTATTCGTGTGGCTTCCAGAAAGATTGTTTTCAGGCGATTTATATGCTGTATGGTATGCCCAGGCTTGTCCCCGATAAAGACACAGGATATCAGTTACTTGTTTACGGTTATCGAAGTGGCGCGAATCTTGACGGCGTTCCATCCAGACTTCTGCTCCCGTCCTTGGCATTCGCTTTGCCAGGGCTTAGTGCCAGGCATATCTTCGGCATTCGGTGGGATTGGAATGCAGGCCACGACGCACAGCCACGCGATTATTAGGTACGCGGTATTTTAAATCAATGTGTTGACTCGACGGAATTGTTTTAAAAACAGATAATGGCAGTTTATGTTGGTATTTTAATTGAATATGATAGATGCCATTTTGATTTATGTGTGTTTTAAAGTGCCACATACTAAAAATAGCGTTATAAAAAACAATGATTGATCGGAACATTTTCAGTAATTTCCCAGATGGTGGCATTCTTAAGATAAGGAAAAATGTTTTACATTATGCAACTGTAAAATATTTGTTAAACTTTTTATTTTTTAATACTTAAAGTGTTTTAAGCTTTTTATTTTAGGCTTTTCTGTTTAATGAACATTTTTATTTCCCCATTTTAGAGCTTAATTATTTAGATTTGCACTTAAAAAATGTAAATGTTATCTCTGAAGTATACTGTAATTCTGATTATAAAATTATCAATGTTTTGATATGTTTATTTACATTTATCTTTTAAACATAAGTAGGTGCTTTTATAAAATTCTATGAATTATTAAGTTATGTAAATATTAATCCTTTTCTACAAAGTTTAATTTTAAATATATACTTTGTGTTAAATTTGATGTCAAGAAATTTTTTATTTAACATTAAGCCAAGTTTATGAAGGTTCATTAGAAATAAAGGAATTGGAATTAATATGTTAATATACAAATATTCTGGGTTTCATTAAATAGACGTTAACATTAAAAAATAAATAAAAATATTGCTTTTATGGAAACTATTAAAACTAAAAGGCTTTACTTAAAAATATTTTTATAGTAGCCCACATTTTCATGGATGTTTAGTGAATAATAAATGTAGTTTTAATGATAATGTTTATATTTAATATTCATATAAAAAATTAAATTGGAAGGAAAGAACATGAGAAACATTTTCAGTGATATTAAACTTTAAAAAAAATAGGAGCTATCTTGATTTTATATGCTGTAATTTGGAAGCAAATATTATAATAATAATTAAATCATATTTGCATTGGCAAAGGATAAAAGTTCAGTTTTATTCCTAATATCTGGCAAGAGTAGAATAAACACCAGTAAAACTGCTCAATATTAAAACAAAAGATTTATCTGATAATTTCCCTTACAAAAACATAAATATATCTGGAATTGCCAATTTTTACTTTTAAACACTTACGTGGATAAAATTGATTCAGTTTACATTTAGTGGAGTTAGATTAATTTTATATTTTTAATTTTGAAGTTGTACGCTTCTGTCAATTATCGGTTAGAAAATATTTTTCTTTAAATTTTAAAAATTAAGATTATACACAACATGTAAAAAATATTTCTTTTTTTTTCCCCGTTTCTTTTCTATATACATTATATAAATTTTTAGATAAATACAAGGAAATGAATCTCAATTTAACATTTTTATCACAAATTTATTCATGTTTATTTCAAAACATTTTGTATTTTCAATCTTTCTTAATCTTTTGCTTAAAAGTATAAGAAACAATTTATTTTTCTTTAACCTAATAAGATTTATAATTTATTTAGCTTCATTTTATATTATCATAAATTTAATTGTGTAAAACAGGAAAACAAATTATTTTAGCTCTATAAATGTATGAACATCTTAAACATAAAGAGATTGTGCATATCATTGTGCTTGTCAAAGGAACTTTTGTTTTATCATTAAATTATATAGTGATTTTCATATTTTCACATCGTTGTAGAAAAGGACCTGATAAGGCTATATGTTAATAAAGCAAGTTTCAGTTCTTATATTTTGAAATTTTTGCATTAGCTGTTTATTTCTGTTGATATTTTAAGCTTTGTCTTGGAGATTTTTTTTCATGTTTCCACTTTTCTATTTATAAAGCTGTTTTAATATATGTATGTGTGTGTGTAAGTACTCTCGACTATATATTGATCTTATTAAAATTTGTTATCTTTTTTATTTTTTGTTTTTATTTTCTTAGTTGTGGTAGTCAAATTTTAAAACATAGTTCCTAAAATAATATAATCATAGTTCCTTTATGTACAAAAACTGATTGTAGAACAATAAATTACATTAACAATATTTTTTTTTAATAGTATCAAAAGATTTTATCCAATTCCTTTATTCCCTTCTTTAAAATTATGTGTGTAATTTCTTAGAAATTTGTATTTGCTTATGTTAAAAAATATACTGCTGTTGTAAAGAATGTTTTATTTTCTCTAATTATTTATGCTTCAAAATTTTTTTCTCAGATCCTATCCATTGCTTCTTCTCACTTGATGGAGTCATTGATCATCTACAGAGGAGAATATTGCCAGGCACAACACAAATAGATTGATATTCCAGATAGAACTCATTCCAAAGCTTGTCTTTTTTCCCCCACAAGGTTATTGGGAATAGTGTTCTGTGTATTCATATCATATTGATTTCATAATTACTTTGAAGTGATTGATAGACTAATTCTCGTTATTGAATTCGACATTCTTCAAAGTATGACCATGAAGCAGAAGTTGATTCGACCTGGGCCAACAGAAATCGTTTACAAAAACATGCGATTTCTAATCATGGACAGGCCTTCGGATGCCACTATTGGAGCATTTATTGAGGTGCATTTATTTTTGTTGTGTTTAACATTCTTTGATAAGGATCAAAATTTCATTAAAAATCCCATATTTCAAAAATATTTAGCTATAAGGGCTTAGTTGATGTTATTTATTATGTGAATTATTGGGAATAATACTAATAGTATTTTTTACATTCTAAGAAAATGCATTTAACAATAATTATATTATTCCCAGAAAAATGTATTTTTAAGTAATACAATAAGTTTAATATTATTTTTAAAATTCTAAATAAACTTTTAACTATTAATTTTAGTGAATAAATAAACTGGCTAAGTATATTAATGTATCTTGATCTTAAATATTTTATTCATATTGCATTTTTAGGAGCTAAAAAAGAAAAATGTCACTGAAGTAGTAAGAGTTTGTGAGCCAACTTACAAAAAAGATGCATTAGAAGCACATGGAATAAAAGTTTTAGTGAGTGTTGTATCTTGGAATTACATATAATATACAAGTACTAACATTTCCCATAGAGATAGTTTATTTTAAAATAATATACAAAATATTACACAGAAAATATTAACTTTTTTCTCTAATTTTTCCTCAAATCAAAATTCTATCAAAATTTAAGTTTTATTTCTATTAAATTGTATTTTAATATTAAGTAACTATTAATTTCTAATGTTATTTATCTTCTGTTTTTCAGCCAGTAAAATTTTCATACCTAACTTTTATTCCCTTTTAATGATAACTATTAATTTCATATATTTTTAATGAAAATTTAGAGAAGTAATTTTGAGTAATATGTATGTGATTCTAGTGAAAGATCTTTATTAATTTTATAGAATATTCAAAATTAGAACATGTTAACAAGTCCTAATTATTTTAAATTTATGTTTATATAATTTGTAAATTATAGTTATGTATGTATATATGACATCAAAATTTTTTCCTTTGTTAATTTGAATTGGACTATTAATTACATGCAGACTGTGGAATTACATTAATCTTTATCGTTAAATATGTTTTTATAGAAGCATAGTTATAGTAACATATCTCATTTTATGTATTCAATTTTATTTGTATTTCTATTTTTAAATTACAAAATTTCTAAAAAAATTTAACATTTCCCCTAAAAATGTGAAGGATTAATACAACTAGAGTAACATGTCTTTATCTCACTTAGGACTGGCAGTTTGATGATGGCTCTCCACCTCCTGCTAAAATCATGAATGACTGGTTTGATTTATTGAGGAGAAAATTCAAAGAAAACAATGAATGTTACATTGCTGTGCATTGTGTTGCTGGCTTAGGGAGGTAATGATTAAATTTATTGCTCATCTAAATTTCATTCAAAAAAAATTTTTTTTAATGGATACATTGCAAATTTTTCTTCACTTCTGCCTTGTTGTCGCACTTATTTAATTAAAGGTTAAAGCAATAACTGCAATTTTTACTCATCATTTATACTGTATATAAAATACAAATCTATTATATATGGATAAAAATCGTATTTTTTTCAGATTTTATTTTAAAGCTGTATCTATTTTTATGATTATATGAAGTTGTCAAATTCCAGTGACTTAAGTTCTCTATGTTTGAATATCACATTGTTTTCAATGCTTGAAGTATATCCAAAAATTGCAGATACTATATAAACTTCTGAAAAGATAGGATAAGAGTATATGAAGCTTTGAATATTTTAACAGTAATAATTTCTGCATTCAAGTTCTCTTTTTCTTGTAAAATAAGTTGTGTTGATTTAAATTTTTTGCAATCTTCTGAAAGCAAAAAATTAAGATTTTATATATTTTTTTATGTTATACCTTTTGTAGTCAACTTTTATCTATTAAAATTTTTGATACATTGTTGCTAAAACAAGCTGTCAATGGCAAAGAGAAATATTAGATTTGTACTTTTAAAATAATAACAAAAAAGGAAAGATAATAAGGAATATTTTATATTATATTAACAAATATGAAGAATTCATAATTTTTGCTGCGTTTTTGTAATGGGAAGGGGAATTTTTTGTTATTTAAGAATAAGAAATTTAATCATCTACACATCAAATGTAATTCATAAATTTATAGCTTAAAAATAGGAAACTAAGAATCCAGTAAATATAATAATAAAAATAAGGTAGTTAAGCTGTAAAATTGATTGGTTATTATGTTTTAATTTGTGCATAAAAACGATTACCATTTCCAGGGCGCCAGTTCTTGTTGCAATTGCACTTATTGAGTTGGGCATGAAGTATGAAGATGCTGTTGATCTGATTAGACAGTAAGCATGCATTTATTATTTATTTAAGATAATATTGTTTTAAAAAAATCTGTTCTATACTTATTGTGATACTTTCCATAATTTCTCCATTTTTCTCAAATTATTAGAAAATAACAAATGATAATTATCCTTTGAGTTTCATAAACAAGGTTCATTAATAAACTTAAAAATAAATTTCAAAATTAATTTGCTTAATGTATATGTATACAAGTGTGTGTGTTTAACCTGAAAAAATATTGAATGAAAATAATCTTTAAGCCAACACAAACATGGAACTTAATAAAAATTTATTTCTTTGTGAAAACAAATCTGTTTTGTAAACATCAAAACATTTGCATACTAAAGTATAAAAAGTATAATCACATAAAGAACAAATGATAGCCATAATACAGACCATTATCCATTTACAAAGATAATTAAAGCTTGGAAAAGTATTTATAACTATAAATTTGTACAATACTAATGTTTTGTTTTGACTTTAGGACATGGATATTTGAATAAATATAAATTTACTTTTATTAATAAAGAAAGTTTAAAAATTCAAACTACAGTCAATTTAATTGTTTTTATGTTAAAGTTTCTTGAAGTCAAATCTATTGATTACATTTGTTGCTTATTTAATTCTTATATTCGAAACTATTGAAATGTTATTTACAAGAATGTATTATTTTTTTTTCTCCAGAAAACGTCGGGGTGCCATCAATGCAAAGCAGCTTGCTTTTCTTGAGAAATACCGTCCCAGGTCACGTTTGAGATCCCAAAATGGCTTGAAACAATGTTGCATTCAATAAACGAGAATATTTCTCTTTTGGCTTAATAGATGCAGTCATATCAGTTAATCACCTTATTTGATTGCATCTTGCCTATCATTTAATTTGCAATTTGTTAGTTTGTGTTGGCATATATTTTAAAATAAAATTTCCTGTATATTTTGAAATTTTTGATTATGTTTTGTGGTATCATTTATATAATCATTGTGTTTAGTATAAAAGACTGTATAAATAAATTTTTTGGATATGCATTGTACTTTTTTGTTTCAAATGCATTTAAATTATAAACTTTATTCTTTACAGGAAATTAAAATATTAATTGCAATTTAATCCATTACCAAAATTTTATTTAAAATTATAATTATACAGTATACACTGTGATAACAAATGTTTTGATATTGTTTTTTTCTATAATTGGAAGGCATAATACATTCAAACATTTATCATTTCCTGTCTAAATACAAATTATGTTAGAAAAAATATATTCTTTTTAAATGAAGTATTTTATATTCTGTTGCTCTTTGAGTATTTAATTTTATATTAATTTTGCCTCTTTGTGTTAAATTATCTAATTTTTGTGTAATTTTATGTATATGCAAATACCGTGCACATATTTTTTAATCTTTGTAACTAAGTAAATATATATTTTTATGACTAACTTGTTTAAATTGTTGATGGAAATTTTAAAGTCCTTAATCAAAATTTTTATTGATTTTAAAAAATATATGTAAATTTTGAAACATTGTCATTCTAAAGCTATTTTTGGTAGCATTTCTGATGTAAAATTTGAAATTAAATAAAATTGACAAATAATCTATGGGTTTGTTTCAGTTCATAATAAATAAAAATACTAATCTACATTCAAACCTATTTTTGTGCAGTTGTAAAATTTTTTTATTCACTAAGTGAAATCTTAACAGTATAAGTACATATCCATCATAAGGATCTTTTCACCTTTAGGCAATATATTTGTTATTAATAGTCTCCCTATGATGCATATTTTATCGATTTTGTTCAACATGCTTGGAGTATGCTTTGTGTTCAGTTTTTCCTTGACTCACCTAATTTAGGATTCATTTTATGGAAAGAAAGGTAAATTTTCTAATAGATACATAGTAAATTTTTAGAAAAGCTTCATTTTGTGAAAAGAGGATGTGAATTTTTTAAATGTTTTTATTTATCTTTGTTTTTATGTGTCCTTTCACTACACCAGTTTTTCACTGTATATTAGAAAAAATTTTAAGTTTATGAATCTCCTATCAACTGCATAAAAATAGGTTTGATAGTATTTACTTCGAAAATATATATATGCTTTTATAAAAATCTAATCAGAATTTTAAGTCATTATTAATGTAATTATTTGTATGATACATTAGAATTGCCTTACCTATTCAGATTAGTGTATGACTCTTTAATTCTTGGTTTTTCATTAATTAGATAAATATTTTCAATAGTTTTATACATATATTAGAAAAAACATTAACAATGACAACAAAAATATGACTACACAATAAACCTGAATATATACACTACAACATCATGAAAACTTTGAAACAAAAATTCATACACTGGTACCTTTAAAAAATAGAGTAAATTTTTCGACAATGATTGTTGAAAAATTCATAATGAGATTATGGCTTTTGAATAGGTCACTGCTAATACATATTAACAGATTTGATACCTGCTTTAATCAACATATATTCCCTTTGAATTTTTTCTTAATTGAATATTCGAACGTTTTCATATTGGATTGTTCTAAATGTTTGTTGCTCTTGTTTGTGTTCATTTTTGGTAATTTGATGCAAAATTCCTATAATCATGTTTGTGTCAGAGACAGCTGTTAACCATTTCACCACTGAAAAACTTCGATCTGAAATTTATATTGAAAACGCATAATTCTTACAAGTTCTTGTCATTTAATATGGACACATGAAAGTATTTTTTTAAATAGCTCTTCATAATATTAATGTTTATTCACTGCAACAATTTAGTTGGAATATTTTTTATCATTACATTATTCCAATTCCATTGCCTATCTTTTAATGTGATACTTTGATTATTACACTAATTTTAGATAATGTTGTATTTACACATGTCGAGTTACAGAATAGCTGTACAACATTCACCCTTTATGTAATTTGTGAATAATCCTATAAATTTTAATCCTCGTAACTTTTACTTAAATTCATTTAGTGGCAAAGAGTACACAAAATAGAGCTGTTACTTTTAGTTAGAAATAATGATTAAGACTAATTTAATAGCTGATTAATAAAATATAAGCTAAATCGTAGAACACTTATCAAGTAAATTGCACCTGCAAGAAAATTTTAAAATTATGGTTATATGTGGAAGTATGGTATTGAGTTTCTTCCTAACGCTAATAATACACTTTTTGTTAAAATGAGGAAACGTTCTCTATAAATTTTTCATTCTTTATTTAAAAAAAACTAAGCACAATTGTTAAAATCCTCTTTAAAACAATTTTGTAAGCACAAAATGCATCTGTTTTACAAATATCAGTAATAATAAATAAATTTAGAAATATACAGCACATTCTACTTTATGCTTACAAATATGTTTTAAAACTATAAAATCAATTCATATACTAAAAATGGCAATTTTATGCTGCCTGGCACATCAGCATTGCATTTTTTAAAAAATATCCTAAATAATAAATTCTCTCATTCTTGCATTTTAATAACCAATGTTAAATACACATGTTTCCCACCTTTAGGCACACAATTCTTTTCCCATATACCAGTAGAATCTTCATGACTTCAGGAATCCTTTTAGCCCTTATAGTATTAATGAAAACCCAGATGAAAAATCATTTTTAACCAGTAAAAATGCGATGTATTGTCTTGAGTTGAAGTTACTAGCTGCCATGCTAAGGACTCACTTTTTAAATGCATTTAATGAAATGTGAACTATTATAACAGCTCATAAGTTCATTGAGCTTCAAAAATTGTTCTGTTAATCTAACATGTCACAAGATAGCATCCAATAGTTTTTATCACACAAGCGCAATTTTTCTGTTGAGAAAAATTTGATGATGGGTGTTGAATATTTGAGCCATAAGTAGCTTATCTTTATATAATTAAAATTCCATTTCTGCTTCCTGTGGATTGTGTTAGATTTAATCTGAGCAGTTGTCTTCATCTGCTCCTTCAGAGCAATCCCAACGAGTGTCACAAATTTTGTAAGGAGGAATACATCGTCCCAGTTTGCAACGAACTCCATCACAGGGGTCTGTATATGTAGGACTAATGTGTTGGGTACCTGAAAATAAAATAAAATTAATAAATATTAAAATTTTATCCCATTTCATTCATAAAAACGTAATTCATTTACACATTATAAATAATTTATACTATTCTAGTTTAAGGTGTTAACTGCATTTAAAATTATTTCAGACATTTGCATGTATGGAAATAACTAAATTATCATTTATGTATAAACTTAATTTAAAATCTAATGTTTTTATGATTTATGTTGCATTAAAATTTTAATTTTCAAAATAAATTATCACATATAAATATATAATATCAAATATTTAAAATTCATTCAATTTGTGAATATGTAGTGCTGTAAAATTTAAACTATCTATTTATGTTGATCTTTATGGATTAATATCACTGCATGAAATTATGGAAAGTTAAATTCAGAAATAAATTGCTTTCGTTTTGTGTAATAATAGTTTGAAAATGGGTCATTTTTTAATTTAAATGTTTTTATATTTTGTGTTTTCGAATCTCTTTGAATGACAATATAGAATACTATAATTAAATGAATCCATATAAAATTTAAATGTTATTTGATTTTTTATAAACTTTAATTTTAAATGTTGGGATTTTTCATAATATCTAAAATAATACGATTTTTCTAATCATTTTTTTTACATACTAATTAAATACAGCATTACACAAACAAAGATATTTTATTTCAAATATATATGAGTAAGAAAATATTGATATCAGTTCATCATACTTTGATATTTAAATTCAGTTAAGTGCTTATGAAAATAGAAAACGAAAATTCAGAATTATTTAAAAAACAATAGATAATAATTGTGCCAAAATGTCAATTATTGACATAATCATATAAAAGTATTATCTTCAATAAAATTAAAGATTTGTTTGCAGTAATTGCAATAAATGTTTTGATACAGGAAACTTGCAAAGTGTTATTGGATACTATATTTCACAGTAATTTTTTGTTTTACATAAAAAAATGTATCTTTTGATCAATTTTTAATTAAATTTTTTGAGAAATTTTTTAACACAGTTTTTTTATTTTTGGTTGAGATCCACAATTTGGATGCAAAATATATCATTAGTAATCACTAAAAAAAACTTACTCATTGTCTTATTAATCCAAGATAAATATTTAGTGACTTTTGTATATACACCTGGCCTGTTTGGTCTACCACAACCGTCACCATTACTTGTCACACCTAGCAAAAGCCATCTTCCATCATCTCTCTGACACATAAGTGGTCCTCCTGAATCACCCTGCGAAAATCAATTTGCAATAAGATACAGGTGTGTGATACATAGTTTTTGTGCTCTATAATTAAATTTAATACAAAATATTGAAATTGCAAAGGTTTCAATTGATAATTTCAACCTTTCAGTTCTAAGCACGTTTATAAATAGTAGAAATTTTAGAAGGATTAATTTCTGGCATACATATTTTTTAACTTATTGATTTTTGATGACTTAATAAAATTTTATTAAGTTTCATTACTTTATCTTATCTATTTGGTTAAAAATCGTTTATTGCTCAGCCAAATTTAAAATAAATATAAATTATTTTACGTAATTAAATTGAATTATTTACTTAGAATAATACTCACCAAACAAGCATCTCTACCACCTCTGTCGAAACCTGCACAAAACATATTATCTGTGATATGGTACATTGTAAGAAATATTATTTTTTTCCTACATTCTTGAGTAGATATTACTGGTAAGCGTACTTCTTGCAAACTGTCAGCTGGAAAATATTAAACACAGTTATGACATCCTAAAATTTTATATTCCAAAATTGTAATATATATTATATAGAGAGAGAGTTAATAAGTTACATTATATTATTACATGTGAGGTTTTACATTACCCTTAGTAATTGTAGGATATCTTTAATATAATTTTATAGATGTCTTATTAGACACATTATATTCATAAGTTATTGATAAAATAAGTCAATTTAAAAAAAATCCTTTATCAAGATTTATACAAATTTTATGAGAGTTACATAATGTATGCTTTTCAAAATAAAATACTAATCATAAAATGTCATTTTACTAGACTTAACTATTTAGATGCATTGGTATCATGAATTTTATAGTTGAAGTGTGGGCGTTGGAACGTTTTATTTTTTGAGTACAATTTTCAAAGATAATTGGTTTTACATATCATAGGGAAAGAAACCTAAAAATCTCGAAATGTGAATATAGAAATGCAGCATCCATTCATTATTTAACAGTAGCTAAAACCGAATGTGAAACAATACAATCCTTTCACTAGGTTACACTGAACTTTTATATTTTGCTTATTCTCATTAACTTAATCGCTTGATAATCTAGATATCTATTTTGTAATGAAACTGAAAAAGATATTTAGATGTCTGAAATAAACTAGAAATGATATTTAAACAATAAGCATGAAATCTTGTGTTGTCTATTCCTACCAAACAAAATTAAAAAAAAAAACATTTATGAATTAAAAAAAAGATTTAAATATAAATTATTTTTAATAAAATCTTAAGTATTTCCTTATGATTGAGTTCTTAAAACATTACATTTAAATTAAATTTTCTATTAATTTACTTATTAGGAAAAATGATTGTTTACTCTTTCCATAACTCTTTATGACATTCTCAAATACTTGATAAATTTGTGTTACATTTTAATATTGCTACATAAATTAATAAAATATTTTCTAATTGTTATTGAAATAGGAGAATCTGCTCACAAATCCTTTGTTATAATAGAAATAAATATAAAATGCATGTTTTCTTTGCATTATTTCTGACCAATGAATTCTGAAAAGTGTATTCTTTCAATTCAGTGAAATTTCTAAATATAATTAAAAAATCATAAGAATCGTTATAAATGTGGAAAGAATAAAACTTACGAAACGTATGTCCGATTTCGTACAATTTACCCCATCCTACCACGGAACATTGTTTTCCATGCCACAGACCTGCATCCTCACTTTCCAATGGAAGGCACACTGGTCGTAAGAAGTCACTAAAGGATTAAATTTATTTATTTAAAGCAAAATAGTGTAAAAGATTGATTTGTATTACTGAGAATCGACTTTAAACAACAAATTATTTAAACTGTGGTCGAAATATTTAATCTACAGTGATATATTCTATTATTCATGTCATCAATTTATGTTCTCCAATATATTGGGATTGAAGGAAGAGAAAACATTGGCGATTTTTGAGAGAAAGGTCCTAAGAACTATTTTTGGTGCTGTCCTGGAAAATAACACCTGGCGAAAAAGGTATAACTTTGAACTGTACAAAATCTATGGAGAAGAAGACATCATTAAATCAATAAAACACTATCTAAAATGAGATGAGCAGGCCACCTCATGAGAATGAGTAGAGAGAGAACACCAATAAAGGTCTTCAACACCACCCCTTTCTGTAGTAGACCAAGAGGAAGACCCAAAAAGAGATGGAAGGACTGCCTGGAAGAAGACTTCAAGTATAGTTGAAGTCAAGAACTGGAGGTCGATTTCTAGAAAAGGGGCGGAATGGCAGAGACTTCTGAAGAAGGCCCACAAAGGACTGTCGTGCCAATGCTGATGAATATATTGGGATGCCTAAAATACATTTCTTTATAAAACTAAATTTATGCATATTTCTTTCCTTTTATACAAAACTATATTAACAGTTTTTATACGAGTAAGAAAGTCAAAACTAAAGTGTATTTCTGTATAAATTAACATACTTTGATAAAATCATTTACTTAATGGAACTTACAAAATTTTTAAAATATGAACTACATTAAGTGTAATAGAAAGATAACAATAGATAAGTAAATAAACTTACCTTTTGTTATGAGGAGAGAATAAATAAATATTTTATTTTAGAATTATAAAATAATGTTTTTAATTTTTATTTCAATAAAGTGCTTATATTGTACACATAACGAAATTCTATGGCACGATAGCCCATGTGGGCCACACACAAGGCCTACAGTGCCCACCTGTTTTCTTGACCAAGAGATCCTGGGGTGCAAAGCTTATATCCCGATTAGCTGGTCTACCTAACGCGAAACTCCCAGTGTTTAGTTCCCAAGCATGCTTGGTACCCAGTTTATCGATCCACTGAAGGGATGGTAGGCTGAGTCGACCATGCCCGACCCGAGGATCGAACCTCGGACTGTGGCTTCTGAACGTGAAACGCTACCATTAAGCAACAGGGCTTCTATATCGTACCTATACTAAAAATATTTTGTATTTAAGTTCTTGCACTGTAAATTATTTTTTCAAATGAAGTAAATTACTTAATTATTTTAATTACTCAGTTGGTCTCATTTTCATGATATTTTGAATGTAGTGTGCATAAATATCACAAAAATATTTTTCATTCTTAAAATTGCTTATTTGTTTAAGGAATCTTTTTTTTCCTTTGCAAATATTTGAAAATTTTAATTTGTGACTGTATTTTTGGATGTAATATAACCTTAAAAGAAATAAAATGTTACGCATGATACGTATTTGAAATCAAATCACCTGAACTGGACGGGATGATCCATCCTGATGAGAGCTATATCATTAATGAAGCCTTTGTCTTCGTAGTCTGGGTGCAAGATTATCTGCTGAATGCGGCGAATCTGCTCTGATGGCGAGGGTAATTCAGATCCCCTTCTCAGCAGGCCGAGGCGAGCCGTCCAATAAGCAGTTTGGGTGCTGGAAGAATGTTTATATTGTTTGGTGTAGTGTTCCACTTAGCCATTTTTTTTCAGAAAAATTTTAATGCATTCCTTAAAAAAAGTGAATTTATTCATACAGTAATCCCCTTATAACACGGTATATTAGTTCCCCGTTGTAGGAAAACACGCTCGTATAACACGTTATATACAAATGATTCAGTGGCCGTGGTAGCCTAGTGGTTAGGGTATCGACCTTTCATCCGGAAGGACGGGGTTCGATTCCCAATGCCGCCAGAGACCCACCGAGTACATGCGATATACGTGCTCGTTAAATCTGTGGAATCGAAAGTCCTGTGGTCTGGTCGTTGAGCAGTCACCATGGGTGCAATGGTCTGGAGAAATTTTCCTCCCCCTTCAGATCAATGTCAAAATTGAGGGAGTGGATTCTCTGGTGGTGCCATCTATTGGAGGATTTTAAAAAAGAGCAAAGACGTACTTTCACCTTCGTGGTGCTCTGATTAAAACGAAAAACGCTCCCTATTGACTTAAATTCGCATTGCCAAGGCATAGCGAGCTTGGCTTGTCCAAGTGTCATAAGTAACAACATAACAAATTATTCAAGTTTAACTTAAAGCGGGTTTAAATCGAATAATAAAAAACTGTTGTGAACGAAATGTGTGCGTTTTATTAAAATCTAACTAAGAACATTTTTTTAAATAAAAAAAAACTTATACAAATGTAACTAAAAAAAAACAGCTCATTTCAAATAAGTTAAATACTTCCAAAAACAGTTTTATTATATGTTTATTCGCTGTAGGAGCTATCTGTGAAATAACGTTCCACAGACCTCTTTTTTTAGCAGAGTGTTCAAAGGTCGATAATATAATTTAATTTTATAAAAACACAACTGAAGCGGAATGCGCAAACGTACGCAAAATGTATTGTGAACTGTACAAATCATTATGAATTTCGCAGTACACAAATATAAGGTAATCAATGCGTTATATTGGAAGAAAACACGTGCTATACGAGGGACATGAAATCGCGTCATATGAATATGAGAACGCATTATAAGAGTACTTCGTTATAGGGGGATTACTGTACTCAAAAGTGAATTTATTTGTAACTATTTTTTATAGAAAACATCTATGTATATTATTTTAATAAACATCAAATAAATTCACTATAACACAACGGTAATCATCGTGCTTCTCGTTACAATCAGCAGTCAAAATGATATTCATAAATTTGATTGTTTCTGTTTGTTTTTGTAATTTATATATTTCAAAATTTAGTTAATGCATTAGTAATTGAAGTATTTGAGAAACGATTTTTAAGTGTATATTTTTTAGTAAAAGTATTGGTGGGGACATAAAAATACCTATAAAAGCAGTGTCCGGCAGAGATGAGCCAAGTGTCTGATACCAGCACTGCCCCACACTGGAAGTCCCCTTCTTTGTACAATGCCACTTGCCAAGGCCAAGAACCACTGCTGGCACTTTGTCCTCCGACTATTCGACGACGAACTGACGATCCCATTGGCCGTAAACCGCAATCTAGTTATAAGCAGTAAATAATAAAATTTTGAATATTTATTCAATTTATAAATCCAATTATTTCAATTTCAAACTGTTTTTTACACATGCTTCCTGTTTTTATGAAAAATAGAATATATGTTAAGCATAGAAATATAAGGTAAACAAGACAGTTCTTACCGTTTTCAATGACCCAAAAAAAAGTGACCTACAGAAAGTGTAGCCTGTCGTTAGTGCTCGAAATTTCACCGTAGGCATTCAGCAACACCTTCTGCCAATATGCCCATAGTTGTGAAATCCCTTTGTGGTAAAACTCGGGGGTTTTGGAGGCAAAGGAGCCCGTGAGTGCTTGGCGCACACTGCTTCATTGGCGAAATATTTTCTACGAAGATGATTGTCCAGAGAATGGAAGAGGTGGTATTGTCATGGTGAATGGTCAGATGAGTAAGAAGGATTGCACAAAATCTCCCAACCAAGTCACTGTATAGTATTCCTGGCCATCCAAGCGACATGCAGCTCGGATGGCCAGGAATACCATACCGTTATTGGCTAAGAACAGTGCTCCCTTGCGATTAACCAGTGCTGGTTCTTTTTTTTTTTTTTTTTTTTTTGCAATGCCAGATTCAAACGTTTCAATTGATGCGAGTATAGGTCTGCATGCCATTTTGGACCGTTGGTAGCCCAATGGAATACCCGGGTATATATATAGGAATATATAGGAAATCATTGGACGACTCGTCCACCAGACTTCAGCTTTATCACAGAGGGACAAATTTCTAGACCTGAATTTGTGAACCAATGCTTTTCCGTACGTTCACAGCACTATCACTGAACGCTTAACATATTTAGCTACTGTATGAGTTATGATTAATGTGCGCGGTGAGCCTCTGAAGTAGACCTGGCTGAAAAAGACAAGGGAACTCAGAGGCAATCTAGTGAAGGGGCAGCAATGAATCCTTCACAGGAGGTAGAAATGACCTCTAAACCATCTTCTGGTGAAAGTCAGGAAGCTATCGCTAGCATGATTGACCAGAGGAAACGGCCAAGCATATCATTTACGAATGCGAGGCTCTTGCCCTCCCTAGATTACTTTTATTAGGCATCATCCATACTAGAGAGTTACACCTAGACTCCATTGAAGAGTTATCGGACTTTATTAATAAAGTGGGTGACCCGAGCCACTGGAACTAGGAAACATTGGATTTGGAGTTAATAGTACAAAATGCTGATAAAAGCAGAGGTGCCCAATGACATACAAACCCAACTCTAAGAAGAAGAATATGCGCGGTGAACCTGCTTTTATAACGACTCTCGACTGACCGGTGTCTCATACTCGTCATACACTAATTTTTGCATACTTATTACTTCTTTCAATGGCAATGCAAAAATGGCAAGATCTTTCTAGTTTACCTTATAACAGTATATATTTGATGAATGATGGCATTTTAATTCACTTTAGAACATAATAAAGTATTAGGTTGTTCGGAAAGAAATTTTGTTTTTCTTGGAAATGAAAAACATATAGCGGATAAATATTGTATTGCATTGCATATTGTCCATTCTAGTCCAATAACTTTTACCATTTTCCTGGTAGTAGCACGATTCCACATTTATAAAGTAGTTGGTTTTTGCTAGCACGAAACTGATCCAGGTGAGAAAAATGAAATCACTTTCCGAACAACCCAATATATTTGGTACTATAGCAGCATGTACAGTCAGTCACAAAAGTCTACGTACATACTCTGATTTTCGTATATTTTGCACATTACTCATAATTTCGAAAATTCAATTTCATTTTCACAATCATTTCTCATAATAACTCAGAATAAATGAATAGTATAATCAACATATTTGTTAAAACGTAATGAAAATAACAAAAGTTTCAAATTATGTGGTCACGAAAGTCTGCATACAGAGCCAGGAATCTCAAACTTTTGGCAATAAAGAAAAATAAAAATACCATTAATGCTTAGTCGGCCCTCCCTTTGAAGCAATGACTGTACACATTCGGTTTGGCATCGAATTCACCAGGCTCTTTGTTGTTTCAGGTGAAATTTTGGGCCAAGCCAACAGCATAGCCTTCTTTAGGGTTTCGACGCTGGTAATGGGTTGTCGTATTTTTCTGTCGACTTCCTCCCAAATGTGTTCGATAGGGTTAAGGTCTGAAGATTGTGGAGGTGAATACAACTGTTTGGGAGTCTTGTAGAGCAGCCATTCCTTCACAATCTTTGCTTTGTGCTTAGAATCATTCTCTTATTGGAAGGCAAATTTCCCTCCAATTTCCAATTTTCTAACTGATTCATGTAGGTTGCCTTGCAAAATCTTCAAGTATCCAAAACGATCCATAGTACCTTCGATGAAAACCAGATTGCCAACTCCAGATGCTGCCATGGCACCGCAAACCATCACACTGCCTCCACCGTGCTTTACGGTGGGAGTCAAATTCTCGGGATTCATTTCTGTGTTTTTTTTTTCCTCCAAACTTTTCCGTGGCTATCACTTCTAAAAACGTTGAACTGGCTCTCGTCGGTAAAAAAACTGTTTTCCATAACTCAAAATCCTTCTCAATATGTGCAGAAGCAAAGGCAGGTCTTTTCTTTCGGCTTACAGATGATACGAATGATTTCCTTCTAGGAACTCTGCCATTTTAGCCGATCGATCGAAGAATTCTCCGAACATTTTCTGGGCGTACCTGCTTTCCAATTTCTGTTGCAATTTGATCCACTAATTTTGGGGCACTAACTTTTGGATTTTTCTTCATATTTCTTACTATGGCTCTTGCTTCTCGATCATTGAGCTTCCTTGGATGACCAGATCGAGATTTGCTGAACACATGTCCACGTTTAACAAAAATTCTGTTGATAGTTTGCACAGTCGAATGACTTTTGTTTACAATTTTGGCAATTTCGGAGTAAGATTTCTTTTCAAATTTCAATTTTACTACCCAATCTCGAAATTCTAAAGATGTTTCCTTTCCTTGGCTCATTTTAAAGCAATCCACTATTGTAATATCATGGAATATACTAACGATCAACAAACTACAAAAGTGCCACCTCAAACCTAAGTAACCTTCAACAAATTTTCATATGTAAATTTTCTCTTCTCAACCAATCGTGTGTATGCAGACTTTTGTGACGTGCTAATTTTTACATATTCACAAAATTTCCCAGTAGATGATAGTTTGAAACTTTTTTAAATGTGTAAATCAGTTTTTAGTGAAAAAGGAAATATTTATTTGATTTTCCAAATTGAAATATAACTCGGTTTTGAAATGTGCCCTTTTTTAAGGTTGTATGTAGAATTTTGTGACTGACTGTATATGTTTGTAATATTTGTAAAATACTTTGAGTTAACCTACAATCGTTTTTAAAATTCATTTTTACTTTGATTAAAATCAAGTTTACATAGTTAGCTTAAGGGTGCATTGATTTCGTAAGATTGAATTATTTAAATAATAATTAAATTTTTTAAATTAATTTTATTGCTAAATTTTTATTGATTTTAGTATTCTTGAAGGTCATTAATAATGAAATAATTAGCATGAGTATTAAGTCATAGTTTTAAACAGTTGTAATTGTATTTTCAAATTCAAAACCCATATAATATTGCTTTTATATTAATTAAAGCTTATCAACAGTAAATAAAGAAAAAGATTTTTACCATGAATATTTATTTATCAATAACTTTGTATGTTGTATTAATAGCCATTCAATTTGGAGTGTGAATATTATTTCCAATATAACTGTCCGATAATTTAAAACAAAACGTGAAAAAATAGTGTATCTAAATAAAATATTTTTTGAATAATAATAAGTATACTAAGAGAGACTTATTATTATACAAAAATACTCCTTCGTATACTCCTTCGAAAATTCAGCTTTGACAATGGACTGATGTTCTAAAAAGGCGAGGGTTGAAGAGAAAAAATGGGAGTGGCTTCAACCCTCTTTAGCCAAGCTATCAGCTGTGTCCTTGCCGTGTATTCGATGTACGATAAAATCCACTGAAAATGAACACATCGTGGGACTCTGTAATAAGTTTGAGATGGATGGAAATACTTGTTTTGTGTTTCTCCTACTACAAACAAATTGTGGAGGTGTCCGAAGTGATCCATAGTGTCCATGATCCATCCCCAATGTTGGAGGCGACTGTCCAAAATGATCCAGAGTTCTCCAATGTCTGTTTTCTTCTCCTTCATTGGCCTGACAGCCCAGGGTGGGCCTTTGCCTTCCTCAGAAGTGCATACCAGGACCCCCTATTTTTGGATAAGGTTATCCAGTTTGTCACTTTTAGTGTTTTTAGGTCGTTTTCAAGGCAGTCACGCCATTGGAGTTTCGGTCGTCCTCTTCTTCTGGTGCCAATGGGGCTAGCGAAGAAAATTTTTTTCGTCACCCGATGGTCGTTCATCCGGCTCAAATGTCCTGCCCATTTTAATCTCAATGTCTGTTTTATTGGAGAATAACTTCTCATGACTTTGCTTAAAGAATACATTCCTATTATGTAACTGGGAACCATCGTAAATTTAAAGGAATTTTCAACCCTGGATTTTTTGTTTTTACTATTAAACTTAAATTTTTTTTGTCCCAAAGAAAAACTATTTTTTTATAGTTCTCTTACTTTTTAAAGTTACGAAATTTTGCGCGATTTGTGATTATTTCTTAAAACAAAATATTGAAGATTTATTATAATTACTACGAATGTTAAGTAATAAACCACAATTTTTATTTTATTATTATAGTTCAAGAATGAGCTGCTTTAGAGGCAGTTTGAAAAGGAATCTAAAAGAAATCTCGGTTAATATTTAGATGTTATCAGACAAGTAAAGTCGATCAATATTTACTACATCTTTTCTTAGATTATTTTACTGAATAGCAAAAACAAAAAGAATCAAATATGTTGCATGGAGAATTCAGTAAGAATAAAATATTTAAGTCTAAGTAAAGACTGTTTAATAAATTTAGCTCGATTCGAATTTTTATACGATTTTTTTTTTTTAAAGTCAATGAAAATTTGTATATTCATTTTATCTATAACATTCTTAAAAAATATTGACAATCACGTTTTTATTTAAATTTTAATTTAAAAATTAAGTTTTGATAATAATATTTTTGATTATTGCCATTTTTACATTTTAATACAATTAGGACTCCACTTATCCGCACTCCGTATATCCAAATCGCTGATTATCTGAATCGCTTTCATAATTTTAGAAAAATAAATTAGACTAACTACTAAACTAAACTCCATGGCACGACAGCACACGTGGGCTAAGGCCTACAGTGCCCATAACTGTTTTCATGACCGAGGGCCCTGGGGTGTGAAGCATCTGTCCCAGTTAGGTGGTTAGCCTAACGTAAGACCCCCAGTGTTTAGTTCCCAAGCATGCTAGGTACTCAGTTAATCGACCCACTGAAGGGATGATAGGCTGAGTCATCCTTGCCCAGCCCGAGGATCGAACCTCGGACCTGTGTCATGGGAGCGTGAAACGCTGCCACTAAGCCACCGGGCTTTAAATTAGACTAAAGAAAAGAAAAAAAGGCTTAAAAAAGGAAAGGTAAGAAAAGGGAGAATATAATAATACGTGTGTGAGATAGAGAGAGACGCGTCATTTGAGAAATTCAGAGACATTCATTTAAAAATTCTTGAATGTTCAGAAGTGAGTGCTGAAGATATAAGAGTATATATTATGTGCCAGATCCTGAATTCCAAATTGCAAATGATGGTCAACTTATTGAAAGTGTTGAGGAAGAAGAAGACACGGGACCATCACCTATTGAAGCAATTAGCATATTTGAAACTGCTCTGAAGTGGATGGTATGTAGCCCGAGTGTGATCGATCACATGAAACTTCTCACTGTTGAAGCGAGTGGGTGACTTGGCTGCCCGAAAATGGACAAAGGCAGTGAAACAGCTCACACTGACCGAGTGACTGACAGCACTGTACATACATACTGTGTTAATGGACAACACTTGAAAAGGGAATACTTTTACATGTATATTAAATTATTATTTTTTTTTTCAAATATATAAATTTTACTCATTTTCATTTTTTTTATTTAATCATTTTTTTAACACGCAAAAATTAAAATTGACTTTTTTCGAAAAACTCCAACCAACCGAATTTTCGATTATCCGAATGGGGTCTGGTCGTAATTGATTCGGATAGTTGGAATTCTATACCTTTTTTAAAATTGTGAATATCGATAATTTTCTTATGATAATAACTGAATTTTTATGTGATTTAAAATACACAATTTATTTGCACCACAATTAAAGCTTACATGCAATGAAATAAAATTGAAATCCTACCTAGAGAATTGCAGGAAACTCTCATGACGCTTTTACTTTTGCACGTAGAGGGCTCAAATATAGCACTTGACCTGTACAAGAGAAGAACACAGAAATATTAAAAGCTTTGTCCAATTTTAAGTGCAAAATGTTTTTTCAGTATTTGCATTCATATTTATTGAATGATAGTAAACAGTTAAACATAAACTAAGTAAATAGTATTGTTTTTATGGGGACATTTCAAAAATACTTATTGAGTGGTAATATTGAAGCAATGTTTTCTGTTCATGAGCTTGTTTGGTTTCATATTGTAACGCGCTTAAGGGTTCGTGTTCATCGAGAGTTGATAAAACAATCTCTTAAAAATCACAAAATTTTTTATTCGTAGCAAACTCAAAAAGAATCAGGAAATTTCAGCTGTATATAAGTCACAATTGCACAGCTCCAATTCAGCTAATACAACGGGAAGCAGATTCCAATTGCAAAAGTCTCTAATATCTCAAACAGACAACAGCTTCTACGCACTAGATTAGCATTTGCCGCCCAACTTGTCTAGTGGTAAGCGTGTCTGACTGCGGATAAGGAGGTCCTGGGTTCGAATCCCGTTTCAGGCATGGATGTACTTTCCCTATCTATCCCGTCTTTGTCCTTTCCTTGTATGAATGAGGTGTGAATGGTTGCCATACTCTATAAACGGGTACCTATGGCATGTGTGTAGAGTAAAGTCGTACTTTCCCCTTCATGGTGCTCTGATTAACCCTTTAACCGGTTAATTATTTTACCAGAAATGCTTCCAAAAAAGGCATATTTTTTATTGCATATAATTAAGTACCATACTTAATATAATAAGAATATTATTTTTTAAATTTTTTCACTTTTAATGCTTTTGTAACATTTTTTATTTTACAATTTTGGACACAAAACACCCAAAATGTTTGCTTTTTTAAAGTACATTCTGCATGCAGTAAAGAATGGCTTACAAGTTCTGCAAAAGTTTCCCTCATACTTACTGTGAATTTTGAAGTTTACAATTTTCCAAACAGTTCAGAAATCTTTTTGTGTATGGTACAATTTCCATAATTTCCATAAGATTCACAAGCACGGCATATAGTGGAACAAAATTTCAAAGATAAGTTACCGCTTTCCCGCTACATAGAAAAACCCGGATGAAAAGCATTTCATTTACATGGACATTATCTTTCAATAATGAAAAATAGGGGCAAACCAGAAAAGGAAAGGCGAAAATATCGATGCCCATACGCCGTACGGGCAAACCAGATGAGGCCAATTTCGGGTAGCACGTACACCGTACGGGCAAACTGCTTAAAGGGTTAAAACGAAAGACGCTCCCAATTGACTTAAATTCGCATAGCCAAGGCATAGCGAGCTTGGCTTGTCCAAGTGTCATTAGTAACAACAACAACAGATTAGCATTCAAGACTGATCGTCTTCACTATCTCACTTCTATGTGGAGCGGCAGTATTTGTACCTGACTTGACTAGAAAATCTTAGAGTTTTTTCGCCAAGGCTTCTCGAAGGTTCTAGGCTATGTCGATTACTATATATCCCAAGAGCTTCGGTGATTAATTTTTCCAGAAATATCTATTTCTCGCCAAATCACCAAAAATCTCGTTAAAAGATTAAATAACGGTATCTTCATGAAGATTTGGTAAAGTATTGTACTCCTATTGTGCGCAATTTCTTTCCCAAAATCTGAGTATTTCAAATCTGAGATATTTTAAGACTAGTTTCCAGTTTTAGCGAACACGACGAATCTTCGGTTAAGTCAGGATTCGAATTCACTATCATCTAATAATGAGAAGAACGGACTACCCAACCAGGCCTTGTGTGGTTATTATCAATAGACATTTATGTATTTGTCCTTTGTCACCTGTAGAATATGAAGCTGTTAATCGATTATGTATGGGTAAACATGGGTAAACATTACAGCTATTGCGTAGTTCAGTAATTTCAGTAATTTTTTTAAAACAAATATACTGAACTGTATGTTTTATAATGATTCTCTTTTATATACATTAAAATCAAATTTTAATTGTAGAATATTTTTGCAAAATTTAGAAAATGTATGCATTTTTTTATTAAAGCTCTTAATTCCGCATTTACTTTTAGACTTTAAATAGTAAGAATGGAAAAAAGGAATTTCTGGAAGAAAAAAAAGATTAGATTAAATACTTATTTATATATCAATGCTGTAATGATCAACGTAAGGTTAATATCATAAAAAATTCAGTGACATAAATTTCGTATTTGAAGAGTTAATAACTCAGTTATAAATGCATTTGTTTAAATTTTGCTGTTTATTCTTTAAAAAAATAGATTCATATTTAAGGAATTTCAGAATGTTGCAATTAAACTCTTGCATTTTTGCAATCAGTATTTTTAAAGTGTAAAAGTATGAATGCCTTAATTATTTTTTAAGTAATAATCTGAATTCAAAATTTTTTTATTTTTGTACAAATGTAACAGAAAAAATGTAATGAATAAATTAATATTTTGTAATTTTGAATAGAGAAAAAAGAAAAGATCATGTTATACATAAAGTGACTTAAATAAATAAAAAAATATAATCTGTTGTTAGAAAATTACTTAAAATTTAATATAGAATCTAACAATTTTTTTTTTTTACCTTTTAGAATTGCTGGGTACTTTATTGGAAATTTCGAAATAGTTTTCCTTTTCGATTTTCGAATCTTCTGCTCGAATTGATTTCGTGACACCCCTAATGAATACATTCATTAATTCAAAAGATTGATTTTAAAAAGTTCAAAAACACAATCAATTAACTACTTTTCTAAGTTGAGTTAAAATTTAATGCATTCTTTTAGTGCAGTAGAACTCCAATTATCCGAATCAGTTGGAACCGGATCCCATTCGGATAGTCATAATTTCGGTTGATTGGATTTCTTCGATAAAAGGTTTGTTTTAATTTATTGTATGTTGAAAATGGGAGAAAAACTATATTTTGAAGAATTTTTAATGAAAAGGCAATACTTTTACATGTTAAGGTACTTACAAGTGCTATACATTAAAACAGTATGTATATGCAATGCTGTCAATGAAAGTCTTGGCTTGCTGAACATCTCGGTCAGAGTAAGCTGTTTCACTGTCTTCATCCGTTTTCGGATAGCCATGCCACGCATCCACTTCACAGTGACAATTCGCAATTGATCACAAACTTGGGCTGACGCTCCATCCACTTCAAAGCAGTTTCAAAGCTGGCAAATGCTTCACTAGTTGATGGTCAAGTGTCTGCTTCAACTCGGACATTATAAAGTCACCTTCTTTCTCAATACTTTCAATAAGTTGACCATCATTTGCAACCTGGGGCCTGAGCAGCTACCAGGCGCGTCGCCAGGTAATGGATCGCCGAACGTCCTGTAGAAATGACAGGATAGCCTTGAATATAGAATCAGAGACCGCGAACCAGCTCCCGTAAACCCTGGTGTTATGCGACCCGTGCCTAGGGCTATTTGGCAACGCGGTAAGGATGTCTTAACGGAGACTCTAGTTGCCTGGCGAACTTCTAGAACTTTTTTGCCTTGCCCAGTAACTCAGGCAATTCTGGGTGGACTGTTATATTACCTGAGCTTATTAATTGTTATCTTGTGGCTGAAAAGACACAAGAAACAGCTAACCTTTCTGCATTTGCAGGTGAAGCCTCTGAAGTGGACCTTGCTGAAAAAGACAAGGGAACTCAGAGACAATCTAGTGTAGGAGCAGCAATGAATCCTTCACAGGAGGTAGAAATGACCTCCAAACCATCTTCTGGTGAAAGTCAGGAAGCTATCGCCAGCATGACTGACCCTGTGACCAGATGGGACTGTTTCAGCAAGACCCAATCTGCAGGAAATTAACTTCTTTAGGCATCATCCATACTAGAGTTACACCTAGACTCCATTAAAGGGCTATATCGGACCTTATTAATAAAATGGGTGACCCGAGCAACTGGAATTAGGAAACATTGGGTTTGGAGTTAATGGTACAAAATGCTGATAAAAGCAGAGGTACTCAATATAATACAAACCCAACTCTAAGAAGAAGAAAATCGTTTGCAATCCAGTGTCTGACTCAATCCGTTCTTCTACATCTTCAACACTAACTTCTGAATATTCGGGAATTTTTAAAAGAATGCTTCTGAGTTCCTCTCATTCTCATCTTCTCCCTCATATTTACCTTTTCTTGAGCTTTTTCTCATTTTCTTTCTCTTTTTCACTAATTTTTTTCTGAAATTCTGAAAGCCCTTCGGATAGATGGAGTTCGGGTAATTGGAGTTTTACAACACTTAATTTCAACATTAAATTTAAAAGAAATGCACAACTAAAAGAAAACTAGTTTTTTCACCAAACAAAACAATATAAAAACCAATTCTGTTTACTTATGGTTTAATGGAATGTAAATCGTGTTACCTGTACGTGAGTGCACTGCAGACAGCATTTCCCAATTCATCCATTTTCATCTGTAGAGCCTCTGAATCTTGAATACTGTCCAAACACAATTTACCCCACTCGCCCTCCTTTCTAACCATTAGGTATCCTTCAGGGCGATAGTGAATGTCATGAGCTTCTGTAACCGACTCCGCTAATTTCACTGTCATCAATATAAATATTTGAATTCAGATTTACTTATATAAGTAGGCTTTAATTTTAGAATTACAATGCATTTTATTTAGTAATGGTGATTGATAAACAAAATTCATAAAACATTGCTTCCTATTGTGTTATTTGTGCAATTTTTTATTACGTAATGTAACTTATTTTTCTAATTTTATTTTGTAGTAAACAATTGATTATTCTTTTAAAATCTTTTGAATACAGTTTATTACAAATTACTTTGAATTATTAAAAGTTATTGAATGATTACTTTATATGAAGTTTAATCCAATGTTCTTAGATGGGAAAAACGGAAGATGTATGTAGCTTGGCTCAACACGTCCTGGTCAAACCCACGCTAAAAGTATGATCTGTGGATCATCAGCGAGGATTGCCTCTGAAATTCTAAGATGCTCTAGGCAGAAGATACGTTTAATCGTAGGCTTCATAACTGGGCACTACTACTTCAGAAAACACCTCCATAAAATGGGACTGTTTCAGCAAGACCCTATCTGCAGGAAATGTCATACGCAAGAGGAAATAGCCAAGCATATCATTTACGAATGCGAGGCTCTTGCCCTCTCTAGATTAACTTCTTTAGGCATCATCCATACTAGAGAGTTACGCCTAGACTCCATTAAAGGGTTATCGGACTTTATTAATAAAGTGGATGACCTGAGCAACTGGAACTAGGAAACATTGGGTTTGGAGTTAATAGTACAAAATGCTGATAAAAGCAGAGGTGCCCAATGACATACAAACCCAACGCTAAGAAGAAGAAGTTCAATGCATTACCATGAACAGTTCATAATTTAAACATCTTCATTAGGGGGGGAAATGGCTTAAAAATAAATAAAAAATTATGCTTTTTCTAAATAAAATGATTTTCTTGACTCCAACTGTGTGATTAATTTAATCGAATGATTTTATTGTCATAAAATGTTTAAATGTAGTTATGTAATAAAAATATAGGAATATTGTATAATGTATTTTTATAAAGTTAAGTTTTCGCGAAACTTAGCTATTAGTAGCATTCAAACTAAGTATTGAAAAATTCTTTTAAATCTTTATAACATCTAAAGTTACCATAAATTAAAACACTACACTTGTAACAATAAAATTTAAACATTTCTAACAATCAAAATAGTTAAGTAAATACATACTAAAATATTTTGGACAAAACATAGTAAAAAAATTATTTCTGATTAACAGAATTATTATTTACCGCAGTATTTTTCATCTGTACCCATTGGACAATTGTTTTCACCATCGCAGATTTGAGAGCGATTAACACAGAGCTTCGTATGAGGACAAACCACCTGTTCTTTATCACACCATGCTGCAATTAATGGGCAAAAATATTGTAATGTAAATTTTTAAATCAAAATGTAATCATTTCTGCAATAATTTAATAACAGTATAACAGAACACTTGAAGAATGAATATATATATATATATATATATATATATATATATATATATATATATATATATATATATATAAGCAGGTTCAAATGTTTATCTTTGTTACTTATTATGTTAAATTCATGTTACTTTTGTTTGTTTTCAAAGTAAGCTCTTTCCCAATTTAATTTATAAGTAAACTCTGAAGTTATGAATCATCATGAATATTCAGTTTTTCAAAAATGTTACTGCAATCGGTTGTCTTCATGTTAAGAGTGGTATAATTTTTGTTTTTAAACAACTATATATTCATAATTAGTATTTTCAAGAAAATCTCTCTTTCAAAAACTCAAGTTTTGCATAAAACTAATAGTATTTATAAAAACATTAAATATGTTTTTGCCGAATAATTAAATACATATTTAAATTTATATTGCACATTTATGTATGCAAAAAATTAAATATACACAGTCCAGTCACATTAATGTGACCACCACGTACTTTCCACGTCAGAGTTAAATAACCAATCACAGAAGGCAGGTGGCAGCACAGTGCAGTTGAGCGTATATAAAGGGTGTGTGAGGGCTTCGGAAAACATTTCAATCGTTGGCGTAATGCAGAAACGAAGCGATTTATCCGACGTCCAAAAGGGCATGATCTTTGGCTTTCGGGCCAAGGGTGGAAGCATTTCCGAAACGGCTGAGTTTGTGAACTGTTCGCGTGCCGCCGTGGTAAAAGTGTACCGTGCATGGCAAAATGGGACTGTCCAAAATCAGCGACGTGGCAAATGTGGTGCACCACGGGCCATAGATGACAGAGGCGAACGACGGTTGCGGAGATGCATTCGGGCAGATAGACGGGCTACTGTTGAGCAACTGACCACCAAAATGAACCAAGGGGCTACCAAAAGTGTCTCCCAAACTACTATTCAGCGAACATTGCTGCGTCTGGGCCTCCGAAGCAGACGCCTGGTTCATGCACCTATGCTGACTGCTGTTCATCGACAACGAAGGCTGGAATTTGCACGCCAGTACAGCAGCTGGACGTCCACTGAGTGGCGACAGGTTGCGTTTTCAGATGAATCGCGTTTTATGCTCCATCGGACAGTTGGACTTTGGCGTATAAGGCGTGAAACCTATGAAAGGAACCACCCTGCAATCATTGCCGGAACGGTCCAAGCTGGAGGCGGGAGCATTATGGTCTGGGGAATGTTTTCCTGGCATTCTCTGGGTTCACTGATCATTGTGGAAGACACGATGGATCAATACAAGTACGCATCTGTCCTTGCGGACCATGTCCACCCCTACATGCGCATTGTTTTTCCTCAGGATGATGGCATCTTCCAGCAGGACAATGCGAGGTGCCATACAGCTGCCAGTGTACGTGCGTGGTTCGAAGAGCACCAGGATGAGTTTACCGTCCTCCCCTGGCCAGCAAACTCACCTGACTTAAACCCAATCGAGCATCTGTGGGACCATCTCGATCGAGTTGTTCGCGCCATGGATCCTCAACCGCGTAATTTAGCGCAGCTGGCCACGGCATTAGAGTCGGCATGGCTCAACATCCCAGAGAACACCTTCAGGGACCTAAGTGACTCTCTTCCTGCGCGTCTCGCAGCAGTCCGCTCTGCGAATGGTGGTTATTCTGGCTTTTGACAGATGGTCACATTAATGTGACTGGACTGTGTATTTAATACTTAAATAGTACATAAAAATTACTTGTGCGTTCGGATGTGTATTAAGTCTGTTGGATTTAAAATCGTCCGAGCTGTGTGTAACATTATTGCATCACTTATTTGCAAATAGTATTTATCGTTGAAATACTGAAATTTTTATGTAAAAATTTATCGCTTCCCTTTAAAATTTGGAATTATTCTATAAAAGTTAATTCTGGATTTTGTAAAGTTAATTCTGTTCATTATTAAATTCAGATAAAAAAATTCACTTTCAATGGGCTTTTGAATTATAAGTTTAGCATTCGACGGTCAGTTTTTTCTAACAAGACTAATTCAATTGGGAAACTTCAAAAATCTATCTCCGAAGTAGGAACCGAACCCACGAATTGTCAAACTGAATGCCACAGGACAAACTATTTGGAAGTAAATAATGATCTTTTGATTTTCATTCAAAATATTATTTGTGTAGATTATGTTTATATATTTTTGTTCCTATATATATATATATATATATATATATATATATATATATATATGTATATATATATATATTAGTTATGAGTTTTAATGTTTGTTCTTGTATATGTTTTATCTATGACAGTCAAATTACTTCTAACTAATGAATAATTAGTGACTAATGAAACACAGAGATAAAGAAAATTATTAATATTACAAAAAATTTAATCGTTATTTTTTTAAATTTCTTATTGAAAATGTGAGAAAAGTGACTTTTAATACAAAAAAGGTTGTTGTCGTGTGCCTGCTAGGCTGGCAATATAGGTGCGCTGCTCCACTTTTTCAACTGAACCATATTTAGGTGTGGAGTCCGACTTCCTCAGTAAACACATGCCATAGGCACCCGTTTATAGGGTAGGCAACCAATCACAACCCATTTGTACAAGGGAAGACAGGATAGATAGAGAGAAAAAGTACATCTATGACCGAACCGGGATTCGAACCCAGAACCTCAGTCAGACACGGTGACCAAAAGACAAGTTGGGCGGCAATAAAAAAGGTAAACATTAATTAATGAATATTACCAATGCTGGAAATACTTTTTTATATTAAATAATACCAGTCAGAGTTGGTTAACTTTCATTGAAATAGTTCTCAACTTCTGTGTTTTGTTTGAAAAGGAATAAAATTGTCAAAAATGTATTTTTGAAACGAAAAATATTTCTATACCGATGTCAAACCTGTTATTTTTAAAAGAATGTCTTTTTTTGAATAAACAAATATTTTTTACAATTTAATACAGAAAAGATTTTAGAATCGTAAAGTATCACTATTTATAAATAATTTTACATTTTCAAAACAAATGTTCGTCTAATTATTTAAATAAAAATTGCGCTGGTAAAGTAAATAACAGAAATTCAAAAGTGTGAATTGAATAAATACAACCCATATCGTTTGACGTTTTAAATCTATCACGGATAAGAATCCGAAACACATTTCGATTTCACTCGGAAACAAAATATTGCGATATTTTATTATTAAATATGTTGTTGTTGTTACTAATGACACTTGGACAAGACAAGCTCGCTATGCCTTTGGCTATGCGAATTTAAGTCAATTGGGAGCGTCTTTCTTTTAATCAGAGCACCATGAAGGTGAAAGTACGACTTTGCTCTACACACATGCCATAGGTACCCGTTTATAGGGTAGGCAACCATTCACACCTCATTCATACAAGGAAAGGACAAAGACAGGAGATAGAGAAAGTACATCCATGCCCGAACCGGGATTCGAACCCAGGACCTCCTTATCCGTAGTCAGGCACGCTGACCACTAGACAAATTGGGTGGCATTATTAAATATAAATTAAATATAATTTTAATTATTCCATTCTTTAAATGTGTGTGACTGGTAATTGTAAAACGATAAAATTTGATTAATTTAATGTAATATTTTAATAGTAAGGATAAAGTTTAGACAATATATATATGAATTATTGCTGTAAGTTTAGATTTTTATTAAACTGGAAAATGACAAAAAATATTTACTTACGACAGTTGTTTTCATCACTGAGATCTTTACAGTCGGGTACACCGTCGCATATTTTCTGGGATTGTCCCATGACTTTCAAGAAGTCGGAGCATGCTATGGGCGAGAAATGAATTACTTCAATGACGAAGCTATATTTTATTTTTAAACAAGAATAATTTATACTTAGTAGAATAAATAATTTATGTTAAATGGATGTGCTAGATATATTATTTATAAAATCTCATTCCCAATAATTTATAACTAAATGTACCTACTAACTGTAAACCTAAGGAAAAGAATTATCCTTTTTTGAGATGTTAAAGTTTTTATATTCTCATTCAGAGAATAATTCAAACAATGTTGTTGTCGTGTGCCAGCTAGGCTGATAATATGGAGTGCGCTGCTCTACTTTTTCAACTGAACCATATTTTGGTGCGTAGTCCGACTTCTTTAGTACACACATGCCATAGGGACCCGTTTATAGGGTAGGCAACCATTCATACAAAGAAAGGACAAAGACAGGATAGACAGAGCGATGAAATACATCCCTGCCCGAACTGGGATTCGAACCCAGGACCTCCCTATCAGCAGTCAGACACGCTGACCACTAGACAAGTTGGGCGGCAGTAACTGTCTTAAACACTTTAAATTGTACACCAAACTGAAAACCCAATGTAGAACGACCTAAATGTCGTCAATTGAGAGCCAGTGAATGTGCATGTGCCGGACACCGACTACAGCTTTGCAGCGGCGGCACAGTGAAACAGGACTCACTTTCCGAATACTCCTAGTATATTAATACCAATTTAAATACTATCATTATCAGTATTTGAATGGCTATTAATAGGGCATATTCTTATAAATCAAAATAAATATTTATTCGTATAATAAATCTATGCATACATTAAACACTACATCATCTTTGAAGAAAACGTTATTTTCTCCCATATCACTTTTAGTTGAAGCTTCTGATGTAATATTGTTTTTAAAAGCTTGTGAGCTATTAAATAGCAAATAAAGCTTTAAAAATAGTTAATTTCGCAAGAACACTATGGAAAAAAATTTATTATCATCTACAATTTTAAAATACCAAAATTACATATTTATTTTCTAAAATTTATTTTAAGCATAAAAATTTTAACTTTGGAAGATAATATATGGCAATAAGAACCAGTTTTTCACAATCGAATTTTAAATATATTAATTTTTATAATTTTCATTAAATATCTGTTTAGAAAAACGTGTTGTTGTTGCTTATGACGCTTGGACAAGCTAAGCTCGCTATGCCTTTGGCTGTGCGAATTTAGTCAATAGGATGCGTCTTTCGTTTGGATCAGAGCACCACGAAGGTGAAAGTACGACTTTGCTCTTTTTAAGGTGCCTCGTAATTTTGAACCAAGGTCAGGTGACGAGACCACACCTGAACTGGCACCTTTCTCCCACATCCACGCCACACCAGCGGAAGGACTTTGGACGTCACATATTATCGTGGAGTCGTCCCCAACCCACGGAGTTCCAGCAACCCAGTGAAGGAGAGTCACCGTGGTCACCCTCCCAACCACTGCCCGCGGCAAATGATGCTTCACTTTGCTGAGCTTACGTGAAGCTACTGAGCCATTGGAGCTCTAGAAAAATGTGAATGAGATATATTGATAGCAACTTTTTTCTAATTTATTTAAAGTTTCTTACATATTTAATATTTAAAAGTGTTGTGAGTACTAGATGTTAAATATTATTAAAACTCTTAAGTTTATAAAAAAGAGAATAGTCATATTTGCACAGTTAAAGATATTTATAAATAAATAAAACTTAAGAATTAAACAGAAATAAAAAATTTTGTTATGAATTTTTTATCAAAACTTTATAACATAATTTTTTTAGAGTAACAAGAATAGAAAAGAATCTAACATAAAATTTTTATAAACTTACTGCAATTTTTTTCATCTGAATTGTCTCTGCAGTCCCTTTTCATATTGCATCTGCCGTCCGAGTCCACACATTCTCCACTGTCACACTGCAATTCATCATCAGAGCAATCTAAAGGGTGTAAATTTTTATGTTTGCAATGTGTTATCTTTCATTTGAATTTCTCATAATTCAACAATGATGACAAAAATGTATTCCTTTTACTGAAATATTGACAATTATCGTAAATATTTTGTTCTTGTGTGCCGTGTTACCTATTACAGTAAACACTTTAAAATATTTTTAATTAGTTTCTCAAAAATTAATGTATTCTTAATAAATATTTTATCAAAATACTTGGCCTTATTTAATCAATCAATTAAGTGGTATTTGTTATACACTCACTTTATTCCTATGATCAAATAACTTTCAATTATCTCAAATGAAGTAATTAATTTATTAGTTTCATTTATTCGTATTTAAAAATATTGTTTGTTAAAAATATGCAAACAATCTAAACCAGTTTAAAAGATGCTTAAAATGTTTTAGATGGTAAAAAGGTATGTAAATTACCAAATTTTAAAATTCTTTATATTGGCAGGCATATCTTAAACAGTTTTTAAATTGTTTAGGTATAATAAATATTTTGTAATTTTGTTTTCATCAGTTCTAATATTTTTTTCCAACGGCGGGCATACTTGGGTGACGAACCCTATGCCACAAGGCCAGAAACTGCTACTCATTTGTCGTTACCCAGCGGGCACCTGTGAACCAAGTCACGGAGGCGAGTAGCGTTACCCACGCCATACCACCACAAACCCGTTTATAGGGCGGGCCACATTCATACAACATCACAGAAGAAAGGACAGAGAGAACAGAGAAGGAAAGAGACATCCATGCCCGAACCGGGATTCGAACCCAGGACCAACAACTCAGAAGTCAGGAACGCTAACCACTCAGCCATCGGTCGGCACAGTTCTAATTATATATATATATATTTATACAGACTTAGAACTCCTATTATCCGAACTCTGTCTATCCGAATCAGAAAAATACGTTCGGCTGAAAAGGAAAAGGAGAAAAAGGAAAAAGCTCAAGAAAAGGAAAGAGAAGATGAGAATGAGTTGTGTCACTTGAGGAGTTCAGAAACATTCTTTTGAAAATTCCTGGATGCTCAGAAGTTAGTGCTGAAGATATTGGATTATGAGTCAGGCACTGGATTGCAAATGATGGTCAACTTATTGAAAGTGTCGTGGAAGAAGATGCCCTTAGTGTCCAAGTTGTAGCGGACACTGGACCATTAGCAGCTAGTGAAGCATTTGCCGGCTTTGAAACTACTTTGAAGTGTCACCCAAAGTGCTTGATCACGTGCACATTCTCTCTGTCAAGCGGATGCGCGACTTGGTTGCCCGAAAACGAATGAAGGCATTGAAACAGCTGACTCTGACCGAGATGTTCAGCAAGCAATGATTTTCATTTGCAGCACTGTACATGCACTGTATTAATGTGCAGCACTTGTAAGTACCTTAACATGTAAAAGTGTTTCCTCTTTTTATTTAATTAAAACTTATTTTTATTTAAAAATATGTAGTTTTTTCTCCCATTTTCAAAATACAGTAATTAATGACAATGGACTCTTTTTTCGAAAGAATCCAACTAACCGAATTTTGGATCACCCGAGTGATGTCCGACCTCAATTGATTTCTGGTAATTGGACTTCTACTGTACATAATATACGTGTGCATGCATTTTGAGGATATATGTACTATACCTGAATGAAATAACAAAACAAGAACTAATATAACGTGCATTGTATTAAACATTTAATTAGACACTAATAAATGTTTATATTTGATTTAAGATTTTAAAACACCAAACTCATAAATCTGTGTGTGTATTCATTTTATATGATCATTTACAGAAATTTATAAATTGCTTAATGTAAGTAAATAAAAATGCTTTTTAAGTAACTTACGACTGGAAATAAAAACTGGATGCTTTCCCAGACTGATAGCGTATGGTGTAGGCGGAACAGTGGTGATGTGACGTATTATTTCGATACCATCTTCATTAGAAACATCACTATAAACAGAGGTTGATTCATAATCGAACCTTTCATTATCCAGTAAATCATCATTTGATCCAATAGAAATATCATTATTTGCGTCGATTTCATTGGGGTTGAATCCAAGATCCTGAAACTGAGGAACAATTTTCGGTATTCCACCTTGGATTACAAGGGACATATTTGAGGAGATCTGTTCAGCACTTGAAGCATTTTCGTAAGGATTTAAATTACCAGCTTCACTGCTAACGTTGTTAGAATAGTTTTCTGTGTTATTATTCTGTGAATTCTCTGTTGTAGGAAATTTTGTCGTTTCGATTGATATTCTTTCATCAGATGTAACGTAGGTAGTACTTTCGTCTTTTGAAGGATCACTGTAGGCGGGTGATGTGGTGACTGAACTAATTGGCGTTATAGTGACAGTATCCAGAGTATCATTCCTTCTTAATGTGTTATAATTTAACAAGACATCAAAACTTTTATTTGTAGATTGGTTAGCTTCAGAATAAAAGCTACTGGTGAGAACTGATATGGTTGAGCTTTCTGTTGTTTTGGAAAATGTTCCTTCTTCCGTAAGGGAACTTGCTTCATCATTTGTTAATGGGTCTTCATTTGTGAATAATAATGGTTGATGAAATCCATGACCTTGCATTGTATGCACATCAAATTTAAGATTTGTGGATGAGTTTTCTGAAGTAGAAAATTTTTCTGTGAAAGCTTCAGGAGTGGTTTCAAAATTAGAATTTAATTCCCTTGTGGTGAAATGTTGCTGACCAGTTTCACTATCATTAACAATGTTTACATTAGATTCACTATAATCTTTTGTTAAGAGAATTTTTGGATTATTAAGGTTATTGAAAGTTGTTTTATAAAGCAAAGGCAATAATGTCATGCCATCTACTGTTTTGAGATCGGTTTTATTTTCCGATGATTTAATTGGAGTTTCAGCAAACTTAGTACTAGTCATAACAGATTCTGCTGTAACTGTTTCAGCTGGAAGCGAAGTGTATTCATCATTGACTTTATTTAATTCTTTAATGGGAGCAAAAGTTTCTAAGCTATGATTAGTAAAGTCAGCTGTTTCATTTACATTGAATTTAATATCACTTCTCACACTAAAAATTGGTAACACTTTAAGTTTTACTTCGTTGGCTTGTTTTTCAGGAATACTTGTCAGTTCCATCACATCGCCAGAAAGAATTACAGATTTATTTGATTGAGCATTCAAATCGGTAATACCATGATCTGATGGAGAAATATCGTGTAATCCTAGCTCTAATTCACTATTTGACTCTTTTAAAGTATCAGATGCAGTTGTACTGGGCATTAAATCATTTTCGGCTGTTACATTTATAATATCAAGGTTTTCTGTTTTGTTTTCTTCCACATATTCAACAAAAGATGCTGACACACTTTCAGACAAATTTTCTTTCTCCGAATTAACCTGTAAATCCTTATTCATATTACTATAGCTCAAGTCTTCATTTAAAAATCCAGAGAATTCTCCACTTTCTTCTGTAGAAATACCTAACAAATCAGCATCAGTTGCTGTGCTTTCACCACTCGCATTTTCATCCACATCCTCAAGGAAGCGGAAAGTTGCATGATCTTTTCGATCTGAATCTGTTTTCATTTCAAGAGGTTTCGCCATTTCTAGTCTCCCAGTCTCAGGTAAATCAGATGGGTTATTTTTATTAGGTTTTCGCACTACCAGTGATACAGATGACATAATGGAAGATGCGACTTCTCCTCTTTGATGTCCTTCTGGTATTATAACTGGTGGTTGAGGTCGAAGATTTGGAATAGGAACTGGATCTACATGAGACAATGGATCTTCAAGAACACTTACTGAACCGACTCCAACACTTAATGGTGAAGATCCTGATGTTCTCAATACAGAAGATGGTCTTGAAATTGATGGTGATGGTTTGGATACAGAAAGTGATGGCCTTGATAATGGCGGTGAAGGTCTTTGCAAAGTTGAAGACGGCCTTGATAGACTTGGAGGTCTTTGAGGCAAACTAGTCCGTGGGGGTGGGGCAACTTCATCTAGTAATCTCACAGAGCCTCTTCCAGGAGGGGTGCGCTGATCACCAAAAGAAGGAGATACTGAATCTTCAATGGGGACAGGTTTCCATTGACCATAACTGAAGCGAAGAGTGTCTTCTTCAGGTGTTAAGGGCCCAACTGAAATAACTTGTCCAGTACCTGAAGAATATTACAATTTAATTTATTAATAAAATTTACATATTATATTAATAAAGCTCATTTTCTGGTAATCAGATTCAATCAACTATAAAATTAATCGGAATTACATATGCATACTTTTCTAGAAATATCGCAAATATATTGATTTTCTTAATAATTAAATTAAACAGAAAATTGTACAATATTTTCTTATATTTGTGATATTTAATCATGGAATCAAAGATAATATATATTTTTTGAAAAGGAAAAAATATGTATAATAACTTAATGAATGTATATCCTATTTCAAATTTTACTAATGAGTCACTTTAATCCTAATATTTAAAGTTATAGTTAATTAGTGTGAATTAATACCTCATTTTAGAGATTGAAAATATTAACTGTGAAAATTTAAAGTTTCTTGTTTTGAAAATACTAAGTATGTATTTAGAAACCATGATTGATATTAATTGATCATTTGGTCTGAAACATGTAAATGATTTTTATACATAAAACTTAAATATGCATGTATTTCATTAATTAACGCACCTGTGCCCGACACTTCCCGCACTGGATTGTTTGATGATGGAACATTAGGAGGAGATGCTGATTTAGTAGACTTAGAAGCAGGAGGCGTAGGTTTATTTGCGAGTTTCGTTGCTTGAGATACAGATGTAGTTGAGTCTCTAGATACAGTTGTGGAAATCGTTACTGGACGAGATGTAGAATTTAGTACTTTTGCTAAGCGATGATCCACACCAGGCAAAGACAGCCATTCTTCATTTTCTGAAATTGATACAAATTAGGAATCGTAACAATTAAGGTAATACTTCTCAATGTTTGAGTTACTTTCTGCTAGCTTTAACTATGCTGATTTCCCCATGCTAATCTTAATAACAATTTGTTTCAGTTTATCTTAGCCCATTTAATGAACAAATTATTGCATGATTAAATAGATCCAATTATGATCCATTAAAATAAAATCAATTTTAAAGTCAAATTCTAATTGCTAAATAAAAATATAAAAGTTACAGTATTTCTGCAAAGATATCGAACATTTTCAAAGAGCTTAAAATATATATATTTCACAGAATAAATGCATTCTCTTACCTATATATATATATACATATAATTCATATAAAATTTTCTAGTTTTTTTATATAAAGTCCATCTGGTATTCACATATTCTTCGCCAAATTGAAAGATTTTTATTCACGAATCAAACTTAAAAATTTTAAAAATGATCCCTACTTGTTAAATTAGAATATACTTTGTAACAAATTATATTTTTTTAACAACTATTCTATTAATACTGTAAAAATTGATCTTGTAATAAGAAAAATAAAAGTTTGATTATAACAGTGATACAAAATATTTGCACCAATTATATATTATTATATATCAAATTACGTTTGACTTTACTTTTTTTAGGGCTGTGGTAGCCTAGTGGTTAGGGCATCGGCTTTTCCTCCGGAGGGGCGGGGTTTGATTCCCAATGCCGCCAAAGACCCACCGAGTACATGCGATGTACTAGATAGTTAAATCTGGGGAATCGAAAGTCCTTTGGTCGGTCGTTGAGTTGTTATCATGGGTGTAATGATGTGGAGAAAATTTCCTCCCACTCCAGATCAGTCAAAATTGAGAGAGTGGATCCTCTGTTGGTGCTATCTATCGAAGGAGTGTAGAGCGAAGTTGTACTTTCACCTTCGTGGTGCTCTGGTTAAACGAAATACAAACCGTAATGATTTCAATTCGCATAGACAACAACATAGCGAGCTTGGCTTGTCCAAATGTTATAAGCAACAACGTTTTGCTTTAGTTTTAAAACGATTTGTGACTCAAAAAATATTTTTGTAAAAGGAAACAGCTCCAGTAAAAGTGATTATTCAGGAAGATATTGTAGGTAAACAAAAAACATCCGAAACTGGTAAGAGCTTTGATTGCTTGGCCGAGAAAAACGAGCAGAAGGAATATTTCTGTTAATGGTAACGTCATTGAAGAAAAATTTAACTGCGTTTTGCTATAAAAGCTGAACATGTAATTTTAAAGTATTGACGGTTGGCTCCAAAAATTAAAAAAGGATTAATGAAATCCCTATTTTCAAAATACAACCCAAAATATTCTTTTAATATGGAGCTCAGGCTTGTTTTTTCAGATCTTACCCGAAAGAACTCTTAGCTGGAAAGGAGATAAATATAATGAGAGGGGAAAAAAACGAAGCGATGAGTTAGTGTTGCTTGCAGCCATCATGAATGGAACAGAAAAACTGACTTCGCTCTTCATAGAAAAATTATTAAAGTTAAGATGTTTCTCGAAAAGGTTCAAAAACACTAAAAGCCTAGATGACCTGGTGCATTTATGAAAATTGGTTGAGAGAGTTAGATCGAGGTTTTATCGGAAAATCGTAAATTTCTTCTAACTAAATGTGGATGATAACTGCAGGGCTCGCGTTGAAGCCATGGATTTTGAATCCATTCGTGTAAGTTCCTCCCGCCTGATGTAACTTCTCTCTTGCAGTCCACGGATCAGGGCATAATCAAAAGCCAAATATCGCCATTTACTTTTGCAAAAAGTGATTATGGATTTGCAATGAAGTGGAAGGAATGACAATATCGAGAGCATTTCAAACTTCAGGCTTTATTAAAGAACCACCGTAACTGAAAAAAAAAAGCCAAGGTAATTTACTTGATGACTTGAGCGAAGATGAGACACTCCTGCACAAAGAACCCAATTGCTACCTCAAATTTCTTTCGTGGAATTTTTGTATTAAGACTCACAATGTGGTACGTACTGCAAAAATATTGGTTGATGAAATTATGGAGAACATGATAAATGAGATAAGTGATCATAAGGAGCTATTTGAAATTTTGATGTTTGAAATCTAAAATAGCGCGAAATTGCGATATTCAAATTTCGAGTTAAGCGCAAGTGGGATTTTGAAAACCGAGTATTGCGTGAATGACGTGATTCAAGTTGGCGAGATAAAAATGGGTAATCAAGCTAAACTTGTACCGGCTAGAAGGATTTTACCTTTTAGATAAAAAAATGTTAATTTACTAAAAGTTAAATAGTAAATTTGTCCTTAAATAAATAGTGTCAAAAAACAATACAGAAGACTATTTAAACAACTCTATATATATTATATATACATTACTTAATACCATTAACTAATAATTTTATTGGAATTTAATAATTATTTTATTTTTTAATTGGGAAACTATATTTAAATTTATTAATTTAAACCTTTAAATAAAATACTTAAAATTTATTTTCATTACTTCATAATTTTTTATTCTGCAAATATTAATTTCTTCCTAAAAATTTTCTCAATCATAACCGAGGGATTGGGCGATAGTAACAAATGATCAATGTAATTATTCAGTGACTGTCAAAACAACAATTGTAGTTTTATTAGAGGTTGAACAACAATTGTAGTTTTATTAATGTCATTTCTGCGCATGTCGATATTTGATTGCCATTTGTTTTGCTTTTTGAGTTTCGCAAGGGTAGTAACGCAACAGTTGCGGACAAAAACATTTACATTGTTTATCCAAGTGCATTAGACATTCGTAAATTCCAAAGATGGTATTCCTAGTTCAGATTCGGTAATTTTAATCTCCGACTCCTATCGATCAGTAAAACCAGCAATATTAAACAACGACAAGCTAAGGGCAGAAGTGGAAGCAAATCCATGTCAAACAATCGAGGAACTGTCCAGAAACATTTACTGCATTTTGGAAAATTAAACACAGCAGGTGTTTGGGTCCCTAATAATCTGTCTGAAGAGAACAAAGCCAACCGATCCATCACATGAAACATATTGCTTCAACGGCACCATACAAAACAGCTTTTTGATCGTTTGATCATTGGAGACGAAAAATGGGTCCTATATGGTAATCCAAAACGCAAAAGGCAAAGATTGTCATCAAATGAATTACCCCGGTTTACATCCAAAAAGAGATTCTGTATGTTTGGTGGAGTATTCGCAGAATTGCTCACTTTGAAGAGCTGAAACCGTGTCAAACTATTAATACAAACAATTATTATGAACAATTGGATCGAGTAAACCAATCTTTAATTGAAATCTAATTCGGCGATTGCCAATAGAAAGGCAGTCATTATGCATTGTCGTTGAATGAAAAATTAATGAATTAAGGTGAGAGGTACTGCCTTCCCCACCATACTTGCCTGATATCACACCATCGGATTTCCATTTATTTCGATCCCTACAAAATTTTCTTCAAGGTAAAAAAGTTGAAAATTTGAATGAAGTTTGAAAATCCGGACCCTCTTGAGATATTTTACTTGAAAACCAATCGATTTTTATCGGTCCGGGACTGGAATTGCCCACCAGATGGCAAAAGGTTGTTGATAATGAGGATGATTACATTGATTAAAAATAGAGGCTTAAATTTATTCGTCATAATTTATTGTAAGAAAGCGACATTACTTTCCGGTTCTCCTAATACTAATTTTGATACATATTAGAAGCTCTATTAGTATTGAAGTTTGAATGAAAAGTATATGTAAATTTTGTAATAAATATTACTTTTACAAGTAAAATATCTTATTAAAGGAAAATATTATCATAAAAGAAATAAAAAATATGCTATAAAAGTATACACAGCAATTACTTAAAATTATTTTTATTACATTATAAGAAAAATACGTTTTTAAGTTTGCTTTCATTATAAATCTCATTTTATTGTGAAAACAAAGTTTAAGAATATTTTTATTCAAATAAATTTGGAAGGAAATCTTTTACCATCAACATCAACCGAGTTTTTATCGATGGAAAGTGCACCAAAAGCTGGTGAATCAGATTTGACGAGGTCTTCGACTAATTCAATTACGCTAGCATCATCTAGTTGCAGTTTCCTCCGATCAAGGTATACACGAAAGAAAACCAGCAAACTTGGTCTGAAAATTGAAAAGATTTTATTAAAACTTGAAAAATCCTACACAGATTTATCAAACTAAAAATAAACATTTTTAATTAATTTTTTATTAGATCTGTAGATGATTACACATAGATTAATATTAAGATTACCATATAGCAATGTTTGTAATTACTATGGCATAATGTTTGAAACTGTTTCTTAAATAGCATCAGTTTCACAATTTTTGGGGAATAAACTTGAACACGATAATATCAGAAAGATTGTATTGAAGTGAATTATACTTAAGTAAATAATTGCACTCAATGAAAATGTAAAGAGAATTCAACATTCGTTTTTGTTTCTTGGGATATTGCTAGTAGTGAAAGAGGTTCCTTTCAGATACAAACACAATTTTGACAAATAAAAAATTACTTTTATATGAAGAACTAATTAGTGGCAACAATTTTTTTATCATTTATTAGTTCTTATAAAAATTGGTTACACACTACATTGTCTAAATAATTAAGTGATAAAAAACAAATAATCTTGTTATATATATATAACTTGTTAGATATATATATTAAACATATGGATGACAGAATAGTTAAAATGTACTTAAATCAAACGTTCTATTTTTTAATTATAATTTTTATCCTGTAATACTTTAAATATTTCAAACCTTATTTTTGTATTCTAATAAGTATATATTGATAATTTATTTAATAAATGAAAATATATTGTGCTATGACATAGAAATTCCCAGCATAGGTGATGCAGAATTATATGTGAGTAGAACTTTGAAAGTAGAAAAGTCTTGCATGTGTGATGTGTGTGTGTTCTTAATATATTGGCGAGGCTCTTGTCCTCCCTAGATTAACTTCTTTAGGCATCATCCATACTAGAGAGTTACACCTAGACTGCATTAACGGGTTATCGGACTTTATTAATAAAGTGGGTGACCCGAGCAACTGGAACTAGGAAACAGTCGGGTTTGGAGTTAATAGTACAAAATGCTGATAAAAGCAGAGGTGCCCAATGACATACAAACCCAACTCTAAGAAGAAGACTTAGAAAGAACGGTGAGTACACCCACGAAGGATTAATAAACTCATTAAGATGACTTCGCTAATAGTCTTTAAATGTTGAAAAGAGTCATTTTATAAGCTTTAGAATTACAAATTGTTCATATAAATATATCGTCTGGCACTCGGAACGAAACGAGTCAGTTTCTACCAGGGATGGAACAAGTGACTTAGATGCTGCACAATCTGCCATCTCAGTGATTTGATATTCAGCCATCTGTGCTGAAGTAAAATAGCAGTCAGATAGATTGGCTGAATTGTTGTTCTACGGTCACTTTTTGCAAACTAGGGATAATTTAATCGGGCCATATACTTCAAAATGGATTCGGAAATATTAAAAGGATCAATTGTTAAACTGAAATTTAGGGCCATATAGCTAGCAGATCGAATCGATAATCAGATAGAATTTTAATTTACCAACTAATTAACTATGTGATATTATTGACCAATTCAGATGAATCCTAGGTTATCAAGGAATATCATTTGAACAGTATTAGAAAACAGATTACCCCAAGTCTCAATTTTTACATTTGACTCTATATTATAAGAAACGTAATTTGAAATGTTATTTATAATCAAGACTATGTACGAATGGAAATATGTCATCTTAACTCTAGGAATCATTTTTACTCATGTTCTGACAATTATCGTATATACGATAGGATACGCTTTTATTCATCGTCTATATGTATTGTAATGATATGAGGCTGTTGACTGCATTAAAAATTTAATAACAAAAGACAAACAATATTATACTCAGGCCATCAGTCTAAGGCGTAACTTCCTATAATGGCCGATCAATTTTAATTAGGCAATGAATTATTCTAGTTTCTCAACGTATTCCCATGCAATATTCTAAAATATATCAACGACGTTTTGCTGCCAGTAATTTTTGACTAATCAGCTTGTTTTTCAGTAAGAAAACATTTAGACACATTGGTTAGATCACATAATAGTGTTTTCAATATATTAATACCAAAAGATCAACCTATCATATCTCTGAACTGTTTACCTACTGAATATATTGGGGACATATCAGTTAAGAAACTTCAGTCGTATCTGAATGCTTCCGAACTCATCTAACATGAGATTTAGGGCAGGAATAGACAAAGTCAATAATAACAACTTAATGAATATTCAAATAGGTATTTACATTTATAGCCGAATGTTGGTTTTTCCTTCTATTACAGAATTCTTTCTTTGTTATGTGAAAAATTTATTAAACGTCAACTTCTTCCTATGTTTTGAACACCTATTATTCCATTTGAAAACCATGCGAATGCTGCTTTAAAAGCATAAATCCATTCTTGATCAGTGCATACATTTTACTTCGCTCACTTTTATTCTTGATAAGGAAGTATGTTATTAAAATAATATTCGAAGCAAATGGGTGAAAGTAAGGGTGCGTCTAGGCGTGTGCCTATGCCATGGCGCAATCCACCAATAATTTCTAAACATAAATTTGAAAAGTCGTGCACATTTTGACTATTGATTTAAATACAATGGAAGGAACTAACCGGAAACACACCGAAAGTGCAAAATAAAAACAACTTTTCTTTTATTATGTTTGAATGGTACGTTGAAATTTGGACAAAGACAAACTCTGATAATAGATAAAATTGCAACAATTTACAAACAGAATTACTAAATTTTTAAAATCATTAAGCAAAGTAAAAATATTTTAAATACTACGAACTCTTGTAACACAGATTTTTGTTGAGGAGTAGGACACTCTTCCCAAATATTTTAGATAGGCAAAACAATGGGACTAAATCGCGTCTTTCATCATTGTAATTTACATTTGATGGGTAAGCTACATGCGAATTTGTCTTTGAAACTACGTTGTGGACTGTTTAACGGCCCAAGGTTATTGTATCGCCCATTGCTTAATTGCCATGCTGGAAGGCTTTTCAGAGGTAATGGGTTGTATTGACGTGTCGCAAAGGAGGAAACCAGGAAAATCCCAAGTACCTCCTTAATAGACGTGCATTCAGAAGTCCGTTGTTTAACAGTGGGTGGGATCGAAACCGGTGCCTTTTGCTCTGAAAAATGCTGTCCAAGTACTAGGCCAAGGTGAGCCCCAATGCGTTTTCGTCTTACAATATAAATTCTTTGCCTTCATAATCTTAATGATTGACAATGATGCAGGAAGGGCAAGCAATACTTTCATTCAAGACTGAATATTCTCCAGTCGGCACTTGAAAATCTTTTCAAAATGCATAGTTAACATATTTATTTAAAAAAAAATTTTCCAACGGCGGGCACACTAGGGTGACGAACCCTATGTCACAACAAGGCCAGAAACTGCTACAAATTTGTTGTTACTCAGCGGGGACCTGTGAACCAAGTCACGGAGGCGAGTAGCGTTACCCGCGCCATACCACAACAAACCCGTTTATAGGGTGGGCCACATACATACAACATCACAGAAGAAAGGACAGAGAAACACAGAGAGAACAGAGAAGGAAAGAAACATCCATGTCAGAACCGGGATTCAAACCCGGGACCAATAGCTCAGGAGTCAGGAACGCTAACCACTCAGCCATCGGTCGGCTATTTTTAAAAATTGAAAATTCAAAAAAATTTCATTAGTTATTTCCCAAAATTTGGTGGTTTTTACGATTTCAACTAACGTGTGTGTTAATGGTTTTATTTTACATCAAATGTATTTACTCATTCTGAGACCTTAAGGAGAATAAAGCTTACTTTACCTAAAAGCATAAATTCTTGCAGCAATAAAAGCTGGTTCTAAGGAACTTGATAAAAAGAAATTTTCCACCTGAGAAATGAGAGAAGAGCAATTAAAGTATGCAATTATATAATTTACCATACATTTCATTTCAACGTAATTTAGACATTTCTTTACTAAAAGCAAGTAATGTTCATACTTTTTAGTAATATATGTAACAGTCTTCTATACTTTACAAAAAATGCGCAAAATAATTTTCTTACCATTGCTTGGTAGGTTTCTGCCTTTACTAGGAACTGATAAGAACTTGAGTTCGAGAGTGCTTCTGAAAACTCATCACCTTCAGAAACACGAAATTTTCCACTCAGGGATAGGACTAAAAATAATTTTTTAACGAATCGTGAGCTGATGAAATTAATTTGATGACACAATAACTACGCAATTATTAAAAATTGTCTTATGTAATATTTTAATTGATATTACTAATTTCTTTTTTTAATATTTTTATATTTATAAAGTGAAAAAAGCTTAATGGAGTTAAATAAAAACACGTACCTGGTGAGCGGAACAAATTTGTTACAACTGAAAAAACAAAAACATAAATAAGTATTTTAAAATTTTAATAATATATATATATTTATATATATATATATATATAAATTTAGCAGTACATTAAAAAAATTTTAAAAAAAAGAAAATTTTTACTGTTGGCGTAAGCAAGGTTAAGTCTTAACATTTAAAATATATTGCTTTTATAAATGTGTTGCAACTATTAATTTAAAACTATATTAATTAATGAAATTTTTAAAAAAATTTAATTTTCCTTGCCAATTTGAACTAACCACAAAGTGGATGTTTTGTCTTGTCTTTTTCATTTTATTTTATTTTTTCTTTTGTTCTATTGTCAACATGTTATTGGTTTGAATCAATGGAAAATGGCTTCTTAAGCTGATGTTTTGGTGTCTTTATATAAGAAATCGTTTTATTAACAAAATGAACTTCGCCTTGTTTGCTGCCGCTTGAAGAATGCGATTGGAAGGCAGGCAGGCAGCAAATTCGTCGACAAGTCGGATTGACGACGCCGTCTCAATATGGTGCTTGTGACGTAGATAAAACTTTATCTGACGTCATGGATATTTTAAACCAATGAGAATTGAAGTATTGTGGCGTAGTCCTAATCTCAAATGGAATGGGGGGAAAAAACCGTTGTTACTTGAAGCAACCAAAGTCTATAAGGTGTTGTTACATTCGTAAATATAAAGAGAAAAAAATGTATCTAAAAATATTAAGTATATATACCAAAACTCCTCAGAAGTGTAAAAACTTGAATTTTTGTTAAGTTATAAAATCAAATATGCAAAAAAAAAAATAAATAAATAAATAAATAAATAAATAAAACGGTCAAAAAATATTTTCATTATCAGATTTCGGTAGAAAATGCAAATTACCTCCTAAATAAACAGATATGGCAACGACAGCTAAAATGGCAGTTACGATGAGTGCTATGGCAGAAATAAGAGCAGCAGTGTTGCAACAGCCCTTCCGCCTTTTGCGGCTTCTTCGGGGACGCCGTTCATCCCACACTAGGTACGGGGGCGCCTTCCCGCCCTCTCTTCCATGCTGATAGGAAGATGCGTACGGAAGGTAGTCTTCAGGAAAGGAAGTGAAAGCTAAGTTGTCTAGACGCTCCTATAAATGTAGAACCATTTTAATTTAAGCATAAAGACTATATCCTACAATTTAATTTTAAATCATAAAATTTGTAAAGATAATCATTATTTGTTTTTAATTATATTTGATAATGTAATTAGAATTTTCTTGGAAAATATTTATTAAAAGTAGTTTAAAAAACGTTTTAAATAAATTCAAAATTAAAATATTTCTAATATTATTAATCTTACATAAATGCTTTATGTATTGATATTTTATTTATAAGGATTTTAAAATACCGTGGATAAAATTTTTTGTATGATTACCTTACATTTACTTAGGCAATCTATCGCATACAAAGATCTTAATAAGATATTTAATCATTATTTAACTGAAGTTTTTTTGAAAATTATGATGCTGCCATCTAGTGTATTCAAAGCAAAACAAATATTACATTTAAACATTCATTTGTGTAATTTTGCAAGATTATTTATTTATCAATGGAATCAAAATGTTTCATATAATCATATTTTTTAAATTACAAAAACTTGGTACAGTTAATATAAAATCATCCTTTTAGTACGATATTGAATTATGTGAATTTTTCAACGGATTTTTCTGCTCTCCTTACATTTTGGTTTTCTAACTATCTCGCAATGATTGAGAATATTAGAACTATTCTTAAAAAAATATTATGAAGAATTTAATATTAACTATTCACTGAAAATGTTTTGTTATTAAATATCTTTTTATTCTATTAATTATTAGAAAATATAATTTACGTTTCAAAGTTTTTTTTATTTATTTTCGCGCGCATCTGTTAGAACATATTTTTCTTATATCTTTCTTTTGCTTAATATTTCTAATATTTTACACTTTTACCTGTATTTTTATTATAATTAGGTATTAATAAAATAATTTAGATGCTTGAAGCCCGTCTTTTTTATGGAAAAAGAATGTAAATAATTTATTACTTACGATAACATAAGCTTGTGTTTATATGCATTTTCATGGACCCATTTGAGTTTGATATTCTTGTAATTTTCTTTTCTTTAAAAAGTCTTTATTTATAATTTTACTTATTTTCATTACTAACAGTTATTAGCTTACTCATTTAAATGTTTACAGCCTTTTTTTTATAAAATATTTATAACAATAAAGTATGCTTGGCGACATTTTTGCTCAGCAAAGAATCACATAAAAGTTGACAGCTGTGCCAATAGTTTAATATATTCTTTCGTTTGCAATTTGTAAAAATGCTTCCTTGTTTTAAAAATCGTTAGCAATATAATCAAAAAACCAATAATCATCATAAATGAATAAGAATTCGCAAAATTATTTCCAATGCAACGCTCACTTTAATAGGGCCATCTACAAATTGCATTATGTATGAGAGTACATTACCTGAATCAAAACCGCACCAAATCGTGATGCTAGGAGAGAAATATTTAATGAACTATATAAACTCCTCTAAGTGATTATCAATTATTTAAAGTAATGAATAAATGTTTCATAATGTATAATGATTTCTAATTCGAGAAATTCAGTATTCAGACTTAATGGAATAAAAAAAAACTTTTTATCAGATTTAAACACAGTAGTCCATTTGGAAAACAAATTTACTTCAAAATATTCCCAATCTGAAAGAAAATATTTGCGCGAAGTTACGTGGTTATAAATTTCGTTGCTTTATTGTGACTTCATGTTGTCCCAAAAATTAAATTTTTTGTAAATAAATTTAAATATAAAACCAAACTAAACTCCATGGCATGACAGCCCATGTGGGCCAAGGCCTACAGTGTCCATAACTGTTTTCATGATCGTACTATGACCGAGTGCCCTGGGGTGTGAAGCATATGTCCTAGTTAGGTGGTCAGCCTAACGTAAGACCCCAGTGTTTAGTTCCCAAGCATGCTTGGTACTCAGTTAATCGACCCACTGAAGGGATGAAAGGCTGAGTTCGACCATGCCCGACCCGAGGATCGAACCTCGGACCTGTGTCATGGGAGCGTGAAACGCTGCCACTAATCCGCTGGGCTTCAAATTTAAATATAGCAGAGTATATTTACATAATATTTGTAATTAATATGCCAATATGAAAATTAAATTGTATTACTTTGTTATTATCTCACAATCCGTAGAAAAGTGAATCTTAATTCCAGTTTCCGAAGTGAAAATAAAAATATTGTATGTAAAACAAAATTTTATATTTTTCTTTCGCGCGCGCGTGTTAATTTAAAAAACCTACTTTCTTATATCTTACACACTACCGCCTAAAGTATTGCAGTTTGTCCAATTTTTTTGTTTTGTTTTATTTCAGTAAAAACTTCTAGTTTTATTTTAAAATTTTATACTTATTCTCTTTTCTCTCAGATTTTCAATCAATTTCAAAGAATAGACTTATACTAGACTGTTTGAAAATAAAAATTATTCTTTAATTTTCTCTTTTGAAATGAAATCAAAAATATAAAAAATATCTTATTACGCATTATTTTTGAACAAGATCATATTTCTGTCCTTATGTATTTATTGAAATTGTTGGTTCGCGGAATATTTTGCGAAGAATTCCGAACATTTTGATAAATTTTATCGATACATACATATATAAGAAGACTTTTTAAATATGATACAATATATTGCTGATTGCGAACAGATTTAGGTTTATACTACCATAAGCATAACGAATATGAGGATCATAAATATAATAAAGATAGTTTTTTTAAGTCGAACATTATGACAAGATAAAATTATCTAATCACATCTATCAATCACATTTTGGTCTTTAGGTATGATTTAATAATTTATATTTTGTTATTTGGAAATTTTATTAATAATTTATATTAAAACACATTTCAAACAAAATAATGTATTTCAAAAATAAAAAAATAAGACTTAAGTTTTGATATTACAGAATTTCTGAAAAAATCAATTTCTTATCATAAAAAAATGAAGAGAAATTCACGGTTAACAAGCGGGTCAAGCCCGCATCAAGTTTTGTGGTCCGTTGCTTCTCTTAAAAAATATGTTTCCAATTTTCGAGGAATTGTGATTTGGAAAAATAATGATATTTACTATTTTTTCATGATATCTTCTGTTTATTTAACTTTGCTCAAGATATTTGCTTTTCTGCGCACAGTTTATTGTTTACTGTTTTGCATTCCGAAATGAATTTGCATATTGATCAGCTAAAGACAAATGGAAGTGAAGGTAATTTCTTCTGGTTATGAAGTTACTCAATGCTGAATTTGGGTCCCCTTCAATCTACTTTCTAATGCATTCCCTGACGTTAGGGTGCAGGGACAACCAAAAATACGTTCGCTGAAAAGGGAAAACGAGTACTTTTTAAAAGTTAAAATTAAAAAAAAAGCAATATCATTTTTCAAAGAAAATTATAAAAACGTAGATAGAATGAAAAGCATCGAATTTTCTGTTTATGGCTTTGCGATAAATGGAAACCGCCATCCCCAACAGTTACAGTTATAATCTTATAGTAGTTACAGTTATTGTCCTGGAACCAGGGGTACGCGTACCTTCCTGGGACTTGAGCAGCCACCAGGCGCGTCGGCAGGTGGATAGCCGAATGTCCCAGGAATGACAGGATAGCCTTGAATATAGAATCAGAGGCCGTGAACCAGCTCCCGTAAACCCTGTTTTTATGCGATTCGTGCCTAGGGTTATTTGGCACCGCGGTAATGGTGTCTTAACGGAGCCTCTAGTTGCCTGGCGAACTTCTAGAGTAATTTGCCTTGCCCAGTAACTCAGGCAATGCTGGGTGGACTTATATTACCTGAGCTTATATAATATATAGTGTTGTTTAAAAACACGATATTGTTCTATGTATTAAAATAACTATATTCTAACATCTTAAACTGACATAATTGTTTGGCCAATATATTAAATTAAGAACACACACATCACACATGCAAGACTTTCCTACTTTAAAAGTTCCACTCACATATAATTCTACATCACCTATGCTGGGAATTTCTATGTCATAGCACAATATATTTTCATTAATTAAATAAATTATCAATATATAATTATTAGAACACAAAAATAAGGTTTTAAATATTTAAAGTATTACGGGATAAGCCGACCAACTTGTCTAGTGGTCAGCGTGCCTGACTACGGATAAGGAGGTCCTGGGTTCGAATCCCGGTTCGGTCATGGATGTACTTTCTCTCTCTATCCTGTCTTTGTCTTTTCCTTGTATGAATGGATTGTGAATGGTAGCCTACCCTATAAACGGGTACCTATGGCATGTGTGTACTGAGGAAGTCGGACTCCACACCAAAATAGGGTTTAGTTGGAAAAGTGGAGCAGCGCACCCCATGTTGCCAGCCTGGCTGGCACACGACAATGAATGAATGAATCATTTCTGAAGAAATATTTTAGGATAATTATTTAAAATATTAATATTTACTGTAATGCATGAAAGTAATTAATTGCTAATAAATAGGATAAAATGCACAAATATTCATGTATTCTTCCTGAAAAAATCTTTTTTACAATTTCATAATCACTATCATCTCATTATGAGTCCCTTACTGTTTTCTTGACTGTAACTATGAGTAGCTGATGCCTTCGCAACCGACATCGCTGCGGTTCCTTTCGAAAACACCCTCAAGGTCGACGTTTGCACGGTCCTCGCAGTGCATCTTCCTTCACGACGCTGCGTGTGCAAATGCACACATTACATTCGTATCCCGCTGGTTGTATTCGCGTTCTGTGTTTGGGCAAGTGATAACGAGCGACTCTCACACGGTGGTGTTCCCCACCCCTTTTCCGTTGTCGAAAATCGCGGATTAAGACGAGATCATCGACATGCTGACCTTTCCCCAAGGACGCGATTGTGTGTTGGTAAAGAGTTGCAAAAATTAAAAACCGCTTTTCGACACACCGGATCCGCACCGTAGGCGATTTAATGCAGTGTTTGCTAATCGCTCTTATCAAGGAACCATAGGGTTCATCGTTTGAGCAAGATTATTAAATCGAGAGACACAGAAATTGTATACACATTTAGAATGCTTTTTTTGCAAGAGTTGAACGTCTATAAAAAATAAGCATTTATTTAATTCACTGATGAAATTTAAATTCTTTCATTAATATAAGAACCATCTCGGCAAGTTGGAAGTGACTTTGCTGAGAATACTGTCCTGTTTCAAAGTGCACAGTAAAATAAATAAAATAAAATAAATAAAAAAATATATAGTCATTTTTATCATCCCAAATATTGAACTAATTTAAAAAACTTTCTCCTTTTTTGCAAAATATTAAAACTTTCATTTATTTATTGAATTTATACTGTTGCTACAATTTAGATAGTTATATATTGTGAAATAATTTTTAGATAGTTATATATAAAAAATAATTTTTTTGGAAATGCTTTTGATTATTTTTTGACAATGCAATAGTTTTTATATTTGAATAATTAATTGATATGTTATAACAAAGTAAATTTATTTTAAATAATTAATAATTATAGAATTGGGTATCATATTGAATTATAAAAGCTGTTTTTAATCTTGTAATACATTTACCAACAATATTTGAAAACTTCATGCCTAAATGTTTTATGCATTAAGTACTTATACATACCATAGTGTCTTATATTTCCAAATATATAAAATATCTCGTATTCTTAAAAAATATTTAAGTTCTCTATCTATTTTTCAATTCTCTTAACTGATACTTTTTTCTTACTAAAAATTGCATTTATAGTGAATATTATATATTTTATTCAAAAGTAAATGGCTCGTAGAATTTAAAAATTATTTAAAGTTAAATTTTAGAATTCACCACTTTTATTTTTAGTTCATATGTGTCACCTCTTTATTTTGAAGTATACTTTTACAAGATATTGAAAATTAACGAGATTTTACCAAATTTTGTGATAAATCCACTTTACGGCAACTTACCCATTTTTTCAAAATTAATTGAAAATTCTCAAGCAGAAAAAGTGATATACATGAAGTTACAATTTATTTTATCTTTACTTTCTATTCATTTATTTTTGTCATTAGTTCTAAAGAACACAAAAACAATGTTAAAAAGTTCTATGATGAAAACATTTCCTCAATTAATTTAAATATTGATTGAAGGTTATTTAATTCAATAACCTTCAATCAATTTTTAAAATTTTTCTATTTCTTAATTATTTTTTACACACTACATTCTAATGCTTCTCTAAAATGAACTTACTGTTTATTCAAGGAACTACAAATTCCGAATTAAATCTCTTTAATGAAATTAAACAAAAGCCTTTTTCTGCAGCTCTTACATTTTCATTGACTAAAATATTTTTATCTGTGGTTTGATTTAAATTTTTGTTTTAAAAACATTAAATGATGCGGATAAAAACACAATTTTTGATATTTCATTCTGGAAGTGATTACTCAGAGTAAATAACGTTTCAATACAATAATCATTATCACTGTTGCTTATTTTTTCAGAAAAATGTTCCTACACGATGAAACGAAACGGAGCCATTTCTTACGTTTAAAGCAGAACAAGCAAGAAATATTATTTTGATTACTTAATAAAAATGCATCTTTGTTCATTCCTCACCAGACGGATGCTGTGATGGTGGTGGGTGGTAGTGGGACTAATCCCCATCTGGTCTAGTTCAACTAGACCAGATCCATGAGATCATAGATAGCCAAAAAGTCCAAAAGCAGATGTGGACTTTTCACAGCCTCTTCACGAGAAAACCCCAAGCACTTCAAGATGTGTTACCCCCTCAAGTCCTGCAAACCGCTTCAAAGAGTGCTCTTATAGCCGGCGAGGGGGTGTACCTGGGCGGAACGGGTGAAGTACATCGAGAGAGTAATCTCCTGGTAGAATCACCGAAGGCGTGAAGGCCGTTCCAATATGCTCAGCTAAGGTCGGCAGGCATAGGAGTCAAGTCAGACTTCTACCTTTGGTTCTAACATAGGACAAGGTGCTTCAGGTCTCCGGATCAACAGAAGCTGTCAAATCTCTCCCTTTATCATGAGTCACACATCTACAGTACTTCATACTGCATCGCCCGTCGCGCAGGTTATCAAGGGGGGCGCTCTGAGTTTAGGCAGAGGGCTCTGCTCGAAAAGTTACAATCTCTACGTCTTCAAGAGATAAAATCACTAAAAATTCTTCAAGCCAACATGAATGGACTATCTACCTATGCCATGAAAGTTAAACTTGACCAACTTCTGGAACTCGCCATGCTCATAAGGCTCAAATTATTGCAATCCAGGAAACGAAGCGGATGCTGTTAAATATATTTACTGAATTTTAAAAATATTCTGTGTAACAGAACCACGCCCTCTAACGGACAAAAAGAATTGGCACAGTCAGCCATATATGATCTGATCCCAGAGATAGCTGCTGTACGAAGATGTAAAAATTATAGTTTTATTCTGATGTTTTATGTTGCATGTGTGTGTGAGTCTCTTTGTGACGCAGATGTTGTGTTCTGTTACATAAAAAAAGTCTTTTAAAAAGGTAGCCGTTGGATTATTTCAAACATCTGTAACACACCAGATATTTTGTGCATATTTCAATTATTACGGATGAGAAATATAAACGCTAGATTTTAGGTTTGAATTTTTTATTTTAAATTTTTGATGTCTGAAATTGCATTTATTAAAAATATTTAATTTATTTTAATTTCTCATTCTTTTAAAACATTTGTCCAAAAAAAAAATTTTTTTTTTTAATTTTCTGTTGTTTATAAGTAGACAAAATAAGTCAAATGATATATAAAAGAATTTTGAAAAAAATTAGATATTTTAAATTTACTTTGAAAAACGGATACTCATTTTAAAAGAACACTAACTTTAAAACGTACAAAATTTTTCGATTACTTTCCAAAAAGGTATTCACCAAGAAGACAGGAACAACTGCAACTCATATGTAGCACAACTTAAATACTTGTATTCAGTATTTGTTACAAAATTCGTAAATGTTTTCCAGATATCATGAATTTATACATGAAACATAATGATTACATGAAATTTATAGTCATTAAAAAATTTGTTTTGTGCTGATAAGGATTCATAAATAGGAATATTTCTGGAAATCAGTTCAACCATATACTATTAAGTTGTGTGAATTTTAAGTTTATAGTATTTACGACTTTAAAATATTTTGGTTTGTCAATTTTTTTTTCAAAGTAGGTTAGGTAATCCTTTACATTAAACACAAAAAATATCAGCTAAAATTATTAAAATGTGTATAAAAACAGAGGGTATTAACACATTTTTAGAAAGATTTTGTTAAGAATTTTAAAAAAGTAAATGTTTTAGAACAAAAATGATTTTTAACAGCTTATTATTAGAAATGAGAAACATCGTCTGCTACTTTTAAATTTATTCTTCTTTCAAAATGTCGCATGTAAACAAGCTGTGGATTGAGGGATATGTTTCTGCGCTTTCCGAAGAGAAATATTCTTATTCCAGGATTCAAAAACAATGTGAAATGCATGGTATTAAAATTTCTAAGTGCAAAATAAGCAACATTATCAATCGGACAGGTAAAAACCTTCAATCACTATTTCTACATGGAAGGAAGACTCCGAACGAATATCCGAAAAAAGTACATACTGTTTCAAATGTTCCTAAAGTGAAATCGCTGGTTACAACAGAAAATCCGCCAACACAGAAATCAATTGCAAAGTCTTTAGATACATCTATAGCAACAATAAGTAAAATAATAAAATCAAGATTTACAACTGAAAAAAGTTTAAAAAAAAAAACAATGTTCACCAGCTTTTGCTGAGACATGTGGCTCAACGCAAAACATATTGTAGAATTCTGTATGAAAACGATTTAGCAGAAGCTAAATGGAAATACATTGTGACCCTTGATGAAGTATGGATTTACCTAAATGAATGCAACAAAAATGCTCTATTTACTTTAGAAAACGAGGAGAAAAAATATGCAAACTTGGTTCCGTCAATGTAAAGAAAGTTTCAGTTAGAGGTTTATGATATAGTCGCAGATTTTTCCTACAATGGAAAATTAAAAATAAAAAGAGGTGAAAAAATGTTAAAATCAACTCATCATTACTATTAGGAGAAGATTTTATGTCCAATATTTACAGAAGAAATTCCACTTCTTTATCCCAAAGACTTTCAAAGAGTGAAACTTCATCAAGACAAAGCTACAAGTCATACTTCGAAAACTACCACTGCATTCCTTGAAAAAAAAAGAGGACTAACACAGGTATTGCATATATACCTTTTCAACATATTCCTGTGAAGTCCCCTGACGTTTCACCTACGGACTATTGTGCCTTTGGTCTGTTAAAAAGAGCTCTTTCTAAACGCAAACCCACCACGATGGATGGACTCCGGAAAGTAGTGGAAGAGGAATGGGTAGCACTACCCCTGGAAATTTTACGAAAATCTCTTCTATCATGGAAATCACGTTGCAGACTTATAGTCCAGAAAAAAAGCTATCAGATCGAACATTTAAAAAATAGTCTTTACATTTTAAATAGTAATTAAACGGCCCCGAAATCGTTCTAAAAATGTGTTAATATCCTCTGAATTAGGGAAAAAATGAATTTATCAGAAGAACTTAAATGTAACATTATGAAATGAGTTTTATACTAAATTTAAAATAAGAAAATGTTTTTAAAATGTAAATTGAGATAAAGAATTATTTTAACCTTATATTTCTATCGTTTATTATAAACTATCAGTGACCAAATATTTGTGTAGAATTTAATGTATTATATGTTTAATAAGTTCTATATATAGCTTATAATATATATAATAAAATGTAAAAAATAATAATTATAAATATATTAAGTTTCTCACAATATTCACGTTTTTAAAATTGTTTTTATATTCGACAAATGTTTTTTGCTTCTTTTAGATAAGTTTTGCGTAAAATTAAAGCATTATTTTATTTGAAAGAAAATAGTAATTTTTTAGCTTTTATGCATTAATAATGCGCGAAAAAGTCTAAACTGCAATTTAGAATTCATTTTAAATGCTAAAATCACATTCATTTGTAAATATTTTGGTGAGTCACATTTATTGGTAAACTAGCACGCCCCTGATAAAATTTATTACGAGATCTGATTTTATATTAGTTTCAAATGGCTTACTTTCCTTGGTGACACAAATTAGTCTTCTTTATATTATCCCAGTATTTTTAGTTTAGTTCTTTCAGATTACCTGAATTACAAGCTTCATAAATTACACGATTTAAAACTAGAAGAAATTTGACTCACATAATTTTCAGTGAATGTAATAAGAGTTCGAGATTTATGTTCATATAAATTGGCATTTCTAGTAGGAAAGTACTTTTGCCTTATATAACTCAGAATTGAAAACTTCTCTTAATTGAAATAATTAGGAGTATGTTCGAAGGTTATTTTAGAATGAAGTTATATTTCATATTGCGTTTGGATGTGGAAGTATATTTGGAGTTAAATAATACTTCAAGATTACTTGTTAGATGTATAAAATATAGCTGTCCTACGACAATTTGGGGTGTAGTAAGAATCACTGCTAGGATCTAGAGCTGATATATAGATAAAAGTTTTGCAATACTCAAGTATTTTATTGAGGAAATTTTTAATGATGTTAAAAGATGTGTAAGATTAAGGAGAAATAAATAATTTGTTCTTTTAATATTACATAAATTAAATTGAATTTTTATTTTTGAAGAGAGAGAATAGTCATGTAATTCCTTTTTATGTTTTCGAAATATAAATTATTAAATTCTTAAGTTATAAGAGTTATACTTTAAAGTAATTTTAACAAAAATTTTGTGGGATCTTATTAATCCTTACTAAAAACTTGTGTTTTCCTTAATCTGTTTTAACTTGTATTTCATACAGTCAGTCACAAAAGTCTACGTACACACTCTGATTTTTGTATATTTTGCACATAACTCATAATTTCGAAAACTCAATTTTATTTTTACAATTATTTCTCATAACAACTCAGAATAAATAAATAAAATTATCAACATATTTGTTAAAACGCAATGAAAATAACAAAAGTTTCAAATCACGTAGTCACGAAAGTCTGCATACAGAGACAGGAAACTCAAATTTTTGGCAATAAACAAAAATAAAAATACCATTATTACTTTGTAGGCCCTCCCTTTGAAGCAATGACTGCATGCATTCGGTTTGGCATCGAATTCACCAGGTTCTTTGTTGTTTCAGGTGAAATTTGGGACCAAGCCTGCTGCATAGCCTTCTTTAGGGTTTCGACGCTGGTAATGGGTTGTCTTATCTTTCTATCGACTTCCTCCCAAATGTGTTCGATAGGTTTAAGGTCTGGGGACTGTGGAGGTGAATGCAACTGTTTGGGTGTCTTGTAGAGCAGCCATTCCTTCACAATCTTTGCTGTGTGCTTAGAATCATTGTCTTGTTGGAAGACAAAGTTGCTTCCAAGTCCCAATTTTCTGACTGATTCATGTAGGTTGCCTTGCAAAATCTTCAGGTAATTCAAAACGATCCATAGTACCCTCGATGAAAACCAGATTTCCAACTCCAGCTGCTGCGATTGCACCCCAAACGATAACACTGCCTCCACCATGTTTTACGGTGGGAGTCAAATTCTTGGGGTTCATTTCTGTATTTTTTTTCCTCCAAACTTTTCCGCGGCCATCACTTCCAAAAATGTTGAGCTTGCTCTCGTCGGTGAACAAAACTGTTTTCCAAAACTCAAAATCCTTGTCAATATGTGCAGAAGCAAAGGCAAGTCTTTTCTTTCGATTTACAGATGATACGAATGGTTTCCTTCTGGGAACTCTGCCATTGTAGCCGGCCAAACGAAAAATTCTGCGAACATTTTCTGGGTGTACCTGCTTTCCAATTTCTGTTTCAATTTGATCCGCTAATTTTGGGGCACTAATTTTTGGATTTTTCTTCAATTTTCTTACTATGGCTCTTGCTTATCGATCATTGAGCTTCCTTGGACGACCACATCGAGATTTGCTGAGCACATGTCCGCGTTTAACAAACTTTCTGTAGATTGTTTACACAGTTGACCGACTTTTATTAACAGTTTTGGCAATTTCGGAGTAAGATTTCTTTTCACATTTCAATTTTACTACCAAATTTCGAAGTTCTAAGGATGTTTAATTTCCCTGGCTCATTTTAAATCAATTTGCTATTGCAATATCATGGAAAATACTAACGATGAACGAAAATATTAACGATGTACAAAAGTGTCATCTCAAACTTAAGTAACCTTCAACAAATCTTCATATGTAAATTTTCTCTTCTCAACCAATCGTGTGTATGCAGACTTTTGTGACGCGCTAATTTTTACATATTCACAAAATTTCCCAGTAGATGATAGTTTGAAACTTTTTTAATTTTGTAAATCATAGTTTTTAATGAAAAAGGAAATATTTATTCTATTTTGCAAATTAAAATATAACTCAGTTTTGAAATGCGCCCTTTTTTAGGGTTGTACGTAGACTTTTGTGACTGACTGTACATATGTTCAGACTGAGTTGAATATATCTGTGTGAATGCCTCATTGTTACACTTTTATCCTTTATCGAGTTCCATATACAAGAGAAAAAATTATTGGAACAAGAACTACTTGAGATAATTTTTTGGTAAATTCAAATTATGAAAATTTTAATGTTAAAATGATGCTCATAAGTATGCAAACAAATAACATAAATATTGATATTCATGCTCACGAATGTAACTACATATGATATTCATCATGAAAATATTTGTTTTCTTTCCATTTGATAACTAAATACAAGTCCAGAAGGTATTTATGTTTGGTACTGTCACATTTAAATAGTTTGGTCTTCTATTTTTAATATTTGTACATTGAAAATACAAAGGAGTTTTGCCTGTATAACTATAACCATCGAAAATTTCATGTTCATAGGAATTTTAATATACAAATATATTAATATTTTGTATCTCCTATACTATACTTACACTATAGTACTCACTATATTTATTTATTCATTTTTGTTGGGTAAAACTAACAATAAATAACAGTTACCGCATTATAAAACATGTATTGATAATTCTAAGTAAAATAAATGCGGAAATACTATTAAAACTTGAAATATTGACTAAAAATAATTAAATTATATTTCATCAAAGGTAATAAAACTACGAAGGTAGGAAAAAACAGACGAGAGAAATTACAGATATTTGAAGGATTATTTTCGAATTTTCTTTTTTTATTTCTATTTCATTAATCTTTTTCTATTTCAAAAAATTATTTTTACATGTTAACGATTTAAATATTGCCTATTAATAATTGAATTAGAATTGAAATTTTTGCTAGTTGGACACTATTATAAACAGAATACGCAAAAATACAACTGACATTACACAAAATAAATTTACTAGGAAAATAAAATTGTGTCTTAAAATAAATATTTACAATTTTGAATATTTTCTAATAGAAATAAAAATAGCTTTTGAGTTGTACCTTCGTATTTATATATGTAATCAGACTGTATCAGAACTATTTCCTATTTTGTCTTATTAAAAATATAGGAAACAAAATATAAATTAAGTAGATGTAAATATATTTTGAAACTCTTATCAATAGTCTGAGGAAACACATCTGGAATAGGCTAGAATTCAACCAGAACTATCGAATCAATCCAGAATATGAAGCAAAATAAAATACTAGCTTTGGATCAAAATAAACAGAACTGGTCTTAATAGAACTACTATTATAAAAGAATCAATTCACACGCGATTTTATTTGGAATTCTTTTAAGATCATCAACATGCTAATAAAATTACTATCATCTAAATTACTATATAAAATAAATATAATATGCTATGTAATATATTTTCATAAAATATCGGTATGTCATAACTTTAAAATAATCAATATTTGAAAAACTTAATTAAAATTAGAACTTGTAGCCCAACTTAAAGCAAAATTTCACAATGAGTATGATTAAAATATCTAAAAAAATATACGATATAAATAAAAGAAACACAATTTGTTTGGAATTCACATGAGTATCATATGACGTAACAAATTATGATGCTAAAGCTGTATTTCGACCTTTAAGTATAACTCTCATACATAAAAAAAATTCTAAAGGCAATGACACATAATTATATTTTTCGAATCTCTCATTTTAAGAGTCATCATTAACAATCGTTTGGTTCCACGTGCTTTCGTGAACACTCCCCCCTTTAATTGCCATCTTTTGTCTTCGTAATCGTCCATCCGTTCCTTTGGTTATTTTCTTCCAGGGTTGTTGGACTTGAATAAATTCTCCCAAAATAAAACAAAAGCTATTCACAATTGAACATTTTTTAAGCATAAATGAAGGAGAAAAAATAAAGTTTTTTTTTTTTTTTTTTTTTTTTTTTTTTAAAACCAAGGAAAAGCATCTCAGAACAAAACGGAATGAAGATCTGAAAATTTCTTGAATCATTAAACAACTTCTATCTTTTTCACAAAATAAAGAGTTTGCTTTCTCAAATTACAAATACGAATTTCTTTGTTCTCTAAAAACAAGTTTTTCTTTAAATTTTAGGTTTCATTTCTTACAATTATCAATGAGAAAGAACTGTAATCATTGATGGAAAATAAAAACTTTAACATATCGTTGTCCATTGGTGCCATGTAATATTTTTTGCATAAAAAGGGTAACAATTTTATGCTATAGAAATATTAGAAAAACAGAAAATTCATGTTCTTTTAGCATAACAACCAACAGGAGGGATCACAAGTAATAAATAGAAACCTAATCCGTACCAAAAATTTTATAATTTCAAATACCTCGCTATTTTGAGGCATGGTTAAAATGATATCAAAACCAAAACTGTCACTTTTTCCCACAAATGGTAGAAAAATAATAGCTCCGTGTAATTACCATGCATAGAACTTCGACCTTCGATTTGATCCAGAAAATCCAAACGAGATATTTTACCAATAAAAATTTCTTCAGCAGCCAAAGTTACATTAAGAAAATAGTTTTGTATTTTCTCAAGTATTGTCTACTGTGTAATCTTCTTTGATTTTGTTTGCTCGCGGCTCTACAGTCATTTTCTACATACGAGGATCATTCTGGCAAAACCACCTATAGTATTAAGTGAACACTTAAGCAATTACAAAAATCCACGTTTGAAGCGAGAACCACGAACAGCTCAAATCCACTGTGTTTCTGAGAAAGGCAAACAATTAACTCAGCAATTAATTCTGGCATTCTAAACGAATTCATGCCTTTATGCATCTTGTAAATGTGAAAAACGAATTTGAATTCCAAATGAGAGAAAAGAAAACGGCAGAACTATGGAAGCAATCTGGTGACAATTTATGGTTTGAAAAAGTCTCGAGAACTTTACTATAACATGAGGTATAATATCGTTATTAATTTACACAATGATACCATGAAATAGAGCTTGAAAGAACCACGAGTCGTTTGAAATGTTATTCGGAGACATCACATAATTATGAGTGTTTTGAAACAGACAAGACTGAGAAAACTAATATAGAGAAAGTGTAACCAGAAATTAAATTTAATCAAGATTTGTCGCCAAATAAAATAATTCTGGTAAAATTTTGTTAAACTATCTCCGATTTAAATGAAGCACTTTGCATGAGTAATGGATTTAAATGTTAATCGCTGCAGCAACTGACTGCCAGACACATTCATTACAGACATGTGACGATCATTATTTTGTATGTGGATATTAGATAATGATGTAATAGAATATATGCTTCTTTGACAACGATTCATATCAGATTAGTGATCTTAGGAGAATATTCGAGCCAAGGAATGTCAGATATAAATTCATTCTCGTTTATCCTAATGGTTCTTTGCAATATTGTCAGAGCAACCAAGTTTGAAAACAATTTAAAGAGTTGTATCACCCCAACCACTGTCCTTCAAATAATTCTTTCCTCCTTAGAATTTGGCCATTTTAGCAGCAACTTACATTTGATGATAATACTTTGTTTGCAATAAATTAAGATAGTAAAAATAATTAATTAAATTCATTTATGCAAGAACACTCTCTATCATTTAGTTAAATTGTACGATATATATAAATGAAATTAGTATAACAGTAGCTTAGAATTTCTAAATTGATGCGATAAAATACTTTGGACAAGAATGAAGATTATTTTATGAGAAGTAATTTATCATGCTAAAAATATGAAAGTAATTTGATTTATATCTTTTTTACTTTCTCAACAAGTGATTTTATATTCTTGGGAATTCTTTCATACACTTGGGAAATTCGATGTTACAGAAGCTACATTGCATGTGATATGATCAAATAATAAGAAATATTCTTCCAGAAAATTGGTTAGAATACTGTTTTTTTCAAATTAACTAGCAAGAAGTTAGTTTTAAACCTATATAATTTTGCCCAAATAATATCAAATGAATATCAATTTCCTTCTACAGATTTTTTGTGGTTATCTTGATAAAATTTATTTTTTCTAAATAAACGTTCCTATTTCTTGTTAGGTTGATTAAAAACAATTAAATTATAATGCCTCTGGTAAATAGTAAGGAAATATTTTATAAATAAACCTAAAACTTTTTGCCATTTTCATCACTGGTATCCACCGGCAATAAATTTATCAGATTCTCAATCATTGACCGATTTTATTCTCAATTTTGTAATAAAAATAAGTAAGCAACTATGAAATACGCTCTTAAAAATTTTTAATTTTCTGTTTTATAATATAGTTAGAAAGAAAAAAAATTAAAGTAATTTAATTACTACACAATAAATTCATGAAACCATGTTTCTTGATTTCTGGACCATGTAGTAGAAGATGTCAGAAGTGCTTCGTCCGTATTTGAGCAGACTGTATTTGTATATTTATGATGCGCTCAAGAATTGCGCAAGAGGCTTTTAGTTGATAATGTGAATTATATTCTAATCCTACCATTTTGAAAACGACGTGGTTAATTAAAGGTAGGTTGAGTTTTATGACAAGGTTAAGAACAAGCTGTGCCGAAGTTAAATTATATAAAAATGAGTATTTTTTTGTTAATATTTAGTTTAAATTTAAAAATTCAATCGTTTTTAAAAATGTAAAAAGATTGCGATAAGGAAGATAATCCACCGATCTTGTATAATTAAAGAATCCAATTCTAAAAAAGATAACGATGATCACATTAAAATTAGAGCACGAAATAAAAATATGAAAAAACTTGTTTGTGGTTCATTACACGTGTCACACCGAGGATTTAGGTCACTTAAAATCAGATGTTTATGTGTGAAATTTGTGTCTGTAACATGAAATCATTTTATTTAGCTTGCTGCCGACTTGCCTGTTCCACGATTTCTGCCAAAGAGAATGAATATTTGCACACTTTTTCTCGCATCAGAGGATGGACAGAAGGTTGGAGAGATGCAGACTTAGCAGCTCCATGCTTCTGGTTACCATCAAGACCTGTGACCCAACAAAATAAATTGTATTCCTTGCAAATAATGGCGCATTTTGCATGAAAACTCTGATACAACTGGATTAACAATCAATATTTAGCATTTATCATTATTTAGCAGTCTATCAATATTCTATCAATTAATCATCTATCAATATTAAGCAGTTTCTATAACACACAGGCTATTGGCGTACATGCAAAATTTACGAGTACTTTTTGTATTCACATGCTGAAGTGGCCTCCCCGAGACATATTCTTGACTGTGTATATTGTACTGTGAACGAGGTTTTGGAGAATCCTATTTTATTTTTAGACTTTTTAATGATTTTTGGTAGTATGGAGATGGTTTAGCTTAGCTACACCATCTGGGATATGAAACAACAACAAAACACGCTGAAGTGCACGCAATAAGGCCATTGCGTCAGCTAATGAAGAACGTATGGAGGCTGTAAATGATGGTAAAGTTATCAATAGACCCCAACATGTCTTGCTCGTGTTAAATTAATGTGCCAAGTCTAATGTAAATTCTGATTTTAACAGTGTTAGGCTGAACCAGCTACTTTCCGAGCGGGAGGCCTGTTTTTAAACCGAACTCTTTTGTATAAATGTAGCTTTAATTAGCTATTTCTTAATCATGTGAATTTCAAACGACCATTTTTTAAAAAGAAAAACATGGAACTTAGAAAACTAGGATGTCATTTTTAATAAAAAGACAAACGTATTTTTTATGTTATATTTATTTCTTTGCCAAGATATTTAAATGATATTCATTACATTCGTAACTGGGAAAAGGAATTCTATATGAACAAAACTTATGACTTTCTTTCCCTCTAAATAAAAAGCTATGTTGTCACCTAATATTAACGAATTATTGAGTTTAACATTTGATAACAATTTTTATGATCTTCCTTTTTTTTATCCAGATGCATGATGTTACCGTTGATACAAAAGTGAGTTAAATTTTGAAATATACTAAGCAAATAATTTTATAAAGAGATACATGAGCGTGCTTTAATGTTGTTGTTGTTTATGACACTTGGACAATCCAAGCTCGCTATGCCGTTGGCAGTGCGAATTAAGTCAATAGAGAGCGTCTTTCGTTTGGATCAGAGCACCACGAAGGTGAAAGTACGACTTTGCTCTATTAAGGTGCCTCGTCATTTTGAACCACGGTCAGGTGACGAGGCCACACCTGAGCTGGCACCCTCCTCTCCACATCCACGCCACACCAGCGGAAGGACTTTGGACGTCACATATTAACGTGGACACGTCCCCAACCCACGGAGTTCCAGCAACCCAGTGAAGGAGAGTCCACCGTGGTCACCCTCCCAACCACTGCCCGCGGCAATCGATGCTTCACTTTGCTGAGCTTAAGGGAAGCGGCGTGAAGCTACTGAGCCACTGGAGCTTACGTGCTTTAATAAATGTTTCTAATTACTTAGACGGTTTTACACTTTGAAGGTTATCCTATTTCACATTATGAAGAGTTATAAAAAATATGAGTAAAATAAAATTTTAAGTAAATTCCTAATAATTGTGAATTTTTAAAACATATATATATATACATACATATATAAACAAATATTAATTATATTTGAATTTAACTCGTAATTATAAAAGCTATAAAGTTTAAGTAAAATTTTATAAAATTAGTTTATATTTTAAGACGATCTTTATTTGCAGAATTTAGCTACTAAAAACCATTTCATGTTATAAGAATTTAGAAAAAACAGAGCATTTCTCTCATTATGATACTATAATTTTTTTGAAGCATGTTTTAAATATATTGAAACATTCATAGAAACAATCAATGTACATATATTAATCTTTGCTCTAATTTTCACAGCCACAAAATTTCACACCATAATATGGTAAGAAAGTTAGAGGAACAGTTTTAAATTAAAATTTGGATTTCGTATATAACTTGATCGTGAATAGAAATCACAAAATTTTATATCGCGGGAAATTTAAGGAACTGCAAAAGATTAAGAAATATACCTTTCTTATAAATTTTAGTATATTTATTTGCTAGAAATATTAATGCATGCATATTTTTCATTTTTAACTCATTGAAATTTTTAACTCATTTAATTTTTTAACTCATTGAAAAATCGAATTAGATTTCTGAATAGAATTTCTTTATTCGGATGACTCTTTAATATTCATCAAAAGAAAATGCCTTGAAAAAATATTCTTTGAATTCATGAAAGGATTCTTTTTTTGTAAGAAAACAGCATGAACTTAAGGAATAATACAACTTATGTCACATAAAATTTATTACTTTTATTACGCATGAAAATTCCTGAATGAAAATTTGAAAAATTATCAGGAAAATTTTTTGAATTGGTTTTAAAAGCCTATTGTTATTTATTAACTGATTATTGCGATAATTACAACAAAAGAATAAATAGGAAATTAAATGTGTCAGGTGATTGTGAATCTTAATAATGAGTTTTGGAAAAAAATTTAAATTTAAGATTTAAAATTAAATGTTTTTTAAATTTAACTTTTTAAGAATATTTTTAATTTAAATGTTAATTTTAGGTAACCGAAGTTAAAATTTAAATTTAAGACTTCGTGAAATCAATATCAGTTATTGATATTTAAAGGTATTCAAAAAGTTTTCATAAGTTTTATGTGCAGTTTAAAATATTTAAATTGAAGCATCCACATGAAATTTACTGGATGCTTTCATGATGGTTTGAGGGCTGATTGATAATCAGAAATTATTTTATTATTTTTCAAATTACTTTCGATTTTAAAACTGCTTATATATGATTAGAATTTATTCAATAATACTAAAAACGAAAGTACAATTAATTTTACGTTGTCCGAAATTCGCAATTTTTAAATTTAAACGGGATAGAATAATATATTCATCAAATCAGCATATTTTAACTCAAACAATTGGACCTCATTGTCACCCGAGACCATAATCTTCAAACTGTGAAAGTTTCAAGTTCAATTCTAATCATTGTAAAATGAGAAATTGATTTAGCATCAGCGTTGTGTACAGATACAGTTCTTCATTGGCCTGACAGCCCAGGGTGGGCCTTTGCCTTCCTCAGAAATGCATATCAGGACTCCCTATTTTTGGATATGGTCATCCAGTTTGCCACTTAGTGTTTTTAGGTCGTTTTCAAGGCAGTCACACCATCGGAGTTTCGGTCGTCCTCTTCTTCTGGTGCCAATGGGGCGAGCCAAGAAAATTTTTTCGTCACCCGATTGTCGTTCATCCGGCTTAAATGTCCTGCCCATTTTAATCGCTGTATTGAGATAAATTTAACAATATCTGGTTCTTTATATAGTTTATAGAGCTCTATCAGAATTAGTTCTTCTTCGCCATGTATTCTCACATTTTATTCCACCAAAGATGCTTCTTAAAGTTGTACAGATACAGTTAGGCTTTCTTTATTTGAAAGTGTTCTGAATTTCTCTCGCTTTTTTGTTTTGTGCTAGCTAGCTGGCAATATGGGGTGCGTTAATCCACTTTACCGTAATATGGGTTTGAGACATGTGATAATCTATTATAAAAGTACTCAGTATATATCCAAAAAACATTACAATAGCATTAGATACGCTTGGCAATGCTTTGTGTGGCATCCATACAAATTAATAGAACTCCCTAACATTAAGAAAAATTTTCATTACAGAGTAATTATAATAGTCAAAAAATGAAACAAAGTAATTTAACACAAATACTACATTGGAATAATTGTTTCGATCCAGGAGATCTTTCTCATTCATAAAATAACTTTTATGATACTTAATTATACATAGAGAATGGAAGTTTGTTTTGCCCGTCTCTTCAAAGAAAGAATATCTTTAATGATCCCAAAACACGAACTTTCATTTATTGGTATGCAACAAGTTCTCATCCAGTTTCATACCTACCCAGAAGATTCCCAGAAAGTTGCAGTTTTACTCCTCCCTCTTAATGGAAAGATGGACTGTTATTGCTCGGGAATACATCCAAGGAGCAAATAATTTCGCGGAATTATTTGTTGCACTTGTGAGCAGTAAATTTGCGTTTACCTTTTAACCACAGAAATATTGGCGTGAAAAATAAAATTTGGATCAAAATGCTTTTTCTTCTATGAAAACGTATAGTTAAAATATTAAGATATCATTATCTGAAGCAACATGAAACTTAAATATAGAAAAATCAAATTGAACCCTACGTGTAAAGTTAATAATTTTAGCACATTAATAAGTTGTTTTTTTAATGTGCTAAAATTATTAACTGTTATTAACTAAAATTATGAAACTGTTAAATATAGAAAAATCAAACTGAACCCTATGTGTAAAGTTAATAATTTTAGCACATTAATAAGTTGTTTTTTTTATATCTTATTACACTTTTTTAACAATATAATGAATTTACATTAAGTCGAAAATACATCTGAAAATAATATTTCACAGTAATTAGAAAATACGAGATAAATTACTTCAAGTTTTTCAATTTTTATATAGATCAGTAATATATAGAGGCTTTATATTATAAACATAATATAAACTTAAAATGTTTCGATATTATGTATTGAAAATTAATTTAAAAATACACATATTTATGTTTCCAATAATGGAATTAAAGCTTTTCAAAAAGATCGTGTTCATGTTTTTCAGAGTGCATTTTTTTAAAAGATAAAAAAATTAAAGTGGGAACAAAAATTTAAGAAACTGTAATAAATTTTCTTACAACTGTAAAAAATTGTATAAATTTTGAAAAACAAAATCTAATTACACTTATTTTCTATTTTTTTTTTTTCAAATCTACTTGTATTTTCTTAGAAGTGTGAAGAATTTTTTCTACAATTATTTTTAAAATTATGCTTTAAATTTTAGGGAAACTTGTTTTACAAAGAAAACTATCATTTCATTATTTATCACTTAAATACGCCTTTTGTCAATGATATTTAATTCGTTTAAGATAATTAAGATTGTTATGAATTAATTATTTAATAGGTATTTGAGGATATTTAACTGAGAAAATGTAATAAAAAATCACTTGAATTATCTAAAAATAATGAATTTCGATAATTTATTCAATCATTGGTTGTAATAAATGAGAAAATCAATATATTTTCATGTATAGAATTATAAGCAAATTTTATTGAATATTTATTTTACAAGACAGTAATATGAACTGACACATTTCACACAAATTTAAAATATTTTAGTGTATACATAGTAAATACACTGCATGAAATTAAAATGTTTATCAATGTTTTTATGAAGATTTTTGATTGTGAAAAAAATTAATTTTAATTATGATCCCGATCTACAGTCTTCAATTGCCATAAAAAATATAGGAATTAACTTTGCTGCATTTCATTGCTTTTTTCCTGCTGAATTTGTCATAAAATTCTTTCAATTCAAGCATACAATATTATTATAAAAAGGTACATAAATTTTTTTTCAATTTCGCACCAGTTTGTGTTTTGCAGTTATGGAAAGAAAGAATGAAAAGTACAATAATAATAATAATTTAGCATTCAAAAAATAGAGGAATTGCATAATTCTTCGGATTACTAATTATGACCCCCCAAAAAGCAATTCTATCGAATCTATTAAGTTTAAATTAATGAGAAAAAATTTAAAAGAATAAGTTTTAAGAAAACAGTTTTAGTACTAAAAATAAATTTTAAATCCATTATTTAAAATTAGATAAATTTAATTCAAACACAATAAAACATAACATGGAAAAAATGGCCAATTTAAATTTTTATTTCATTATTCGAAGATTTTATCATTTTTAATAAGGGACAATATGTAAATAAAAATATATAATTTTAATTTCTTTATTGTATACCCGTGATGGAAAAAAAAGCAATTAAAACTGTTAATTTTTTTAAAATTGTTATCAAAATTTAGTTCTCTGTACTGAGCTTTTAGAGTTGTTTGCTCAAATTAATATTTCTGTCCCTTCCACTTTCCACAAATTACAGCAAAAGCATGTTTAAACTAAAATATATTATCCTGATAATTAATTTAAAATATTTTTTCTGATGTGGCCAAAAATCATTTCTGTGAAAAAGAAATAGTTTAAATGTTTATTTTAAATGATTTGTCTTAACAACCATCACTGCATCCCCAATTAATAAATTTTTAAGTTAAATTTTAAAAAAATAAAACATTTTAAAAAACTTTTTAATATTTCTTTCTAATTCTCTTACAAAGTTTACATTTACCATAAGAGTTCTTACGAAATTTACAATTATTTAAAATGTTAGCTAACACAATTACGTATCAATAAATTAGCAATTGTTTCTTTTCCTTCGAAATATTTTAAAATGAAAACCAAAATAATTTCTAATGAATAATTCACATAATATTGTTTACTTAAATCTATTGTTATTTTCTTACGTTCATATCACAGTTTAAAAACAAACTTGAAAGGCTCTTTGTATAAAACACGAAAAACGACGTTTAATCACTTGTTTTGTTTTTTCTCAATGAGATATGCAATATTTCTTTTTAAGAGAGTCAATGACTCTAAAATTTGTTCCTGAAGAATCCATTCATACAATTGTCGATATTTGTTTTGGTTTTGTTTGTGACTCAACGGTAATTTTTTTCACACGAGAGATAATTAGACCGGGACCTACGGTTTAAAGTGGATTCCGAACCACTACAAACATCCATGCCCAAGGTGGGATTCGAGCCCACGAACTGTTGAACCGAAGGCAAGAGCGCTAACCATTCGGCTGCCAGCTCGGCTTCATTTGTCGATAAAACGGGTTTATATAGCTGTCTCTTTGATTTTAAATACCCAAAGAAAAATATCAGATACGGTCAAAATAAATTAGAGAAGATTAGTTCACGTTAGGTTTAAAATTCTCATGAAAATTTCTTTGCTCAGTTTCTAATACATCTCATTCAATTATCAACGACTTTCATTTAAAATCACAAACACGCGTGAGTCATCCATTATGACTCACGTCTAGAGGACACACTGTCCCCTTCTTCGAGGGTTAAGGAGAAAATAAAATATAAATCCTTTGTTGTCGGGGGTGCACCAGAGATAGAATCAGAGTCGCGAGCAAGGTATCTCAGGAGTCATCGTCCGCGGGTCAATCCGTTGTTCGCCTTGGCCTTGGAAGCAGTCTGCCCTGCGGCCGGGGCCACATTCCCTGGCGATGGCGGCACGCTTTCGCTCTCGGCGGGAAAATTCGCCATCGCTCGCTTAGAGAGAATTTTTGTAGCGACAGAATCTACGGCGATATCGCCGTGGATAAATCTCTTTTTTTGTAAACATTTTGAAGAGTCAATTTACTCACTTTCTTAACTAAGAAGATCATTCAAACTTGAGTTTCAGATTCGATTACAAAAAATTTTTACGTGAAATAATTATTTGAAAAAATGCAAACTATCGATTTCCTTTTCATTTTTCATTTTTATATCTCTTTTTTTTCTCTCTGCCTTCTTTTTTATTATTTTTTTTCATCTCATGTATTATTTGGATTTGTTTTGTAGTACATTTGTTGTACCTTCGGGCCCTGTGTGGTATTCATTGGTGCACAGGGATATATTTTTGTTTCCCCCCCAAAAAAAAACTATCGATTTTTATTATTTTAATACGGGAGACTATAAAAATTTCCACTTTTCATTTTAAATTATGCTTATATTGTGTATAGGGATTTCTACGCACAGTGTAATATTGATTTCGTTGACATTGATATTCATTTCCTGCTTGAAATATTTCAAAATTTAGCTTTAATGTAAAATAAGTCAAGAAAAAATAACAAAAACATATTTTAATATACAATGAAACGTGAAATATATTTTAATATACAGTAAGAATTCCAATTATCCGAATCGCTTTCAGAGTTTCTGGAAAACATTAGTCCGAAGAAAACAAGAAAATAATAAAAAGGTAAAAGATCGAGGAAAGAGAAAGGAGAGCTTGAGAATGACGTGTGATTTGAAGAATTCAGAAACATTGTGGTGAAAATCAGAAGTGAGAGCTGAAGATACAGGAGAATGGATTACGCGTCAGACACTGGATTTCATATTGCAAATTATAGCAAACTTATTGAGAGTGTCGAGGAAGAAGATGACCTTCATGTCCAAGTTGAAGCAGACGCGGGACCATCACCTATTGAAGCATTTGCTGGCTTTGAAACTGTTTTGAAGGAGTTGGAGCGTCAGCCCGAATGTGAGCACAAGCAAATTCAGCGCTGTTCAACAGATGCCGGGCTTGTCTGCGCGAAAACGGATGAAGGCAGTGAAGCAGCTTATTCTGACCAAGATATTCAGCAAGAAATGGCTTTCATTTTCAGTGATGTACATACATATTACATTAATGCATAGCATTTGTAAGCACCTTAACATATGAAAGTGTTGCATGTTCTTTTAATTGATTAAAAGTTCCTTTTCTTTAAAATTATGTCTCCTATTTTCAAATCACTAAAATTAAAATAAATTCTTTTTAAAAAAACCCAATTTAGAGAATTTTTAACTATCCGAATGCTGCCTGGTTCTAACTGATTCGGATAATTTGAGTTCTATTGTGTGTTTATTTTATACTTTATCGTTCAAGCTGAAAAACAATTTAAAACTTGGGAATATTATGAGTAAATTTAAATAGATAAATAGAACATAATTATCAAATAAAACCTACTACTTTACATGATTAAAAATATCAGAATATAAATTTTCATAATTTTGATAAAAATTATTTAAATACTAGAAATATAAAATTTGATTATAACAATTCAGGGTATTGACATTTGTGTTTTTATTACACAACTATAGTATGGAAGGATCATCTTAGATTTTAAATTATATTTTAAGGCATGTTTTTTTTTAAGTGTGGATACATTTTCATTTTACAAAGCATATATATTTGAAGTCATTATTAAATAAGTTTTATATTGTAAAACTTTTGTTATGTGTACTGCAAACCTTAAGGAAGTTTTTCGATTTTTATAAAAGAAAAAAAAACCAATTGTTCTTATATATTATAATGGAAAAATTTGACGTATTATTCTCTATTTTTAATTCATCAAGATATATTGTGGAAATAAATAGGAAATATAATTATACTATTTCTACATGAATAATGCGGAGAAAACTGTAAATTGAATTTTCAGCACATTGAAAATTTGTTTGAATTGTTCTAATTTAAATATTACCTAAAATTACCCGTTTCTTTCTCATTGAATAAAGAAAATAGCTGCTTATATATAAAATCGACACTTTGCACTCTTACAAATCTACAAGTGAAATGATATTTAACGACAATCAGATTTCATCTGCAAACTTTATTTGATAAAAAAATATCCATAAAATTTTGTACGAAAAATGTTCATGAGGATTCGAAAGTATAAACAGGCTCATACTTTCATAGAGAGAACACATTTGTGGCTCTAGTCACATAGGAATGTTTGTAAACGTAACCGTTCGCATACTGTTTCTTTCAAATTAAATTAAATGCCGAACTCATCTATTAAGATGCTGCTTGGAAAATATGGAGACATTTTATTCTTTAGAATATTCCAATACCGTGATTTTAATATCATTCTGCCAAAATGTCCAATATTTTGGAAAGATTTTATATCAGTATGATATTAAGCATTTCGATTTGTTCAGTATAATTCCTTAAAACATGAACCATTTTCAATGGAGTTTCTATGATTTTGAATGTTACCAGTAATATAGTCGTAATATTGACAATATATATCGGTGTAAATTATAAATTAGTTGCCGTTCAACATACAGAAAACAAAAATCGAAACCATTTTTTATTAAGTTATTAACATCAATTTAGGAGTTACCCCTGAAATTTTAGAAATTTCTTACAGAAGCTAAACTAAGATCAATTTTATCGCTAACTTTCTGCCTAACCAAGGGGTTCCGAATTCTACAGGGAACTCTAATTTTAGTGTACCTACGCTTTTATTTAAAAAAAAAAATTCTTGAATTTTATCATACTCAATAATGTTATTTCAACTTTTAAATTTCATGTTGGCTACATAAATTAAAATATTTTTTTTTAGTTTTGAGAATTTAATTTAGTTAATTATAAAATGCTTATTTTCGGGATTTATACATAAGCTTAAAAGTGAGATATTTTCAATTCAAAAATATAAAGTGTATTCAAAAATTACCTTTTTGATCATTTAAGTAATAATCAATTTTTCTAATTTTTATTCATAATTTTTTGAATCTTTTTCCGAATTACAGGTGTGTTTGTTTAAAAGAAAAGTCAATATATTACGATTCATCAACACAGAACTGCTATTTCACATGTTTCATTCTTCTCTTGACTTTGTTTACTTTTCGTATTACATACTTAAAGCTCAAGGTTGCAGCACACCAGTAAACTTTTGAAAAAATAGTTTTGATTGTTTTCTTGAAAGTCAAGAAAGTGTCTGAGCGAATCGAATTGTAAGGCTGCTCAATGCTAAAATACATCCTTTTGTGACGACGGTAGCGTGAAAACATGCTTCACACACAACCCTTTCATCATCCGAGTAAGCTTTTCTTTACTTTGTAGTAGGTCTTCAACCGACAGATAACATTGTCCATGAAATTTAATTGCTTTTTAAACTTACATCCGGGAGAAACTAGAAATTAAAAAGCTGTCTCATTGTTTAATGTTCCTCTAGAATCATAAAGAATAATCATCGTCATTGTTCGTTGTAAAAATAATCAATAATTTACATGGATAGAAAATGAAAATATCTTCGCAACAATTTTAAGTTGCTTTCTCATTTCGATTGTACTGTTTTCGATGGAAAGAAAACCCAATTAGATTTAGCAATTGTAAACAAAACTTCTATTAAAGCTTCTCAACTATTTTACAAATGAATAATTTAATAGTTATACATAAATTAATAAAAATTACGAATAGATTCAGGATAAGTTGCTTGCAAAAATTCAAAAAATAATCATCAAAAATATAAAAAATTATAAAAAGCAAGGAAAATAATTAAAAAATATAAATTTTATATGTATTAAAAACTAGTAAAAATGTTAAACATAACAACTGTTAAAACTGCAAAGTCATTAAAATATTATTCATTCATTTTTGCATATTTTTTTTATAGGAAATTATATATTAGCTTATGTTTTTATAAAAAAATAACTCAAAAAAATTAGATTTCAAGAAATGGAATGAAGAAATCAAAATGACCTCCACATTCTTCATAGAAATCTTAATCAATTTTAATGATTGCTGATAATTATAGCTTTGAGCATAACTAATTAAAAAATTTAATATTTAATGTTCTTCATAATGAGAAAGAATTTCGTTCAGTAAAAGTGAACACGAACATATAGTGGGAACTTGTAACATTTGAATTCACATTTTTTTCTTCACATTAAAAAATAAAATCAAATTGTACAGTATTACTAGCACACTCATTCTTTAATGACTATTTTTAATCATGACTTAAAATCTAGATTAATTTTTATGTTCAGAAACTTTGTATGTGTTTAAAATTTAGTGTTACTTTTACAAGCTCCATAATGTACATGATACAGCATATTTTTAAACATTCCTTAATTTGTTCATATTTTAATCAAAAATTAAACTTCTTGTTAAAAGAATTAAGAACAAGAAAATGGCATAATTGTTTTTCAGAAAGAAAACTTTATTTCCTGCAAAAACATTGTACTATCGAAATAGTTTGATATTTGGTTTTTACATAATTTTTTAAAGTTAATAATGTAATAATAACCCAAAATTTGTGTTTTTATGGAAATTTAATTTTAAAGAAATATATTTCAAAATTATTTGGATTCTTGTCAATTATTACAATGAAATTTTACGGCTACTTTTGTTCTATTTATCCATAATATTTCCTTAAAATGAGATTTTACCTCAAATTTAAACAAAAATAATCTTAAATATTTCTGTAGAATATAAATTACATTATCGTGTTAAGAATGTCTTTCAACTAAACAAAATTTATTCCTTTGTACTGCTATATTACCAAAGCAATATTTTTATGAAGTTGAAGCGTATTTATTTGATAGGTGATACATAGCTGATATATATACATAATACCATACATAATTTTCTGCGAGAAATTTGGATTAAATAATGAATTTCACGCTTTGTATTTTATTTTCGAATTCTTGAATATACGATGTTGCACGTCTTGTTGTTTTGAATATACGATGTTGTATTTTTGGTTCGTTTATTTAAATACGTAAAATATAATTTTTTGCACATTACTCTGCGATTACTATTCGCACATGTTGTTGTTGTTACTTATGACACTTGGACAAGCCAAGCTCGCTATGCCTTGGCATTGCGAGTTTAAGTCAATAGGGAGCGTCTTTGGTTTTTAATCAGAGCACCATGAAGGTGAAAGTACGTCTTTGCTCTTTTTTAAATCTTCCGATAGATGGCACCGCCAGTAAATCCACTCTCACATTTTGACATTGATCTGAAGGGGGAGGAAATTTTCTCCAGACCATTGCATCCATGGTGACTGCTCAACGACCGACCACAGAACTTTCGATTCCACAGATTTAACGAGCACGTATATCGCATGTACTCGGTGGGTCTTTGGCGGCATTGGGAATCGAACCCCGTCCTTCCGAATGGAAGGCCGATACACTAACCACTAGGCTACCACGGCCTATTCGCACATGTGAATTCACTAACCGAGAACTATGGTTTTAAGTAGACTTTGAATTAATACAACCATCTAATCCCTAGGAAAGGAGTCGAACCTGCGAACTACTGTAATAAAGGCCAGAGCGCTGATCATTCAATTTCTAGCTCTGCTACTAAGAATGGATGGCATTTTACAAAAATTAATGATATTACGACTTGAATTAAAAAGTAATTTGCATGATGATATACAGCAAATTTTTAAATCTATTTCTTAAACTTAATTCTAAGTTTCAAATGTTTATTTTACATGTCCATAATTTGTATAAATTTCATATATTGTTTGGAATATTTTCTGTTAGTAATTTAAATAAAATTTTTTTAAAAAAATTAGAAATTTTAACCCCTTATATTTATTAATAATAATAGCAAAAGAAAAAAATTTATTTTCGATTTCATTTGAAAGTTCTGTACAGGTTCTCAAAAGTAGGACTACTTTTGTCAAAAGTTTGAGAACTTAGCAATTGTTTATTAATGTTTTGAAACTTTAGCAGTTTTGAAAGTACGCATAAACAAAGGAAAAAATATATCTTCCTTTAAATAATAAGCTGGGCATTTAATTCTTGAAGTAACAGAGAGGAAAAAATTTTATACAATGTACCGACTCCGAATGTCATCCTTCTTTCCTCAGAAGCGTTGACTCATCGGATTGAGTCACAAAAAAACGCAAGTCTCATAATACTGACCGCTACAGCGCCCAAGCGTAAACAGCGCACTTACATCTGCAGTGCGCTAATTTTCTCATTGTGCTCATCTTCTTTTTCACCAATTATACGGCCTCTTAATCTGCCCGGTGAGATCTCGAGACACACTTTCCTCCGCACTTTGTGAAATGTGCGATTGGGGGAGAGGAGCATCCCGTTTTTAGATCCTCTTTACGCGACGCCCACGACTTCACTTTCGAAACGGAGAGGACAACCGGAAGTTTTAGGACAGCTGTTGACCGTGACCGCCGCGTAGGTGACGTAATTACGACGTCGAGTCATTGTGTTGAACTCTCTTTAAAAAAGAAATGTTTTCCTTTTATAAGCGCTTTTGTATTCATTTCAACCTTTTAATTTTTACTGGATTAAATAATATGTTTTTTGAAGTAAGCAAGCAAATTTCACGAATTTGAAATGTTTTCCATAAAGAAAACAAAATCAACGCATGAAATTTGATCAGTTGCATTAATATGGCTACATATCAAAATAAGCCAATATTTTTATACATATTTTCGTACTTGTGAAGAATATACTTATTGTGTGTTTCGATATTGGAATTTAATAAGTCTCAGAAATAGTTCAAACACTACTTCTAATCAAACTATTAAATATATATATATATATATATATATATATATATATATATATATATATATATATATATATATTTACAAGAGTTAAACAAGAAATAATGCTGCTAAAAAAAGATTTAATTAACATATTTCGTTTTTACCGAGCATAAAAGTTCCTCGGATTTTAGTCTGTCTATTGCGGAGACGAAATAGTCTAAAAAGCTCTTAGCGCATTTTGTTTACTAAACACGTTCGATATCCTTCCGCGAGTTGATGTATTCCTCCGCAATTGATTTCATTTCACTATGTGTGGGACTCTCTCTCTCTCTCTCTCTACACTTGTATTTATGAGAATAAATTAAATTAAACTCTTTGCGGTAGTTAGTTTACATAGAAAATTAGTTAAAAATTATGGAAAACAGAATTAAAAATTCTATCAATTAGAATATTTTATAGGTAACAGGAACTCTGTATAAAAAAGTTGCAACTTTTTTTTATCGGCTTTCATTGAAGTGTTGTATCTGAATGGTTTAATAAAACTCATTAACAGAAAACTTATGCAAGTTTTTATGAAATAAATGAGAATCTAAATGAAGAGTTGAATAATTCTTTACTTAAAACTATAAATAATTATGTGTAAGTATATTTTAAATTACTTGGTTCGAAGAATATCATACATTTTTACAGCTCCAATATATTTTAAATCTATACTTTTTTATTATACATTAGTTTACTCTATTGTTTTCATTATGAATATAAGTATTGGTTTAGAAAACAAAAAATAAACCATTATTTCGATACAGAGTTAAAAAATTATTAATTATTATTAAGAATTATATTTTTTTATAATTTCAAAGATATATCTTTACTATCATCCACCATCGCTAGAGAGTTACACCTAGACTCCATTAAAGGGTTATCGGACTTTATTAATAAAAGGGTGACCCGAGCAACTGGAACTAGGAAACATTGGGTTTGGAGTTAATAGTACAAAATGCTGATAAAAGCAGAGGTGCCCAATGACATACAAACCCAACTCTAAGAAGATCACTAGAGTTGATGGTGTCAATATTCTGATGATAAAAATCATTGAATATGATCATCCACCTGTATTGTTAAGATCCTAACACGAAGCTGAAAAACATTTAAGAAAGGAAAATAACAATTCCTTAAAGAGCTCTTTTCTTGTTTTCAAAATATTAAATTTGAAACCCAGTACCACAAATGAAACGAAGTCCATATGAATGCTCACAGTTTGATAGGAGTAAAAGTCAGTGAATTTATGTTTAACCTGATTAGTAATTACTGTGTTGGTGCAACTAAGGCCATTAACAAACAGAAGTTTCGTACGAAATTATTTCAAGAATCGCTACCAGTAGTTGAAGCTCAAGTGGTGTCCTGAAATTTTGTGTACAATTATATGGCCCAAGGCAAGATAATTAATTAACGCTTTTTAACAAGCTATTTAAATGGATCTCATTAAAACTATACAGTAGTACAACTAACTTTTGTTTCTAAGGATATTAAATTATAAATTATATACTAATGGAATAATCGGCTTACAGACATCTTGCATTTTTTGAATTGCAATCGAAATTACTTCCAATTTTCTAACATAGAATATGTTAATGGAAATGCATTAAAGTATAAGTGCACTATGTAAGCTACAAAAATTAGTAGTTAGTGATCTAATATATTAATTTAAATCAAAATCGTGCAATAATTCACCAAATTTTGATTTAAAAAATATCATTCCAACAAAATCATAAACTTACTTGACACATTTATTCAATTATAATCCTGCCTTTTACAAAACATTTTGATATTTGACGTCATAAAATAAAATTCTGCAAGAATATTCTCGGTGACATTTTTTTTAAATGTAAAATTATTTTGTAAGATACTAAAAATTGCTAAGTAAAAATCACATTGAAGCAAATGATTATCATTCAGGAAATTATTGTTCGGAATTGATTTGACATTCAATAAAACCATCGGCCAATGAGTTAGGCAATCAAGAATTCACGATAAGCAGTTTCATGTTTTGAAATGGAGTATAAATGAAGATTTTTTTAAATACTTTTCCAAAAAGTCTAAAATTAAGAATAAGTCTATTTCCAAAATAAGAAAATAATTGTTTCCAAAACTAATAATAATTTAAAATCGTCATGTACTTGAAAAAAATGATAACGAAATTAACATTTTTGAAATGTACTTGATAATTTTAAGATCAGTGTTCCATCACCTTAAAATTTTGAATGCATCACAGATGATTCGGTTCGTTTCGTTACTCCTGTGTTTAGCCATCGACGTTCAATTACCCTTGTTGTTTGAAACTTGTTTGTTTTGCTTTTCTTTCAAGATGTTTAATTCAAGTTTTTTTTTTCCAATAAAGGAAGGTCTTTTCCAGTTTCACAGTCCATTTCATTAACTGCCCGCGCTGTGATGTAGGCGTTCAGGTCCAGTTCGCCATTCTGTCTCTTCTGAAGAATTTGGTTACAAGCAGTTGCTTCTCCATTTACTGAACGAGTGGTTGAAATAAATAAAATTAAAAAGTATAAAAAATATTATTTCTTTATAGAAAATGTTTTGGCAAGGTTTCGCAATTAATGTTATGTAGTTTTTATTACATATGAAATGTAGTATCCATTCATTTTTGAAAATTAAGTATTTCTCTGAGCAATTTCTTTAAGCAATTCACACAAACTTGGGTATACTATCACTTTTTACAATAAAGTATTTAGCAAAAATTATTCTCAACAAATATTTTTAACTTCTAGGATAATGAATAAAACAGTTTAATTTTTTGTTCTTAACCACATAAATTTTCCCTTTCTTTTAGTCAATATTTCTATTTTAATTTCGAGTTCTTATAATAATATTTCCCTAGTGATACAAATTTCCCTTTCTTTTAGTCAATATTTGTACTTTTTCCCCCAATTCAAAGTCAAATATCTTACCGTAGAATTAAAGAAGTTCTTAATAAATATTCATAGTAATGTTCTTACTAAAAGCAGGTAAGCATTGTGAACATATGTTCAGCATAAAAGAGGTTAAAATGAGTTTATAAGTAGTAGATGTTAGAATTGCAATTAAACAAAAACTTTCCCTTAAAGAGAAAACAAAAACTGGATTTCTAACTGCTTATCCTGAAAATTTTATGTCATATAGCCATATGACATGACAATAATAAAAGACATGACAATAATTAAAAAAAATCATTCTATGGATAATAACTAAATTATATAAATTTATACAATTCAAAACTTAAAAGAAAAATCTGGTTCTGTAAAAGATTTCTTGCCAATAAGTTAATTGTATCGACTTGATAGTGGAACAAGTGATTTACATATTCCGCGTAAGTATTTTACAGTTTTAAGTAGAAATGGAATACTAGAATTTACGAACTTCTGAAAACTTTCGTATATTGCAGTTTTAATTTTTTAAATTTTATTTACAGTAAACATTATGATAAGCAAAGATACTGTTTACAGTAAGTAAAATAATTTAACATGAATCTACAGATAAGAAAATCAACTAATTTTTAGCATTAAAAACGTTGAATGCAGTTAAACTGTTAAAAATGTTCTGGTATTTTTAATTTTTCTTTATTAATAAAGGGTTTTAAATTTTTGAGTTTCGGATAATCTTATCTGAGAATATTTGAAATTAAATACTTAAAATGTGTTTCATAAGCAAACATTGGACTTTTTAGGAATTTTTATTAATTTCATTACTCAATTAACTTTGTATAATTTATAATATTGAATTAATACTGCGCATCTTCGTAAATTCAATCTTTATTAAAATAAATTGGTTAATTCAATAATTATTATTTTTGACTTAGCCTTCATAAATTTATAATCTACACAGAGATCTATTAGAGAACAGAAATGTCTAAAAATTTTACTGTTCGAAGGTAAACCAATTTAATTCATTCAATTAAAAAATGATTTTTCTTAAACTGATAAATGCATTTGTTTTATTCATATAAACATCTATCACCACTTTTGCTCATAAGGGCAACTTTGACTAGACACTGGTTTAAAGAGAAGGGATGAATTTATTACATAAAAACATTTAGAGACAAAGACTGTAAAATATTATGAAATAAGTTTTAAAAAAAGTATGTTTTTAGCATTACAGCCCGAGCTGTGAAGCCCGGTGGCTTAGTGGCAGCGTTTCACGCTCCCATGACACCGGTCCGAGGTTCGATCCTCGGGCTGGGCAAGGTTGACTCAGCCTTTCATCCCTTCAGTGGGTCGATTAACTAAGTACCAAGCATGCTTGAGAACTAAACACTGGGGGTCTTACGTTAGGCTGACGACCTAACTGGGACATACGCTTCGCACCCCAGAGCCCTCGGTCATGAAAACAGTTATGCAAACTCGGTCATGAAAACTGTAGGCCTTGGCCCACATGGGCTGCCGTGCCATGGAGTTTAGTTTGGTGTAGGCCGAGCTGTAGAATTGTATTTATTTAATTAATAATGCTTTAGAGATTAATTTTGGTATCTCTAGATAAATAAATTGCATTATTGATGGAAAACGTTATTTGATTTTGAGGAGTCTTTTCTGTACAAGAAAACTTTAAACAGAAAACTTTATTTGCTGATTTGAAATAATCCATATTAAAATTCAGGCATTCATTAGCAGCTTATTATGTAGTACTAAATAATAATAATTTGATAGGTTAATAGTGTTGAGACAATCATATTAATCATTGATAAAAACTAGATTTTAAGACTACATTTTCCACAAATGTATTCCTGGTATTATTCATCATCAGCATTGGCTCGACAGCCCCTTGTGGGCCTTGGCCTTCTTCAGAAATCTCTGCCATTTCATCCCTTTTCTAGAAATCGACCTCCAGTTCTTGACTTTAAGTATGTTGAAGTCTTCTTCCACGCAGTCCTTCCATCTCTTTTTGGGTCTTCCTCTTGGTCTACTTCAGAAAGGGGAAGACCTTTATTTGTGTTCTCTCTCTACTCATTCTCATGAGGTGGCCTGCCCATCCCATTTTAAATAGTTTTATTGATTTAATGATGTCTTCTCCATAAATTTTGTACAGTTCAAAGTTATACCTTTTTTGCCAGGTGTTATTTTCCAGGACAGTACCAAAAAATAGTTCTTAGGACCTTTCTCTCAAAAATCGCCAATGTTTTCTCTTCGTTCAATCCCAATATATTGGAGAACATAAATTGGTCCATGTCTCTGAGGCGTAGGTTAGAACTGGTTTAATCAATGTCTTGTATAACATTATTTTTGTCCTTCTACTGATTAGGTGAGATCCTCTTTCTGATTTCAGGAGTGATGTTATTTTGATAGTCAATCTCTGAGCCCAAATAGCTGAAGTTTCTCACAGACAAACTTAATTGTGCCGATCATAAAAGTCTCAGACTGGTATTCCTGTATTAGTATTCTCTGGTAATATTATTCATTGGGTGTGACCAATGATGTATAATTTTTTTGTCTTTATCTTCGATATTAATTGATAGATCCACTCAATCTATACATTCCAATAGTTAATGAAATTCTGTATGATTTCTTTAAATGAGGATAACAGATGGCAGAGAGGTTAGCGTCCCTAACTTCGAAGCTGTAGGTCAGGGATTTAAATCCGGATTCGGGCATGGATGTTCCTTTCTCTGTCTTTGTCTTTTTTTTTTAACCCCTTACTTTCGGAGCGAAGATAGCACATCCACTGGGTGCCCCACAATATAAGATGGCATTCCTTCCCCCATTAAAGAGCTGAATATGTATATCCTAAGGGCAGCCGGGCATTAGAAAAATTTTTTAAATAATAAACATTAAATCTATTTTTTGGAAGTTGCTAATTAGTTTGCATTTCTCAACTATAATATAACTTATATGTCTAAATCAGAATTCCGAAGTGATTTTTTTAATAGGCAGAAATTATTTTCTTTCTGAGAACTCATTCTTTTCTCAATCATTTACCTTAATTGTGAGGGTTGTACCACAGATATCCAGTATTATTTTTTCTTTTGTACTTTAATATAAACTAAGTAGCTGTCATGTTTATCTTATCTTGAATATTGATTTTTTTCCCTTAGATTTTAATAAAAAGGTTTTAATTGCTTTCTAAATTTACTTTTTTAATTTGGAAATTTTTATGATCTCAGGGACTTTATATTTCCATTTCTAAATTCAATAGAAAACTCAAATCCTTTTATGATTTGGTGAAAACAGTTTTTTTTATGAACACAGCATATTTTATCTATTTTTTTAAATATTTTAAGACAAATTTGAATACTAATTTATACATCATGCAATAAAGTTACTTATGATTACTCCATCGTAATAATCTATTAATCGTAATCGACTGCAAAAATTCCTCATGAAGAATGTATAATCTTTGAAAAATAGAATAAAACAAACTTTTTAAGATTTAATGGAATTAAATTATAAAATTAGTTGGATTTTGTTGCACTTGTTGTCGTGTGCCAGCTAGGCTGGCAACATGGGATGCGCTGCTCCACTTTTCCAACTGAACCCTATTTTGGTGTGGAGTCAGACTTCCTCAGTACACACACGCCATAGGTACCCGTTTATAGGGTAGGCAACCATTCACAACCCATTCATACAAGGAAAGGACAAAGACAGGATAGAGAGAGAAAGTACACCCATGCCCGAACCGGGATTCGAACCCAGGACCTCCCTGTCCGCAGTCAGGTTCGCTGACCACTAGACAAGTTGGGAGGCTTTGTTCCACTTATTTTCACAATGAATAAAAACACCCATATTCTTCATCCATGAAAAAAATTTCAGATAGCTTGTCAAGTCTTTGAATACTGGATGAATTCGGACGTATAATTTATACTTTTATTAAAGAAAAGAAAAATTCTTCTATATTAGAAAGCTTTAAAGAAACCGTAAGAAAATTATTGTAAGGTATATAAAATGTTTGTTTAAAAAAAAAAAAAAAACTGAGATTGGAAGAATATTAGTAGAATGCATGAACAAATGAAAGTTAGATATCAGATAACATGCATTTACGTATTCCAGAAAACTGACCACGCGTGCGAGGTGATATATTACATGTAGGTCAAACTCTTCATAAAAATCCGCCGCTCCCCACACCTGCTGCAACTAAACGTTCGAAAGTGAAAACAATAGCACAATTTCTCAGTTCTCCGCCAGAAAGAGCAGCAGCTGCATTTAACAAGGATTGTGTTGGAAGGGGAGACGGAAAGCATCCTGTTGCTGCAAATTGTGACAGGTGGGAAGGTTTATCGACTATCCTTTTGGTAAAAGTGAAAAAGCGCGGGACATAATGGAACAGCTCAGTGTCGCCATTAGCATAACGTTACATGGCTTCGTGGCGATCACGGTTACGTGTCTGTTTTAAGTCCCATTCAGAAGTATGAAGCAATTTATTACGAGGAAAGGATATTTTAACAAAGGAAAGGATAAGTGGCATCATTACTGATTCACATTTGCCATTGCACGTCACGTGAAATGTTTCAATATTTGAAAATCTAACGAGTTTTTTTAAAAATATAAAACTAACATTGCCAGATTAAGAATCAAATAATTTTATGAAGATTGCATTTTCCTTGTATAAGAGCTAAAAAATATTAATTGTAAGAAAATCAAAGTGTTTCCATTTAATGAAGTTTTCATATAAATGATAACGAAGGTTTTTGAACAAATTCAACTAGTAAAAAAATTTTCCTAGTTCTCTCAGTTTTAATAACTAAATCTTTCACCACTGTATATATCCATCGAAATTTCAATTTTCTTTTTTAAAGATTTTTTGGTCTAGATGAGAAGGTTGGGTATATTTGTCGCGCAACGGTCATTTTTTGCACACGAAGGCTAATTAGAGCGGGATTTAAAATTTAAAGTAGATTTTGAGCCATCAGAAACATCCCCACCTGATGTATTCGAAATGTTGAATCGAAGACTAGAGTACTAACCATTCAGATGCAAGTAATTGTGGCTCATTCCTACAACATGCTCAAATGCAACTGAGGTGGCTTCTTTTAGTATAATGAAATTCATCTGGCTCTTCAAAGATTTGGTGTAATTTAGAGCACCATCTTTTACTTCACACACAGACCCTTTCTCTGAATACACACTTACATATATATATGTACACATATATACACACACACATATATATATATATATGTACACATATATATATACACAGATGTATATACACACATATATATACACATATATACTTGTATATATACACACATGTATGTATATACACATATATATACATATACATATATATATATACATACACATATACACACATATATACACACACATATATGTACACACACACACACATATATATACACACACACACACACATATATATATAACAATTAAAAATACTACGCCTATGGTGAGAAACAAAACTTCGAATTGTTGAGCAGAAATTCAGAACAATGAGCCACCAAAATAGAGTAGCAGTATTAAAAATCAATTCCTACATTTACAAATTGTTTAATTTTTATTGGATTATATACCAGATTTTATATAACACTTGGTATTCCCCGCTTCTATATTTCGTAAATATATAATAAAAATATCTTAAATATGTAGAAAGAATGTTTCTAGTATTACCCTTCATCGACTTGCTTTGGTTAATGCATTTATACATTGTATTGTAAGTACAAAACAAAAAATGAATTATACTATATTGTATATAAGTATGTACTTTCAAACTGAATAATTGTCTCGACTATTTTTTTTTTTTTTGCATGTTATACAATGAATGATGTTAAACTATTCTTTCCACATTACAAATTTGGAAAACAAAATTTCCTTATGGAATTTACTGCATTATTAATTGCGAATTTTTCGAAAATTTAATTAATATTTTTCATTTCTAACTGAGATTACGGATAATATTACGCAAATTTAATTTAGTATCAAAATATTTGATATTTTAACGACATTAGTTATGGTTTAAGCAAATATTGCAAGATATACTCTACATACTTAAACAAATTTAAACGTAAATTTGTATCAAATTCTTAATTTTATTCATTTTCTTATTTTATATAATTTAATTTTATTTTTTAATAAATTTTCCTTCAAAATAAGACTATAAATAAGAAAAGGTAACAAAGTCTTTACTATATTAAATCCTTTTAATTTAAAATTACAATTCAGATGATGCTGAATATCGTTCAAAAAGCAATTATCCCTTAAAACGCTTTAACTGCAAAATTTCCAAGAATTAAAAGAAAAATAGTTTTTGTAACATTTAAATACATAGATTTTGAATTCTCACATTTTTAAGAGATAACACGAAGTTCTTAACTTGAATATATGTTGAAATACAATAAATAAAATTTATTGTTAGGTTATTGAAAAATTTGATCGTTTTAGTAAAACTCCCAATTCAAAAGTTGAATTTATACTTAAGGGATTTGTATGAAGTAGAAATAGAAGAAAAAGTTTCGATTGCTTTAAATTAAGAACTTTATAATATTAAACTATTTAAATTGGTTATTAAATAAGTAATTGAAACGAACGGAATTTTTCTTTATATCTCATGAGAATTTTAGAAAGTATTTGCGATCAGTGTGAATCACTCAAATACCCTTAAAACTTTTTTCTTTGCACACATTTGGAATCACCAATCAGCACATATCGCATTTTTATTTTTTTATTAAATTTAAATCCAAATCGGCTGAATGATAAAAGCATGCAACTGTAAATATTATAGAATATCAATATATAAAAATATCTAATTATGAAATTTTTGACAAAATTTTTTATGGGAGAATAATAAAAAAAAACTCACTTGTAAAGAGTGGTAGAAGTCGAACATGGTCACATGATTTGCACGATAGTCGGGGAAGAGAGAAACAACAACATAACCCACTCTTAATCGCCAATTCGACGTCTGCAGTTCGAGAGTTGGCGGATAATTTTTGCTTCAGAGAAAGCGTCCCACTTCCTTCCTGGGTACAAAAGAAAGCTTTCGCAAGTATCACCAAAGTGAAAGGGGGTCAGGCTGACCCTCTCTGCCACTAATCACTTACCGCAGTCCCTTTCAAAGTCGGTCATTACCAACACCAGTGAGCCATGTGAAAAAATGCTGATGAGGAAGACATTTCAACAAATGACTTAACCGTGCCTAGAAATTCGTAAACATGTTGCAAATAGCAGAATATTTCGAACAGAACTTTGCGGTTTCGAAACCATTCGTTTCAATGGTACTTCGTCGAATAGAGCTGTACTCCACGTTAGCAATTCTCTTATATGCAGACGTAACACGAAAGGGCTCCTTGGAAAACAGGAAACGCTCGATTGTGAGCTAATGAGCATCAAAAAGCCTCACCTTTGCTTAGAAACAGCTGCCAATCAATCGGAATGTGAACTGAGGTCTGCAAGTCTCTTTCATTGTCAGCCAGAAAGACGCAAAAGCACCAATCTCGGTTTTCGGGTATGCTCTGGAGCAGCAAGATTCATAACAGCACTAAATTATTCGCAACGGAAAATTGGCTCATAAGGGGCATTTAGAGGTTAGTGAGTGTTGTGGGTCACATTTTCAGATGCTAAAATTAAGCCAGGCAGAGGATGGATTCACCGTGCCCTATTACCTGATATTTCGAGTTTACTTTTGTTCTTGCTCAGGCAAGCGTATGAAGTTCAAGGAAGAGAATATTTGTTTCCATTATATTAAAAGTAAAAAAAAAATGTTAATTTTTTTTAAACACTATTTGAAGTAAATAAAACATTTTAAGGCAACTTTATCAATCAATTAATAGGATTCTTGGTTGGTTTGATGTCCTACGGTCAGTTTTACTCGCGAAAGCCAATTTTATCAAGCTTTACGTAAATTACATTTTTCCTGCTCATTGTTCTCTTATAATTTGTTAATCAAGTACACTCCCTCACGTGGGTTCGGGACGCGTCCACGTTAATGTGTGACGTCCAAAGTCCTTCCGCTGGTTTGGCGTGGATGTGGATAGGAGGGTGCCAGCTCAGGTGTGATCTCGTCACCTGACCGTGGAGCAAAATTACGAGACACTTGGTAAAGGACGTATATTTCGAATCCGTTAACCTAAAGGTACTTGTTATTTTGTTTGTCGCTCAACGGTCATTTTTTGCACACGAGGGCTAATTAGGCCGGGACTTACAGCTTAAAGTGGATTTCGAACCACTACAAACATCCATGCCCAAGGTGGGATTCGAACCCACGAACTGTTGAACCGAAGGCAAGAAACCTAAAGGTCAGTCCGTAGTTCGCTTGCACCGCTATGTAAGTATGTATAATTTGTTAATAAAAATCGATATTCAAAAATTTACAATCATACGAAAAGAAATTATAGATAACTTGAATTGTCCCCTCCCTAAACATTAAACTCACAAACACATAAAAATTCGAAAGTAGCAATATGATATACCATAGTAAATAATAAACGAAATCTTCTCAAATTTTGAAATTTAAAAGTTTTATTGCATTACTCAATTTTAACTTAGACATCAAATTTAATAGCCATTTGCTTTCTTTAACAATATGCACATCAATTATTCCGCTTGGTATCCCGAGAAAATAATACATTTTTCTTCCGTCATAAATGCGTAATTTTATTATAAAATTTCCTTAGCATCTTTTCATTTCATTAAAAACAAAAGATTTTTTCCTCATACATTTCCTTGATCAAACAGTATAACAATCACCCAATTTGACAATCACCCAATTTGACGATAATAGCGTCTTTATATGGGAATTCAGAATTCTAAATAATCTGTTATTTCAGTAACAAAAAAAATAATGTCTTAAAATAATGCAATTAACCTTTAATCTAAAAAGAAGTAAGTTCTTACTCTTTCTACTAATCAGAAATAATAAATATTCATTGTCTTAATTCATCCTAAATTGAAAAACTATTCGTATCATTAAATGCATTGCCATCGAAAAAAACATTAATTAAAAATATGAAGGTTTGGCTTAATATTTCTCAGAGTTTCTTAAATATAATTTAAATTTCAAAAAGAATAAATGTTTCAGCAAAGATCCTAAAACTGAATTATTTTCTTGCAAAATGTAGTGCATGCGATTACATATTTACTGTGCAAGGTGCTGGAAAAAGCTAAGAGAGAGTTAATGTATTTATTCACGACCCAAGCAAATGATCCTTCGCACCAACATTAGTATTTTTCGAGTTTCCGAAGCAGTGAACAATATTCATTTAAATTAAAGGAAGACAAATTTTTCAAACAATTTCACTAGTCTCTAGATATTAAACAGAAAAGTAGTATCGTTTCCTTAAAATTATCAGGATCGAATTCCGACTTAAGCTTTGATGCGAATTTAGGTTTGATAGCATATTTATAAAACATTATTGAAACATTGCTTAATATGCACTATATAGAAAACATATGCGAAGTAAAACTCACATTAAAAACGATTCTTACTTTCATTTTATTATAAAAAAAATCAGGTAAATAACATTTCCTGTTTCAAAAATAAATTTTTTTAAAAATAGATTTTTCCATTTTTTTCCAATATAGTCGTTTTTCTTTAAAAAAAATAGCACAATTTCAAACATTCATCCGCTGTTTTTGCAGATGCTCTCAGCATTACGCCATTTTCTTTTACTTTGGTATCTGAAAATTCTTTTTCATTTTTATTCATTATGCCCTCAATCATTTAACCATAAGATAGCCTTTAAATACAAATTGCATCTGAGTCTACATTTATCATCTTGAAACAAAAATTTGGATATCACTGGGTTTTTTCGTCAAAATTCATGGATGGGAGTAATTTATCTTCACTCAAGTCATCAGATAAATGTCACTGGCTTTTTTCAACTACGGTGCTTGCCTTAATAAAGCCCACAAGCCAAAATAACCTAGATGATGCTTTTTCTGCAACATTGTACCAGTTATAGATCGGAGCTCCAGTGGCTTAGTAGCTTCACGCCGCCTTCCCGTAAGCTCAGCAAAGTGAAACATCTGCCACGGGCAGTGGTTGGGAGGGTGACCACGGTGTACACTCCTTCACTGGGTTGCTGGAACTCCGTGGGTTGGGGACGTGTCCACGTTAATCTGTGGCGTCCAAAGTCCTTCCGTAGGTGTGGCGTGGATGTGGAGAGGAGGGTGCCAGCTCAGGTGTGGCCTCGTTGGCTGACCGTGGTTCAAAATTACGAGGCACCTTAAAAAGAGCAAAGTCGTACTTTCGCCTTCGAGGTGCTCTGATCCAAACGAAAGACGCTCCCTATTGACTTAATTCGCACTGCCAAGGCAAAAGCGAGCTTGGATTGTCCAAGTGTCATAGGAAAACAACAACAATAACAGTTATAGATCGACAAGTTCGTAGCGCCTAGAACGTCAATTTCAGAATTTTTTCTTCAGTACGGTGCTTACCTAAAAAAAAGCCCACAAGCCAAAATAACCTAGATGCTGCTTTTTCTGCAACATTGTTCCAAATATAGATCGACAAGTTCGTGGCGCCTAAAACGTCAATTTCAGAATTTTTTCTTCAGTACGGTGCTTACCTAAAAAAAAGCCCACAAGCCAAAATAACCTAGATGTTGCTTTTTCTGCAACATTGTTCCAAATATAGATCGACAAGTTCGTAGCGCCTAGAACGTCAATTTCAGAATTTTTTCTTCAGCTACGGTGCTTACCTAATAAAAAAGTCCACAAGCCAAAATAACCAAGATGTTGCTTTTTCTGCAACATTGTTCCAAATATAGATCGACAAGTACGTACCGCCTAGAACGTCAGTTTCAGACTCAAATCGAAATTATATCACTTCTCACCTACGATATTTGCACTTGTATCAATAAATAATACTCTAATGCTTGACCAGTAATACGGGTGTTAGATTAGGCGAGAAAAATTCTACATGAAATGTTTAAAAAATCTTTAATTTAAACATCAGTACTGATTATCGATGACTTGTAAGATTTACGATTCAATAAAAACGTTGATCCATATTTCTCAATCACAATGAAAAAAAAAAGAATTTAAAAGAAAATTTAGACGATAAAAAAAACAAACAAACGAAAAATGAAATGAATGTGTTCGAGAAAATTTTTATTTAAGAACAAATTTTTGAAAAATCTTATCTACGTGACCACTACCAGCCACTGATTTGTAATATTGAGAGTTCGTAAAATAGAGGTTTGTAAAAATAAGTGTCTACTGTATTACGGTCAAAAAGAATAACAGCAACTTAACATTGTCGATATGAATTATACATCAGCTGACAATCTTTGCGTTTACTAAAAGTTCATTTACTTCATTAAGTTGAAAAATATCATTTGCTCATTATAATTATATTACTCAATTTTAATGCTTCATAATCGATTTGTGACCTTACAAATCATATAATGAATAATATCTCGAAAAGAAACCCAAGACTTCTTTTATGATGCACATAACTGAGAAAGTTAATGTCTCGAGTTCACATAAAACCCATTCAGAAGTAAATTTTGACGAAAACCCATGCGTGTGAAAAGATATTTTTTTACACGCTTCTTGAAGTTACGCAAAAATAAAGGATATTTAAATTTTGGCGAGAGAAAATTGTGAAAGACTTCTTTATAATTTAATAGCATGTTTGTATATAAAGAGTTTTCAGGAAGAAAAAAATATTAGGTTTTTATAAAGGGAATTTTGTTCACTCACTCTTTTTCCATTAATGATTTCCGCAGTGATGGCCGTGAGAATGCTGCGGCCGCGGAAACTTAGCTGTTTTCGAATTCGTGTAAAATCTGATTTTTCTTTCCTTTGTGCTTCAACTGTTTTCCATTAAAATTTTGAAGAAAATCAAGCATAGTTCAAATCGGTTTTAAGTTTAGAGAGGATGAAGTAAATTAATGTTTTCTGGAAACGTAAACAACCATTTCCATCATAGAACAAATGGCCTCGACCATCAAGGGACTTGGGTCGCCAAAGGACATTCACCATTTTCTTTTCAATTATGCGAGCGTGCTATCGAGTATTTACGCGAATTGCAATGGAATAGTTGTTTTGCTTTTATAAGACCTGCTCAGATCAAAATTTGAATGGGATTTTGATAGAAAAATAATGAGAGGAAAAAGATGTAATTTCCCATGAATCTTTTTTTACATTTTCATCTAAAAATAATTTATTTTATTTACAATAAATTATTTTATACGCAAAAGGGAAACTTTAAATACGAAATAGAAAAAAAAATTTAAATCTTTAAGGTTTGAAAGCTAGAAAGAATTTTCTATCACTAAAAGTAATGGAAGATGTAATGAATATGTTAAAATGAAATAACTTTTAATTAAATTTTGTGATCATAGAGGGTATGTTGTGAAGTTAAAATCCAACAATAAGGGGATTGTCTAAAAGTGAATTATTATTACTTAATTTATAATTATTAATTATAAATAAATTAATAAATTAGAGCATTTTTAAAGACAATTGATGTTTATGAAATTTAATATCAAACACTAGATTTTTCGAGCGCGTTCAATGATAAATTACTTCGATGAAAAATTGAATGATTAGTCATTTAATCTCTTGATTAATTTTACTAATTTCTGGATAAATATCTCTTCATGTTAGGTACTTCAGTTAAAATCATATCCATATATTTTCAACAGTCGGTAAGAAAAATCTGCTTTTAGAGATTTTCACAAATCTTATTTTAGGAGTGCATATTTCGTGAAACAAGGTATGGTTTATTACCAAACGGTCGTTTTTATAAAGAAATAATTCTTGATTTTATATATTAGAAAAGTTTTCTGAATAAATTCGTAGCGTGCATTAAAATTTTGAATGCTTACTTAAATCAGAGCAAGTATTTTTATGTTCAAAAAAATGGAAGGAATAATCGATCATTTCCCAAATGATGAATATTAATTCTTATGGTTTAATAGCAAGTAACTGATGTATTAAAGTATGAAGAGAAATGGAAATATCAGGAAAGTTCAGGTGCTATATGGAATTTTATATATAATTAAACCATAATTAAGAACATTAAGAAAACAAATATAATTAACCTATAATATTATCAAATAAAAATATAAATAATAATTAAAATAAAAAATCTAGTTAAAAATCAAAATAAGAATATAGTCTGTCTAAAAAATTGGGGGTCCAACAAAGCAAATTTTACTAAATAATAAAATAATCAATATGAGTATCCAAAAGTAATTAAATAAAATATTTATAATCAGAGATAAATAGATGTAGCGATTCAAAATTTAGGGTCCAAGAAAGCAAATTTTTGAATAGATGGAAATTTTGCCAAGGAGCTCCGAATCAGTCATAGATGTCAAATAAACAGAAAGTCTGAAAATAAATTTGAAAAATTTTCTAAGCTACCAAAAAGCGTATTTATTATTTTTTTTAAATTTTCAAATGTAACTATCCTTAAACAAAACATGATTAATCGTTTTTGAAAATAAAATGTTTTTACTTTTGTTCCAGCTTTAATATATTTATAAACCGAAATTATATTTAATTATTTAAAAGTAAACTGGTTTGTTTATATTTTGTCAACTTCAATGTAACTCAATAGAATTTTATTTATAGTAAAAATAATAAATTTTCAGTATACATTGAATATGTTTTTATGGTAAAATTTTACAGTATGGTCACCCTTGGCGAAATTTTCAAAAAGTCGCCAAGGCCGTATGACGTTATACACATGACCAAAACCTGATTGGGAAAAACGGCGCTAGGAAAATGGCTGAAATAGTGACAAATATTTCATACATTGTTGGTATCTAACAATGTGCTCAGCTAATTTTACAAAATTAACAAAAAATGCAAATTTATAGATTTCAAACATCAATGATAAAATAATAAAGTTGATATGTTAAATTATCCATAAATTTTTTTTATTTTATATTAATAAATTTAAATCGGTAAATATTCATAAGAAAGTCATTTCATGATGACCATTTGATTTATTATTAATTATGCATTAATAAATTACTTAGATAATCGCACGAGACTTGTCTTGCGAGACAAGCTGAGCATCTCGCAAGAATCGCATCAGACAAAAATAAGGCGGTCTAAATGTTCACCAAATTTGGCTTCAAATAATAAATAAATAAATAAATAAATAAAACGTGCCAAGGGTGACCGTACAGTGAAATTGATTCGTTTTTATTTATATTAGAAAGTTTTTTTTATTCTAATGTAAGATATGTGAAAATTCACTAATAAGACTAAAACAAAATTCATGATTTACGAAAACTAAAGAGAATTATAATCTTAAGAAATAAACTGGAAGATCACAACTTTAGCAAGTAGAAAAACTGAGGATTAAGAAAAAATAAAATTCTTTTTCAAAATCATTGAATGGAGAGAGAGAGGGAAGCTATCTCCTCATATTATTTCAATATTCGTATTTATATTGCCTTTTTACCGCAGAATAAATTAGGCATTTTACAATAACAAATTAACTTTTCAATGAAATCAATTTTCTAATTAAATTTTCTTATATCATTAGAAAATAGGATCTTCTGTTATATGAAGATGTTATGTACATAATTGTCGTTAATTGGATAGAAAACAAACTTCGATCAACTTGATTGGCTACAAAATAATTTAGAAATAACTGAACTTTGAGCACTTCAGGAAATATGGATTTCTAAACATGCATTAAGCTTTTCTGGAAGTTTAGCAAAGAAAAAGGTATAATTAAATAATGGCATGTTAAAATTAGGAACTAGCTACATAGTTAAATATTAAACATACGTCATACCTAGTTATGGAACATGCCTGATGTCTAAAGCACTCAAAGCAACAATTATGATATTTTTGCTCTTTGGACTTAACTGCAATCAGTTGATCTTCGAAAGTTACTCTAAATTCTAGAATATTGGTTAATGATAACAGTAAAAAAGAAAATATTTTTATCAATTAAAAATGTTTTTGATCACATCTTAAAAGAAAAACTTTTTTCCATCAAGCTCAAAATTAGGTAGTACACAAACAAAACAAATTATATGACAATCTTCCTTAACAAGAATCTGATTATTTGACAAATTTATTCTTTTGGAAACATCTGAGAATTTTATACTCTAAAAATCGGGTGTTATCTATAGCTATATAATTTTTTTTATTAACGAAGCATAATATGTCTTGATATAATTAAGTAGGCCACAGTCTATCTGCATATTTTAAATATCTTAATACAAAGTTTTTGAAGCAGATGTTCTCTTTCTTGACAGTTTTCTTTGTCAAGCTTTGTAAGAAAAAGTTCCTCAGTTTGATTCTTCATCTTCCCAAATGATAACCATGATCGTTTTTTTTTGACATTATCTTTAATAATTGACAAGTGGATTGATGAGGAAGGTCAGAATAAAGCTGCTGTTCATTTGCAACTTAAAATCAAAAGCATTATTGCTATATTAAATGTTATTTATAATGGTAATCACCAAAATACAAGAAAATGTTTGAAACAAATGCACAAAATACATGAACAAGACAGAGGAATTTTATGCACAAAAAATTTTAAGTAGAATATTTTGTATAAATGGCATTATTTTAACTATAATGTTAATATAGGTGATAAAATTTTAAACCTTGACTCGTTAAGAAATCGGTTAAAAACTCGTAACGAAAATGTATATCAGGTGGTCATCAACTATAAAATTTCTTCTTCAAAAAAGATTAAGAGATCTAGGGAATAGAATAGGCAAAAGAGATTTATACTATTAGCTTATCGTTATTCTTTGCAGCAACAGAATGAAATGGCGCGTTTTATGGATTGATATGAATGGGAATATAAAAATTAACCCATTGTAAGTGAAACCGTCTTTCTTGAAATCAACATTGCTTAAATTATAGGTTCAGACGATTTCCTAAAATATTCCCTTACAAATATACAAAATTACACTGTCATCTTATAAAATGCTAAAAGAAAAAAGTTAAAACCACCCCATAGATGTTTTCGATTTTCGCAATGGAAAGTCGCAAGGCAATAGTTTTAAGATTCAAAACAGATTGCTTACAAATATTGCAATTATTAATTCAGAATTCTATTAATTAATGAAATTTTTAAACATTTAAATCGTCCCTGCCGATTTAAGCTAAATATAAAATTGGATGTTTTGTCATGTCATTTTCATTTTGCTTTTTCTTCTGTTCTATGGTCAATTTATTAATAGCTTGAATCATTGGAAAACGACTTTTCAAACCAATGCTTTGGTCTTCATATAAGAAACTGCTTATTAAAAAAATGAACTTCGACACTATTCTCAGATTTTCAACGGTGATCTTCACCTTGTTTGTGGAATGACTTTTAAAAGTTGATTGGTTTCCAAAAAAAATTAAACATTTGGTATGGCGCAGCTTGTCCTTATCTGGACCTTGCGCCAGAAAACTCAACCACATTGCTTGTGGCCGCTCGAAGGATGCGATTTGATGGCAGGCAGTAAATTCGTCGACAAGTTGGATTTACGTCACCATCTTAATACGATGTGTGATGTAGATGAAATATTGTCTGACGTCATGGATACTTTAAGCTAGTGAGAATTATAATAAAGGGAAGTAATCATGCTATCAACTGGAACACAATAAACAACCAATTTATGGTTAACAAAAGGTTAAATCCCCTATAGATGCTTTCGTGTTTAGTAATTGAAAGATATTCAAAATTTGCTTGCAATATTATGTATGTTTTGTATCAAGCAACGATGTGAATGAAGATAGACGATAGACGTACTTTTACGTATTGACGATAGACGTATTTTCGATAGTTATATTTTCTTCGATGAATCCTATTTCCACCACGTCTTACGATTCGTTATGATTCATTTGGCGTTTTTTTTTTAAAGTGTAGTTTGATTTATAGTTTAATAGCTCCTTTTTTTACTTATGAGGGTTAATATGATCGGTACCTATAGTTTAAAATGGGTTCCGAACCGCTGTAAACTTTAAAACATCTGCACTTGAAGTAAGAATCGTATCAGACTTCTGTGTGTTGGACAGGGCAGTGTATTGACTTGTCTCTCAACGGTCATCTTTTGCACACGAGAGCTAATTAGAACGGGACCTAAAGTTCAAAGTGGATTTTGAGCCACTACAAGCATCCATGCCCGATATGGGATTCGAACCCATGAACTATTGAACCGAAGTAAAAAATACAAACCATTCGGATTAAAACCAAAACGCTTCAGTTTTATATTAATTAGAAATATTTGCGGAATGATTCAGCTGTAATTTTTTTTTATTTGATCAATTACGTATTTATGGTGATTGTTGATATGCAAACCTATAGCTGCCGATAGAGTTCCATGGTACCTTTAAGTTGCGGTATTTAGTTTTGAAGCTAAATACACATCCGATAGTTAGTTTTCTCATTAGCTTTAATCTATACTTGTTTTTTTCTAGAGATTGTTTCCTTTACATGCGGTCTTGAATTTCTATTTTGTAATTCAAGACATCCACTGTTTGAGCTTACTGATATCAGAAGCTGTGCCCCAACAATTGATCATTTGAAATTTTAAAATCATGCATACAATACCATGAAGACTATTAGTCGCATAACTCACCGCAGATTGTGATTAATAGCATCTATTTACATCAGAATTATTATATGAAATATTTGTATGGCATCAATAAAAAAACTCCATGTCAAACATCATGCCCATTGTGATAGGCATTTTTATTCATTTGATAATATCCTGTATAAAATGATGCGAAGTGCAATAAAAATAGAAAGAGTAAAATTTTAATCAGAAAAAGAATGAAATATTTAGAAATTTTTCCTTTGAAAATAAAAATATTTAAAAATATATACATTTCAAATACTATAATGCATTCGTATTTATTTACATTAAAAATATTTTTTTTAGAATTTCGAAAAATTATTCTCATTCGAATTAGAATGCCTAAAATAATGAAACTTTTTTTATTATATACATTTTTTCTGAGTTCTCAAGATTAAATTTAAAACTATTCTTGGATTACTTTATATTTATTTTAAAGTATTTTCTTTTTAATTGAACTTCTCCTTAAGACGGAAGAGAGTTTATGTTATCTTTTTCGTTCATTTAGTTTATTTAGTCTCGGGACATGCACCCCAAGCGACCTCACAACATGCACAAAATGCATACCACAAAACACCCTGCCGGTCTCTTCACCTTTAGGTCACATTGCCAGGTCACGTGTTGCTTTATGTATCGGAGTTGTTTCGTAGCTGAATGAATCGAGTGCACGTGACACGGAAACGCGCATGTCTGAAGAAAAACCAAATCGATCCCAATGACATGTGACAATCAGGAAAGCTAAAAATCACTCCACCGAAAAATTGCATTTCCGACGGCCATTCTTCGACTTTCAATGACAAGAACTTTAAAGGCAAGTTTCTTAATATCCTCGAGAAGACAATTTCCATTTTTTAAAAATTTCCAATTATTGAGTGCAAAGTTGTGACGAAAATCAAGAACTGGTGCTATTTATTTTTTGCATTTTTAATTGAATACAGTTTCGCAACCAAGATAAATTCCTCTACCTGTTATTTCTCATAATAGAAACGTAGTTTTTATAAATATTTACTATAAAATTATGAAAAAATGTTTGACAAACTATAGAAATGAGCATCTATCAAAACAATATGAGTGGTTGTTCAAACTATTCGATTTTAATTCAAGAACTAAAAGTACTTATCTTATTAATGCAAGATGGAAACAGCTAACATTGTGGAATATTTTAAAATTTGTAATTGCAGTTTACCAGCTACTTATTATGTAAGACAAGGAATTCTGCAACAACCACATTGGCATGAAAAAAGCAGCATTTCGTTATATTATTTTATAATTTTAATGAGAGTACTACGACAAACACAATTTTTCTTTTTTTCAAAATTTGATGGGCTTCAAGTTTTCAAAAGCCAATTTTTATTGAAATAATTATATTTTTGCTGAGTAAAAATTTTTCATGAAGTTTTTTGCTACCATTTAAAATCAATAAACGTAGTAGAAAATATCAAAACTTTGATGTAGCTAAAAATTTCATACTTTACTTCTTTTTTCTTTATTTGGAGATTGTATCATAAGAAAATTGAAAAAACAGTGCAAAATGGTGAGTAATCGGGAATTTTGCACATGAAATGACGTTTATTAGAACATAATTTAAAATGGCAGGAAAGTTGAGAGAACTAAAAAAAATAGGTATATTATATTTTTTATGTTGAAAGACACATTGCAGAATAGAAAATAAGAATTTTTGAATTGTTTTTTATACTGACAAGTTTATCCAAAAATATTATAGGCTTAGGTAACAATTTCATTTTATATTCCTCCGACAACTACGGCAATATTTTTCATTACTTGTAGTTTATTTTATACGGAAACCAGGAGCATCAAAACCCGCCATTTTAGACAGTTTGATTCCTCTTGTCGCTTTGTAATCACTTAGCAGAATGTTGCTGCTGCTCCACCTGGCCGAGCTGGCAGGCTAGCGCTCTTGCCTTCGGTTCAACAGTTCGTGGGTTCGAATCCCACCTTGGGTATTGATGTTTGTAGTTGCTCGGAATCCACTTTAAACCGTAGGTCCCGGTCTAATTAGCCCTCGTGTGCAAAAAATGACCGTTGAGTGACAAACGAACCAAATCAAACCAAGCTGCTGCACCTGTACCTTAGTTGGTCTCTACCAGTTAAATAGAAGCAGCCGAGTGGAGTCTGCGTGATTTTGAAGCAGGGACCAAGCAGAAGACCTCCAAATACGTGGCCTGCCACCCCCACAGGTATCATTTCACTTGGAGGACATTGCAGTCACGCTCAATTGTAACGAGTCCCAAAACGTGGCTAATGTGATCGGCATATGTGTCTCTATTCTCCTAATTTCATTTATGAAAGGAGAATTACTTTACTTTTTCAATTTTTATGCCTACTCTCATGAGTGAAGCTATAGAAACCGCGCCTGTCAAAGGATTGGAGCTAACAATGCCCAAACTCTTTTTCAAAGGCGCGTTCCCAGGTGCATCAGGCGCAGAATCAATCCAACAAGTGAAAGTTGAAGGGAATTTCGAATAACCACAAACATTTGCGTCCTCGGTAGGGGACGAACTGAAGATTTAGTTTACTCAGGTTGACCATCCAGTTTATGAAAGCGGCCCACTCTCCTGGTGGTCTCTGGTGCACATTTTTTAAACTCATTTTAAACCCTGGATGTGAAAGAGTTAAATAATGTTGAATATACAGAATATATTCTCCGAAATTCTCCACTTTAGTAATACTAAATGTATTACACGTTATATTCTTGCTCTAATTGAAGCTATTTTGTGTTTTTTTTTTTTCATTGGTCTTATTACACATTAAATAAACTACCCAAAAACATTTCATATTTTATGTCCCATTGACAAAATTTTGCAGAAATTTCCGCTTTGTTGTGAACTTTTTTCCCCCCAAGAAAACCCCACAATGGCTTATAAATTAAATATAGAAGTTCGCAGATTTCAGAAATATTTGTATAAGTTATTTAAAGATAAAAATGCAATTCCAAATCATTAAAAAAAATAAGAACTTTAGAAGGTTCTTGAATCTACTGAAGAGCCCTCATTGCAAATTATTGCTATCTATATCAATTAAGAAACAAGCATAGAATATGCAATTTTAAAGAGTAATACCCTGTTTATATTTAATTGCACGTAGAGGCCACTTTTGTAAATAGATGTAGTTTTTTTTTGTAAGTGTCAATCTCTTGTTCATTGGTCGTGTTTACAAGCAACGCAATTTTTGTTCTGTATCGCATTAAACTTTAGTAAACTTTCTACAGTTCAAAGCATTTTGTTTTCACGTATATCTATTACTTATGCACATACATAATTTACTAAATTTTGAAAGTGAAGTTTAGATCTGAGCTTAAGTTAATTACGATTTATTTCATTAAATTAATATTTTTTGATGAAAAATTTTAGGTAACGCATTTTGTTTATTATCAAATATTATGCTTTTACTTCAAGTCATCACAAGACATAAAAGATCAATATCCATGAAAATTTAATATTCAGAGATTGTTTTCATTAATGGAAAAAAAATAAGAATTGTGTTGAAATAATTTCTTTTAAAGATATTGGCATCAACACAGGTAGTAAATCAAAATTTTTCAGATATTAAAGCATTAACGGTTACTAAGAAAAACTATACAAATAGAGGTTAAGTCAAAGAATTCAATTCAATCTTTGAATAAAATAAGATTTTTAATATGAAAAGATTAGATAAAAACATTAACTTTAATTCCCAAGTTATGTTTTTACTGGAGGCTCAAAAATATTACCAACTTTTAAATTAATTTTTAATGTATTTGTTTCATTACTTGTGGGGAAGTTTCATTCATAAAAAAAATACTGGTTTTTATTTATAAATACTTTTGCTCTGAATAATTATAAATAATAAATATTATCAAGCCTTAAATTTCTACACCCATTAAAATTGGATTCAAGGAAATGAATGGTAAAAGTGATCAATGATTCACTTTCAAATGATTCAAATTTCCCACCAAATATTTAAAATCCTACATTTGCGGGATATAACCAATTTTTGGGATTAAAATAACATGAAGATTCCTCGCACATAAGCGAGTGAAATAAAGTATTGGGATTTTTCACAAAAAATAAATTTTTTTTTACATATAAAGAAAATATGTTTGCGCAAGAAAGTAAAAACTGCTAAAGTTCAAGGATCAGCATTAAAAGCTTACAAGCAAATTTCGTGATTCATTCTTGCAAGAGAACTCTCGAACCATAAAGACTGAGAAAGTTGGTGGTAATGATGGGAAATTCAGCAAAATATAAGTATGACCATCCCGCCAGAGGAAAGCGATGATTACAGAGGTGAGTCCAGGTCCCTGGCAATTAATAACAGCGCATCAAACGCAGAAGAAAAGGTCAACACGCCACCTGACCACCTCCTCCTCTCCAGCATTCCGTCACAGGTATTCCTGGAGTCCATTCAATGCCAGAATCGACAGCGCCAAGGACGTCCGCCAACCTTTTATTATCTTCGGGGGAAGAGGATAAAAAGGTGACTGTACACGTATAAGGTCGCACCTGAGAGGCGTTGATGTATTGTCCGCTGGAACAGATTGATAGCCGCTGTTTCCAGAGTAATAAAGTATTTTTAACTGTTATTATAACAGTCACCTGTTATTATAAGAGTTACCTGTTATTATGAGAGTTACCTGTTATTATAACACACACAGTTACTATTATTATAACAGATTTCTGTTTTACCCATGAAACTGGGGCTGGATTGTCATCAAGGATACTGAAAGCAGGAATCATTAAAAAAACTTGTAAATTTTTTTTTAACGAAACAATGAATTTATAATTTTATATCGTGTTGAAATAGGCTTCATATGATATAAATTAGGCCTTAAACTTTTTGCTTAAGCTCTTTATGCTTAATCTATAATACTTTTCGCCTTAACTTCCAAGAAATTTTAATTGTGGCTAAAAACGTATCGAAACTTGGAATTATAAATTTTGAAGCAATCCCAGTTGTATTTGAAATGCTAATTATCTTGACATTTGATCGCAAAAAATGTTACAAATAAAAGGGTTAAGAAATTTCAAGGAATTTACAAATTTTAAAAAAGGAAAAATGACTTGTGATAAAGCAAATGCTTGTTAAAATAGTTTATATGCTGAGATGGTTAAGGAAACAAATGTAGTTCAATGTTGCATCGACAAATTATTTTAAATTTTTTTCACGCTTATAAGAGTTATCTTAAATATCAAGAAATAGCTTGCTTTCTATTTAGAAATAGGCTTCTTCAACTCTTAGAACAATTAGAATTTTACAACAATTAGAAGAATGATTTCCTTTTATCTTTCTCACATATGCAACAGCAACAACATAATTTGATATCTCAAGTGTTTTTCAAAGAGAAATCAGGTCTATGAAAGTGGTCACTCTAAAATGTAACAATAAAATTGGGATTGTGAAAAGATCAATTCGTGAAAGCCCCAGACAGTCCAGAATATGATCAGGAGTGGTCAGATGGTCATACATATATACATAGAGGTGCAGGCTAGTCCCGGACTGTACCTTTAGGTCAACGGGTTTGGAATACTCACCCATCACCAAGTGCCTCGTCATTTTGAACAATGTTCCGGTGACGAGGTCACACCTGAGCTGGCACCCTCCTCTCCACATCCACGCCACACCAACGGAAGGACTTTTGACGTCACATATTAACGTGGACACGTCCCTAGCCTACAGAGCTCCAGCAACCAGTGAAGGAGAGTACCGAGTGGTCACCTTCCCAACCACTGCCAGAGGTAAATGATGCTTCACTTTGCTGAGCTTAACGGGAAGCGGTGTGAAACTACTGAGCCACTGGAACTGAGTCTGATGGTCACTACAATTCAAACATGGTCGGTAAACCTTTATATCATAACAATAGGATATAGATCTTAAGTGTCCACTTATAAGCCTAGTGATGGCCGTCTGGTCCTGCCTACAACACTTGAGTGACAACCCGTCCCCTAGGCACTTTCTCTGGTACCACTGGTGAAAAGATGGGATGGCTCAAGAAGCATTAACACATTCTTTAGCTCTTGAGAATAGCTCTAAATGAGACGGCGACTCAAGTATGTCTAATGGCCTTTCAGGACTGAACTAAACTAAACTCCATGGCACGACAGCCCATATGGGCCAAGGCTTACAGTGCCCATAACAGTTTATATGACCGAGGGCCCTGAGGTGCAAAGCATATGTCCCAGTTAAGTGGTCAGCCTAACGTAAGTACAGCATGCTTGGAAACTAAACAGCCTAACGTATTTAGTTTCCAAGCATGCTTGGTACTCAGTTAATCGACCCACTGAAGGGATGAAAGGCTGAGTCAACCTTGCCCAGCCCGAGGATTGAACCTCGGACCTGTGTCATGGGAGCGCTTTCAGGACTGTCTTCAGTCAAAAAAATCTGCTGTCTCATTACCATGTACATCACCACGCGGGTATGATTATTACAAATGCTTTAACAAGCACAAAATGTATACTTTTAGTATATATTCATTCTTTTGTTATATCGTTGTATAGTCCAACCCATAAAACATGGAATGCTATCAAAATTAATGGGATTCTTTAATAATTTAAAAGAAGCAGTGAAAAGTCATTCATGAATATATGATTATTTTCGCGACATTTTGTTTTTGTTTGGCAAAGGCACTGTTGTCAGGTACCCAATGAATATTATTTCCACAATATCAAAACCCAATGAATAATGACTGCCAGGGAAGAGAAGGCACGCGTTGAAATGGATGACTGTAGAAGGAAAAAAACCCATCATCTGGAGAAGGTTGATTTACCTTGACTGAGGAGGAAAAAAATAGCCATGATTGACCTTCGCGAAAAGAGTGAAAGTGGTCGTTATGTATACATTACTTCATTGCGTAAAGGCCATTTTCACGTTATTTGTTTCCATAATAAAGATTAAATCAGAAATGTCATGTGTCTGCCCATTCTGTGTTGTTGAAAAACAAATTAAAACGTTGTCACCAAGGGAGTTTATCATGTTTATAATTAGTTAAGAAGCTTTTACGTAATTTTCTACAGACAGAAGCAATCACGTAATAGTAAAGGATATTTATCAAATTAAAATGTCAATCTATCAGTAGTTGAGCAATTTCAGTATTATCATTAAAATGATAATGAGACTTTTAAATTTATTATCAAAACAGCAGGTGCGCATTGTTTTGTGGAATGATTAATATGAGTAATTTTTTTACATAATTGCTCATCGAAATTTATGTAACCATTGATCACGGAACTACATTCTATAGAATAAGAAACACATAAATATCATCTGAGCCTACTGACAAAATCATTGTTGTTGTCGTGTGCCAGCTAGGCTGGCAATATGGGGTGCGCTGCTCCACTTTTTCAACTGAACCATATTTTGGTGTGGAGTACGACTTCTTCAGTACACATGCCATAAGGACCCGTTCATAGGGTAGGCAACCATTCACAACCCATTCATACAAGGAAAGTACTAAGACAAGATAAATAGAGAGAAAGTACTTCCATGCCCGAACCGGGATTCGAATCCAGGACTTCCTTATCCGTTGTCAGGCACGCTGACCACTAGACAATTTGGTCGGCTACAAAATCATTAAATAGAACTTTAAACATAAATAAAAATTAAATTAAAAAAAGAATAATTTTTTAGAATATATACATATTCTGTTCAAATGCACTATTCGCACTTTTTTTATTAAAACATAAATTCTAAAATTTTAATCTAAATTTCTGCTGATAATTTTTTTAATTCGATCATAGAAAATTTTCTTCATATTTGCTAAATTGAATACTTATTAAAAATGGAATTTTTTAAATTTTCTCTGTTGAAGCAACATTTTTAAACTAAGTTTCTGGTTCTTCACATCGATGTCGTTAGTAAAGTAACACAAGAATGATTTACATCATAAGTTCCTTAATTTTACGTAATTAAAATAAGTTAGGGGAGAATTTTTAAATTAATTATTATTTCTTGGTTTAATTTTTCTTTTAACTGTTACTTTGAGCTAAATACTTACCTGTAATTACCCAAACTTTCCATACCTAGCATATACTTATATATTTTATAACCAGTACTTAATTCGGCCAGAATTTTGGATGGATTATAAAGTGTGACAAATAGAAAGCACAACTCAGAGATAAGAAAGCACACTTCAGATTATTGTTTGAAGACCATGGCGCACAAACACACACACTGACCATGCAACACACGCAGATTAATAAATTATAAACAAAGAAATGTAACCAAATTATTGTGAATAGGCCATTAAATTTATTTTTCAGGAACAGTTTAAAAGATCTTAATTTCAATTCTGAAAATATTATAAAAGTATTTCAAGTAAACTAGTTTAGAGGTATGAGTAATAATCTTTCGACTAGTGAAAAAAATGTGTATATATGTTCTGTTAGTAATTGTCTAAAATTATTTCTGTTATTGTTTCTGGACCCATCTAGTGTAAAATTGCAGCACCACATCCATAATCCTCAGAAGATCAAGAAACAGCAGATGATTCACAAGAATATCATCCTTGGTAAATCCCAGACACAAAAGGTGTTGGGAGCCTACCTAGTAGACACCGCATTTACAACTGCTAAGATAGAGCTTAACTTTGCCATCAAATTTAAGGCCACGAAAATGATCAATAGCAAACCTAGAGTATGTAGTCTGGTCATCTCTGGAACCCTTGAAATCAACAGGACCACCAACTCGAGTGCCAAATTTCTGCATTGAAAATTACAATAGGAAAAATGAAAGAGATTTAAGAAATTTCTATAATAAGTATGATTTATTGCAATAGTGTATTTTTTTATTTTTTTTCCTTGCTGAACTTCATTCCTACTGAACACTGTAATCAGAAATTGGATAACAAAGATTGATAACGATCGTGGTTGGTTGTTTGTCGCTCAACGGTCATTTTTTCCACAAGAGGGCTAATTAGACCGGGACCTACGGTTTAAAGTGGATTCCGAACCACTACAAACATCCATACCCAAGGCGGGATTCGAACCCACGAACTGCTGAACCGAAGGCAAGAGCGCTAACCATTCGGCTGCCAGCTCGGCGATAACGATCGTGGGGATTATAACGTCAATACTATGTATTTTTATGAATTATTGAATCAATTACATCCAGATATGAAAAAAAATTCTTATCTGTGATATTTCTTTCAGGAAAAAGGTTAGCATTTCAAGTAATGATGTAGTTTTTTGGTGGATTTGTTTAAATAACTAAAGTTTATTGTACCTTGACTCGATAAAGAAATGTTTTTCTTCTGCCGACTTGGTAGTGCATTTATCATTTTTCTCTAGTCAAGTTGTCCAAATTTATCAATATAATGCGCAAAATAGCAAACGGCTCTGAAACCTTTGGATTCTTGATGACTTTTTTCTGCTGCATAATCAAATATTCCATGGATTACTTTGCATCGTATTGCATTGCACCGACGGATACAGGGGTTTGGTTTGTTTGTCGCTCAACGGTCATTTTTTGCACACGAGGGCTAATTAGACCGGGACTTATGGCTTAAAGTGGATTCCGAACCACTACAAACATCTATGCCCAAGGTGGGATTCGAACCCACGAACTGGTGAACCGAAGGCAAAAGCGCTAATCATTCGGCTGCCAGCTCGGCGATGGATACAGAGGATTTGATATTGTCTACCTTTTTTTTTTTAATTTTAGGGTATCTATTTATTGTTATAGATTATAAGTGTCTTGTTTGTCACTCAACGGTCAATTTTTGTACTCGAAGGCTAATTAGACCAGCACTTAGTTTAAAATGGACTCCAATATAATCAAACCCGAGGCTGGTATTGAGCTTATGAACTGTTGAACCGAAAGCGTAAATGCTAATTATTTGACTGCTAGTTCGAAAATAACAATAGTCAAAATAATGTGTGAATGTCTGATAAACTAAATAAAATTAATTTCATCCAAATTGTGTTTATTATTTTTATAATCTAAAATATTAAACTAATGAATATAATTTAATAATAATGAATATATTAATGCTGCATGTGTATTTTTTTAAGCATTTATAAACTTTTTATTTTACACATTTGTTATATTAAATTTATACATAATTTTCCCGCTTTTTTATAAATCGAAATATTTTCTTAACTGTATATTTGTTAAAAATATCTGAACTGAAAGTTTTTCGATGTCAAAACTTTAAAGTTCTTTTGGCCTGCACATATATTTATATTTAGTATAACATATCTTAATGTACATTTTCTTAAAGACAGGAATATAAAAATTGAGCAAAAGACATGATCTTGGAAACATTTATTGTAGAAAAACATTTTGGAATCAAAAATGGTGAAATTAAACTGAAAATGAATATAAACATCATACTGATTAATTTCGCCGATCAGCACAAAGACATTTTACGACGGATTCAATATAAGAGAACGGACAAGTCTTTTTTTTTTTTTCATGAAAAGAACCGAATTACCCATCTCGCTGCTTACTGAATCGAAAGAGGAGACTTGTTAAGGTGGCCAATCTTGTTCCACGAAGCATGAAAGCGGTTTCCGAATTAATCCAATATTGTCTCAAGTGTGGTGATAACTGATATGAATCTTAACTCCTCGCTAATCCTGACTTTCTCCAATCTGATGGATGGCATAATGAAGGGTCATTACTAAAAGCTTTCCCTGAGTCACGGGCAGAAGCGTTGCCATGGAGAATTCCAAGGGTGGCCACTGGAGCTTGACAGGGAGCATTGCCATCAAAGTGTCGATTTATCATCAAACTTCCGCGTGGCTGTCACGATACTAACAGAACAAAAAACACACAAGTATTTCTCTGATTAAGTTCTTTAAAATTTTATGTTGTTGTTACTAATGACACTTGGACAAGCCAAGCTCGCTATGCCTTTTGGCTATGTGAATTTAAGTCGATTGGGAGCGTCTTTCGTTTTTAATCAGAGCACCATGAAGGTGAAAGTACGACTTTGCTCTACACACATGCCATAGATACCCGTTTATAGGGTAGGCAACCATTCGCACCTCATTCATACAAGGAAAGGGCAAAGACAGGATAGATAGAGAGAGAAAGTACATCCATGCCCGAACCGGGATTCGAACCCAGGACCTCCTTATCCGCAGTCAGGCACGCTGACCACTAGAACAAGATGGGCGGCTCTTTAAAATTTAAAATAGAAAATTTGTTTTATTTTTTTTTTTCAAAAAAACTTTTTATGACACTGCATATTATTCAGGATCATCTAATTATCGAATGAGATAAATAAGTGCTTTGGAAAATCATTAGAATACGATACAACTAATTCACTTCACACACACCTAAATTTCATGAATGCGTTTTAAAATGAGTTTTAGTAAAATTATAATTTTTCAAAACATTATAAAATTGAAAACTATTTATCTTCATTATTTATACAATGGAAAAAAAAAGAAAATTTTAGAATTAAGAATCTCAGAAAATTCATTTTTAGCATTCCTTGATATTTCATTTTTTTTAGATATAAAGTAAGCAAATTAATAAGCTTCCAACACATCTATAGCGTCTGGAAAAATAAAAGTTTTTAAATAGGATGAGATAGTAAGCAAAAACGTTAACAAAATTCAAAATGGTCAAATAAAACAGAAATAATTTTATAGTGTAGTTCTGGCAGAGTAGAAAACTGAAGATGTTATTTGAATGGTCATTAAATATATTTTAAAATCATTAAATATATTTAAAATCATTAAATATATTTTAAATATTATTTTTCACACTTTATACATTTTTTAAATAATAACTTTATCTTTTAAAATTTTCTCTGTCTGCATTTTTTCAGATATTATAATAGTTTCTATTAAACAGGATTAAAAATAAAAAGCATGCAAATATCCACACGTAAGGAAGATGGTTTGTTTATTGCTCAACGGTCAGATTTTGCACACGAGAGCTAATTAAACCAGAGCCTGTGGTTTAAAGTGGATTCCGAATCATTACAAACATCCATACCCAAGGCGGGATTCGAACCCACAAACTGTTGAATTGAAGGCAAGAGCGCTGACCATTCGGCAGCCAGCTTGTAGGAAAAACGGATCTGGCATAAGGTAGACAAACATAAAGAGAGAAAGGAACATCGTGTCAGAACCAGGGTTCGAACCCGGGATTTGCTGTTTCAAATATGAATTTTGTAATTAAAAATTTACAAATTGCATAGGGGGATTTCGATTAAAATACTTTATATATAGGGCTTTGCACAAAAATTCATTTTAAAGTCATCATAAAGAATCATTGAGAGTAAATTTCACATAAAATAACACAATCTTGCTACATTATAGTGACATCTCAAATTTGCACTAGAATTATAAATACATAAATGACTACCAAACTCTGTAAAATCATTGAGAAATCTTATGCCAGCACTTATTTCGTACGGTAGTCTTATGCCCCTTTTTTTAAAAATAGTTTTTGATATTATTTATTGTTAATATAACTCATTATAATATGATGACACTTTGAATTACATAATCATTTGCACAAAATTGTTTCTTTAAATAACGGTTTCACAAAGATAAGCGTAAAAAATAAATGGAAATCATTCACATTTTAAGCGACTATTTATTACTTAGGTATGGCAAAATAATTTTCGCGAAAATCAAAAAAATAAAACAATGTTTAATAAAAACTGCAATTACCTGAATTCCATTTTGTTTGAATTTTATGAAAAAATTAACATAATGTTTAAGCAAAATCCAAATGAAAACTTTCAGTTTTTAGTGAACAAGATTTAAAATTTAATAAAAATTAAGAAAAACCTTAATTATCTTCATAAAAATTTAAAAACGTTTAAGGAAAATTTAACATAAAAGTTGAATTTTTGAAAGAAATACAAGAGAAATAAAATTCTTATACATTTTTCATGCCTTAAAAGTAAAAGATTTACTGGCAACATCCTGTGACCTTCAGATGTCAACGATTCGCAGTGAAATACTTGAAGTTTTGCAGTACAATAGTATACAAAAATATTGATATTTTATTTCTGAAGATAATACTCAAAAAACGAGTGAGTTATAGTAGCATGTTACTAAGAATTTTATTCAGACTTAAGGTAAACATAAAATATTTGATGAAAATACTTGCATTGTGTCTGAAAAGTTCAGAACGACCATACACCAAAAATAAATTATTTATCAAAATATATTATAAACGATATTCTTCTAAAATTCATTAAAATGGAATTGCTTATTCAAATGGGTAAATGTGGTTACTTTAAAGGTATATATTTCACATATATAAAACTAAAACATCAATAATGTTTATGAGAATATAAATAAAAATATTTATTTAGAAATTTTTTCATGTAAACTACGCAAATTACATTTATGGCATCTATTTTAAGTGAAGTTCACCTTAATTTTTGAAAAGCATTTAATTTTAAGTAAATAAGATTTTTCAATTTAAAATGCAAATTTAATCGAATTGCTAAGGTAGAGTTTTATGTTTGATATTTATTTTAATTTAAAATGAATCTACTACCTATTAAAACAAATTTATAAATCAGAATTAATATTCGATATTTAAGAGAATGATTATTTTATGATTAATAAAATATGCAGATATATAGAAACTTTTTTATTCAATTTAATTATTTGCATTCTATTGTATTTAAAGCAATGTAAAAATTATGGAAACGAAATTGTTCGGAAAAATGTATATTTAAAATCAATCTTAGAAGCTAATTTAAAAATTCGATTACAAATATTGAAATCTTATTAAATTTATAAAAATATTGCTTGCGTGAAAATTTAATTTCCATAGTCTGTTATTCATTAAATCTTCATAATAAATCGGAATCTTATAATAATTTTAAAGTTATTTAACAAAAGTCTAGTTTATACTGAATAAAGCCCTAAAAAATTCACTTACTTTTTCGGTGGGATGCTTGATGTAAGATTTGCATGATGACCCGTCATAACTCATGTTTTTCTTTAAAAAGTTGAATCGAAAAATTTGTATATTTTCTTATTAAATGTAGAAATCTAAACATGTGGTTGTATCCCCGAACACATACCATGCATATTTCTTTATTTATCGTCCGTTCAGATAAAAGCACCAGACACAACAAAATAGCTTCTAAAAAAGGACTTGGAAAAATCGTTTGCTGTAAGTTATTCCAGAGTGACTTCACTTCACCTGTTGCTTCTTCCTCTACCGACCCAACCTCAGGTCTGAGGGAACGTCAATCTGACCTTCGAGAGAGTGAAAGTGATGGCAATGAAGTGGAAATTCTTCCCCCCTCTGTCTCCACCTTCCAGCCACTTCTTTCTTGCTTTTCTTTTTCTTTTTTTCCCTCTATTTTTATTCTCTTTCCAAGAATCATTTATTTCGAGTGACCGGTTGGAGGCAGATGTCATTTGAGAGTAAAATGTTCCAGTCTTTAAGGAAGAATCGTTATTTTGAATTTCAAGATTAGTTTTAAAAAATCTTGCTTACTGAGTAACTGAAACACCGATATTGTGAGTGAAAATAATTTTCCTGTAGCAATTTCTGTGACTACAATTGATAACGTTATTCATTAAATACTCAAAGATTAGTGCCTTCTTTGAACTGAAATATATGTATGTCTGTATAACTGCCCTATAAATATGCAATAAAAATTGAAGTTACATTAGCAAGTCGAGGAAATCTTTGGCAAAAACTTGAAAAAAATTTATCAACAACATTAAACAAACACTCTCCAGATCAATATAAATTGATTGGTTGTTGTACAATGTCGGCAGTCTATTATGTACTAACTTTTGGAAAGGAGCATATAAACTAAAATATCGATCATGAGTTTGAATATGCTAATAATTTGAAATTTGTACATTGGTGGCACATTATAACGATATTTACGATAACTGGTGACAGTTTAAGAGGAACTACTTAAAAGTATAAAGGAATTTTCATATATAAAAATGCGGGAATTAAATTAGAGACTATAATTAGTATTTGTGTCCAAGACGATGAGAAAATAAAAATATTAAATACCATGCCATATGGATGGTTAGGACAGTGATATAAAATTTAGAGAATTTCCAGTTCTTAAATGACTTTAAGTTTTGTAGAAGAGTAAAGAAAATAGCAAAAACAACTGAGAAAGAAAAGCAATAATTCAACGGTTATTAATCTCTGTTATAAACACTCGCATTTCGACAAAAAAGAAATAAATGCAAAAGAGGATTTTGAGAAACAGAAAAAAATCTTACTTAGTTTTCTTTTGACTCAATCAATGCAACATTGCATTCGGAATTTTTGTACTAAAAACTTTTGAATTTTTTAAATAATGAGCATAAAAATTTACTTGAAAGTAATACATATTAAATTTTAGTTTATGTTAAATGAAGTTGAAAAGATACTTGCAATATTTTGCAATAGGAATTTCTATATGTAAATTATGAATTGTTATTTTTCTTTTACATTTTTAATTTAAATTAGCTTTTTATGTATAAAAAAAGAAAGTTTATGATAGTTAGTTAAAAAGAAGCAATTTCTGATAAGAATTTAATTTTAATGTATAAATTTAAAAGTTTATTTCTTTACGATGTAATTTTACACCTGTCGTGGCAATACTTCAAGGATTTGTAATATCAAAGATTTATTATGCACTGAAGAGCGCGCGTGAGCATTCTTCTCATGTTATTCAAGGAAATACTTCATCAAACCGTTTCATGAGATAAACAAATATGGTCATGTGGTTAAATCTTTATTCTTCATCAAAAATATCGTGGTCAAAATTATAGTGAAATAACATTTACATTTTAACCACAAATACCAAAAGTTGAGTTTTATTTATACGTTTGACTTAATTTAATCAAAAATTGATTAGGTTACATTTCGACAACAAAAATACGTATTTACCAATTAAGTTACCTCGGTTATTCTGTTTACTCTATATTGATACGAATTGTTTAGGAATATATTTTAAATTACTGGTGATGGTCTACTTGAGAACAGGACTGCTGTAGACTAGTTAGGATAGACATCATTCTTATATAGATGATCGTCAGTTCATTACTTGACCCAATCGAAGATCTATGAACGTTTACAAGTTCTGTTGGGCCCAATTTTTCCTGCTTTTGAGATGTGATGAGGACAGTAATGTACCACCTCAGGTTTTGACTTCGTCACTCTTCGTGGTTTAAAATTTATGATAATTGGCTATATTTAAACGCTTTAGTTGATAAAATAAAAATAGATAGCCAGAAACGTATCGCAGAAACATTAGGGGGCCTATACATTGGAAATTTACCTTCAAAATATTAGTTCATTTCTGGTAGCTTCAGTATTTTTGGCACCATCTTGTTTTTTCAAACATGCACAAAAACACGGTTAGCGACAAAAAAAATTGCCAATTTTTGACAAGGGGCAACTTAAAGTATATTTTTCCCGAAACATTTTATAAGAATTTTAAGAGGCACCTGGATACAAAATTTTTTAACCATGGTCAAGTAAAGAAGTTGAAAACTAATGTTTCATTCCAACATTCACATGCTGCCAAGAATAATACAAGATCTTAGTTTAGTGTATGTAAACTTCTACAGAAGGATGGTTTTCTACGGAGTCAGATTTGAACGAGTCACTTTAGAATCAGAAGAGCGATGCCGTCACCAACTTGGTTACTAGAGTTCTTTAAAATTTATAAGGGATTCGGTGTAGAAATGGGTACTCCTTAGTTTAGCGAAAATGTTAGCGATAAATCTTGGCGATAAAATTTATTTTCTGGTAACTCTGGTAACCCTATCTTAGATTAGTTTTTGTGTAATTAAAGCGGCCATCTTGTTAGTCACATCTTGGCATCAAAAAGATTAAGGGTTACCCAATTATAAAATTTTAGCTTTATAAGTTTTATACTAATAAAATCTTCTAAAAAAGAGCTTGCAGTTGTTAATAAAGAAGAAGATAAGTTTGTTAGAAGTAAAAACTTAAAACATTAAGGGAAATAAATGCAAGATTTATATTCAACTTAAAAATTATCAAGACATTGAATTAAATTCACATAACAATTACAAAAAACAATCTGGTATAACTATTTTCTAAATTAATAAAATTTTTCTTGGTGTGTGTAAAATACTTACAAAAGATTGTATGGGCAAATTTAGCAATCTAAAAATTAACACATTACCTACTAGATTTTTAGATGATCAAGTGCATGTTGCACTAGACTTCAAGATAATTGCAAAAATACATTTATATATGATTAAATAAATATGAATATATCTAGATGTAAGTATTTAAGGATTAATCACGAATAGTAAACCTTATTTCAGTGCTCAGTAAATAAATTTTGAACAAACATATCGGATGGCTGAATAGAAAAAATACCAACAATTAAATGCAAATACATGTATAGATTTGTATTGGTAGTATCTTTATAAGTAAATGGGTATCCATTTATTATATTGAATAATTCACAAATAAAACTATGGCTTCATAACAACCTTATGGTGCCTATAACAGGAATAGCGTTAGAAATGACTTATAGGTTAACTGAATATCTCAGAAATATATGTGCTAGACATAAATTCTAACAAACATTTTGGATGATCAATTTAATGTGTAAAGTAGTACCTTAAATATTCAAATAAAGCTAAATAAGAGAAATGCATTTAAGCTTATTTATTTCTAAATTGTCTTGCTAAATTATTTCTAAAAGTCATTTTGTTGATTCAGTTGATCATTGTCCTACTGTAAAAAATCCTGAGATTTATCTCGAAGGACAACGCAAGAGATTTCAAGATGCTTTGACTGCCTCTCTCAAATTCCTGCTAAAGATATTGTTATGATTTTAAGAATACAAAAATACGGTGAGCTTAATCAATATACTAGTCGGCACAAGGCAGTGCTTTATTCTAGCTAAATCCTGCTAAAGCTATTGTTCTGGTTTAAAAAATATGAAAATACGATGGACTTAATATACTTTTGTCGGCACAAGGCAGTGCTTTATTCAAGCTAAATCCTACTAAAGGTATTGTTCTGGTTTTAAGAATACGAAAATATGGTGCACTTAATCAATATACTCTAGTCGGCACAAGGCAGTGTTTTATTCAAGCTAAATCCTGCTAAAGGTATTGTTCGGGTTTTAAGAATACAAAGATACGACGCTCTTTTTCAATTTACCAGTATACAAAGCAGTGCTAAGTAAATGGTAAACTTGGAGCAAAGATAATGGTACCTTCAAAAAAAGTTTTTTCTTTGAAATTTACTTAGATCTAGGGTTTATTGTTATAGAAATTATCTTTTGCTGAATTGCTATCAATCGATATTTCGAAAGTATTTTCCATGCCATATATCTCACTTCATTCATGCAATGTATCTCAGCATGTTATCGCAACCATTTATTGCAGACTTGTATGGTATTTAATAATGTTTTAGCATTGCCACATTTTTCTATGAATTTTTCAGCTATAAATTATACTTTTGATTTCTGAATTTAATTGTTTTACTTACTTTGATGTTGATAATGAGGCAGCAGATATTTTTGCTAAAAAAGGTGTTAATCTCTCTTGAACAATCTCAACTGCTCACCAATGGTAACTCAAGTGTGTAGGCGGAACCAGACGGCCATCACCATGCATATCAGGAGACACTCGAGCTCTAGGTCCTATTCTTATGGAAAAAAGATTTTTCCAGCCTGTTTAAAGTGTGTTGACCCATATTCCAGATGGTATAGGGCTTTATTAGAATTGATTCTTTCAAAAGCCCAATTTTAATGTTACATTTTCTTAAAATGACAAACTTCATAGACCAAATTTAGCGTAGCTAAATGCCGGAGATATGCAACAAAAACAACTTAAACTATCATGTTACCATCATAAATATAATATTTCTTTTGATTTAGACCCTATTTATCTTACACGCATTTTCATTTTAATCTGATTATAATTAATCGAATTGTAGAAATTGCATAGTTTACATATATAGAAAGTTTTTTACAGTATTTCTGATGCAAATGAACTCTTCATTAAAAAAAGGTTGAATTTGTTACAAATATTTTTTAAAATGTAAGAAGTCAACGCTTTGATGTTAAGAAAAGATTAAAAATGAAATGTTTTATTCATCCAAATTATATAAAATTCTTGTGATTCACTTAAAACCGCCCCAGTCTTAAAATATTATTGTGATAGAGAAAATTTATCTATGACGATTTTACAAATGAAAACTCACAATAGATTGACGTGAAATACACGTACTTCAAAACTCAGACAAAGTTAAAATTACTGCTGACTCTAGAAATTTCTAGAACTCTCAGATACTGAAAGAGGGATACATTTTGGAATAATGCCGTCAGAGGTAGAATACAGGAAACATTTCATGATGATCTCAGTGAATTACTTATTTCTTGATTCTGATGAGGATCCTGATGAAGTCTTCGTTATAATGATCCTAATGAAGTCTTTGTAATTATGATCTGAGTGATGCTGATTATGTAAGCGGAGAAATATTTTTCGCAAAAACTTGAGTGTAAAATTTGTCTTACAGAATGGATGCTTCTTGCGACTTCATCTGAAAATGTTATTTATAATCAAGATAAAAATTAATCGATCAAAATAATGTTTCAAAATATGGAAACATTGGATTAAAATCGAAATAGAATGAATTAATGTAAAGCAATCTTAAAAAAAGGAAGTCTGATTTATGGATTTTTACAATTTTCAAAAATTAATCAAATATGGGGTAGTGAAGGATGTAAGATATATAGCTGTATTTCATGATTTGATACACTATTTTTGAGCATATGAAATATATTTTCTTTGAAAAAGGATTTTTTAAAACTACTTTCAAAAGTTATAAAAATATTCTTGTGTACTTATTGTCCCATTTAAAGATAACTTAATTATATTTATGATTCTGAAATCTTTCATGATGGAATTAATGAGAACATTGATATAATATGCATGAATAATTGTGTTTATGCTGCTTCTTTTTGAATTACTTATGCAACGTTTCTATACCACGGTTGGGTACAAATTGTCACTTACTTATTAATATAAAACTACAGTTTAATATTAAAATATTTGTTGTTATTGTTGGCTTCTCATCTTTAAAGAGATCTGACATTTGTCAGATCAACTCCTTAAATTGTTGACAGTTAGAAAGTCAATGACTAGCAGGGGATTTGAGGATAAATCCTCCCTGGAAAGTCCGACGCAATCCAGAATATGTTTCGGTGAGGCTGGATGGTCACAGCATTTTTTACAAGTGGGATAAATTTTTTGTACCACGTTCAAATGATAAACATTTTAGATGTCCACTTGAGAATCTGGCCAGGCAGTCTGAGATTTTCGGTCACATTTTGTTTCCAGAAGAGTTCCAGGAGATGTTTCAGAGTACCATTGGTGTGTTGGTGGAATTTGCCAGATTGAATGAAGTCTAGATTTTTCATTACAGTAAAGTTCATGATATGTAAGTAATGAACTAGTGGGTGATCTTCCTCATTGCCCTCTTTGGCCAGTCAATCTGCGGTCTCATTGTCACTAATATTTACATGGGATGGAATCCATTGGAGATGTACATCATGGTCTTGGGAGATCATCTTCAATTTCAGCAGAATAGATAAACTTGTTTCATCCTTTATAGAGGACCAGTTACTGAGATGTTGCAGTGCACTGCGGCTGTTTGACAAAATTCAAAGTTCTCCAAAATCACAGTTGCTGGAAATAATAGCAGCAAGTCCCACCTTAATCGCTATCAACTCACTTCTGAAGACTGAACAAGTGTCAGGGTTACATTGCTTTAGCGTAATATCAGACTGAGGGGTTTTAATATAGACTCCGCTCCCAGTACGGTTTTTTGTAAGACTACCATCGGTATACATTTGCACTGCATCTCAGGGAATGCAATTAATAATTTCTAGTGCTAATTGTCTAAGATGATCTCCGATGGGAGTTTGCTTGTTTGCAGTGGAATTCAGATCAAAGTGAAAGATGACTCTTAGCATTCCCTCTGAGAGATCAAAACAAGATCTTAAAGATTGACGTTTCAACATTGCGCGAAAATAGGTTTTGAGATTCTGCCAGGCTTAAAGGGGTGAATTTCTTTAATCTTTGACTATTGTGCTAATTGTGTAAATACAAGGAGGTACGATGATGCGGGCCGTAGCTATAGATTTTGTTAAAATATTTAACTAAGTTAACTCTTCTTCTAATGTTTAATGGTTGTAAGTTAGCCTCGTATAAAACAATAGCAGATGGGCAGCTATTTCTGAGTCCTAAGATGATACGAGCGGCACTTATTAGTACTTGTTCTAATTTAAAGAGATTCGTTTCAGGTGCGCAGGAGTAAATCGGATAACCATATTCAAGAATAGGTCTTATAAGAGAAATATATCAGGTTCTGAGGGTGTTTGCATCAGCCCCTCAATCTCTGCCAGACAGATATTTGAGAATGTTAAGGCGCTTACCAGCCTTTGAAAGTAGATGGTCGATATGCTTGCTACAGTTGAATTAAGGATCGAACTCTATAAACTATATAAAGAACCAGATATTGTTAAGTTTATCTCAATACAGAGATTAAAATGGGCAGGACATTTGAGCCAGATGAACGACAATTGGATGACAAAAAAAAATTTCTTAGCTCGCCCCATTGGCACCAGAAGAGGACGACCGAAACTCCGATGGCGTGACTGCCTTGAAAACGACCTAAAAACACTAAAAGTGACAAACTGGATGACCTTGTCCAAAAATAGGAGGTCCTGGTATGCACTTCTGAGGAAGGCAAAGGCCCACCCTGGGCTGTCAGGCCAATGAAGAAGAAGAAGATTTGTAAGTATCTTAACATGAAAGTGTTGCCTTTTTATTAAATTCTTTTTCTGTTAAAATATATAGTATTTATTCCATTTGAACTTTCAATAATTAATTAAAATAAACCCTTTTTTTCGAAAAAATCTGATTAATCGAAGGTTTGATTATCCAAATGGAGTCCGAATCCAATTGATTAGGATAATTGGAGTTCTATTGTGTTGTCAATGGCGATGTTCTGACTTGGTGCAGTTACTTATGCAATCATTCATTGAATTGTAATTTCTCATGGTTATTTCCAAAACATAATTTGAACTGCAAGGTAAGCCCACTGAGTTAGAGGATTTCAAAATATTTAGAACTCACATTCCTTATACCACGAAAAAAATAATGCTTAATGTGTCAACAACTAATAACTCTAGTGCTCCTTAATATAAATTGAGATTTTAAAAATTTGTCATTTAGCAAAATCTATTGATAATACGTGACCAAAGATCAATTCAAGGAATTTATTTATGACTTTTTTAACGACTTTTTCCCGCAACTTACAAAACAAAGTTTCTAAAAATTTGAGAAGTTTTAGAATAAAACCTGAGGACACTTCAATTCGATTATTCACTCACAAGTTTTCTCACCCATTTTGTTTCATTCATTTTATTCAAATTCAAGAGACAAAAATTCCTTTTTGCATTTGAGAGTAATAAAAAAAAAAAAACAATTTAAATTGAAGAAAAAACCTTAAAAATAATTAAGATCAATTTCACTAGACTCGGGAATATCTCCGAAAACAAGCTGGATCTCATATACGCAATGGAATAAATTATATTAATTAGGAAATAAAAAGAAATAATATTGTGAGACACACTATAGTATATTAAATTTTAATTTAATTTTATCTTGTCACCTTAGTCAATAAATAATAATTAGTTCCTCCTACACTTATAAAGTTAAATCAGAATCTTATTGTTTTTCAACTCAGCATTGTCTAGAATAATTTACAACATTAATATTTGATCTTGGAATAAAATGTAACCCATTTTTGGAAAAGGAAGATAAAATTATTCTGAAGATAGACAATATAAATTTATGCTTATGTAGTCAAAAAATAAAGCCTCCCAAAGAATACCTTGTTAAAATACTGAAAAATAAAAATCATATAAATTATTTATACATTTGATTCAATAAGACAACTATTTTAATTGCAAATATGAGTTATGTTCTTAATTTAGTGTGGAAACATGAGTTATGTTGTTAATTTGATATGGAAATATAAGTTATATTGTTTTTCTCATTTTCTGGATATAAAAATCAGAGTCATTTAAATTTATAAACATTTTCAGTAAAATATTTTTATTTAAAAATAAATTCAGTGTAAGTATGATATATCCCCCAAGAGATTTCTCGCCAAATCTGCCATCCTTTGTTTTGATTATGTTTCCTTCCCTTTGGTGTTGCCAATGTGAATTTTTGTTGCTTTTATGGATTTTTTGTTGCCAGGTTTGGTTTTTTTCTCGTGTTTAACGTCATTTTTGTGTCATTTATACGTTTTTTTTTAAATGGCAACAATGTTAAAATTACTTGGTGACGAAAAAAAGTTGCAATGTTCACCAATGGTAGGACATACCCTACAAGTTCCATAAATTCATTAAACTAACTCATTTGATATGAGAAAACATTTAAATTTTAATTTAAGAATAATTATATTACTTATCATAGTAAGTGAGAAGTACGTAGAGGAAATTTTTTTCAGAATCCAACTTGAATTTGAAAGTTTCAATTTACTCCTAAAGTAGATGAGAGTGTGCCAATGCATCAGGTAAATATTTAAAAACGAAAAGTACACAAGAAAGGCAATTGTATCAAAACCAATGTTGTGTAAGTTAATTGGAGTTGCATGTAAATGAGAATTAATAATGTTGAAAAGTTTTAGGATGATTTATTTTTAAAACAAATATGCATCCATATAGCTTCCAGAAGTCGTATGAAACCCTCTGAGAAATAAAGTGACTTCTGGTGCACTGAAGCAAGACAGTCAGCAATGTTAGGTGGTGATCATTCCATATTTTCATTATTACAAAAAGATTGCTAGCCGTTTAAAACTTGTGTCTGGTCACCTCAGGATTCAACCCCTAAAGATAGCAATCAACAAAGAATTAAAGCAAGACAATCAGCAATGTTAGGTGGTGATCATTCCATATTTTCATTATTACAAAAAGATTGCTAGCCGTTAAAAACTTGTGTCTGGTCACCTCAGGATTCAACCCCTAAAGATGATTGATGGATTGCTATTGTAGCCAAGTGAAATTAACAAGCAGCCTTAACTTGTGGAACATTTCTGATTATACTACATTAATAAAATGATATCTGCCATTACTGAAAACAGGAAGTTGCATAGTAATAAACTATACCCACAGGTTTGTAATTTTTTATTCATCCAGTACCTTGCAATTTATTGACAAGCATATAACAGTATGAAGAACGCTATCTATGGCTGTGGTAGCCTAGTGTTTAGGGCATCGGGCTTCCGTCCGAAAGGGTGGGGTTCGATTCCCAATGCCGTCAGAGTACATGCGATGCACGTTCTCGTTAAATTTGTGGAATCGGAAGTCCATTGGTCGGTCGCTGAGTTGTGACATATTAAGTTATTTAATTTTATTTTATGGTTTATTACTTCATTTTACTAATTATTAATAATTAATTTTAATGTTTATTTAACATCTTTAAATATTAATTTTATAATAACCAAATATATATTAAAGAATACATTTTCTTAAGTAACGACATTATTTTATATCAATACTTGAAAATCTTAATTTTAAAGGCTACCTCTTTTACCAGTACCGATTACACACACATTATAAATATCCTATAGTAAAAATAATGGCCTACAATAAACTGCATTATATACGAGAAATGAAAGTAGAGAAATCCAAGTAAAAAAAATCTTCAGTTAACTGTCGTGACGAAATCGAGACAAGTGCAAATCATACAAAACAAATGGTATGAAGGTTCAATGAACTGCATAGATTTCTATACGAAAGGAGATAACTTTTCGATTTCTTCTTCGACAACGCAAAAGTGATACTTTTTCTAAACATTTCAGATGTTGAAACTAGTCAAACAAGTTGTGATGGTATAGCTAGTCAATTGGTTTCTTCGGCTCCTGAAAGGTTTTTTTTTAAGTTTCATCAAATAAGCTATATTTTACTATGAATTATGAATCATCTTATTAATTAATGTACAATTTCTTGAGTCCTTTTTTCATTTATTTATTAAAATATTCGAAGGAAATACAAATAAATACACACACACACACATATATATATATATATATACACATATATATATATATATATATATATATATATATATATATATGTATATGTATTTCTTCTCACTGGCAATAAATTTATTCACTTTTTTTATGAAAAGCAGCAATAAATACAAAAGAGTAAGATATTTGTTTTTAATTTTATAAAATTACGTATACAAATATATACTTACAGAGAAAAATCAAAATTTTAATTAATTTAAACAACAACAGAATTTGAAATTAATCAACAACAAAATGTTTTCAGATCTGTTTTCAGAATTTTTGATGTTGTGTCAAAGCAAAAGTTACATTCATTGCTTTTTTATATATAAAACAGGTTTTTTCTCGCACACAAATGAGATATAAATTGTTATTTGCATCATATTTGGTAAATAGCATTCTACTGTTTTTTAGTTCTCCAGAAAATTGCTATTGTGATGATTACCAAAGTATCATAGGGTTAATAAAAGAAAGAAAGCTGGAAAAAAACATGTCTAAAACTACTGATCAACTCAGGAGTTTATTATTACATATTTGTTTTAATCATTTTTTCTGATTATCTCAACAACGATATAGTTTTCCATTTTATATAGTTTGGATAACCTCTAAAGTAGAGAGAATTGACTGGAAATCTTAAAATATTGCTGATAATGTCGTCAAACAGCACTCAGGGTCATCGAACTTTCTTGACGATGTGAAAGGAACTTTTAAATTACTCTTTCACACTCAAAGATTCAAGGCTATGGCAGTTCGAAAGATTTGCGGAATATCTTAGCTGTTCAACTACTTGATTTCGATAAATAAATCAAAGAGTAAATTCCAATATATATATATATATATATATATATATATATATATATATATATATATATATATATATATATATATATATATATATATATATATATATATATATATATATATATATATATATATATATATATATATATATATATATATATATATATATATATATATATATATATATATATATATATATATATATAATCAAAAATAAACAGAAAGAATTGCGAATTGAAATGAAAACTCTAAAAATCATACTTCTGAATAAATTAATAATAATTCATTGTTTCTAACTAAAATAATTAAAAACAATGAAAACAAATTACTCTGGAAAATATTATGAAACATAATAATAAATATTTATTCTCAGGAAATTATATCTCATTTTGCAAATAGTTATTTGATTACACCTGATATAAATAACAAATAATTTATAATAATATTGAATACTAAATATTAAATTACTAAAAATATTTACCATGAAGCTTTGAAGAAATAAATTTTAAATTCGGGAATCATGTGCAACGAAGAAGATTCAAAGACCAAGTCAACTGTGATATATCATATTCAGTCTAAAAAATTTAATATAGAGTAAGTACGCATTTGGGCATTGAAATTGCTGTATCAGGTAAGTAACACTGCACGCACGTGAAGTTTCCATGCCATATAGAACTTGTTGTACTATGTTATAATATAGCTTTAAAACATATTCAAATATTAGAAAATTTCCAGGTCATTGACGATTTCTCTTTCAGGGAAATCTCTATAATGACAAAATTGTTCACATTACCAAGGCTGTGATTTTGGCACACGGTGTAATTTAATTTGACTTCAAATGGTCACGACATCAACCAACCAAACATATTCAAGCGAAGATTTCATGAGAGTTACATCTACAATTGCACAAAACAAAAGTGTTTTTAACAGGTTTCTTAAATATAAACTAGTACGTGTTTGATTTTGATCGTACTTGAATTGTAACTTATTGTAATTATGGTTTATCCTATCACATTATTGCCGCTCGTATTGCTTTATTGACACCAAAATCAATCGGTTCATGACAATCAAACGAAACACAGTTCAGAACTGCAGTATTCTTCACTTCTTAATTATAGGGAAGAAAATCATTTTGTCAGCATGTCTTAAGGCGTCGTACAACCATGTCCGAAAATTGAATCAAAGAATAGAGTCATCTGCAAGACAAGTATTTACAGAAACAAGGACAGTCAGCATAGTGACCATGACTTCGGCTGTCTCTGACATTGCTACATCAAAATTAACTCATGATGTAAAACCTCAAATACAAAAAACTCAAATGATTTGTTTAATGAAGATTCTAAATGTGGGAAATTCGTCATCTAGACTTATTCTGCTTCTCTGCTCAGCATCATGATGATTTAATGATGGAAAATATAAATTGAAAAAATGGATTCGACATCATAATACTGGCCTACCAACTAGAGGAGTTATCACCAAACAGTTAGCGAGCTTCTAGTAATTTGCGGGAATCATGATGACCTCATGATGGAGAATATAAATTGCCAAAATGGATTCGACATCATAATTCTGGCCTACCAACTACAAAAGTTATTACCAAACCGTCTATAGCGAGCTTCTAGTAGTTTGCGGGAATCATGATGACCTCATGATGGAGAATATAAATTGAAAAAATGGATTCGACATCATAATTCTGGCCTACCAACTGAGAAGTTATCACCAAATTGCCTATAGCGTTTTATAGTTTGCTGAGACATTTTCGGTAGATCACATTAACGATCCAATTGTGGTTAACTTCGATTCATCAATACATTGAGATTATCTAGATTTGTGAGATGAATTAAACAAATGCTGGGCCTGAGCAGCTACCAGGCGCGTCGGTAGGCGGTGGATCACCGAACGTCCTGTAGGAATGACAGGATAGCCTTGAATATAGAATCAGAGGCCGCGAACCAGCTCCTGTAAACCCTGGTGTTATGCGTTCCGTGCCTAGGGCTAATTGGCACCGCGGTATTGGTGTCTTAACGGAGCCTCTAGTTGCCTGGCAAACTTCTAGAGTAATTTGCCTTGCCCAGTATCTCAGGCAATGCTGGGTGGACTTATATTACCTGAGCTTATAAATTGTTATCTTGTGGCTGAAAAGACACAAGAAATAACAATCCTTTCTGCATCTACAGGTGATGCCTCTGAAGTTGACCTTGCTGAAAAAGACAAGTGAACTCAGAGGCTGTCTTGTAAAGGGGCAGTAATGAATCCTTCACTTGAGGTAGAAATGACCTCCAAACCATCTTCTGGTGAAAGTCAGGAAGCTATCCCTAGTATGACTGACTCTCTGACCAGATGGGACTATTTCAGCAAGACCCTATCTGCTGGAAATGTCATACGCAAGAGGAAACGGCAGAGCATATCATTTATGAATGCGAGGCTCTTGCCCTCCCTAGATTAACCTCTTTAGGCATCATCCATACTAGAGAGTTACACCTTGACTCCATTAAAGGGTTATCGGACTTTATTAATAAAGTGGATGACCCGAGCAACTGGAACTAGGAAACATTGGGTTTGGAGTTAATGGTACAAAATGCTGATAAAAGCAGAGGTGCCCAATGACATACAAACCCAATTCTAAGAAGAAGAAGAAGAAACCGTCTATAGCGAGCTTCTAGTAGTTTGCGGGAATCATGATGATTTAATGATGGAGAATATAAATTGCCAAAATGGATTCGACAACATAATTCTGGCCTACCAACTAGAGAAGTTATCGCCAAATCGCCTACAGCGTTTTGCTGAGACATTTTCGGTAGATCACATTAACGATCCAATTGTGGTTAACTTCGATTCATCAATACATTGAGATTATCTAGATTTGTGAGATGAATTAAACAAATGCTTCTAAGATTTCAAAACGATTTTAATTAAGCTGAGTTTGTTAGATTGCCTTTTATAGTGATTGAATCAGAAGAATTCTAGGAGGTTTCTACTTGTGTAATGGAGAATTTTGATTTTCTAGAAGATAAGGCTTCAATGAAGTTTAAACTGATTTATTTTTAGAAGCATTTATCTATAAAATCGCTTTTTTGAAGTTCTGAAACTATTTGGTATTTTATTCTTAAACAGAAATATTCAATTTTAATTCAGGTTTTTCTCTAAGTGAAGGCAATGCTCAACTCAACATATATGCGTGGAATTTCGTTTTCATGTATTGAAATTTGCTAAAATAATTTCAGAATCACACTCAATAGTAACATTTGGAAAACTTTGTGTGAATGACAGTTATTACCTACTCTCCAAACATTATGAAACAAGATGACGAAGAAAGCTTCACCCGTCTCATTAAACTCAGTAACTCTGATTAAAGAAACGACACTTCGATGCCTCTCTTACACGTAATTCAATTTCATTTTCCTTGTAGTATGTACAATTTAAATAAAACTGATTTCATATTTACTAGATATATAAATTAATGTGAAATAAATAAATTGAAATATTTTAAAGTTGGTTGCCTACGATAGAATTTAAAAAAATAATATGGTAGTTCAGAAACTTCATGAGTTTGGCGATCACTGAGAAAGAGTGATGTTTTAGTTGCCAAAGGATACAGTCAATTCCGCAGCACACATTGGACATCATCTGGACCATATGGAATAAGCTGCCTTAGAGCATCCCCAGATGTCATACAATTTTCGTCTACAAGCTTATGTTGACATACAAAGCAATGAAACAGCAGATAATGCCAATTGAGCTGCAACCAATAAGGCAATTTTCTTAGTTTCTCTCCTGTATCACATTGGACATCATCTGGACCATATGGAATAAGCTGCCTTAGAGCATCCCCAGATGTCATACAATTTTCGTCTACAAGCTTATGTTGACATACAAAGCAATGAAACAGCAGATAATGCCAATTGAGCTGCAACCAATAAGGCAATTTTCTTAGTTTCTCTTCTGTATCACATTGGACATCATCTGGACCATATGGAATAAGCTGCCTTAGAGCATCCCCAGATGTCATACAATTTTTGTCGACAAGCTTATGTTGACATACAAAGCAATGAAACAGCAGATAATGCCAATTAAGCTGCAACCAATAAGGCAATTTTCTTAGTTTCTCTCCTGTATCACATTGGATATCATCTGGACCATATGGAATAAGCTGCCTTAGAGCATCCCCAGATGTCATACAATTTTTGTCGACAAGCTTATGTTGACCTACAAGGCAATGAAACAGCAGATAATGCCAACTGAGCTGCAACGAATAAGGCAATTTCCTTAGTTTCTCTCCTCTATATCCCAACTCTTCTCAAAGGCTCAAATTTTTTCATTTACATTAAATAGAAATATTCTTTTTACACAGTAGTTGCTCGTTAAATCTTTCGTTAGGGGACTGAATTTATAATGAAACAGGGAAATCGAATTTTTGTAATGATTTTCTTTAAAAATAGTATATTATACATTGTCCTTTTTATATTTCAAACACTCATTTGTTGTTTATTTTTAAAATTTTTTTAATTAAAGATTTAATACAATACAATATGTACTTATAATATCCCACAATGTAAATAAAGTTAAAATCTATTGAAAATAAACAAAAATATGTGTAGAATTTAAAAAAAATTAAGTATTTATTTTTACATAATCTTTTCCTCTGAAATATATCTTTTTTAAATAAGTCAAATCATTTTTTTGTTATTGAACCATACTCCCAATATTATTTGTTTGGAAAAGCACTGAACCATTTAATTTAAAATATTTTCATTGTACCGAGAGAGAAGTAATGTTTTTAAAAGAAAAATCTTTCTTGTTATTTTTAAAACGCTACTTTTGTTTCAACTAAATAAGGAGTACCATTTGGTGTGTGTGATTATAAAATATTTCACAATAATTATTCTAAACTGGACTCTGCTGGCCTAAGCAACATTGAAAGAAGTCAGAGAAAAAAGACACAGTTTAATCACAATATAACCCGAAGTACGCATACACTGTACCCCCTTTTACACCAAAGTGAATCATCCATGGTCCGTATGTGGAAAGGTGACATTGTTTTACTCTTGGCTGTTGAAGGTCAATCGCCTGATCTTCTTTCAATCCATAAAAATGCATACTGAGGCAGCATATGTGCATTCACATTTTTTGTGTGCTGAATATTCATTCTGTAGAACCGCACTAATGGATGAATAGTTCAGCATTCAGTTCAACAGCTTGTATATTCGAATCCCATCTTTAGTACGAATGCTTATAGAAATTCGGAAAGCATTTTAAATTCTGAAAAAATAACTCTAAATTTATAAGGAAATTAAACAAAATACTCTTGTAATGTGGAGAAAGAGATGGAAGCTCATGTGCTGACATTCATCACTTGTTTTTGGTTCAAATTATGAGGTGTTTGATGCTGGAGAGCTCATTAATATGGATGAGAAAGGGCTGAGCGAAAATTATAAAACTATACCAAATGGCATAGTTGTATAATTGTCCGTTCTTTCGCATCCATATGTATAGATTGAATTCGTGATGAAATGATGAAATACTTGAACCCGCAGAAGGGTGTGTGAAATTTATGTGGATAAATTTTGTAATAATCTATTATATTCAGATAAATAAAATATTCTATTATATGTATAATAATGTTCTATTACGCACAGTATTATTCTATTACATTCAGATAAATTTTGTAATCTTCTATTACAAAATTTATCAGTTAAATATTAAAAATTTTGTTATCTTCTATTACAAAATTTATTTGATTATTAGATTTTGTGTAAAGAATAGCATTTTTTGTCACAATAGTTACAAATATCTCAAAAAATAGAAAAATATCCTTTCTCCAATATATTTTTAAAAGATTTGATTTTCTGCTTCTTAAAAATGAGTCATCCTGTTGGATATAGTTAAGAAAAAAGCTGGGCTGGGACTATCTTACTGTTTCTAATGCAATTTAAACTGTGATTAAACAAGTTAACTATCAAAGTACAAGTCATACACATAACTAATTTGTTCACATTTCTATAAATATAGAGTTCTTATATCTATATTGTGGTATTTAACTATTCCTTACAGAATTAAGAAATAGTCAAATTCCATGATCAAAAAATAAAAGATCTCCGTAAGACAAATAGTACCAAAGAAATAATACCGAAGAATTAACTGTGGCAAAGATTTATTTATTTGTAATACACAAGTATTATTTGTACATTTGTAATACCCGTGTAATAGCATTAGCATATTTTAAGTTATTCCATTTAATAAAAGATGTACCTTTGCATTTTTTATTAGTCTCTGTGAAGAGAATCTTCAATTAACTTTACTATAAAAAATTCAATCTAATATCTTTACACGCACTGCGTGATTAATATGCATTTAATTATTACTTTATTCATTCTAATGATGATTATTCAAAACTTTTTGCTTAAAAAAGTTTTTTGCTTAAGGTTCCTATAAGAGGAATCAACTGAAAAAGTATTGAGAGAGAGAGAGAGAGAGAGTAAAGAAAATACAGTTCTGTGTGTCACAAAATGAGAGAAACTAGGCTCAATTTTTTAAGTCTTTTAACTTTTGTGTTTCAAATACCTTTAAATTGTTTATATTTGTAGTAATAATTAATGTTTTCACTATTCATAAGCATTTCTCATTTAAAAATCTACATACCGCACTTCGGAATATAATTATTTCTTATAGAGTCTAATATTAGTAAAATTGCTTCCAATTATAAAATTATAGGATTTACTTTAATATACATTCGGATGGGACTGGCCTACACCTTGAATGTTACCTTCAAATGCAAAAAACTCTACACTTGATTAACAAATAATCCGAATCTATGATTTTATGATTGCTATAAGCTATAATTCTAGTCATTATTATAAGCAAACTAAAGGTGTGTAGTGGCGCCATCTATTACAAAACCTTAGAGTTAAGAAATTGTTTTTTAATAATCATTCGATAGAAATACGAGTATTATCTAGCAATGAATGGGTTTTGGATAATTAATATGAATTTAGAATCATTCACTTTATCATCAATTTAAAACAGTCCTACAAAAGAAAGAAAAGCACTCTGAAAAATTCCATTATGTTTTAAGATTTTTAGAAGTTGTAACTTCTGAGTATATTTATAATTTGGTATCGTTCTTGTATTAGGTATTTTATTCTTAACATGATCATACATATCGGCAGCGGGGATTAATCCAGTGTAATAAAAATTAACGTGGAATACATTAATAAGGAAAATTAAATAATTTAAACTTTATGCCCGATGTTACTTTATAAAATACTGAAGAATAAAATAAATAGAATTATTTTTTTCACATTTTGATGGAGTTATTATATATATTACTTTTTGTAAATTTTATTGAAAATGTTTAGATCAATAACATTACCGTATAATATGCTAAATTATTATATTATTTAAATTCAAATTTTGATGATTGTAGTAATTTTCATAATGTAGTAATTTTCTTTTACCAGTCTTTCTGAATGCAATGAGAAAAAAATATATTTCAAATTACATGAACTACGAATAAAATTAACGAAAATCCCCAAATACAGGGTAAATTTTTTTAAAATTGTGAAATGAAACTCTATAACATAGAGCCACTGATCTAAAAGACCTTTCCACAGTATATTCCTAAATAAATGGAAGTTTTTACAAGTGGTTAAGAAATACTCTCAAATGTTGCATAATGCAGTAAATTCAGTACACAATTTAAGGATGTGATAGGAAGAATATTCGGCAATGATGGGATTATGATTCCCGATTTTGCAACAACATGGTCAGCTCGAACTCTTGTTCTCAATCCTTGCATTTTCTGGCTCTCGGGACACCTAGCATTGTATTGGTGCTCGAACTTAGCTATCCTGAAGGTCTAGTTTGGATACCAGTCTTCAGCCGGATGCTTTTCACTTTGGTATGAAACTTGCTGTTGCAAGTTTCCGATTCGTTGCTGTACACGGCTAACACCACATTGCAAATTTTATAAATTTCTTTCGCACTTCATATGGTTTATTCTACATTTTCATACCGTTATGCTTCCGTAACGGTTTTAACACCGCATTCTGTGTTCCCAATTGCACTCTGTACGTTTTGCATATGCATAGTAAAGGTTTCTTTTTCTCAAAGCGTTGTCCATTATTTCCCTTCCATTTACGATAATTTCTGTTTCCATTAACTTGCTACGTCATCTATCTATGCGATTTTTTATTCTTTTCAATCAGACTTTAAAAATTTCCATTGTTCAATGAGCATATAGATGAAATTTCAAATCCGTTGGTTATTTGTTACAGGGATTTAACTTCACAACTTTTATACATACATACATACATATATATATATATATATATATATATATATATATATATATATATATATATATATATATATATATATATATATATATATAAAGCATGAGTAGAAATATCATAAGCATAAATTATAATCTTAGCAATACATTCAGCTCGAAAGTAGCTTAAATAGAATTATTAAAATGTAATTAATCGTAAGTTTTTTATAAAATGAATCAAATGCCGAATGAAGAATAGTAAAGTAAAAATAGGAACTGTAGTAAACAGATAAAACATATATTCAATAGATGATTGAAAATTTGAAGAATCATAGAAAAAAAAAAGACAGGGGATGTTGACCACATTGGCACAAAGTATAGCTTTTCTGCATTGGCACCTGACTAAAAATTTTAAATTTTTATTTTTTATATATACATTATTATGACAAATTTTTTATTATTCAGGTGCCTTTTGCATATAAATATTGGGTTGTTCGGAAAGTAATTTCGTTTTTCCTACATGGATTAGCTTTTTGCTAGTAAAAACCAATCACTTTATGACTGTGGAATCGTGCTACTACCAGAAAGAGGGTAAAAACTATTGGACTAAAATAGACAATGTGCAATGCAATACAATATTTATTTGCTGCATATTTTTCATTTTCATGAAAAACGAAATGACTTTCCGAACAACCCAATATATTAATGACTTCATTATTTTCAATTTTTTAGAAGTTGGCAAAATTTGTATATGTATCTTGTAGAATTATAAAATTAATTAAAACAAATAGAGGTAATTTAAAAACTGAATTTTTGGAGATTTTGATTACAGTAAAAAAAAAACTATACATGCACTGATATTTATGATAAAACCAATGATTTTAATTTCAAAGTAAAGAACCTAATTTTTTGGAACTCTAATAATTCAATTAAACTTTATATATATATAAAAATGTTATTTTCAATCAACTAAATAGAATTTATAATGTATGTAATAATTTTAATAGTATCAGTAAACAAGTTAAAAGATTGGAAAATATTTTAATTTTAATAATAATATTCCATTTAATTTTAATAAACACTATTTGGATGGTAGAGCATTGCTTATTCGAGTGAATTACTGAAGGGGTAACCCAAGCCTGGAAAGTCTTATAAGAACTTGAATTGCCAATAGTGTTTACACTTAGTCTTTAAATTTATCTATTTGGTTTTCTCTATTTATATATTTATATTTATTTACAATTTTGTGTGTTTGAAATTTGATTTTGACTACTATAAATTTATTAGCATTTTTTGGCAACTTTGGATTTAATATTATTTTTTGGCTACGCATTTGTAAATTCCTTTTCAGTGGGGATTCGAGGCGCAGTGGGTTCATTAAGACTTTGGTCTGGAACCACTGCAGAAAAGCCCTACTTGGAGAACATTAATTTTCATTTTAAATAATCACTTGCCATTTTACTCAAATATTAAATCTCGGTTTAAAATACTTTATTTGAGAACACAGATAATAAATTTTAAAATTTGAGATGCAAAATAAAAAAAAGGTTACCAATAAATATATTATGTTAAAAACAGTGTAAAAGCGATTGAGTAACCTGCAATATAACTTTAGTGCTTAAATAGGATGTGTGAGTACGAGAGCATATATTATTCATACAATCCTTCGGATTGTTAAAATCATGGTTTGTGATAATTAAAGAAAAAGTGGTTTTAAATTCCACAATTTTGTTCAAATAAAATTAAAATTGTTATCGTATATCATGTTAAAGTTTAAGTATTTTGTATGAATAAAATGAGCCAATTTTTAAAGTAACAAAAATAAAAATGTTTATTCGATTATAATTCAATAATAAAAAAAATTCAATGCATTCAATGAAAACTCTATTAAAATTGCTTAAATGAAAGAAAATTCTCAAAAACATTTCAAAATATAATAAGAACTTCCATTTTATTAATTTGAAATATACTTACATTTAAAAAATTGAAACACTTATTAAATTATGAAAATTACTTTAAAAGCAGATTAAAAATTAATTACGATATTAAAAATTTTCAAAAAATTATCACGAAAATTTATATTAGAGATTTTATGGGTCCCCCAATGTAAAGCAGATCTATGAACATTTGGTTTCAATGATGTCGCAGCAAAATGAAGGTGCATTTATTCTGAAACTTATAACGAAACAGGATGAATTGATACGAAAGATAGAAATACCTCATGTCCGCAAATAAATCGTTAACAACAAATTCAAAATCTTTATTTTTTTCATTTAACGATGGAAACTCACTCATTATGTAAAGCTAAAAATAAATTTCAATAAAAAATATTGTAATTTGGTTTTTATATAATGGAGTATTGGTGGTATTTGACATAATAAGTATATTGTATTTCTATCGAATGATTAATCCATGAGGCTTTCAATCTCACTTAGGTTTAAAATACTATAAACATTTGCAGTAAATGGATAGATTATTTACGTACTTTCCAGTGATGTATTTGTTTTTGATTTGTACGAATGAAAAATTCCCGATCTAAAGTATTGATATGAATAATGATAGTGATTCTCTTCTCAGAGTCCTTCTCAGTCACGTGTTCTATGCAATATGAAAACATTTGCTGATCTTCATCGATCAACCGTTTTTTCGACAAGTAGTAATGATTTTTTGAAAATGACTCCCTTTATTTTTAGTAGCAAATAAATCCATAAATTGTTCGGCGAAGAATATGCTTAGATAGCGAAAAAAAAAAAATCTGCCACGTAAATATAAACTTTCTGAATAGTCATCGCCTGAAAAGAATTTGAAATTTCAAATTTTTTTCAGTTGAAAAAATATTTTCACTTTTCTTTACAAAGGGAATAAGGAAGTTAATATTTTATCCCTAGGATACCATTTTAACTCAATATGAAGAAAAAGTAAGAACAGTGAGAAAATAATTTTATCTCCCCTTAGTGTTTCAAATATTCTATAATTCAGTATTTTTAATAAATTAATGGCATCTGGATGATATTTCATGTAACTCTATTGCATTTTTGCCTCTACTTGCTCATGGAATATAATTCTGAATGAAACACAGGCCCACCCGAAGGTATGTGGTGAGTGAACGTCGTTGCGTAATCCAGTCAAGAAAGGCACCACAAGGTCAATACCAAGGTTCAGGTGGTCTCAAAGGTCAAATGACCGAAAGAACACCCAGCAAGTGGTGGGGTGACCCAAACCACTATGAAAAAAAGGCTCAAAGTGATGGGGCGAGAAAGACGTTCATTGGAACTCGCTCTGACTGGAAGATGGGGGCCAATCTGACCTATAAAAATTAAATACAAACAAGGTTACAAAACTCATGGAGTATAATGCATAAGGATATAGAACCAATCAGGATTATATCTACTGATTAATGGATTTAATCTTTAAATTATATATACATATCAATCGCCTTGTAATTTTCTCATTCCGTTAAAAAAAATAGTGTCCTACAAGTTTTAAAGCATATAGAACCTGTTAGCACAATGATTCTTGCCTGGATCAAAATAGTTGAAGTATTAACGATTCGTCCTTCCAATCTGACTCCCTCAATCAGAAATTACAAATGAAGGATGATACTTTTCCAATGAGAAAAATTGCTTGAGAAAGAGGAAGTTAGACAAAACAATTTGAGTGATAAATTTTTAACTTTTCAACAATTATAGGAACATGTCTCCATATTTGTATGGTTATTTGTTCATATCTTAATGTAATTTTGTTGTTGTTGTTACTAATCACACTTGGACAAGCCAAGCTCGCTATGCCTTGGCACCATGAAGGTGAAAGTATGACTTTGCTCTACACACATGCCTTATGTACCCGTTTATAGGGTAGGCAACCGTTCACAACACATTCATACAAGGAAAAGACAGGATATATAGAGAGAGAAAGTACATCCATGCCCGAACAGGGATTCGAACCCACGACCTCCCTATCCGCAGTCAGACACGCTGACCACTAGACAAATTGGGCGGCCTAATTAAATTCAGGAAAAGTAGTGCTTAGTTGTTGTTTCTTGCAGAGTGAGAAAAGGTTCATCCGACATCTCTTCAACACACTCACACTTTATAAGACAAAAAAATAATTTTAACCAACACTTAACGTTTCTAATGTTAAACTAAATAAAATTAACAGTTTCCATCATTTCTATAATTTGTTTTTCCTTATCTTTACTTTTGAGTTTGGACAATAACAGCAAATTTAAAATCAATTTTTATTTTATCTGCTTCCATAAATTGATTCAACGATTTCAAATATGCAAGATTTTACTAGTTATTCGCAAATTATATTGGTAAATTTTATTTTTTCAATTTGAAGAGTACATTCAAGTAGAAAATTTAAATAAAACATTTTATTATAAAATCCAATTTTCTTTTTTTTAATATAAATTCATTTTTAACAATCATTTTTGCTAAAGAAATTATTTGGTTTCATTTTCAGCTTTTTTTAAGACACTGATGGCATTACTTGAATGTTTTAAAAGTAAAGATTCCTGAAAAATATTCTAGTATTAAATATTAAAGATTTCTTGAAAATATTTCGAGTTGCTTAAATGTAAGTGTCGTTCAAATTTCAAAATTTATATGGCATCAATAAATAAACATTAAACGCGCACGATACCCTATATTAGTTTATGTAGTTTATTACTAGATTTTTAACGAAATAAAATTTTGTAGAGCTTGAAGCACATTCCTTACAAATATATTAAATGTGTGTGTGAGTGAGTTGTATTTTTCCCATATTTAAACAAAAAATTAGTTTCATCACATTATCCACATATTAATCTTCTCCTCTTCTTCTTTAATTTTAATATTACTCAATAGAATGATAGAGAAGGATTATCTAAGCTCTAGATCATCGACAATTATATTACGATTAAAAGAAGCATGTAATTTACAATTATCATCACTTGCAATAGTTTTTGTCTAAAAGAAATGCATAAATATTTTTTTGCATTTACATTTCTTAACATTTTTCATTGGAAAGTATACGAAACCAGAAATAGATATAAATAAACTATTTACATCACACTGTACGCTGAACAAATTATTTTCAACTTTTTTGGCTTATGAACAAATTATTTTCAATTTCCTTGCTTCATGAACAAATTATTTTCAACTTGCTTGTTTCATGAACAAATTATTGTAAATGTGCTTGTTTTATAAACAAATTATTTTCAATATGCTTATTTTTTATGTAAAATTAGCATGATTGAACTACTAGTTTTTAATCACTTAATGCATTTAAAATTATTACGCATTCATAAAATAGGAAAATAAATATAAAGAAAAAATTGCTGATTTTTTCCCTCGTATTTTGTTACTTTGATATGTGAACTTTTTCAAACAACATTATATTTGGTAATCAAGTTTATTCCACAAAATTTTACTGTGTTAACATTAGTTTTGGCGTGTCATTCTTTAAATTAAGTGAACGCTTTCGAAAAACGATGATAAGTAAAATATTTTATTTAATTTCATAAAATCAAATCATGAAGATAAGAACCAGAGAACCTGTCAGAAATTGGAATAAGAGAGGATAAATTATTGACAATACGTTCCAATCTATTGTGGAATCTGCATGAAAAGTTATTGATAATGTATAAAATAACAAAAATGTAAAACGAAAATGATGATGAATTAGAAGTATATCGAGCAAAAAGCGATTTACGTATCGAACACTTACAATAGAAATAAAGTATAGAAATAATTTTTTTTTACTTCGATGGATAATTGATTGTATTATGTATATTAGGTTTAAAAATATAAATCCTGAAAAAGTGATCATTTATTTATGATTTTGACACTAAATGCCATTTATATATATATATATATATATATATATATATATATATATATATATATATATATATATATATATATATATATATATATATATTATAATTCGTACATTGATAATATCCAGAGGTATATGTTACAACAACGTTTATAACTTTATCTAAATTTTGATATGGACCATTTTAGAGATACCTAATTGAAAAAATGTCTTTGTTATGTTTAAGCATTTTAAAAGTCTTTAAACCTGTAACATATGTTACATATTTAATTTTATGTTACATGTTTGATATATGTATTGCTTAGTTTATTTTTTAATAGTGATATTGCTTTATAGTATTTAACAAGAACAAAGATTTCAAAAATGTGAATTACATATTCCACAGAAATGGAGAAACAATCAAAATTTTTAGTAAGTTCGAAAAAAATTTAAAAGAGGAACAATCAAGTGAATGTTTGTGAAAATATTATATTCGAATCAAGAAAAACTAAATACATATGTAATAACAAGAAATAAAACTTAAATTAGAAAAAAATCTTTCAATTTTTTTTTCATTTTAATGATATTTCTTTAATGAAAGCGAGATTGAACTTGAAGCATTTCTGTTGAAACTTGTAATCCAAAACTAAAATAAAAACCACGTGTTTCTGGCAAATAACAGATAGACTCGTTTTTTTTTTTTTTTTTTTTTTTTTAAATGAGCGTTAGATCTTAATACACTCATATTCATAAATTAAGGATAATTCAAAATCACACAGAAATTGAACTCTAAAATAAAAATTTCACGTGTAGAATTATCACACACATCCTTAAGAATGATATGAAAATTACAAGAAACCATAAGATGGCACCGATAGTTCGTCACAATGACGAGAGTGTAAGAGAGGGGTATATAAGGAATGGTTGCAAAGAAATAAAATTTTTCACAAGAGCTTTAAAAGCCTTTCAGTGCAATAACCGTATAGTTATGGCACAAAGGAAGCATTTGGATAATGTTTTACGTGGTAGAATTATCGGCCGTCTGGAATGTGGACTTACCCAGCTGGAAATAAATATCTGAGGAACTTGGAATCAGACACACACACACACACAGAGTATAATCTCCAGGCTTTGACAACGGTTCCAAGATGATGGTAATGTGAGTAGACTTTACAGCACAGGTCTCCCCCGAGTTATAACTCAGAATGAGGACCGGTATTTGGCAGTTACTGCCAAAAGAAATAGACGGAGCACGGCATCAGACCTGTCTCGTCAGCTCTCTTCAGCTACCGGTACGACAGTTTCAAGGCAGATGGTCTATATGCATATTGGTCTATATGCTCTTAGGCTTGTCAGATATGTTCCATTTACCGCAACTCACTGTCGCCTGCGGTTAACCTGGAGTAGAGAGCATGCATTGTGGACACCGCAACAGTGGTCTTGTGTGATGAGTCCAGGTTTAGCTTTCAGTCTGATTCTCACCGGACATTCATATGGAGAGGGCCAGGTACCCGTTACCACCAAGAGAACACTATTAAACAACACTGTTACGGTGGTGCAGGATTGCTCGTTTGAGGAGGAATTATTCTGGGTTCCAGAACTAACCTGCATGTTCAGAATGTAACCATGACAAGCCACATCTATCGGGATGTCATACTGGAATAACATGTACGTTTGTTTCGGGGCGCCACGGATGCAGCATTTCTGTTTATGGATGACAACGCCCGTCCTCACCATGAAAACATTGTAGACGAATACCTTCAATCGGAGGATATCACCCGTATGGACTGGCCAGCATACTCACCGGACTTGAATCCAATAGAGCATGTGTGGGACATGCTTTGCCGATGAATTGCAGCCCGTCAACCCCCTCCCATATGTCTACCGGAACTTCGGAGAGTATTTCTTGATGAGTGGTGTAATATTCCCCAACATCAGATCGATAATTTGATACTCAGAATGCCTAGGCGTTGTACGGCCTGTATTGCATCATCTGGGTGGCATACCATGTATTAACCATTATACCAACCATGTTATATTGGTTTTTGTAAATAGGTTCTATTTTAAAATTTGTTCCAGGGAGTAAAAGTTGAAATTTTTATTAATGATGTCAAATATATAGCATCTTTTTAACTCTTTACCTTTTGTTTAGTAAATAGATTTTTACAAATAAGTCACATTTGTTTTGCTTCTGTCTCTTTCTTTGTCTGAACTTGCATTATCCTTAATTTCTGAACACGAGTGTAAATAAAGGAAAGATTGTAAATCACACAAAAACAGAATATTTTAAGTGAAAATGAACTTTACAAGAATGTCTCTGGTAAAGTTTGTAACCATAAACTAAAATACTAATCATGTTTTTTTGTCAACAAGAACGAAAAGAAGAAAATTAATTTTTATTTAATGAGCATTAGATTTTAATGAGGAAATGGAAGATTGTAAATCACACAGAAAACATAGAATATTTTAAGTGTGTTAAGTTTATGTACATAGTATGTGAAGTAGAATCATTACCGAAAACGTGTATATATCTTGCTAGGGAAATAAATATAACAGATTGAAAATTCCGCATATCAAATTTCTCTCCATTCCACAACTCGAAATCTACGTCAACCGCTTCACACTCCTCGGGATTTATTTACTCCAGCAGCAGAGACAAATGCAGGACTTATCGGTATAACATATATAAAATTTATTTGAGCAGAGTACAAAGTCTGGGCTGGATATCTCCTTACTCCATTTCAGAGATTTGTACTTTGGTTTGCCTCCTGTTTCTTTGTTCAATTGCTCTTCCACAAATCACCTTAATTCCCTGGAAGGAAAATGTAATTTATTAAATTAATTAAAGCTTAAATGACATAAAACATTTTATTACATAATATTAAAACTTGTATTTTCTCTCATAAAAAAAGATCATTTCTGTTGAATAGTATGCCATCTTTCAGTTATCCTAGAGTAGTAAAAATCATTAAAAAATAATTGACAGTGGAAACAATTAATGGTAAATTAATAGTGAAAACAGCCTAAATACACAGTATAATATAATAAAAACCCAAATAATGTTTACTTTTCCAATGAAAATTGAATATAAGGTATATTTAACGATATATATTTGTCATAAAATTAGTTGCTCTTAGATGGTGGGAGAATACCCATTTTTTAAATCAACGTTTACAGCTTATGGAAATGGAACAAAAATTGTTATTGCCAAAAAAAGTTTCTAAAAAAAGTGTGAAGTGGAAAGTCATTCGATTTTACTGAATATCATGTGAGATTATTTTTGGCAGAAAAAGAAGTGGCTAAATATATCACTGGCTTAACAAGTTGCAAAAATTTTCCTCATGAAATATTTAGCCATGTGGTGTCAGTAATCGTATATAATTGAGAAGGTGTTGCCAATGAAGGATGCGTAATTCACTATTCTATCATATTTTGGACTTATTGAAGAGGAGTTATTTCTGGGTTATCTGGCGAGCCAAGTCATTAATAAAGTTGCCCAGAGAGATGATAAAACCATACGATTGGTTATATGGAGCGTTGTCATCTTTGAACATTTCTTCATTGGTTGGACATGAGAAGTCAATAAATGACTGCTAATGACTTTTAAGTTGCTGAATAAAACCTTCTTTCAATCAATTATTCGTTCAGTTTGACATATTGCAAAATCCCTACTAAGCAGAACCATTGCACAAAATTATGAAAACACCGATACAGCACTTTGTTGATGATTTGGGAACATGGTGTCATAGCCTAGACCTTTTTAAAAACTCTTCGTGATTTACTAGACCAAATCTAATATTTTTTCAATGCAGGGTTCAGTTGATTTCTGTACGAACACAGTAGAGCTGCATATGTAGTTGAGATGTTAATATTGAGATTCATGCAAATATTCAGCTGGAAAACTCCATTGAAAGCGTATTTCACTTCTCTTTTCTTACAAACACGTCTGCCACATGTAGTATCTTCATTGTTGTTGCTTTTGATGCAGTATCGTGGGAATGCGTCTTATCTTTTTGAATTTGACTATAGACGAGGCCACAAAATGAAGAATGAAAACTACCTGCAAAAACTCAAAGATACAGCAGTGAAAGTGCAGGTTTTCTGAAGAGTGAGGAGAAAAGATTAAAAAAGTTTCAGCATAAAAACATTTTCAAAAGGAAATTTACGAGATTTATCACATTTGCAATTTTATATGCAATAGACCATCTGTCCAAATTAGATTAAAAAAATTGTTATATTAATTTATAATTGGTCTACATACTTGTATTTATTAATAAAGCTAATTTGTTTAAAGTTTTTAGTTAAATTTTAAAATATTAATTTAAAAATTTAGTAATAATAATTTTAATAAAACGATAGTCACTAAATTTCTGATAGCTATAAAATCTTAAAAATTATCAACATAAATTTATAGATGAATATGTTTCTATATACTAACAGAAATCATTTGAATGATTATCAGGAGAAAAGAAATTATCGTTCAGTCAGGACTTAAATAATATATTTTTTCAAATTGTAGAATCCAGCTTATTTGTCTTATGATATATACTGTAATTCAAGTGAATTATAAAATCTCATCCGCACTCCTGATTTCTTATCAGTCTTCAAAAGTGAATTAATCACAATTGATCGTGGCCTTGAAGCTATTCTCTATGAAACCGACTTTGGTATGGACAGTCCTTCCTAACTTTAACACCTCCACAATTGGCTCACAGTAAGAGACACACAAAACAAGTATTTCCATCCATCTGCGTTTCAGACTTATTACAGAGTCCCAGGATGTTTATTTTCACCGGATTCCATCTCACGTCGATATACGCGACAACGAGAGATTGGTTTGTTTGATCACAGAGGGTTCCATTCGCTCCAATTTTTCCTCTCCAATCCTCACTTTTTTAGAACATCAATCCATTGTCAACGCTGAGTTTTCGAAGGTGTGGAGGGTCCCTCTTGGCCATTCCTGGTATGTGGGCAAAGAAACTGATATTTCATTTGCCCTCAATTGTGACAGAGCCACTCGCACGGCAGTGTCCAGACTGGCAAGCGGTCATACTGAGAGTCTCTCATTTTTGGAGGGCAGAAAGATCTTTGAAGCCTGCTCAAAATGTCAATCTGAGCAAGCTTCTGCTGAGCACATCCTGGACTGTGTGGGACTTTCCATAGAGGAAATATATTCGTCCCTCCTTCTTGTCCTTGACTTCCTTAGGGTTAGCGGTCTGATAAATTTTGCCTGACTTCGTCAGATCGCTGGAGGATAAGACACAGCAACATCAACAACATAAAATCTCAAGATTTTTCAAACATAATCAAACGTAATAGATAAAACTATATATGAATTAATTTTACATTTTTATCCATTTATAAAACAGTAGAATATATTTTTACGGAAAATAGTTTTAGAATACCTGAGGTCAAATAGACAGTCTGCATAGACCCTTATCATAAAAGATCCTTGTCTGTGTGGTTCAAAAGTTGCAGGAATAATAACATAGTTTCCTGGAGGAAGTTCAAATCTGGCAAATACTTCGCGGTAATTGATGTATGGTCCCGAATTGCCTTCTTCTTCGTAAGTGACGAAGTCGGACACAGAGAGCCGTCTCTTCGGATCTTCTGTCTGAAGTAAAAGGAAGAGCCGATTTAAATTGAGAGCAATGCGCTAAAATAACAAAATTCACTAGGAAAAAAAAGTAAAACCTTAGTTTCGAAGTTTAAAATTTACACAAATTGTAGCTTAAGATTGTTTTCCATGCTTCTGACTGGCTGTATACCTTTTCGTAAATTATATAAACAAGTATTGAGTATGAAATCCCATTAGGAATAAGTTTTGAAAAGGACTAAATAATTTCAATCCAGTGGCGGTAGAAAATTGAGTTTAATTAAAAGTGTGGTCTTAAAATTTTGATTACTTGTGTATCACGTTAAATGACATAAATTTATTGGAATATTACAGATGTCTAGATTATTTAATATCTTTTATCGAGTCAGTATACACCTTAATTATATCAAAATAATATTAGTATTAAAAGGATATTTATGAGAGAGAATTTATAATATTTCAGAATTTTCAAATTCTATAAAATACATTGATAGATACTTTTATTGCTGTGTATCCAATTGATGATAAAAATTTATGAGAATTTTTATATGAATTTAGAGTGCTCAAAATCACTCATATTTCAATCAAAATAGATTGTGAGTTATAAAATTTAAGGATATAATATAAGAAGCATAGAAGAATTCTTCTAACAGGCAATGATTGAAAATTGGGCAGATTGTTTTAGTTAGAATTAAATTATAAAGAGCAATTAATAACCTTATCTTATTTTAATAATGAACAAAAAAATTAGATTTTATGTGAGAAAAAATCAGAATCATCAGGTATGTTTTCATTAATGTATATCAAAAATATGATGATGACAAATGTTTATATTATTAGAGAATTAGCATAAAATGTGTGCTTTTGAAAACTTATGATTATTATTTTGTAAAATAAAGTAGAAAAATTATTTTGTAAAACAAAACAAAGAGAGATTAAAAGGAAACTCTATTTAAGAAAATCTTAATATTCTTAGATAGTTTTATTTTAGTTAATTTCTTCATGTTTAATGTTTATTTATAATAATATAGATAAATATATTTTAAAAGTAAATTTAAAAGCAAATTAAAAATAGTTTTTAATTAAAACAAACAATTGTTAGTTCAAATCATTTTTTTGTATCGACAGATTCGACCGGAAAATTAATAAATAATACTTTGATTAATGTACTTAAATATATATCTAAACTACCATTTAAAATAAAAGACAGACTGTTTCAATTGTCAGCAAAAGATATATCTCAGTCTAAGTCAATATCAAATCAATAAGTAAGATGTATTCTTTTGTATGGGAGAGTTTTTGACATAACTAAAACAATGCAATTCTCTTCAAGTTTGTAACTTAACATAATGGACTTGATCGACAATAAACCCTTTTACAAAATTTCAATAACGAATATTTAATTAATGGAACACTGTCTACTCTAAAAAATGATTGAAATAGACAATATTGATCTTCTGGGATATTAATCATTTAGTGATCCATGGAAATCGGTGGCAAAAATGTAACAACTATAGTTTTTATTTCTGAATATTGTTTCAATAAATTTGAAATAAATTTTTTTATCGAAGAAAATTACATAATTTATCATTGTGATTCATACTTGTTACTCATGCATGTCTTGCATATTGGCATTAGATTAGATTTTAATTTCTGAAGAGTACAATACTATTCAAACCTACAACAGTTGCAAATAAAAATCAAATTTCGGAAACATTCTATATATTTTAGGTTCAAAAACTGAATTTTTTTATTAAAACGCGCTTTGTTTAAATTAAAAAAAGGGATCCGGTGTAGAAACGGTGATTTGACGATAAATGTTGGCGATATAATTTAATTTTTGGTAACCCTGGTATTTTTTCAACGGTTTTACTAACGTAATTTTAGGATTGCAATTTTGTTACCAACATCTTGGAGTCAAAAAAATTGCCAGAAAATCTAGGAGTACTTGTTTATTAACCTTTACCCAGAAATATATTAACATAAACAATTTCACTTTCGATTTATATTAAACACTTCCATATTATACGACGATTTTTTTTTAAATTATTAGTCGTTCTTCAGAGGAAAATACTTTTAAAATTAAATTTTGAACCCTTTGCGAGTATTACAAATATAACTTGGAAGTGAACAATTTAATTATATGGATTAACCTTATTGCCAACTCAAAATTACAGTTATTTGAAACTAGTTTTTCTCTAGATAAAGCTTATATAACCAGAGAAATCTGAAAATTGTATATGAAACTACAGTGATTTAAAGTTAAAAATTCCTGAAATCTGATTTCAAGTTCGGAAACTTGTAAAAATATCTACTGCAATAGCTTATAACTCATTGTATTTTAATGCAAGATTTTAAAATAAAAGTGAACTTATACATATAGTAAGAATTTTACAACTTCATTTTAAAATAAACTTTGATGAACATTTTATATGCATTATACTGAAGTAGTCTGAAATTTTTAGAGGGATAAAAATTGGCAACCTCTAGCTTTAAGCATCAGTTTTCTTACATTATCGCAGCCTAAAAGAAATTAAAAATGCCTTTAAAATTGTTTTGAAACAAAATTCTTTCACACTTTATTTTTTTAAAAAAAGGAAATCACAAATTATAAAATTTTTAAATTATAATATACGTTTATTCATTCATTCATTGTTGTATGCCAGCCAGGCTGGCAATATGGGGTGCGCTGCTCCACTTTTCCAACTGAACCATATTTTGATGTGGAGTCCGACTTCCTCAGTACACACATGCCATACGAACCCGTTTATAGGGTAGGCAACCATTCATACAAAGAAAGGATAGACAGAAAGGAAATACATCCATGCCCGAACTGGGATTCGAACCCAGGACCTCCTTATCCACAGGCAAGCACGCTGATCACTAGACAAGTTGGTCGGCATAATATAGTTTTAAAAATCACAGTTATAGAATAGTTTGAAAATATAGTTACACATTTGAGCCAACGCGGATTTTTCTGCTGTAAAATATATACTCCGATTTTCCAATTAATATAGATGTTTGGAAAATAGCGCAACGAAAGGAAATATTGATTCATCGGTGTATAACCATTTTTTTTTCATTTTCTGCAGTTCCTTATTATGTTGATATACCATCGAAAAACAATTTTTCCAAATTGGGATTGAGTGGGAATAAATTCGATTACTTATTTCATGAATGTTGATTATATTTCTGAGATGATATATTGTGAATGAATGAGACAAGCATCCAATTACCCTGTAGACGACGAATCCAATTTGCATCATCTTCCTGCCAGGGTGCTTCATGCACCTCCTGCGCACTTGCATCAGAGCGATGACAACGCAGCAGTTGTTGGTCATCGAATCTTTTCGGCTATTTATGCGATTCTCTAGGGGGAGAAAAAAAAGAAGAAATACAAATATTCTCAATTGTTTTCATAGTAATAACGGTATCAACGAATACTAATCTTAAGAAGATGTGTCTCTTAACGTTTCGTTCATTCTCTTGACAAAGTTCATTCGATACAAATTTGAGAAAATTTAGGGCTTTTTAATTACTATGCGAAGCCCGGTGGCTTAGTGGCAGCGTTTCACGCTCCCATGACACAGGTCCAAGGTTCGATCCAAGGTTGACTCAGCCTTTCATCCCTTCAGTGGATCGATAAACTGAGTACCAAGCATGCTTGGGAACTAAACACTGGGGAACTTACGTTAGGCTGACCACCTAACTGGGACATATGCTTCACACCCCAGGGCCCTCGGTTATCTTATTATCAGTTATGGGCACTGTAGGCCTCGGCCCACATGGGCTGTCGTGCCATGGAGTTTAGTAGATTAGTTAATTACTATGCAATCCTACTTTACATAATCTAACGAAAATATTGTAGTCTGTTATTACGGATTAAGATGACAGGCGTGGTATAGTGTGACCACCAGGAGATGGCGGGTGTGACGTAAGAGTCACGTGTTATCAGAGAAGTCTACTTCAACAATTTAGCGAGCGGAGGAGGAAACGAGGAGAAAGCGCCTCAATCTAGGTTACCTTATTTGGCTAATTAGCACTTTTTGATGTAGAATGAAAATAAAATATGTATGTGTTATGCTTTTTCGAAGAATTCAAATCCGAGAATTGAAATATATAAATACATATATTAAGCTATGTTAGAAAAACATTTAGAATGAAAATATTTTTATTTTGCCATGAAAATTTCATATAGGTAGATTTTAGAATTTATTTCTTTCACAAGAACAGAAACAAAATCTGTTTGTAGGCCAATAAGTTAACACCGAACGATAGATAATTTTTATGTCCAAAATTTGTATATTTTTATTGTGTTATCGCAATAATTTTTGAGAAAATAGGGAAGGGTGAGATTTTCTAGAATATGCTTGTTGTTAAGTTAATTTAAATGAAGACACATTTTTACGTAAAGAACATTTTAGGCTAAAAGGAAACTCCGTAAGTAATAAATTAACTTTTTACAGCCTTTTTTATTCAAGATACATATTGCATCATATTACGACATACTAATATTTTAAAATGTTGTGGAATTAATTTTAATTCATATATGTTTATAGTATGGAATATATTATGCACCAATGAAATCATTTAAAATAATTTGAGGGAATATAAAATATTTATATTTCGCTCAGTAAAATCTATCATTTAAATAGTTTTTAAGAATTTTGATTATATAACCTGTTTTATTAAAACATTTTTGTGTATAATATCAAGTAAAAAAATGGATAACAAAGAATTTTCAAAATTTTTAAAAATAAAATTCATACAGATTTCGCATAAATGATATATGTTAATATAAGGGAAATATAGTTTTTGTAGTTGTCGAAGAAGAAAAAATGCCTTCAGGGAGGTCTTTCTAATGAAAAGTGACCCGAATTCTCGTTAACGTTCAAGGAAAACCCTGAAAACCTTACACAGTCACTCCGTTTGGTTCATGCAGATTTGAACCCACTAATTTCAGAACCAAACTCCTCATTTCGCAGAATGCAAGAATGCTATATGTTTGGCTGAGTCAACCTTCTTATAAAAAATCTACATGATTTTGAGAACTTCCAAAGCCGATCTGTATTTATTATTTTAAAATTTCATTTCTTATAGTTATTATTTTATTAATAAGTATCCATAGAAGTATCCGAATCCCAATCAGTTGTACCACTTTCAGAAGCAGTATCAGTTTTTGATTCGGATCCTATATCAAAATTCAATGTTTCAATTGTAGTCTCCACAAGTCCATCAATTTTCCAATATTCTCCTTTGATTTTTTCAACATGACAGCAGTATTTTTGCCAGGTTTCTCCTGAGATATTTTTAATTGCATTTGATGCAATTCCTTTATTGTTTTCAAACTGAGATCAGCTTCGACGTTTCTTTCGCGAACATGGCGCTTTACTGCTGCCCAAGCTAATTCAATAGGATTTAAGTCACAATGGTAAGGAGGCAATCTTAGAACGGAATGACCTTCTGCTTTTAAAAGTTCGTCAATGTGATATTTTTTGGTAGGTGGAGCATTCATTTTAATTAATTGAAACAGTTCAGGCTTTCTTATAGTGCTGTCATACTGTATATTTTTATCATCCAAATATTTACACATTTTAGCTTTCGTTGAATATTTCGTCGGTACTGGATTCAAAATCTTCGTATGGTACGATGCATTATCCATTATTATGATGGAATTACAAGGGATATTAGGTAGCAATTTTTCTCGTATCCTTTTTCAAAATTTTCGTAATTCATTTGCCCATGGTAATTACCTGTTGCACAGCCTGCTTTAAACACTAATTCTGCATTTGGCACAAATCCATCAATCGATCCAGCATGCACAACAATTAACAGATTTCCAGCACCATCTTTTACGAAAGCACCAAGTTTTTCATCTTGTCAGCATTTTGAGAAGGAAAGATTGCTGTCAATCCAAGTTTCATCCACATAAATAATGCTTTTTTGGATTTCTTGATATTTTTTTATTTCTCTCAAGTACTGGCATCTCCACGAAATTATATCTGGCCGTTCAATCAGTTATTTCTTTTTATTTTGACATCGTTTCCAACGAAATCCAGTTTGATGTAGGACTTTCCTTAAAGATTCCCTTTTCCAAGAAAAATTAATCTTTTCTTTCAACACTGGCAATAATAATGAAATGGATGGAACTTTATTAGATGCATAAAATTCATTTACTGTATTTCGAATGACACATAAATCAAAATTGTCCAAAACTACATTTCGTTCTGCAGGTTGACTACGCTGTTTCCCTGGAGTTGAAAGCCTGCTATCAGTTGTGGATTCCTTTTTAATTCTTTGCACAGTTCTAAGAGAAACGCCAGTAGCAGCCGCTGTACGTTCCTGTGCTTTCTGAATTGGTATCGATAGCGAAGTAGACTTTGCTTCATTTTCAAAAAATATGCGCACGTTATTAACGATGTTACGTTCTTTAGAACGCAATGTTTTCCCTTTTAGAGACATTATGTGTTGTTCTGAAAAGAACAGTTTTAAATCAATTAAAAATATTAAAAATCAAGAGTGCTGAGAATACAACCTTCTAGGCTAAGTAGAAAGCAAAGAATGAAGAGGAGAAAATAGTGTTCTTCGCCAAAGAGAAGAACGGGTGAAGAATTTGTTTTAACCTTAAACGGCGTGATCGTTTTACTGTTCAAACCTCTGAAAGAATGAACCCTTCCACCGGACACAGATCTCACCCGCCTTCTCGTGATGGTTTAGTAATATTTGAAAGTGCACATAATTATGCATATTTCACAAGTTTCTTTATTCATGTAACATTTTAAATCAACATATATACAGTAAAGAATAAAATGTTAATACAGTAATAAATAAAACATAAAATATTTTATCTTATAAAAGTATTTTGAACACAGCTGATTATTTGATTTCTGTAACTCGAGGAAAACATTCATGGAACAAGTTTGTTGTGGAAATTGAAAGATTGCTTGTATAGTGCTGAAGTTCACATAAAAAATAGTATAATAGAGCATTTGGAAAAATTACTTGAAGATGAATGTTCACATGCAGTAAGTGATTCACATGACAGTAGATTATACACTGCTGGACAATCGCTAAGGACGGATAACACTATCATCCATAGCAACCACAAAATGAAAGGAAGCAAAATGTGGAAAATTAGAATAAGTGCGGGATATAGTAAGAAGAAGAATGCGTATGCAAATTTTTTTCCACGTCTGTTCAACACGTGATATCGTTCATAAGAGCTTTAAAGGTTTTGACGCGTGTGAACAGTTGTTGTTTCAAGTCAAAGTTTTACAGGAATGATTTAATAGACGATCTTGAAATTTTTGGCATGTCTTCCCGACATCACTTAGATGATTTTATGCGTGGCCGAATTATTGGAAAGATCGAAGAAGGTCGAAAAATAACAGATGTTGCCATGGAGTTGGACATCGCTCAAAGCGTTGTTTCACGGTTGTGGAAGTCATTGAAAACTACTGGAATGTGTAGTAGGCGGCACGGGGAGGTCGTGTTAGAAGTACGATGCCTGCAGAAGACAGATATATCGTCCTATCAGCAAAAAGGAACAGGCACAACACAGCTCAGCAGGTGGCAAATCAGTTTCTTGCTGCTTCAGGAAAGCAGATCTCCCGAAAAACTGTTGCCAGACGTTTGAGGGGAGGAGGACTATACTCCCGCAGACCTGTTGTGTATGTCCCATTGACCAGACAGCATCGTACTACCTGTTTGGAAGGGTGTCGTGAGCATCGCAATTGGACTGAACAGGACTGGGCATGCTTACTATTCTCAGATGAGAGTAGGTTCAGTCTGTCATCGGATTGTAGACGCCAACTGATCTGGCGCGAGAGTGGTACTGCTTATCGTCCAAAAAATATCCAGGAAAGGGACTGATATACGACATGCAGTGTCATGGTGAGGGCCGGCATCATGATTAATGGCGGCACGCCCCTACATGTGGTGGCGAATGGGACTATGACGGGCCAACGATACATTAATGAAGTTCTACTTCCTCATGTTCGTCTTTTCCGTGGTACTGTCGGTGAAAAATTTGTTTTTATGGACGACAACGCAACATGTAATCGAACGCTCACTGTTATGGATTGTCTAGACAGCGAGGGTATTCAACGCCTCGTATGGCCATCATGTTCTCCAAATCTAAACCCCATTGAAAATGTGTGGGATGCTTTGGGGAGGCAAGTTGCTGGTCAAAACTATCCTCCGACAAACAAGAACACCCTCATCCGTGCACTCCCAGAGGAATGGGATAAATTCAACAGCTGCTGGATAATGTTGTATGAAGTATGATACGACGTGTGGAATGTTGCATCACACTCCACGGTGGACATATCCCGTACTGATACCTTTCTTCAAGGTGCCTGCTGACTTTTAGATGCATTGTTCCATTTTTCCGTATGCAGCATCAAATGAACATTTTTTTCTTTCAGATGTTTCACAGCTTTTGTACTTTCCAGAACAATAAATATTCTTTATTCTAATGTCTGAACAGTGTGGCAACTATATTTTATCCTACTAGGCCTCATGTCTCGCTTAATGTTATGCTTCATTGCAATTTGTGATCCGTCCTTAGCAATTGTCCAGCAGTGTATAACTTTAAATGAATAATAGTTGGAAGAAATACATTTTTCTCAGTCATTTAGAATATGATACCGTACATATATTAGTCTTCTGTTACATAGAATGATAAGAGAATAATTCTATGCATTTGTAAAATAATAATCATTGCAAAATTATTTCGGAAGGTCTTTGAATAATACATTAATTTTGAGTTTCTTGCACACACAGGTTGAATAAAGAAACATTTCAAATTAGGATTACAAAGATTCTAACGTTTTCAAAAGTAGTATGATTTGTGCGGAACTATTCATTCATCATCGCAATGATAATCACCTTTATAACTTATAAAAACAATATATTTTATAATTCTTAAATTTATAACGCGATTTTTCAATTATTAATCCTGGAGCTTATATGAAAACTCTCCCATAAAATATCTGATTTATGTAAAAATGTTATTTTTCAAAGTTTTCTTTTTCCTTAGATATTTTTAGTAAAGTATTCTAAACATGTTAGGCTGTTTTGATTCCATTTTAATGAATCTACGAGTAAAGGTATTTTATTTTTTATACAGGTATTATAAAGATATTGTATTTTATATTTTATTTATTATCTCATAGGAATCTCACCCTTTATTTCTATAAAATGTGTGCCGCACTCTACAGAGTCCAAGTATATGCGATGTATGTGCTTGTTAAATATGTGAAATCGAAAATTCTGTGGTCGATCGTTACCATGAGTGTAATGGTCTGGATAAAATTTCCTCACCCTCCAGATCCATGTCTAAATTGAAGGAGAGAATTCTTTGGTGGTGCCACCTATCGGAGGAGTCTTAGAGTAAAGTCGTATTTTCACCTTCGTTGTGCTCTGATTAAACGAAAGATGTACTTTTTTGACTTAATTTCTCATGGCCGTCCGTCAGTTAGCGAGCTTTGCTTGTCCAAGTATCATGACAAAAACAACAGAGTGCTATTTTTGTAAAACCGGCCCACAAAGTCGACACATGAAATGAAATACATTGTATTGAACATGATGACTCTCCTTCAATTTAGGCGCTAAAACTGCTCCCCCTCCCACTTCTCCACATATGTGAGCACGTTGGGGAGGTTTATATATACTCTTGTCAATTTTATTGCTGTGATTCTATCGATGACATCCTGGATCTCAATCTTGAATTCAGTTGGGTATAGATTTGTTTCGTATACTCTTTTTTATTTTTTACATTTGTTTCGTATACTCTTTTTTATTTTTTTACATTTGTTTCGTATACTCTTTTTTATTTTTTACATTTGTTTCGTATACTCTTTTTTATTTTTTACATTTGTTTCGTACTTTTTTTATTTTTTACATTTGTTTCGCATACTCTTTTTTATTTTTTACATTTGTTTCGCATACTCTTTTTTATTTTTTACATTTGTTTCGTATACTCTTTTTTATTTTTTACATTTGTTTCGTATACTCTTTTTTATTTTTTACAATGTTTCGTATACTCTTCCTTTTAACAGTTCCTCAAATAAAAGTCTCAAGTGGACAAATCAAGAGACCGAGTAGGCCATAATCCTTTGCTGCTTGTCTTCGCACACCTCATTTACACAAGACAATCATGATCTGATGTGTGTGGCATGTTGTAATGTCCTGCTGTAAATAACACAGCTGAAGCATCACTTCTGGAAATTTTGAAGGAAACTCCTCCGAGTTTTCCAAACCGATTTTACTATGCACTGTCGTTTCAAAGAATAAGGGTCCCCCACACAAGGATTTTGTTGCCAAAAACGTAAACATAAAAAAGTAATTATAAAAATTGCAGTATTTCATAATGTTACGGTGCGACAGTTTTAAGTGCCGCATTCTGTATAAAAATATTGGAAGCAGGAACGTTACTTTTTATGCCAGCAGTTTAATGCGATTACAGAAAATAAAGACTATCTTAAAATGTGATTTTATTAAGCATGGGTACATTATATTATTACTTGTGTTTTTTGTGGGATTCAACTCATTTACTACCGAATAATAATACATATTACTATAGAACTTCGAATAACAACATAAAGCATTTCCATTCCTTAAAGCGACATCCCAATTACCAAATTAATGAATCACTGTTAAAACTTCTGTGTTTGTAATTTTGCGCTTAACTAAGGTTTGCTGAAAAGGTGAAAAATGACTGCATTCAAGCATTTTTTTGTGTATTATTTTAAAATGAAACATTTTTAAGTGACTTATCAATCGATATTTTATTTGAGAAAATAAATGTTCAAAGTATGATATTTGAATTATTTAATATAAATTTCATATTTCATCATATTTTCAATAAATTTAGAGACAAATTATTTCCTTATGGAAGCATCTCACAATTATAATATTTATTGGAAAAATTTTGATATTGGGTGTGTGCGCTATGTATTGGATAAATAAAAAAATTAACAAGTTTAGAAAGTTTTATGAAAAATGATTAGGATTTTAAAAAATGTTTAGATAAATAAAATCATTTGACACAATTATAAAATACTTATCACAATATAATTTAATTATATACTTTTAATGTTTTCAAGTGTTAAAATTATATGATACTCGATTAAGGAAAACGTAAAAAAATATGATTATATCATCATAAATACAATTTTTAAAATCTTAAAAGAAACAATTTTACTACGGTAGTTGTTTTTAAAGAAATTTAATTTTAAAATAAGTCTAAAATAAGATATAAAATTGATTTATACTTTCATTAAACTATGCTAATGAAAGTGCCTCAACCATTTTATGTCCAATGTCTACATATGCAATATCCCATGAAAATACTTATTACCTCAGCTCCTTAAATGATTAGATTTCAAAATAAATATACCATTTTATTTTAAACAATAGGAGTTTAAAAATAGCTTATGAATGGTTAAATAGAAAACTAAAATGTTCTTACAGAATCATAATAACATTGGTTATAACTCCATAGAAAATAATCTCGTCAATGGTTATTAAATAGCTATTATTAAATGACTCTACTTAGTGGCACTCATTTATCAAAGTAGAGTGGACAATCAATAAAATTGCAGATCCTTTTTATCCGACCTTATGGGTATTGATCGATTTTTGAGCCATTTATTGTGTGGGCAGCTTACCGTGTTCATAGACGGACAACAAATATTGGGGATTACGAGCAAAAAGTTCCAGGTTGTTTCTAGATCCTCCGCTAGTCTTCGGCACTTCCCACTTCCCTCGGATGGCCTTCACCTGCAAATGTCAATCAGTCATTCTCCATCAACATCATAGTCAATTAAACCAGATAAAGTTCACTAATCTGGTTAAAACTCTATAAATATACATACATATTCTATACCCTTAAATTTAAATATCAAAACAGACTACGATGCAAAAGTGATGTAATGCCTTCACTCATAATTTTATTAGTTTAATGACATAACTATTATAACTAAGGAGTATGTGAATTGGTATTAGCCAGAATCAGCTAAATTAATGGAGGTTAATATCAGATTATATTTATCTTTCCTTTTATAATCTATTAAATAATATCGTAATATCTTATGTAAACCTATATGAAACCTATACGAATCTAAACTGGAAAGTTGGTTCAAATTAACGGGTATAAAAAAGTGAAAAAATATTTTAATTCGATAGCAGAGTTTAATAACCAGTCATAAGCCTTCATGATCAGTTATCAGAAGATCTAGGTAAAATTTAGAGAGCGAAAGAGCATAATAGGGGGGGGGGATCAAGAGCACATATGAATTATTGGGTAACATATTAGAACACATATGAACATATTATGGTAAATGATATGAGCTGTTACGTAATAGAATCTATGGAAATAGGTAGAAATGAAATCTATGGTTCCAAGTTCTTAAACAGCAGAGAGTATGAAACGAAGGATTGTAATAAACCTTTTAAAATTTCATATCATATCATAATAATTATTCATCAAAAATTGTATGATCTGACACACGCGGAAAAAGCTATATTAATATTAAAATGAATCAAAATATTTATTTTTAGATTTAATAATGCTATCTTTATACTACTCTGTTTTAAAGAGAGATTAAAGAATTTATTAAAATATAGAATGATAACAAATTTTATAATCTACTAGATTAACCAATGTAAATGTAAATAATGAATTGGTATTATAATCAAATAAATGAAAAGAAAAAGATAAATACTTTTTTCAATATTTATGTTTATTTTTTAACTGTTTTTAAAGCTATAAAGATTAAAGAGGGGGAGGGCAATTTATTTAAGTAAGCATTTTTTGGCCAGTTTACTTATTTTTTAAAACAAATCGAACTTTGTTTCTGATTTATTGAATTTAATTTTAAATTCATTCAACTAAATTTAAGTCCTAAACATGGTCTATCCCTATAATAATCAAATATATATTTTCAGATTGAGACAAGACATTCGCTGCACCAATAAAGATATTACAAGAAAAAATAAAGTGTTATCATGAAAGAAAATATCATGAAAAGAAAATATCACTCTATGTTAATAATAGATGTGATCTCAGTGATTTCGAAGCACGCGGGAAACAAAAGAAAACGTTCTTCTTGGGAGAAGAAACACCAACAAAAAATGATTTAATCGATTTCTTGAAATCATTTGCTAAGAGTATTCATTAAATTACCTAAATACAGAAATATTTGCGTCTATGTAACAATTATCGATATACAGAGTTTATTTTAACATTCCATTTTTTATTTATTTAATTAATATACATATGGAATTAAAAATATTTCCTTTAAAAAATACGAATTACGTTTTGTTTCCGTTCCTGTAGCATTTAAACATAGAATTGGGACTTGAGATTAAAAGACACTTGAGATTAAAAGAAAAAATTTTCTTTTAGTCAAGAAATATTTTTGAGATTAATATTCAGCTGTTAGTTGTAAAGAAAAAGTTAATTATTGAAATTGTTTCTTTCTTCTAAAACAATTTAATCGTTACTTTTAAAATTAAGATGGCAATGAAAAATACTTATAAAAATCTATTTATAAATAACGTAGTAACCATTCAAAAGACCTGGTACTAAAATTATGTCGGAGAAGTATACTTTTAAAACTGGACCAGTAAGGAGGCTAATACCTGACGCTGAACTAGTCTCAGGTCAATCACAAATTACTTACTAAAATGCATAGTCTTAGTCCAAAAATTTTGATGATGTGACATGCAAATTTTAATTAATAAAGTTTCTGTGACATGGTTTATAGAAAATTGAAAGTACAGTGCATGAAATATGTACTTTTACTAACCCTTGAATATAATAATACAAAAACATTCAGTAAAATAGTCAAACTCAGTTCAGACACGGTAACCATAAATGCATTTTTATTGATAAAGTGTATTAAGTACTTCAATACATTCTAGCAAAAGCATGACATTTTTGAAAGAAAAACTCTAAGAAGCATATTTGGTGGAATAAAATGTGAGAATACATGGCGAAGAAGAACTAATTCTGAACTCTATAAATTATATAAAGAACCAGATATTGTTAAGTTTATCTCAATACAGAGATTAAAATGGGCAGGACATTTGAGCCGGATGAACGACAACCGGATGACAAAAAAATTTTCTTGGCTCGCCCCATTGGCACCAGAAAAAGAGGACGACCGAAACTCCGATGGTGTGACTGCCTTGAAAACGACCTAAAAACACTAAAAGGGACAAACTGGATGACCTTGTCCAAAAATAGGGGGTCCTGGTATACACTTCTGAGGAAGGCAAAGGCCCACCCTGGGCTGTCCGGCCAATGAAGAAGAAGAAGAAGAAAAGCATGACAGTCCACTTATGTCATAAAATTCTTGTTTGTTATTTATTTTCTGCAACTCCACTCACAAATTACTCGTTTTTTAATTTGTAGATCGTATCAGAAATAATTGTTCAAGAAAAAAGAAATAACCCACCATGCCAGCTTCCTCAGCTACGCCATCTCCGTCAAAGTCCGGTCCAAGAGTGCAAATGGTAACCTCTTCGAATTCTCTGCAAAAGTCTTTGTACTCCATCCAGAACTCACCATCGTCCCTCCTGCTCCATTCTAATTCATGCTTTGTTTTAAGATCCACCTCGCTCCATCGGGAGTCACTGCAAATGAAAATAGTTGCTAATATATCTTACTTTTTTTGTCTTTATATTTTTAATCATTTCCATCAAGCCAAGTTTCGATATAAATGAATCATACTTTACAACTCATTTCTTCCAAATAAGTAAATTCATTTAAGGGAATTTAGCTCCATTTTAAAGAAAAGTTAGAAAATTAAAATACTCATTACAAAACAATAACAGACTGCTCACGATAAAATAGTAAATCCCAAGTCTCTATTGGTGAAATTGGTTCTGAAATAAGAAACTGAAAAATGTACAGTAAACGCTTTATTTTTCAGCAATAATTGGCGTAGAAATTCTGCGATGTAAAACATCATTAAATAATATGAACCATTGAAAAAACATCATCATTATATTACCATATCTAGATTAAGAATTAGCATACATATACATACATATACATACATACATATATATATATATATATATATATATATATATATATATATATATATATATATATATATATATATATATATATATATATATATTTATATATATATGTATATATACTTTTATAATTTGTGTCTCCTGCTTATTCGTCACTATTGATACACAATAATGAACTATCGAAATTTGGTTAAAGAGAAATTGAGAATTATATTATATAGACAACAACTACATATGAGAGAGAGAGAGAGACGAATAGTGATAACTTACGTCATTACCTCGATCGGAATTTACTAAAAACTGAAAGTTACTACCAATTTGTATACAATGTAATTGTCTAAACAATAACACATTGTATACAATTCTGTTAAAAATTAAATTAAGGCATCAGTATAAAATTGGAGTAATAAACATAGAAACAATATATATTTGAAAATATATTTTCGTACTGAAAAATATTTAGCGCTTTAATTCAGTGGAAATTCTTTTTTCAAATATTATAAATATTTCAATTTCCTTAATAGTTTGATTCCAACATTACAGTCAGTGGTTTCTGTAGTAAAAGTGATTTCACCTCAACTCCTCTTTAAAACTACTACTTCAACTCTGATTGTAAATAGAGCTTTTTCTTCTATAGAAAACTTAGGAGATAGATGCGTAACTACGGTAATCGATAAGGTGTTCATGCTAGAAATCTTCTAAGCAATTTAACTTTTTTCTTAATAAAATATTTCTTTGTGATCGTTGTCCCTGTTTCTTATATGGTTGCATCTCTGTTTACGGATCTTTCTGTTTCTTATACATCTTGATTTGGGATTTCAACTACTGCTTTATTTACAAGAAATTAAGATTTTAAGTAAGTGAAGAATACAGATATGATTATTTATTGTGACGAAATATGAGACATTGTCATCTATAAGTATTTGCATGTTCATTAAAATACAAAATACTCGCTGTTGATAGTTGAAATGACAGTTTCCTCCCTTGTGGTATGAATATGGCCACTACCCTTGAAAAGTCTTTTAAGATAATAGGTGGGTGTTCGGAGCTAGTAGGATATATCCCCCAATTGGCGACTTTGCAACTGTTTTCATCGTCAAGTTGAATGTATGTTTTTCTTCTTCTTCTTCTTCTTCATTGGCCTGACAGCCTAGGGTGGGCCTTTGCCTTCCTCAGAAGTGCATATCAGGACACCCTATTTTTGGATAAGGTCATCCAGTTTGTCATTTAGTGTTTTTAGGTCGTTTTCAAGGCAGTCACGCCATCGGAGTTTCGGTCGTCCTCTTCTTCTGGTGCCAATGGGGCGAGCCAAGAAAATTTTTTTGTCATCCGGTTGTCGTTCATCCGGCTCAAATGTCCTGCCCATTTTAATCTCTACATTGAGATAAATTTAACAATATCTGGTTCTTTATATAGTTTATAAAGCTCAAAATTAGTTCTTCTTCGCCATGTATTCTCACATTTTATTCCACCAAAGATGCTTCTTTGGAAAGTTTTCGAAAGTTTTCCTTTCGAAAATGGAGATGGTTTCTTTGTCCTTCTCAATCAATGTCCAGAATGCATGTTTTTGGAACGGGAAATTTCCCAAAGTCCTCCCAATTGAAACGCTGAATAAAAAGTTCAAACACCGTTGCCACTTAAAAAAACCATATATATCACGCAAAAATGATGTAAAACACGAGAAAAAAACAAATCTGGCAACAACAAAAAATCCAAAAAGCAACAAAAACTCAAATTGTCAACACTATAATCAAAACATAGGAAGCTAGATTTGGCAAGAAATCTCTTGGGAAGATATACCGTACTTATGCCGGGTGTTCAAATGCCTTGTACACAACTTTCGGATGCTCGTCATATTTTGTCAATTTAAAGTAAAATGTGTACGTTAAAGAACCCCCAAAGATTTGCTTTTTTCATATTTGTCTTTGATTACTGATACTATTGACTAAATCCTCTCATCAACCAACAACCTCCGAAATTCATTTCAAATGATAGTTTATAAACAAGATAATAAAATAGATAGTTAATAAAAGAAAATAAGATAATTTATAAGAAAAAAATATTTCTAATTTCTATATATTTTCTTAAAGAAAAATATAATACTTGTTGCACTAATCTTTCTTACTCCCACGGATTTTGAAAATCAAGGAATCTTATTGCATTAAATGAATTCATAAGAATATACTGATTGTATATTTGGAATTCTTGTAGTAAAATTACAACTAAAGATTGTTTTAATAAGTAATTATGATAATTATTTTAATTGCAAACTTACTTATCATTCCAAGACCCATTCCATTCCACATCATTTCCCCAGGGATTGCGAATCCGAACTAAATTGACTTTATTGCCATCTTTCATGGGGACCTAAAAGTAAACAAATTATTATTTTACAAGTAGGTAATTAATCATTACTTTTACGTTATAAGAGAGCAGATAAGTTTTTCTATAGATATGACACGCAGTTTTTATGCACTCAAATATCCCAGAAAATCTAATATACTTACTTATTATCATATGTGCCTCTCACGTACTCACAGAAATTTTCTAAAACGATGTCTTGTGAACGTGACTAATAGCTGAAGGTATATTCTGGAAGAAATTCACAACAATAATCTTGTACGATAATCCCCAAGTACTTAAGAATATGAGGTAATGAGATATTTTCTTAATGACATGATGCAAAACATTCCAGATATGTTCAATCTTGCTGGAATCATCGCCCGAGTCCTTTGGAATGCACAATACGTAAGAATAGGTGTAAGTGATCAGACAAGATTCTTACCTATTTGTTACTTTGACACCTCATAGAGGACTGCGTAACAATTTTACTATCCACCAAGTGAATTGCTTTCCGGGAGGACTTTTCATAGATAGTAGGTCATATTTACCTGTTGCAAGGCAGAAAACCCGGAAAACTTCCAAGCATCCTTTCCCCTTGCTTTCCCACAGATGTGCATGCAGAAGGTAAAAGAGTAACCTTTATCAACCGTTGTTCAACAGTAGTATCTTTTTGGTATCAGATTCATATTAAACTTATCAGGCATCTCATGTTACGCTAACTGTACGTACACCAGGCTTTCATAGAGCTCATGGCCCATGCCATCAGTTCAAATAATTTTCGGTTGGTAAGTAAGTCCACACATTTATGAGGTTTCCTCCATACCTTCCTATGTGCATCTGCCTGATATAGTAGTTGGAAATGAAACTCGTCAAGCCAGACCGCATGCTTCCTTCATTGACAGTCCAATAGTTTTGTTGATGGGCGCAAGCAAGCTGTAAAATTTTGTTATGCTTAGTCAGAAATGGAACCTATAGGACCTTCTGCTCCGAGAGTCAATGATAGTTTATAGAATAGTTCACAAATGGACACTTACTTATGTCCCAGCAATAAAATTAGCAGTAACTTAAAAAAAGTTTCATGTCTTAAGAATTCTCATCAGCTGTCGACAGTCTTATTCTTTCAAGATCTTCCGCAATGTGATACTTCACTGCACAGTCAGTTTGCAATTTACACTCGTAAAATGTTAGAAATCGAAAATTCAAATTTTTTCGTTACTTCTTGGTTGAAATGTCCTCTTTCGGCACAGATGCCGTATAATCCATGGCTATAAATTCTGAGTTTTTTGGCGACGACGAAATGTTGCCAAGATGACGTCATTGTGACGTAATGCCGCGCGAATATGTTGTAATTGTGACGTAATAAAATCGTTTTTGAAAAACTTTACATATCTAAATATTAAATTTAAACCTGATGAATAAAGATCGTGAATATATATTATTGAAATAATAAGATTTAAAAAATAATGAAACATTAGAACAGAAAGTGAAACATTAGAAAATACAAATATTTTCCTTATTCGTATTCGTTTCCGAAATTACTTCGGAAACGAATACGAATAAGGAAATTACTTCGGAAACGAATGCGAATAAGGAAATTATGGGAAGTTCGAAAAAGTAAATATCAGTTTTAAGAAAATCAGAATACGAATTCTAACGAAAATTCCAGAAGAATCTGAACACGAATAATAATGAAAAATAAAGCAACATTAGGAAAAGAATAAATATAAATTATTAAGTACAAATTAAATTGTTAAATAGAATATCCTTATATAAACTAAAGAAAGAATGTGTCGACACAATTTTAAACAGTAACTTTAAATTCAATATAAATTTTTAAAGTAATGAAAAAGAGCAATACAACCTGGAATTTAAGTATCCAAAATGTCAAGCAAATTGTAAAACACACTGAAAAAATCTTACGAAGTTAACTCGCAAAAATTTCTAGTAAAGTGCTGAAATGGAACAAAATATTCTAAATTTCGTCGCGATGACGTAAACACTAGTGTTGTCAAAATTGAATTTTAACCTTAATTCTTATTGGTCTTCATCTGTATGACGTAATAATAATCAGGTTACCAGATACAAATGAATATCCGCCAAAAAATCGCCAATCTCAGAATTTGGCGCATGGATTATACGGCACCTGTGCCCTTCTTTCTTGGCAGTTGGTTAAAATGCCCCATTGAAAGTCACTTCAGTCTTCGTATTTAGCAATTGTACTAGTAATAAAGCCTAATAGCTTTTTCAAACACCTGCTGTTTCATATGAAAGCTTTTATCGAATTGTATTGTTGATAGATTGAATAATTCTGTCATTTCCATGTCCATTCCCATTTGAGTTTAAATAAATATAAAGCAGATTAATTTATCTACGATTTCAGAAATTATTTTTATTAGTTGCATTCGTTTATTATTAGATTCATAGTTTAAGCCGTTTCATTTTTAATAGTTTTCATTTCATTTGCTAACCTTTAAATGTGTAAAATAATTCTAGATTTTTCATTTGAATATACATAGATAAAATTATTAAATTCTGAGCAAAAATGGATACATATTTTTTATGATATAATAAAACAGATTTTTGAAATCCAGAGAAATTAAATGTGTAGTACTCCACTTCCTTCGGTTCTAAATGTTCTTTAAAGAACCGAAGATTTAATAATGATTAATCACATATTAAAAGGGAAACAAAGAATGATTCAACTAAGTATGAAGCTTTAACTTTCGAATGATACCATTGCAATTACATATTAACACTGCTATTTCTTCACCCATTATATTACAGTTTATTAAATAAGTAATGGTCGATAAAAAAAACAATGTATAAAAGATCTTACCTTGGCTACAGCTGTTACAGTGTAGGCGTGTCCAGAGACCAGGCCGTTGGAATCAGCGGTATTGGCCATTTGCCAATCTCCCTGAGTAAGTGACATGAAAAAGAGAAAGTGATGCATAATTACATAATTAGTCCTTGAAATATTACCTTAAAAACTAGAACAATTTTTTGTACCTTAAAAAATTTCATTTAAGTTACTTTTTTGATTGCCTCTCATTAATCTTTGTGAGACAGTAATAGGGTATTACGTAATTCGTCTATTCAAAGTGGCATATTTTCCCTTATGAATTAGAAAAACGTTAAATGTTTAAATATTTCTTAACATTGGTTATTTTGGTTTTTTTTGAAAGGATAAATTAATGAATGTTTTCACTAGTTATTGATTCCATTTCATTTACAAATTAATGTATTTATTTCGTTACTCTCTCTCTCTCTCTATTTCCGTTTTTCGAAATAAATTACGGATCTATATAAGTTTGATAAAAAGTTTTTTAATTTTTTACAAAAAAGCATTCTATAAGAATTTTTTTCTATACCCTATAATGTAATACTTATGAAAAGAACAAGAAATAATGATTATCTGGTTGTAACATGACTCTAATTCCTAAAAGTATGTTATCAATTATGATTTTTTTATCATTTTATACTTAATGCACTAATTGAATTTTAAAATTACTTACACTAATTGAATATTAAAATTATTCTTTTTTGCTTTAAAGTTTCGAATTGCTTTTGAGGCCTTTGAAATAAGTTGTACTGGGTATGGAAGCTAAAACTTTTATGGTTTAAAAATTACTAATAAAAAGGCAAATTTTAATCGATTAAAATTTTTGGTGTTTTATTGAATCTTTATAACTGAATCAATTTAAAATATTAAACGAATTTAAATATATCTATCATTTTAATAAATATACAATATTAATGCTATATTATTTGTCTATGATTAATTTTTGAAGGGATTAACAGGAACATATCTTTAACGTTTTTGTACTTAAATTATTTATTTTGAAGCACTTATAATTTCTAAACGCAACAAAATTATATACGATGAAAAGAAAAAAAGCTCAAGACAAGTTTCTCTTATATAAGAAAGGAATTAACTAAGATTTGAAAATAAATAATATCAAGCGAAACAGTCAACTAACAAGGTTTAAATTGTGAAAAAAATCCATTTTATACAATCTTTTTTTAAACTATATGAATTAAGCAAAGAAGTAAATATATCCCATGAATCAACACACTCATATCTCATACTTTTAAAGAAAATTTATTGAAAAATGAATAGTTGATGCATTAAAAACTACATTTATTTGCAACTCTTTTAAATAAGAAAACTGCAGAACATCACTTGAACTTTCTAGAAGAGTTTATAGTTTATTTTTTAAAAAATTTTATTTAATAGTACGTTTAAAAAACGTTTTAATAGTATTTTTTGAAATAGTATGTTTCAATAGTATTTTTTGAAAAATTTATAGAATTGTATGTAATTTATTCATATTATTAGAACTGAATTCAATATTCGTAAATGAATACAAATGTTCGTAATCCTTTCATATTCTACCTTTAACTACATCAATGTTTTAAATTCAAGCTCCTGTATTTATAACTAGTAACACAGATCTTACTTAATGCTTTTTCTAATTAATATTTAAAGTTATTAGCTGATATGAATCGCAAAACATATTATTCTTCATTTTAATCAAAAAAGGATCATTTAGAACACTTTCAAATGTACAAAAATTTAATGCGAGAAATTATATAATATTTTTAATATTTAATTAAATACTCTACATGCAATTTTAAAGTAGTTATATTGCATAAGTTAAGTTTTTATAACTTATGATCAACGCAGATTTTATTATGGAAGAAAATTAAGTTTTACTTAATGAAAAAATATTTTAAAAAATGCGATGAAATGTGGGATTTAGCCGCCAAAAATCAATTTTCAATCTTTTTATTATGTTCTGAAAAACATATTCGATGCTATAAAATTTTGCAAATTTATAATTGAAATAGAAAAATATTTTCTTATCAATGTACTTGAAGTAGTCTAAAATAAATTGGTTTTAAAAAATCAATATCAAAAACAAATACAGAATCAACATGATTGTCCAAAATAAATTACTAAGCTTGTTCATTAAGAACACAAGACAATGCAATTTTACTATGACACTCTCGAAATTTTAAACTGGAGTGCCTAACACAAGCTTTCGAAAAGTCCATTTTGCTATTGAAGGGTTAGAAACTTTTATAGATTCTTCTCCTTTATAAGACAGCTAGTTACTGACCAAGGCTGCCTCTTCAAGCTTCCTCCACCTGACCCTCTATCTCGCGCAACAACTTTCCTTCTATTCACTCCTAAGTCTTTTTCAACGCTACCTAACCCTCTGGTAGGGTTAGATAGTGTGGAAGAAATAGATAGAGCTCCTTTTTCGAACGTCTTCCCTCGATTCTTGAAAAAGTTATATTTTTAACTGTACATCAGTTTTATAAAAATATTGATAAATTGTTATAAAGTCAATGTTTTACTTGGAAGGCTGTTGAACAATACTGATAAAAATGAACTTGATGAAATCTTATTGCAATAGGTAAAAGACAGCAAGCATGGCATAAATATTAAGTGAAACAATACAATTAATATGACGCAATACTAGATTATATATATATATATATATATATATATATATATATATATATATATATATATATATATATATATATATATATATATATATATGGGTTGGCAATTAAGTAATTGCAGATTTCACTCATAGATGGCTTCAGTTGAATTTTTAGGTTTGCAGACGAAGTACAAATGTAAAACACACTTTGTTATTTTACAGCTGGCAATTCTGCTGTCAATCAGTAAAAAAAGTATTTTGATCGGTTGCGTAGTTTTCGTTTGGCGTTCTTTGAAAAATGGAAAATCAAAAGCAACAATTTCGTCATATTTTGCTTTTTTATTTCCGCAAAGGAAAAAAAACACATCGCAAGCTCATAAAAAGTTAAGTTGTGCTGTTTATGGTGACGAAACCTTAAAAGAACGGCAGCGTCAAAATTGGTTTGCCAAATTTCGTTCTGGTGATTTTTCACTCAAAGATGAAAAATGCTCTGGTCGCCCAGTTGAAGTTGATGACGACCTAATCAAAGTAATAATCGATTCGGATCGTCACAGTACAACACGTGAGATTGCAGAGAGGCTTCATGTATCACATACATTTATTGAAAATCACTTAAAACAACTTGGCTATGTTCAAAAACTCGATACATGGGTTCCTCACGAACTGAAAGAAACGCATTTAACGCAAAGCTTTAACAGCTGTGATTTGCTAAAGAAACATAATGAAAACGATCCATTTTTAAAATGACTGATAACTGGCGATGAAAAATGTGTTATTTACAATATCAAGCGGAAAAGATCGTAGAGCAGGCCAGGTGAATCAACTCAAACAACATCAAAAGCTGATATTCATCAAAAGAAGGTTTTGTTATCAGCTTGGTGGGATTACAGAGGAATTGTCTACTTTGAACTCTTACCACCCAACCGAAAGATCAATTCTGATGTCTACATTGAACAACTAACGAAATTAAACAATGCAGTTGAAGAAAAGCAGCCCGAATTGACAAATCGAAAAGGTGTTGTATTCCATCACATGACAATACAAGGCCACACACATCTTTGGTCTCTCAGCAAAAATTATTGGAGCAAGGTTGGGATGTTTTTCCACATTCACCATATAGTCCTGACCTTGCACCATCGGATTACTTTTTGTTTCGATCTTTACAAAACTCCTTGAATAGTAAAAATTTCAATAATGATGATGATGATGTCAAATCGTACCTGATTCAGTTTTTTGCTAATAAAAACCAGAAGTTTTATGAACGTGGGATTATGATGCTGCCTGAAAGATGGCAAAAGGTCTTTGATCAAAATGGGCAATACGTTACAGAATAAAGTTATTTACTTCCATTAAAATTTCGTATCGGGTGAAATTGAAATAAATAGCTTGTCGGAATTCCAAATATGACAGATTGTGGAGCCTGTTTGGATGATCCATTAGAAACAACGGAAACGCAGCTGTTGTATGAAAAGACATCGTATCTAAACGAAAGTCATAACAATATACAATATATATATACTATTATTTAGATAAGAACTATTCATATACACATTATATGTAATATGTAACACAGTTTTAGTTTGTATTTTGAAGTCATCTTATAATTAAAAATAATTACAATAAAACTATTTGTTTAATCGAATAATGTAATGAAATTAATGGATGTAACTCCACTCGAAAACTGATAAACTCTCTCTCTTATAGAGGTATATATATACTACTGGCCATTAAAATTGCTACACCAGGAAAGCGGCACACCACACACGTGAAATTTGCATGACAGGTAGAACTTGCTGTGATATGCAAATGATTAGATTTTCAGCGCATTCATACAAATCAGGCGACAGTAGCGACATCTTCAATGTGTATAAAACCAGAGATTTGACAGCAGTTTTCTCATACTCAATTTCCGTTTCAACGTTGTTTTCGCCAAAGAAAGTTGTTGTAATGCCTCGTGTAAGAAGAAGAAATGCCTATCAGCACGTGTCTGACTTTGATCGAGGAAGGATTATAGCTTACCGGGATTGCGGTTTATCGTACCGCAATATTGCTGCTCGCGTTGGTCGAGACCCCATGACTGTTAGCAGAATATGGAATCGATGGATTCAGGACAATCATACGGAACGTCATGCAGGATTTCAGCGACCCCCATCACTAACAGCAGAGAAGACAGACATCTTATCCGCATGGTCACAAGGGATCGTGCAGCCACGTCACGAACCCTGAGTCGAGAAATGGAGTCATTTGCAAGGCAACAAGTTTCTGCTCGAACAATTCGACGACCTTTGCAGCAGCAGGGATTGTCTGCACGGAGACCATGGCTTCGGTTACCATTGACGCTACGTCACAGACAGGAGCGCCTTCAATGGTGTGATCAGCGACGAACCTGGACGCGGGAATGGCATCATGTCATCTTTACAGATGAATCTCGGGAGCCAGTCCCACAGTGAGAAATCTGGTAATTTGAGCTTTGAACGTTTCCGGACAACGGCCCAGAGTCTATCCTGAAAGTGCAACTCATTCTGGGCAATTCAATTAAGTTTGATAGCTAAGTTCGATTTTCTTGCGAACCATCTGACCCCCACCTCCTCGTGGTGGCTCCTGGAAACACTAGTTCACTAGTGGCTAACGGAGGCAGAGGGACTTAACGAGCGACACTGCTTTTGCTCGTTCCCATTTAGTACGAGAGGATACTGCTTTTACTCGTACAAATGGCTGACACACAGAGTGAAACTCACGAAATTGAGTTAGATGATAATATTTGTGAGGATAATTCTAACTTAGGTGCAAAATCAGATTTTTTAACTTTACTAGAGACTGAAAAAGAGATTCAAAATGCACTAGCTTCAAGCAAAATTAGTAGCAGCTTACAGCAAAAAATCCGTAAAGGCATTTCGGAGATTCTCCACATTGCCATCTCCCAAATGGAGAAGAACGCATTCCTTGAGGGCCAGGCTAAGGCCAAAGAAGAGGTGTAGCCTAAAACTTTTGCGGAAATAGTTAATCAAGGCAAAAACGTTAAGAACAATGATAGAAAGAACATTAGAAATAAAAGTCGCAGCAGAGCGAGGAATGCTCTAGACAAAGAAAAGAAAATGTCGTACTTATCTATCCTAAAAATGAATCCACTTCAGAGGTCACGAAGACCGAAATTAAGAAAGCAATTAACCCAGCTAAATTGGGACTCAATATCAAAAATGTCAGGCCGGTTAGGAATGGTGGTATTCTCCTTGAAGCCAAAACCAACGAAGACATAGATAAAATAATTGAAGTTTGTCAAAATAAACAATTAAAAGAAAAAGTTGAGGCCAGAAAACCACATATACGATTGCCACGTTTTGTATTGTACAATGTGGACAAAGACATTCCCAAAGAAGAAATTGCGGAGAGAATTAAAGACCAAAATTCACTTAACGAAAACTCACACATTGAGAAAGTACACGGATATAAAAGCAGATACGGCAACAATTGGGTAATCACACTGAATAGCTCAGCCTACACTGACTTTAAAAATAAGAACAAATTATTCATTGGATGGAATAGTATATATTTTAAGGAATACATTAGAGTATTTCAATGTTTCAAATGTTTGAGATACGGACACAGGGCGAAAGAGTGCAGAGGATAGGACACATGCAGAAGATGTGCGGAACACCACATTGATAGGAACTGTACGGCAAATATTAAATGTTCAATTGCGCCGATAGCAAAACGAAATCTAAAACTAAGTTTAACACGAATCACATGGCAAATAGTAGAGACTGCCCAGTCTATGAAAGATAAGTAAATAAACTCATAACAAAAACTAATTATGAATAATACAGACACTAACCTTCAGATTAATTTTACGCATATCAACTTAAACCATTGCCGAGCGGCGAACTTAGTCTTAGGAGAAGACATTAAAGAACTCAATCTAGACATTATATCTGCGAATAATCCGTTTATCTACGAAGACAAAGTTGTACGTTTTCCCGCCAACTTATATGTCATAGCAAGCACAACTCCTCGTACGGCAATTATTGCCAATAAGAAATACCAATTCACTCCTGTCATAGTTAAAGATGAACTTATAATTGTTAGTACACTAATCAACAATAAATCCTTCTGCATTTGTTCTATCTATTGCCCACCGTCTAAGAACATCAATGTTTCGCTTGACACGCTGGCCACGATCCTGGCTACAAACAATGATCACGGTTGGATTATTCTGGGCGACTTCAACGCCAAGTCCACCGCCTGGAGCCACAAGAACACCGACCATAGAGGAGAGGCAGTTCTGGACTTTGTGTCCCGATTCGATCTCACTATAGAGAATAATGTTAATAGCAAGCCCACTTACAGCAGCACACTTGGAATTAGCTGGATCGACCTCCTACTTACCAAAAATCTCCACAACTGTCAGATCATAGATTCGGACATTAGTGATAAATTTTCCGCGAGTGATCATCAACTGATGACATTCAATTTAAATAAAGCCTGAGCAAAGTTAAAGAAACAAATCAGATATAACAATCTAACTCTAAATTGGAATAGCTTTAGTGATGGACTTAGTAAAATTATCAAAGCACATCCAACGGACAACATTACGAACCTTAACTCATTCCTTAACGACATTGAGGATGAAATTAATAAACTCTGCGTTAACAGTAAACTCACGAATAAGGCTAAAACTTGCCAGAGCTATTGGTGGACACAAGAGCTGACAATCAACAGAAGTAAAGTCCGCGCACTCCGTAGGCAGGTTATCCGTGATAAGTACAAAGCCAACTATAAAAAGGAAGCTGCAGAATACCGCAAGCTCATCCTGCACACTCGACAACAGGCATTCAAGCAATACCTAGGTCTTCTAATGCTTTCGGAGCGCCATATAAAAATATTCGAGACAAGCTAAATAGGCCACACATTACCAGCAACATCATCCTGGAGAATAACCAACAAACACTACAGACTCGATCAATGAAATCCTAAAATTTCACTTTCCAAGAACCACCATCTGCTATCCTAATTACACAGATACACACTGTAACGATCCCGCCTTCAGAGAAGATGAGGTAGAGCACATTCTCAAAAACATGGACCACACCAAAGCTCCGGGCTTTAACAACACCTGCCTCCCTATTTATTCTGAGATATTCAAAATCAATAGATCTTGGATGACAGCTATCTTCAACCTATGCCTAACTAGGGGCCTTTTCCCCAACCTCTGGAAAACCGCACAGGTTGTCCTAATTCCTAAAAAAGATAAAGATCTACAGAAAAGGGAGTCCTACAGGCCTATCTGCCTCCTACCAGTATGGGGCAAGGTACTGGATAAACTTCTCCTTAATAGGATCGCTCACTTCTATCATTCTCACGACCTACTCCACAAAAACCAATTTGGTTTCATGAAGGGGAAAAGCACAAACGATGCCTCTGAGCTCATCACGGACATTATCAGAAACAACAAGCACAATAAGCAATACACATGTTTGATTTCACTTGACATCAAAAATGCATTTAACTGCATAAAGTGGGCAGACATCTTACTAATCATGCAGAAACAAAGTCCCAGATAACCTCTACTGGACTATCCAGTCCTTTCTAACGAACAGAACATACTTAGATGACAATAAACGGAAGATTCCATACACAAATGGGGTGCCGCAAGGATCTAGTCTTGGCCCCTTTCTCTGGCTCTTAATCGCCAATGAATTACTAACGCAAGACTTTGGAGGCAATGCACACTGTCAGGCCTTTGCCGATGATGTTGCGCTACTCCTCACTGAGAGCTCCTACTTCAAATTCTCAAGACATTCCAGGAAGCCAATTGTCATCATTGAAAATTGGCTTGACAGGTTTGAATTTAAACTTAGCACCAAAAAATGTAGATACACCATCTTCGAAATCAGCAAAGACATAACCTGAAGACCGGGCATCACCATTAAGAACAACAAGATTAAATACACAAGGGAATTAAAGTATCTAGGCATCATCTTTGATCCCAAACTAACTTGGCAGAGACATCTCAGCATTGTCAAAGACAATATTGGTAATGTAATCAATAAATTGAACAGAATCACAAGAGCAACGTGGGGATTAAAGCCCCCCCCCATATTTAAAGCAATCTACCTCAACGCCCTCGAAAGCATCATTCTGTATGGATGTCCTGTTTGGTATAACACCGTTAAGACGAATAGGCTCCTCACTCAAATACAACGCACAGCACTCATCAAAATCACAAAGTTTTATCGAACTACATCAATTCACGCATTACAAGTCCTGGCGGGCTGTGTCCCACTCTTCATTAAGGCAGAAACTGCCCAAACCAGATATAGATTATGGAGGAAGGGAAAGTCAGTTCAGATAGGAACTCAAGTATTCAATACAGACAACTCTTGGACTTTTAGTATTGTCCACACACCACCATGGGAGGTTAGCCACATCAAATGGAGCGCAAAACAGGTCCATGAGGGATACTTTGCCTACACGGACGGATCAAAGATTGATAATCGAGTAGGATGCGCCGCCCTCATCTTCTACAACGACCTACTCATTGCTAGCTTCCAGAACAGATTAAATGATCAAGCCACTGTATTCGAGGCAGAAGCACGTGCTATACTGCTAACTATCAAACACATCATTTCAATTGACAAGTCTTGTCACATACACACAGACTCACGCTCTGTTCTACTTGCACTCTCGGCGAAAGAAGTACTTGGTGGTACAATCAAAGAGATCCGGGAACTATTAGCGCTTCACCTCCATCGCTTCACATTCCATTGGGTTAAAGCCCACGTCGGAATAATTCACAATGAGGAAGCGGATCAGGCGGCAAAGATAGCCACTACCTTTGAAGAAGTCCACTATACGGCCCTTATTAGTAGGCAACAATTTAAGAAAATCGCTGAGGACCATGAAATTAAAAAATGGCAAAACATTTGGGACTCCTGTAGCAAATCTAGGAGACTTTACTCCTTCATCCCCACAGTATCACGCAACAAGACTCTAGGTGATTTTTATATTAATCAAGTCCTCACTGGCCACGGCGCCTTTGGCACCTACAGTAACAGGTTCCATGGGAAATCGGACCGCTGCCTACATGACGAAGAGATAGGAAGCCCTGAGCACATCATCCTGCACTGTAAACAGCATGAGACAATTAGAAACAAATGGTTCCCCACCGACTTTCAAGATCGCACGCTCATGGAACTCAAACTCCCCAAAGTGCAATGCGGAATCAGAGAGATTCTCACCCTCGAGATTCATGAACAATTACAGGACTCCTCAGACGATACATCCTCTACATCTTCCATTAATCAGTATACCTCCTAATTGTCATTCACACCCATTATCAGGAATTGTAAAACACACCCTTTCCATCTTGTAACTTACTTGCATTTTGTATCTCTTGTAAATATGTATACATCTTGTTTGTATTGTAATCATTTTCTATTGTATTAATTAATAAAGGCCAGGTAGGCCCACAAATCTTCCAGTCAGAACGAACAATGGAGCGAGTATAGAGCAACCCACCTGAGACTCTTTAGTGATTATCACTTTCTACCATAAGCTGCCTTCGTTTTGGTCCTTTGGACTCTTGAGACTCCTCTTTACCTAGTGTCCACTCTAGATGGGCTGGATTACCAAAGCAACGCTCCTCCACCGTATACCTTCGGGTGGGCCGGTGTCATCTTTGCATGTCTTACAGATGAATCTCGGTTCTGTATACAGGACCATGATGGCCGCATCCGTGTTTGGAGGCATCGTGGAGAACGCGCATTGCCAGCTTGCATTGGACATCGCCATACTGGCCCATCTTCTGGTGTGATGGTATGGGGTGCCATTGGATGCACGTCTTGATCACCTCTTGTTCGCATTACTGGCACTTTGAACAGCAACCGTTACATTTCCGATGTGTTAAGGTCCATGGCTCTGTCCTATCTTCGAGGCCTCCCTAATGCTTTGCTTCAACAGGATAATGCATGACAGAATGTTGTCCGTACTGTTCTGAACTTCCTTGATACAGAACAGGTTCGACTGTTACCTTGGCCAGCACGTTCTCCTGATCTGTTACCAATTGAGAACGTGTGGTCAATGGTTCCTGAGCGATTGGCATGCCATCACTCACCATCCACTACTCTGTCGATGAACTGTGGCATAGTGTTGAAGCTGCATGGACTGAGATCCCGTATATGCCATACAATCTCTGTTTGTCTCCATGCCTAGGCAGATAAATGCTGTTATTGCTGCCAGAGGTGGCTGCTCTGGGTACTGATTTCTCAAGATCTATATATCCTAATTTCCTGTAAATCTAATCACTTGTTCTTTCCACTATAATGCATGTGTCCAATAAATGTCGTTCTGTTATTTGCATTCCTTCTTGGTGTAGCAATTTTAATGACCAGTAGTGTGTGTATATATATATATATATATATATATATATATATATATATATATATATATATATATATATATATATATATATATATATATATATATATATATAAGCTTAATAAATTAAGCATTATGTATATATATCTATATATATATATATACATATATATATATATATATACATAATGCTTAATTTAAAAAGCTTAGCTTTTTGATTGATATAACTGAAGATATATTGTGTATGAATTTTAATGATTAATAATGTACATATGTTTTAATAATTTACATAAAGAAATAAATCTTATTACATAGAACGTTTATGCATACATAATATGTTTTTTTTTTTTTCGGAAAATCAGATTTTTAGTTTTTATTCCTGAATTTTATTGAAAGTGTTTTTCGAAATGAAATTCGGAAGAAAAAAAAACGCAACTGAAAAATATTTAGTCAATAGCAATAAAACTGAATAGCTTAATCATGTAAGGTGACTCAAACTATTGCTTTTCATCCAATCATACCCCACTGAAGACCAATTCCATTTTGTAAAGCGATGTATTATAAATATTCCCTGGCACGCATCTTTCATATTTCTGAGTAACTGAAAACCAAACGCTTTGTTCTTCGAACTCCGCGAAGGCGTGGTCCTTTTTCGTCAGTTAGCAACCTCATCTGCATTTAGTAATAAAACATGAACCGAGGCTTGATAAGTAGAACAGAACAGATATACTGAGGCTTATCGCATAGTCGCATATTTATTATTAAAGAATGGCAGCACCTCTCCATTACGTTGAAAAGCATCTGCTCGATGCGTGGAAGGTCGTGGACAATTCATTACAGGAGTGAATCGCTGTAATTACGTAACATGTGTTTTAGGAAGCTACTGGAATTACTTTTCTTAGATGGAGGTCATGAGATAATGAAATGAGTTCCAGATTAAATAGAAGTAAAGGATGGACATTAGAGCAGCAGAAATGTCTCTTCTGAGTTTAATGTTTAATTGTTGTTTTTTCTTGAAAATAGCACCAGTATAAATTTACAGTTATTTCGTTTTAGATTTATAACAAAGAAATCACATATTTATTACAATGCACCATCAACTAATTTATTAATAATTAAGTTCATTTGACTGATATTTATAAAAATATACATCAACGATTACATGTTTTTATTAATATATTTAAAAATGTTCAGTAACATGATATACGAACTCCAAGGCATCCATGTAAAGAACTTTAGGGCATCGCTTAAGAATTATGTCTTTTTTTCGATAAAGCTGTGCTTTAATTTTACATTCTTAAAGCAATGAAATAATTTTCCAGCATATTGAATAAAAATACATAAATGGTATACAATGTTTAATTTTAAGTATGATAAAATAACTTATGGAAGTATTTTTAATGCAGACATAAGAAAAGCAAATCCGTTTTTAATGTTCAGGGTAGTCAGTCAATGGATTTAAAAAATCTGAAATTATGCAATATAAAAAGTCCACAACAACTTTTTAAATATGAATAGGACTATGATATCAAAATATGTCAAAATACAAACATCACGTATTAAAAACTTTTATTTTATAATTAAATAATCCTATATAATATGTTTTTATTTTAATCTTTTCTATAACTAGATGCGTTTGATAAGTTTATTAAAGCTAAGAAAAAGTAAAATTTTAATCATTATAAACTTTGCTAAGCAGTTCAATAGCAATAAACTATAACATTTGTTAACTTTTATAAGCACAACTTTCATAATTTTTAGAAGCAGTTTTTGTTTTAATATAAGCAATTAAAAACAAAATTATTTGTAAAATGACTCACAAAATAACAGCAAATATTTTCATTGAATTTAGGGCAAAATAGTATCTACCAAATGCAAAAGATGCAACTGGTTATAAGTAGCGTCCTTTGCATCTTGTTATCTTACTTCTTATAAAATCAAGTATTAAAATAAATGAAAAGATACAAAGTTCAAATAAATCAATTTTGATTGATAAGTTTTAAAAGAGCTTTTAAAGTAAACCTCTTTTACAAAGTACAAAAAATTAGAAATTATAAAGAAAAACGTTTCGATACAAGAAAATATATCAAAGCAATTATTGAATAGATAAGAAAAGCCAGAAATATTTTGGGCAGTTTCCACAATACTATATGCATCAATACTGTCGCTACATTTAATTGAATTTAATGATTAAAATTTCATAAAATATTATATTTTTTTAATTTATTGAGGTCACAAGATATAGTGGACTATCACAAGCTGAGATAAATTCAAAAATGTTTTCCAGTCAAAGCAATTGTTGTCTAAGATTTAAATCTAAATTATAATCGTTTAAAAAAACAACAAAATTATTTTTTGTTTCGTATACCTTACGATAAAATTGATATGTGGTTGAAATATACCTTTCTGGAGCAGGTGATGAAAGCGCCCCCACAGGAAGCTTGCAAAAGAAACTGATACAGATTAAGGGGGGCGACTTCTAAATCATATCTTTCGGAAAGGCCACTGGTCAAGTCAACTAAGGCATCCATGGCTTGCCCACCTTCCAAAGCTTCATAAGAGCCGTGCAATCTAAATACATTGTACAATATTATATGTGCATATATATGTATATATTCTTGTATAAAAATATATTAAACATTTTGTTGTGTTGTTGCTTATGACACTTGGACAAGCCAAGTTCGCTATGCCGTTGGCTATGCGAATTGAAGACAATAGAGAGCGTCTTTCGTTTTGAATCAGAGCACCACGAAGGTGAAAGTACGACTTTGCTCTATTAAGATGCCTCGTCATTTTGAACCACGGTCAGGTGACGAGGCCCCACTTGAGCTGGCACCCTCCTTTCCACATCCACGCTACAACAGCGGAAGGACTTTGGACGCCACAGATTAACGTGGACACGTCCCCAACCCACGGAGCTCCAGCAACCCAGGGAAGGAGAATACACCGTGGTCACCCTCCCAACCACTGCCCGCGGCAGATGATGCTTCACTTTGCTGAGCTTACGGGAAGCTACTGAGGCTCTGGAGCTCTATTAAACATTTTGTTATTGTTTGTCTACTACTATTAAGCTTAACAATTAATTCTATAATAGAAATAACGGAAACTCTAAAATGATAGCCAGTATAAAATAAAGCAATCATAAAGCAATCAAATCTTTTGATTTTATGCAATATATATTTTTTCATTTGTAAGAACTTTAAACATAGCATAGCGAGCTTGGCTTGTCCAAGTGTCATTAGTAAACAACAAACAACAACAATAATTTTAATTGTAAATAAATATTCTTCACAATTTTGAATGAAATTTAAAAAAAAAGTTATAATAATATTTAAGTAAATAACGATATTTCTTTAAATAACAACGACTCTAAAAAACAATAAGATTAAGGAAATTGTGTGGTGCTTACTTAGCGTAGGCCTTCTCTAGCAGGGCGACCCAGAACTCTCTGCGGTCCGAGCAGCGGGAGAAGAGCAGCTCCCCGTCTCTCGTAGGGAGGAGGTCGTCTACGTACACGTTAATCCACTTGCCGAAACGCCAGAACCGGAATCTCACGATCCCTCGGTACCCCATGCCGTAGAGGGGCTGGTACGGAGCGATCACCTGTTCCACAGAAACAAATGAAAATCACAGCTGTGCAGCATACTAGTAATCTAACAAGAAATCTTATACAGTGGAACTCTAATTATCAAACCCAATTGGACCTGGACCCCGTTCGGACAACCGAAATTCGATTAATTAGATTTTTTTCGAAAAATGGTTCCATTGTAATTAATTATTCTACGCTGAAAATGAGAAGAAAAAACTACTTATTAGTAAAGAAAAAAGAACTCTTAATCAATGGAATGAAAAGGCAACATTTTTATGCATTAAGGTATTTACAAGTGCCTTCTTCTTCTTAGAGTTGGGTTTGTATGTCATTGGGCACCTCTGCTTTTATCAGCATTTTGTACTATTAACTCCAAGCCCAATGTCTCCTAGTACCAGTTGCTCGGGTCACCCACTTTATTAATAAAGTCCGATAACCCTTTAATGGAGTCTAGGTGTAACTCTCTAGTATGGATGATGCCTAAAGAAGTTCATCTAGGGAGTGGGCAAGAGCCTCGCATTCGTAAATGATATGCTTGGCCGTTTGCTATGAATTTTTCAGCTATAAATTATACTTTTGATTTCTGAATTTAATTGTTTTACTTACTTTGATGTTGATAGTGACGCCGCAGATATTTTAGCTAAAAAAGATGTTAATCGCTCTTGAAAAATCACAACTGCTCACCAATGATAACTCAAGTGTGTAGGCGGAAACAGATGGCCATCACCATGCTTATCATCACTCGAGCTCTATGTCCTATTCTTATGGAAAAAAGATTTTTCCAGCCTGTTTGAAGTATGTTGACCCATATTCCAGATGGTATGGGGCTTTTCAGAATTGATTCTATCAAAAGCCCAATTTTAATGTTACATTTTCTTCTTCTTCTTCTTCTTAGAGTTGGGTTTGTATGTCATTAGGCACCTCTGCTTTTATCAGCATTTTGTACTATTAACTCCAAACCCAATGTTTCCTAGTTCCAGTTGCTCGGGTTACCCACTTTATTAATAAAGTCCGATAACCCTTTAATGGAGTCTAGGTGTAACTCTTTTGTATGGATGATGCCTAAAGAAGTTAATCTAGGGAGGGCAAGAACCTCGCATTCGTAAATGATATGCTTGGCCGTATCCTCTTGCGTATGAAATTTCCTGCAGATAGGGTCTTGCTGAAACAGTTCCATTTTATGGTGGTGTTTTCTGAAATAGTAGTGCCCAGTTATGAAGCCTACGATTAAACGTATCTTCTGCCTAGAGGATCTTAGAATTTCAGAGGCAATCCTTGCTGATGATCCACAGATCATACTTTTAGCGTGGGTTTGACCAGGAGTGTTGAGCCAAACTTCATACATCTTCCATTTTTACCATCTAAGAACATTGGTTTTTGCGGTCTTCAAATTGATCCCTCAAAAAGGTTCTGCACCAATGGGAGCAAAAGACGATCCTTGTTTAGCAAGTTCATCAGTCCTTTCATTACCTTCGATTACGAGTGCCTTACATTGATACTACATGTATGCACGGTACCATAAATAGAAGTCATTACTTATTAAACTTTTTGGTCAAAGAAAATCATTTCACTGCCTTAAAACGTTTTCGGGCAACCAAACCGCGCATCAGTAAAAATTTGCATGAGGTCACATTCGAGTTGATGCTCCATCCACTTCAAATCAGTTTCAAAGCCGGCAAATGCTTCCCTAGGTGATGGTCCGGCGCCTGTTTCAACCTAGACATGAAGGGCATCTTCTTTCTTGACACTTTGAATAAGTTGATCATTTGCAATTTGAAATTTCGAGTCTTATTCATAATCTTATATCTTCAGCGTTAACTTCTGAGGATTCAGATATGTTCAACAGAATCTTTCTGAACTCCTCAAGTGACACACACAAGTCATTCTCGTCTTCTCCCTTTTCTTACCTTTCCTTTTCTGGACCTTTCTTTTCTTTTTTCTAATTTTCTTTCTCTTTTTCAGTATAATTTATTTTTTTTAAATATTGAAAGCGATTCGGATATACTGAGTTCGGATAATTGGAATTCTGTTGTACTTTTAATTTTATCTGTGGTTACTTTTTCCATGGAAGGAATAATTCGATTAAATTTTAAAGTGTATATCGAACTAATACTGCCATCAAGTTTTCCAAATCACCCTCAAACGACAATTGAAAGGCTGTTGGAGAAAAATATATGAATTAAGTGTGTATGTTTTTATATTTTTAATGTGCATTCATTAAAAATCCCATTTTTCCAGTTTCATCGTAGCTTACTGACGATGAATAATGTCGAGTGAATAATAATGATGTGTAATAATTTCGAAAGGGGTCGACAGAACAATAAATAATAGGTATTGACTTCAGTGTACAGGAAAATTTATTTTTGAAATGTTAAAAGCATTCACAAGAAGATCACTTTTATATCAGCAATTCTAACAAGCTTTTATTTCTAAGGAAACTTGCTAATATTGCTGAGTAACCTGAAGCAAACTGAATCCTATAATTGTGAAATTCTATTTTCATAAGTTATATTGGTTCCCATTAAGGTTATATCTTAAGAGTTTTACATTACTTTAAGTGTAGAAAAGAAATAATTCATCTCCCCAAAAGGCACTGCTTTTATACGATGCTATCTTCAGTATTTTACAAAAAATAATGCATAAAATAAATCAAAAACTATAACACGAATTGTTTTTTTTTTTTAACATTCTTAGGTTCATTCTTATATTGTTAGACAAAAATAGGCTCCTGCAAATCTAATGTGAATGTTTACTGAAGTAATTGCAATAGTGTTATTTTTTAAAAACTAAAATTTTAATACATATGGTGTCTATAAAATCAGGAAATTATCATTTTGAATTCAATCAAAATAACGTAATATTAGAGAGATCAATAAAATTTTAAAATAAATGTTTAAATGTACATATAAACGATCTAAATGTAAGTATAAATTTAATGAGATTTGAAGTTTGTGAAATATTTTGGGAGAAATAACAAAGTGTGTGACCACAAATTACTGTTATAAATGTCGAATCCTCTTATTGTTCCGGGAGAAAATGATAAATACTCTATAATATTATGTATGATTGCATATATGATGAGCACTATAGATAAAAGCTTATCTTATAATAATTTTATTAGAATCGATGGTCATTTTTATCGATTACTAAAGATAAACTTTTATGGAATTGTCCGATTGCGATAAGAATCATTTTAAAAGATGACTGTCCAATCATGCAATACGGTAGGAGAGTCTAAAATTCTGTGCTGCTTAACACATTCTTTTGGACCCGAGGTGAGCAGACTTTTCTGCATCACCAACACCTTACAGTTTTTATTTATTTTGCGATCACCTTCATTGATCGGTATATTTTCAGGTATGAGAATCATAAAAGTTAACATCGATGATCAGCCTCAAATGGCTTGCCGGTCTCCTTAATGCCCACCCCTGCACATTAGACTTTTAAATTCTCCAAACACAGCCTATAGACTTTAGCCCCAATGAAGAAGGAAGCCAATAATTTTGCTTGATAGACACTGGTCAATTTTAAAGGAGCCAAATTTGTGTCGATTAGGTTAGATGCTACCCTGAGGTGACCAGTCCTATAGAATCCCATCTATTGCTTTCGTCATTTTATTTTTACTATCAACTTTATTATCTTGTTTACGCTTTTAGAATATTTTTGTTTAAAGAATATTTTATCCTTTAAGCAGTTTCTGCTTACAAAAAATATTTTAGTACCAGAATCTCTCAATTATTTTTTCCGATGCCGGGAGACTGGATTTTACACCTTTTAGCACAAGGGCCGGAAGTAATGTGAACATGAACACCAGCAGGACTCCCTGTATCTAATCCAGGAAGGATTCTACCAGTTTAGATGGAGTCGGAAGTAATGTCACCTTTACATAGTGAGCACCCAGTGGTCGTGACATCATGACTCTGAAAGTAGGTGGGTCTTCGTAAATTAGAAGAAATGAATGTGCAGAAGACCGCTAGATTTGACCTGCCACCCGGAGAAGTATCATTTCACATGGAGGACATTGCAACCACGATATATTTTACGTATCTCACTCACCATTAGTGATCACGATGAATTTTTGGCTGAGTCAGGATTCGAACTCACCATTTCCCATAGCGAGAACGACTCACACATACCAAATTATCATCCGAGAATCTAAAGATATTTCATTAAAAATCTTTATAAGCAATTCATTTTGAAAAATCCCTTGTAAAATAGAAAGCAATTGCACTAATGGATGTGGGGGTGAAACTCACTCGTCTCATCAGGTCGGGTCTCTGGGCGACAGCTGCACAGGACGAAAGCAACCAACAATCCGCGAGCACACCTTGGACAATGTCATGACGGCTGATGGTATCGATGAGGAGTTTCGGCTCCGGAATCATCTCCTGCGAAGATATCGATACTGAATCACAATCGAAATTGAAGAAAATAAATATAAACATGTTTTGATATTGTATCATAAATTTATGGATTGAATAAAATAGCTTTCAAATGAAAAGCAAAATATACTCAGAAGTTGAAAAAATGATCTTATTATAATGAAAATTAAAATGTTACATTATTTTTATGCTGTTATTTATTTCATATAGATTTTCTGTAAGATTTATAAGATTGCAATACAATTAGCATTTATGTACCATCTAAAAAAGTATATCATTAAAATTTTATTTAAATTTTTTGAATTACTTTTAATTTATTAAAATTATTTAATTTTATCAGCCATAAAGTGGTTGTTTGTTTCGTTCCAATTAAGATTATGGCTACATCACACTTTATTATAATTCTCATTGGTTTAAAATATCCATGACGTCAGATAAAGTTTCCTCTACGTCACACACATCGTATATCGACGGCCTCGTACATTCAACTTGCCGACGAATTTTCTGCTTGCCTTCAAATCTCATTCTTCGGGCGGCAGCAAACAAGCGGAAGTTCATCATCGAATGTCTGAGAATAGTGTCGAAGTTCATTTTGTTAATATAGTGATTTATTATATAAAGACCAAAGCATCGACATCAGAAGCCGTTTTCCATTGATTCAAGACATTAACACATAGACAATAAAACAGCAGAAAAAGCAAAATAGAAAAGTCAATGCAAAATATCCCCTTTATGTTTAGTTAAAATCGACAAGGACGATTTAAATTTTTAAAAATTTCATTCATTAATAGAATTTTAAATTATTTATTTTATTATTTATACAAATGCCTGTCGTTTGGCCACTAGGCCATTAGATAACGGGCTCTCCAATATCTTGCAAGTCGACAAGAAAAAACAGATAGTGCAGAGCACTCGTCCAAATGTGAAGTAGTCATAACATGTCCAGACATACAGAGAACACGCTGGGGAGTCCACAATGTCAAAACGGAAGAGATGGGCACGGAGACGGTCGTGACCAGTCAGCATTCTAAATGTAGAAACTGCAGTCGCTCGAGGGAAGTCAGGAATGGTGTGTGGAGCAGAGAAGAGTACAAGCCAAGGTTTGCCATTCGAAAGGTGTAAGGCAGTGTCAAGGCGAAAGCGCCTAGAGATTCTAGAAATTTCAAGTTTAGATGAATGGAATCTCAGTTTCACAAGGGGTTTCTGCAGAATTAAGATCGCCTTCTTGGCAAGGGGATCAGCTCTCTCGTTTCCCTCAATGCCACAGTGGGAGGGAATCCACTGGAAAGACACTTTAGTGATTCTAGAAATTTCAAGTTTAGATGAATGGAATCTCAGTTTCACAAGGGGTTTCTGCAGAAATAAGGTCGCCTTCTTGGCAAGGGGATCAGCTCTCTCGTTTCCCTCAATGCCACAGTGGGAGGGAATCCACTGGAAGGACACTTTAGAGATTCTAGAAATTTCAAGTTTAGATGAATGGAATCTCAGTTTCACAAGGGGTTTCTGCAGAAATAAGGTCGCCTTCTTGGCTAGGGGATCAGCTCTCTCGTTTCCCTCAATGCCACAGTGGGAGGAAATCCACTGGAAGGACACTTTAGAGATTCTAGAAATTTCAAGTTTAGATGAATGGAATCTCAGTTTCACAAGGGGTTTCTGCAGAATTAAGGTCGCCTTCTTGGCAAGGAGATCAGCTCTCTCGTTTCCCTCAGTGCCACAGTGGGAGGGAATTCACTGGAAGGACACTTTAGAGATTCTAGAAATTTTAAGTTTAGATGAAATCTCCATGCAATATTTACTAGCAATCACTTTTAAATCTTAAGACTATTGCCTTGCTTACCCTAATATTAATTTTTTTCTATATTTTTTCAAATTGGCTTACTGGAATATATATTATTTGTACTGCACAATCCTTAGAACAGCTAAGGAACATAAGACCTTTTATATACGCATGAAAACTTCATATATACATATCATATAAATATTTTTAAACAAATTTCACGCTGTTGTCTGTGCTCTGCTCTTTTTTAAACCATAAAATGATTGATTTGCGAAAATGTTCAATTAATTTATTTGTAATTTAAATCCTTTGTAGTGATTTATATTTAGTTTTAGGTGAGTGAAAATGTATACTCATATTTGCTAGTATTTTTACACTCCTATTTGAATAAAAACTTTACAACAATGCTCCTCTCTCTATTTAAATAAAAAATAAAATAAAAATAAACAATTTACTCTTTAGAAAAATATTCGTTTAGCAGATATTAATAAACTGTTAAAATCATTCCAAAAATGTTTCAAATAAAAAAAATTGTTCGAAAAAAAAAACATTTAAATAAAAAGGATTCTATTGAAAACAATTTTATAAAATATTTAGAATTCTGAAAAATTTACTAGTATTTTAATTTACAAACAAGATTTTTAAAAATTTAAAAATCTGTTTTGAGATATTTTTGTTTCTAGCTATTGATAATAAAAAATATTATACGTGTAAAATAATCTAAAATACATTCTTTCAGTAAATATAAAAAAATTAAGAAAATTCTGTGTTTCGATTTTTATGAGAAAGATATAGAAATGGAAAAGAAATGCCCCCCAAAAAATGCCTTAGTACGTATTCTTCCTTAACAGTCCCTCATTTAAATGTGCATAAAAAAATATTTAGCATGGCTTACGTGAGGCCTCATCCACGTCACCTTCCCCTCCACCAGACGATGGCTGTAATAGAGGGAAGACTCCAGAGGAGGGAAATTGGCGTCCATGAATAATTGACCAATCCTCAGCAGGGCCAAAGAGCGCAAGACATTTTCATCATCCTGAAAGAAGAAAGCGCTTGATTAGTTTTGCTTTTAAAAATGAGGCATCTATGTGTGTGTGCATATATTACATATTCCCTACATTTCTCTAAAAGTAATATAGAAAAGACATATTTATAAATAGCATTTAAAGGCAAATATGCTTTCCACAGATCTTCAAATGTAATTTATTTTATTGAAAATATAAAATTAAAACAATCTGAATTTCCATTTCGCCGGCGCAAATCTCGCCAAGCAAAAATTAAGTCGCCAATTGGCGACAACACACAGTATACGCATACAAATTTTTAAATAAAGTTGTTTTACTTAAAAAATTTTTAATTTATTTATTTAATTGTTCTCGTGTTCACGCTATGCGTGGAATGATGGGTGCCAGAGCCTCAATTTATTTACTTATTATATTATATTCCAATTTATCGGGTGATGCATATTTCAAAATCTTATTTTTTTTTAAATATTTTTTATGTGAATTTGTTACGATTATTATTTTTTAAGATACATTTTTAAAATCCGATTTTTTTCTAGAGAGATTTTATGAAATTATTAAATTTGTATGTATAGCAACATAGCATAAAATTATGAAATGGAAAAAAAAAAGAGTCGAAATAAAGTCGTTGACAGTAAAAGGCCGTCACATGTTTTGGAAACGTAGCAGTAAAAGGTTACCAGCGGAGATATTCCCTAGCGCCGGTTGTATCATTTTTGGCGACTTTATCGCCTGCGCCGGCGAAATGGAAAAGTACCAATTTTCAAAGCAACAAACTATTTAGAATTGTTATTTTTGCCAAATAGAATTTCAACTTTATGTAAAATATATTTCTTCGAATTTGACGTAAGAATTACATTTTATTCCCTAATTCGAATATTCCACTTATATATCAATATATTTGTTTAAATAATGACAATTTAGTTATCAATATTACTTAAATATAACTAAACAGTCACCACTTTCGATATTTCAAAAAGTAAAATTTACTAGCATTAAAATTAATAAAAATAACTCTCAAAAAATAATTCATTAAAATAAAAAATAATTTAAAATTTTTAATTGTAATGAAAATGTTACTTATTATATGTCTACTGAAAGTCAGATTAATGAACTTAAATTTTATTAAAATTATTGACCATAAAGATTACATAGAAATTATCTCTCATTCAATAAATTTCGGTATTACAAATTTATTTAATTAGAGTAAATTACACTTCACCTTTCTTTATGAAAATGTTTGTACTATATTTTCGTATTGATTTATGAAACTAAACACAATGGCTCGATAGCCCCATGGGGCCCAGACCTATAGTGTCCTAAACTGTTTTCGTGACCGAGGAAACTGGGTTGCGAAGCATAGGTCCCGGTTAGGTGGTCAGGCTAACACGAAACCCCCAATATTTATTTCCCGAGCATCCTTGGTGTTCAGTTTCCTCGACCCACAGAAGGGATGAAAGGCTGAGTTGACGTTGCCAAACCCGAGATTCGAACTGGGTCTCCCTCATATTGATTCATATAAATATTGTAAATATTACAAGATTAAAGTTTTTATACATTTTTCAAAATTCAAGGAACTAAAAGAGTCATAAGCTTTCCTTTTAATATCTACGTAAATTATATATCTATTAATATCTACGTATATATATATATATATATATATATATATATATATATATATATATATATATATATATATATATATATAATAATAATAATATATATATATATAATAATAATATATAATAAGGCATTTTAATTAACTCTATGTTGATAGATATTGTCACAAAAAGAACTATACATTTTTACGTTATTTTAATACAGCCTTTAATACCTAAGTTACAGTTATTTAATAAAATTAAATTCAATACACTTGATACTTATTAATTTTAACTAGCATTTTAACTGTCACCTCAATTATATGGAATAGTTGAGGAAAAAGTTATCAATATCTTACGATTAATGAAAAATGTAAACAAAGAAAACTATATTAACAAGCAGTTCTATTTCTTAACATTTTGTTAATCGGTGAGAAACAATTCAATCGCATTGCTTAAGAAATTCAAATGTTGACTTAGATGCAGTAATTTGGGTTTAAAATATATAAAAAAAATTAATTTAGAAATAGGATCTTATTTTAAGAGCATTGACTATATTACATTGGGAATAAAACATTGCATTAAATAATGTCTAATATAGAGATAACACTTGAGTATTAACCTTTTAAGCATAGTTAAACATATGCCAAATTCAGAACCTTTTTGGTGACGAAGAAATGTGTGTTGCCCAGATAACATATTATGACAGGCGCTATGACGTAAATACTAAGGTTGCAAAAATAGAATTTTCTGCATAATTCTTATAGGTCTCCATATCTATGACGTAACAACTTTTTTAAAATCAAATTTTCGATCTTTTGACTTATTTAAATTCGTTGTAAGTTACAAATATTTTTTTATAAATATTGGTTACTCTTATTATACATTTAACCAAATGGCTTTTTATTTTTTAAAAAAACACTATTTTTTAAAGAAAATATAATTATATAATTATTTTCTCATAAATACGTGGGAAAAAGTAAATTGCGGTTTTTTTAAATGTACTGATTTTTTGTTATTTTGGTAATAACAATATTTGAGTGTAGGAGAAAAAATTTCATATATATATATATATATATATATATATATATATATATATATATATATATATATATATATATATATATATATATATATCCAATTTAATAGAAAAAATATATTTACAACATTAATCTTAACAAATTTCTGTGTCTGACTTGGGGCACACACACACACACACAAATGCCAAGTTTACAGATAAGTCAAGATTTGCTCTGGAGCCATATGACAAGCGTATAAGGAAACGGCGTGAACAAGGAACACGCAATCAGCCCAAAACATCACCGAGCATCACGTATTCCGAGGCAGAAGCATAATGGTGTGGGTAGGGATTTCATTAGGATACCGCATCGACCTGCACATCTTTAAACGGGGTTCTGTGACAGCTGTCCGGTATCGAGATGAAGTCCTAGAACCCATTGTGAGATTGTACGCTGCCAGTTGACCCTATTTTTGTTTTAATGGACGATAACGCACATTCCCATAGAGCTGACATCGTCGATGATTACCTGAAGAATGAAGAGATTGTGCGTATGGCGTGGCCAGAATATCCGCCCGACATCCCATTGAAAATCTTTGGGGTGCTCTCGCCCGTGCTGTATCTTCACGTTTCCCAGTTCCAGCCACTCTTATTGAGCTAGAAACTGCTCTACAAGAAGAATGGCTATTGCTTCATTCTGCGATGGTTGACCAAATAATTAAAAGCATGGTTACAAGGTGTAAACTTTGTATAAAGATGAGGGGGGATCACATATCCTATTAATGTTCTTTTTTCATTTTATGCTGTTTATTTTCACTTTTTACATAATTCTGTTTAAATCTCCAGTATGTCATTATCTGATAACTTAGAAAAATTTAATGTTGTTTTCATTTCTGTATATAACTATTTTGATTTTACTTTATGCATATATATATATATATATATATATATATATATATATATATATATATATATATATATATATATATATATATATATATACTACTTCCCTGCCGAGTTTTAAGTCAATCAAAGCAGCATTTGTTGATTTTTTGCATTTTACATCTTTGTGCTTAACTTTTGGAAGTGATTGTATCAAGCGCTTAGGGATAGTGCTGTGAAAGAACGTACGGCAAGGCATTAGTTTCACAAATTCAAATCGGGAAATTTGACCCTGGTTTCTGTTGGACTAGACATTAAATGGTTCACTATGAGCTGCTACCAAGTGGCCATACTGTCACTGCAGATCTGTACTCGCAGTAATTGGAATATATGCAACAGGCATTGCAACAGCAGGAGTCAGCACTGGTTAATCGCAAGGGTGTACTGTTCTTGGCCGAATGTCTCGTGTGTGGTTAGAAATACTGAACAGCGACTTGGTTGGGAGACTATGCCATCCTCCTTATTCACCTGACCTTGCAGCATCAGATTACCACCTCTTCCATTCCCTGTACAATCATCTTCGCTGAAAATCCTTCACCAATGAAGCAGACTTGCGCCAAGCACAAGCGAACTTCTTTGTGTTCAAACTCCCCGAGTTTTAAGGGGATTGCACAACTGAAGACAAGTTGTCAAAAGGTGCTGAATGCCGATGGTGATTACTTCGAAGACTAAGAATAGACTACACTTTCTGTAGGTCATTTTCTTTTGGATTATTAAAAACGGCAAGAACTTTCTTATCTATTTTGTAATTAAACATAAGCAATTGTAAAAGTTGCTATTTAAATAAATTTGCCAATTTAAATAGCTATTTTTCAAAAATAAACTTGTAGCACAGGAATTACAAGACAGATTAAAAGCTAAAGGTAGTAATATGTTATTTTTTCAGTCAAGAAATAAAATTATTTATGGTTATGTATACCATTATTTAGGATTTAATTGATTTAATTATATAGAAATGCTTATAATCAATGAAAGTTTTTAACATTTTCACCAATTTTGATACATTAGTAAGATTATAAATTAATGATTAACAATGTCTAAAGATTGAAAACGACTCAGAAAAATTGCTGGGACATATCTTAACGTGTACAATCGTATGAAATATCCACTCTCAGCAAAATCAGAACGAAATTAACTAAAAGCCCAAAATTTACAGCGAAATGGAAAGATCAAATTAATGGAAAAATTAATTCGAGAAACTTGAAAAAGAAAACATTTTTTGACACCATAACAGCTGCTGAAAACTTAATGCAAAAATCGTTCTTTTAAAAAAGTCATTTAGAGAAGCTCATTGACTGAAAGTAGTCATGAAGGAAACAAAGTTTGACTACTTTTACAACCCAATTCATTTACCTATAATTCATGAATAATATTATATTAAAAACAGAATGGAACCTAATAGAAGCAATATTTAAATTTCCAGGAAACAGTAAAATTTTTTGATTCAAAATTCATAAAAAAATAGTAAAATATTTTATCAGAGTAACTTGCTGGGACAAAAAGCAGCGCAGTAATGGGATTGAACTAAAGAGTATAATTATAATAACTGCCGATTATGGTATACATATTAAGTGCTGTGTGTTTATGAAAAGATAAATTCAGCATCAACTCGTCTGAGAATATATATTTAAGAAATGATGGAAATCATTGAAATATTAGGCAGACATTTTTATTTTACACAAAAGATTTTTAAATTTGAGTCAACATTTTGCCAAAAATTTTGTTTCATTTTATAAATAATACAATAACTAAAATTAATTTTTCATAATATAATTTTATTACAATTTTACTACTTTATATAAAGTCATACATTTACTTCTGTTTATATTAATATTTTTTATAAGCTTTATTAATATATTTATGAAATAAAATAATCAACTTAAGTATTGTTATTGACTGTATATAATTTAAATTGCATTACTTAATTATAAACTAAACTTCTATTATTTTAGAATTATGTTTTTTGTTAATTACGTGTCAAAGATTTAATAAAAAACATTAAAAAAGTACATTTTAGAACAATAAACATTTACAAATAAATTTGATTTTACAGTTTTAAAACCTTATAATACATTTTAGAATGGATAGCAGTTACCAAAATAGGAAATTTTGCAGTAAATGTTTACTTACGTAAGAACTATTGATCCTGAAATAACACTATAATAATCTGTTATGGAAATATGAATTATTCTTAAAGCAATCCACTGTTATGTTCACCTGACTTTCCCACATTCTTATTTTAAACCAGTCTAGAAATACATAAATATAGAATTCCAAAAATAACGTCAATAATACATTATTTTAGCATAAAGTTAAGTTCAAATAATGCATTATTGACAAATGTTATTTTTGGAAGCACTCAAACTCACTCAGCTGTTGAAATACATAGCGTGTGTCGGAAGCTCTAATTATGACAAAGAAAAATCGATCAACACATATTTTTCTGAAGTATTTCCTGTTAAACGATTAATATACGCCATTATCAGATGTATATATGTATGCCTTTAGAGTAAATAAATTATAAAAATTTTATGTCTAGTACCCTTTTCTAGTTACTTTAAAATGTATTAAGAAATGCTTAAATTGAATGGGTAGAGACTACAAGCGATACGTTAAAATACAAACAATAAATTACACTCACGTTTACTGGAAAATATATGCAAAGATTTTTATTAATTTAACCATAAATATTCAGATATAGTCACCTTTAAAAAAGATAATATTGAGTAAATATATGCACATTTTGCGAAAAGGGACAAAGTTATCAAAAACTAATTTCAAATGAATCCTGATGACCACTGAATTAATTTGGTTTTTTTACAGAAATGAATAAAGATAAGAAGGAGAAAACTTTCTGACTTGACTCATTTAAAGTGTTTATTTAATATGTTCACACATATTTTAAGCAAGACAAAATTTAAATTCATGTATGCACATTTTCAAAAACCTTTACGCAAAATTTTTGGGATAATGTCTGTATAATTATTAGTAAACATATGTAAAAAGTAATAAAGTTAATTTATACAATGCTATTTAATACCGGCATTGCTTTGAATGAAAAAAATAAGGCACTAATGCCGTATAATTTAGGATTCTAAATTCTGAATATTTTGGCGATGAAGAAATATTGCCAAGATGACGTATTGTGACGTAAGTACTATGGTTGCCAAAATAGAATTTTCTGCATAATTTTTATAGGTTTCCATATCTATGACATAATAAAAACCAGGTTATCAGATAAACAAGAAAATCCGCCAAAGAATCACTAAACTCAGAATTTAGCATTCTGGATTATACGGCATCTGTGCCATAATATTATTTAGTTATCTAATATTATTTCCGTATACATACATTACTAATATATGTTTCGGAATACATAGCTGTATAATCATCAGCATTGGCACCACAGCCCTTTGTGGGCCTTGGCCTTCTTCAGAAGTCTCTGCCATTCCGCCTCTTTTCTAGAAATCGTCCTCCAGTTCTTGACTTTAAGTATGTTGAAGTCTTCTTCCAGGCAGTCCTTCCATCTCTTTTTGGGACTTCCTCTTGGTCTACTACTGAAAGGGGTTCTGTTGAAGACCTTTATTGGTGTTCTCTCTGTACTCATTCTCATGAGGTGGCCTGCCCATCCCATTTTAGATAGTTTTATTGATTTAATGATGTCTTCTCCATAAATTTTGTACAGTTCAAAGTTATACCTTTTTTGCCAGATGTTATTTTCCAGGACAGTACCAAAAAATAGTTCTTAGGACCTTTCTCTCAAAAATCGCCAATGTTTTCTCTTCCTTCATCGTCAAGGTCCATGTCTCTGAGGCGTAGGTTAGAACTGGTTTAATCAAAATGTCTTGTAAAACATTATTTTTGTCCTTCTCCTGATTAGGTGATATTTCAAAAGAGGTCTTAGACCAAAGAAACAACGGTTTGCGGCAATGGTTCTCTTTCTGATTTCAATAGCAGTATAATATTATTTAAATTTAAGGTGCTTAGATTATTTTTAATATGGAAATTATCACAGCCAATATGAACTAAAATTTGTTCAGATAGTACAGTAAGATAATAATTTTGATTTTTGGATAATAAACATAATCAGGTTTCTCGTGATTGGAAAGAAAACGCCATTGCAGTGATTTTAATTTTTATATTAGGGACTGTAACTATTAAATGCATTGTAAGAAAAATAGTAAATGCACAATATTTTTTCTGAAGTATCGGGTGGAAATGCATTTAATGAAAATGACTTTAAAATAATTTATATGTATAAGCTTTTTCGATTGATATTTTTAAAATAAATACAAGAAAATATACTTTAGAGTGCCCCTTGGTGAAAAGTGGCCGTTTTCTTTTTCACCAAGCTTGTTTTTCATGCAGGTTTGAAAAAACAAAAAAGGTGCTGAAAACACGATGGCTGAAAAAATATTGCCAGAAACCAACATCACAAACAATAATTGGCATAAAATTATTGAAAAACAGCCAAATTAGTGTTTTAGATAGCCTAAAGTATAAGCCACTTGAAAAAGATAATCAAACTGTGGTAATTTGATTGCAACCACACGAACGTTTGGTTATGTATGTCATATATCGATCTGAACATTCAAAGATATAGACTGATATATCACCCATTGCTTTGTTCCAAGATATGTATTCGATACTTAGGTTTGCACAAATAATTTGCAAATAATTTTTATTGTGAAATTTTATTTGTTTTATTGACTGAATATATTTGGTATATCAGCTAAATATATTTATTATATCAGCGCCTGTGATAAGGGCATTTCTTCAAATAGTTCCACAGTTAAAAGTTATTGGGGCTTAGATTGGACGATTGAATAGGCCAAGACTATTTAATAATCCCTCTATCTTTGGTATAACTTCCTCAAAGCAAGTTTTTTTTCTCTTACGAACAATATAAGTATGTATCCGATTTTGAATTTTTTTGACAGAGAAAAAATGTAGCCAAGATGACGTATTGTGACGTAATCAAAGACGTAAATACTAGGGTTGCCAAAATAGAATTTTCTGCATAATTTTTATAGGTCTCCATATCTATGACGTAATAAAAACCAGGTTACCAGATACATAAGAAAATCCGCCAAAAAACACCAAACTCTTAATTTGGCATCCTGGATTAAGCATCATCTGTGCCAAAAATAATTGAGATTATTAGATATTTTTTGTATAACGGTCTTCCCGACCTATGCAGCGAGATACTGATGATTATCTCAGATACACCTTAAGATACATAGAAAGATAATGCTAAGTATTTTTGAACACGGTCAAATGAAATTGTTGTTGTTGTTCTCGTGTCTATGGATCCAGCTGAAGAAGAATATTAAAAATCACTATATACCACCAAAAGTGGCAACGACCGTGGCTGCCAAATCCTAAGCGTCTTGGCTGTAGAGGATATCGTTCATGTAGAGGGTCTATAAGTGGTACTAAATTAAGCTTTTGTGCTCGAGGAGAGAAAGATGGACACTCAAAAATGTGTTTTGGTGTGCGGTTGGACACCGAGGCAGTCTTTGCATGGCGTGTAGGATCTGGTTTCATCAGGAGGAATCCTCAGTGATGAGTCCTTAATCTTGCAATTGCAGATGTCAGGATTCGGGACGTCGAAGTCTGTGGTGAGTGACTTCTTAAAGGACTGAGGTAAGAGTCTGAATATGACATCTGAGCTTGCAGCAGCCTGAGTGATTGTTGTACTATGTTGACCATCGGTCAAGTGATAAAAGTGTCTATATCTTCTTAAAATCTTTCTTACCAAACTTACATATTATTCCGACAGTTGAATATTATGCGGTAGCCAGTTTAAACTAATCAAGACAGATTATGGCTACATCAGAAAATATCTCGCTCATTCGGTTACGATGCATGAATACAAACCACTATCCATGGGAAATTGAGATCTTCTTGTGTTCAAATGCTTTACCGATAAAAATTTATAATTGGATACTCCTTGATTTTTTTAAACATTAAGTGGTAATTTCTTTCGTTCCAATTGAGATCATGAGTACACCACTTCATTATAATTCTCATTGTTTTAAAATATCCATGACATCAATTGACGTTTTATCTACGTTACATCGTATTGAGACGGTGTCGTAATTCCGAATTGTTGACAAATTCACTGCCTGCCTTTAAATCGCATTCTCCAACGGCAGTAAACAAGAAGAAGTTTACCATTGAATGTTTGAGTGTCATCGGCGATGCGAAAAAGTCCATTCACGATTTTAACTAATTATAAAGAAGTATTTTTTTTTAATTCTAATTTTTTCCGTTTGTAAAAGCTTTCAAAATCATGAAAACTACCTATTGTTCTAAAAAATTAGGTTTTCAATTTTTCAAATCTTTAGCGATATTGCTTCCAAAACTGAACACGTTGAAAATAGAACAAAAGAAAAAACAAAATGAAAAAGCTAAGGCAAAACATCCCCTTTATGGTTAATTTAAATCAACAATTTAATTTTTTTACCTCAAGATAGGTGTCAAGATGTAACTAACAAGGTGGTCGCTGCCGATACACAAAAGGTAAACTAAGATAGAGTTATTAGGGTAACTAGAAATTAAATTTTATCGCCAAGATTTATCACTAAATGTTTCGCTAAAAAAAAAAAAAAAAAAAAAACAGGGGTACTTACTTTTACACCGAACCTTGCCTTACCAATGCATTCGATTATTCGTTTTAAGCATCAAAAAAAAAGTACGGCGTTTCCAATACAATATAAAAATATCGCAATACTTGCGAAAATATCTCCAAATAAGGAATTTATTTTTGTCTTATAAATTATTTATATTTTTATATTAATTACCGAAAATTAATAAAAAAAATTTTGTTTTACCAACTGCGAAATATTTAGCATGTTTTTTAACATAATAAAATAGTTTCTAAAAAAAGGGGGGGGAAGATTAACTTTAAAAAATGAACTTTTATATTATATATAACAACTATTATGCATAAAACATTTAAATATTACAAAAGTTTGATTTGAAAACTTTCCTTTGAAATTCATAACGTATTTCTCATACTACAACTTTGATAAATAATGCACATAAGCAAACTTTATATAATTAACTAAAGTGTATCAAGTAATACTTTTCATTTCTAGAATTTATTACTTTTATTTTCAAATTTTATCATCAAAAATAGATTCATTTGATATCAATCATTAAATTATGTTAATCATGAATTAAAACTTAGTAATGATTTTAAAATTTTTATAATTTGTGTATCCATAATTAAGGAATTTTCTTATGTATGTTAAATAATTAAACGTGCATTGAAAGTTATACTCAATTAATTCATAGTAAAAATAGACATATAATTTGACCCCACCATAAATAAAAATTATTTAAGCTATAATAAGGTTTAACCTAGCTAATTCAATCTTGGAAAACGTTTTTTATTTTTCTGCTAGCTCAATGCAAAATTAATAGTGTTTTATAGCTTAAATTTGCATATTTTTCAAATTCGATTAATTGAAGTTAGAATACAAACTATAGATATATTGATATAGTTCTCTTAAGAATCAAGTGGAATTAAGAATTCTGTTACTTCAATATTTAAAGTATTATTAGCAATCTTATCATTTTGTACAGATAGCTCATAATATTCATATTATTAGCAATGTATGCGTTATTGCTAAAACAACTCGTTATTAGTAATCTATTCACTTTGAACAGTTTGCGAATAAATTTTTATTTCTAATGGCAAGGTAAAATACAATAATGTTAATAAAATATTGTTAATGATAGTAAAATTCAATTTTCCAAATTAAACATAATACTACAAGTAATACATAATACTGAAAAGCAATTCTTCCAGTTATACATTAATAAAGCGAAAAATGACCGAAGTCATTGTCTTAGACAGTCTCTGGCACGTCAATATCGGGAGATTTCGGAGTCATGACCAAGAAGTGCCCCAAAGCGACGAAAATGGACTCTGTTCATATTTTTACTAAGATCGCAGAATGAGCAAAAAGTTTGGGCAAAAATTCCAATGCAGTGAAGATTCTCGCCTATGGAGTCATGACCAGTGAGTAGTAGAGTGAGTAAAAGAGGCCGCTGCATCACGCCATGGCTGATCTGGTAAACTAGCGGAGTTATCGATTTTCCATTGCTTCGACTGAATTTCACCTATTATTTTCTACTAGTGTGTTTGTCTAACACAGGGCTTCCCAACGTGTGGTCCGCCGTCTCTTTCTAGGGGGTCCGTGGACACCTTTGAACAGCGGCTGCAGTTCCCAAGTTTGATCCACAAGTAGTCTAGTGCCGGTGGATCTGGCCTCCCTGCTCGACTTTCTGTAAACTCCGGGAGGCGCGTGTACCCCAGCTTATGGCGCTTGATGCGTAGAAACCTTTTACGCATGATTTTCTGAAATGGCGTGAGCTTAGCCGACCAATCAGAGTGCTCACTGCCTTGTATACGCTCCTTACTTTGTGTGTGGTGGATGGTCACCCGCTTCATTGAATGTTGAACTTCCTTCGTGAGAGCACCATTTGCTTTTTGCAGTTTATTACTTCCACCATGGATCGGTGGCTGAAGTCAGGATCATTGAAGAAGTTAGCAGTTTCTCCATCGCCTTCACTGCAAGGAAAGCTATCGTTTGAAATTAATGATAAAGGAGGATGGCCAAATGAAGAACAGTCACATGAAGTGCCACAGCCGGATTTATTATGTGAAAAATCTGTAAGTTCTCGATTAGTTGCAGAGCCCTGCGGAAGTTGAATAACTAAAAAGAGTAAGTACAACAAAATTTATTTAAAAATGGGCTTTATCGAGACAGAGGAGGGTAAAACTCAGTGTGTAATTTGCGCGTGAATCCTTTCGAACAGTTCGATGGTTCCAATTAAATTGCGTCGTCATTTTGAGGGTACTCACCCGGACCTCCATACTAAAAAGACTGATTTTTTCAAGGGGAAGAGCACTGAATTAGCTGCTTCTCAGTATTGCATGAAAACTCATGCAAAAATAATGAAAACTCACTAAAAGCTGCTTTCTTGGTAAGTTATCGGGTGGCAAAGACAAGCAAAGTTCATACCATTGTGGAAACCCTCATAAAACCATGTGTTAGCGATATTGATTCTTGTATGTTAGACGAAAAGGCAGTAAAACTTATATCTTCAGTGCTACAATACTGTTAAGAAACGGATAGTTATCAAACAATACTGTCAAGAGACGGATTGTTGACATGTCAAATGATGGGGAAGAATCTCTGGTTTCTCGAATTCAACACAATTCATTTCCTCTCCAAATAGATGAATCTACTGACGTTGCGGGATTAGCAATTTTATTGGTTTTTGTTCATCATGCATACTCGGGATGTTTCGAAGAGAGCCTCTTATTGTGCAAACCACTACCTTTACAACAGGTGCTGAAATATTCCGTTTGTTAGACGATTTTTTAAGAACCAACGGAATTCCATGGTTTAATTGCATCGATGTATGCACAGATGGTGGAAAAGCTATAACGGGTCCAATGGTTGGAGTGGTAACAAAAACAAAAAAGAGTACGTAGGATTGCAGTAGTAGTCATTGGGTTCTCCACAAACGGGCTTTACCTACGAAAAAAATGCCTGCATCCTTCAAGAAAGTTTTAAAAGAATCTGTCGGAATTATTAATTACATAAAATCATAGCCTTTGGAGTTAAGACTTTTCAAAATATTGTGTGAAGATATAGGAAGACTTCATCACATTCCTAGCTTCTCCACACAGAAGTAAGGTGGCTCTACCATGGGAATGCACTCTCTAGATCATATGAATTACGTTTAGAAGTCCTAGCTTTCTTTAGACTACCATAAAATCAAATTAGCAGAGATTATCAATGATGAAAACTGACAATGTATACGTGCTTATTTGGTAGATATTTTCACTAAATGGAGCTAAATGAATACTTCACTATAACAACAGTCACAGCAAACGACAAAATTCCAGCTTTCAAGAGGAAATCAATTTTTGGCCAGAGAGTGTGGAGGAGGGGGAGGTCAAGGGTTTTTCTCTTCTCAACGATTTTTTGAAAGACAAGACATTGCAGCTTGGGAACAGTTTGTTTCATGAAATTCTCGAACTCCTCCAAAGTTCGACGTCATCGTTTGAGCATTATTTCCCAACAGCTCAAGATGAGAAACTGCAGGAATACGAAGGGATGGTCAACCCATTCGCTGTATCCAAAAAGCCGAACATTCTATCGTCGAAGGAATAGGAGTTGTTAATAGAAATTTCCACAGACTCAACCTTGAAATCTACTTTCGATAGTGATGGTTACTCACACTTTTCGATACGTTTGGAAAACAAAAAGTTCTACCCCCTTGTTGAAAAAGCTAAACGTGTTCTACTTCCATTTGCCACAACATACATGTGCGAAATCGGATTCTCGATCTATGCCGGCACCAAAACTAAGTACCAAAGCAGTCTAGATGCTGAACATGACATCCGTCTCCAGTTGTCAAGTATTGAGCCCGACTTTTTAAAATTGTGTCATTAGAATCAACTTCAACCTTCACATTAAGATTCCATTATTATTCCAACTGACTCATTTCTTGTAAAGAAGAACGCATTGTGCTTCGTCGACGAGAAGTGAATGTTCCCGGACTATAACTTTTGTAGGTATTTGTTTACATTTTCTATAATTAACAATTAATCGGATTCTGTTTGTATTGATATTTTTGTTGTAAAAATTATAATGTAATCCAACGAATGTTGCTTTTCTTTGCAATATATTCCCCTCCACTCAATTAGAAATATGGCCTGCCTAGTGTGTTGAACGATGCGAGTAAATCCAACAGCAAATATCTAAATATATAGTGCAGGAATCGAGACTAATGGAAACGTAGTTAATTTAAAGTTGCTTCCATTTATCATTAAATCAAAGACTCTTGATTCGTAGTGGGGTTATTGAAAAAAATGGCACTTGCATTATGGAGTTTTCAATTCCGATGGGTTTCGAGCTGAATTTTTCTAGTTACTGTGCGCTTGACTGACAGGGGTCCTCCAGCTAAAAAGGTTGGGAAGAACTGGTCTAACAAATTGTTTTATGCTTAGTTTTATGGTGTGGTATGCCATATACTTGAATATTTTGGTTTTACAAGCGTTGCGCTTTTTCATTCAAGGGAGTCTGCTTGTTCGTTTCCAAAGATATTACTGTGTCCAGGGGTCCATTTTTAAACATAAAATGGTTGTTTCTTTTGTTCCAGTTAAGATCATGATTACGCCACTTTATTATAATTCTCATTGGTTTAAAATATCCATGACGTCAGATGACGGTTTACCTACGTTACATCGTATTGAGACGGTGTCGTAATACCGACTTGTCGACGATTTGCTGCCGATCTTTAAATCGCATTCTTCGAGCGGCAGCAAACAAGGCGAAGTTCACCAACGAATGTCTGAGAATAGGGTTGAAGTTCATTTTGTTAATAAAATGATTTATTATATAAGAAGCAAAGCATCGGTTTGAGGAGATGTTTTTCATTGATTCAAAACATTAACACGTTGACAATGGAACAGAAGAAAAAACAAAATGAGAAAGACAAGTCAAAACATCCACTTTATGATTAGTTTAAATCAGTAAAGGACGACTTAAAACTTTAACATTAAAAGAATACTAAATTAATAATTGGAATATTTGTAAACAATCTCTTTTAAATCTTAAGACTAATGCCTTGCTTAAGCTAGCATTAAAGATTTTCATTTTTATAGTTTATTTGTTTTTAAAAACTGTGCGTGAGAGGTACTGTAAATCTATGCTTTGGTTTGTGAAATAGTACATTACAGTGTTTGCTTATGTAAGCTTTTTTTTAGATTTTATGCCAAGAGACCTCCCTGTGTCTAGCTCTGGATGAGCTTAACCAGTTTAGGTAGTGATTGCTGGTGAATTCATTTGATATTTTTTTATAATAAAGCCTTTCTAAACAATAAATAAACAAAAAAGAAAAAAAAAAGTAAAGCAAACTAAAATATTTACACGATTTATGAAGGTAATAAATATTCCATTTGAAAAATTTTAATTAAAATGAAATTATACTGTCCATTTTTTTAAGTGTACAAAAGTATTGTTTTTAAAACAGAAAATCAAAGTTTGAGGTGAATGGAGTTTCTGTTCCTTAAATGTATGGAGATATCATTTGTTTGATTTTCTGTGCATTTTTTAGAAGGTAAGGTCTTCATTTTTCCGGCTGGATTTCTTTAGTTTTCAAACAAGCGAAGAGTTGCTGAAGGTCAATTAGAAAATCCATTAGCCAAATGAGATTTTGCCTGGAATGTAGATTTTTTTAAAATTGTTTCCAATTGGAATGTTGGAGTTGCCAAATGATTGGATGTAACCCTCACTTGCGTAAACTCTCAGATAACAATAAAATATTTGAAATCACAAAACTTCCATAAAAATATTTCTTAAAATTATTTAAATTAAAATAATTCGCAGTCCATATTAGCAGTTTAATGAGGGTCTGATAAAGGTTTCTTACCGCTATTTCGTCACTATCGTCGGAAATATCACTGATGTCGAAAGCCTCCTCTTCGACGTCCTCTTCCCTGTCGCCGCCCCAGCGTTGTTCGTAGCCCATGGGGCTGGGTGGCCTGCTCCCCTTCACCCTGTCCACATCCCTGCGAGTTGCCCTGGGCGGCATCTGCCCCGGAATGTTGGGTACAGGCGGATCACCATCTGTGCGCTGGTGGCCAACCAAGGGATCCCGGATCGAGACCCGACGATCTTTACCGGCTACCATCTCCGGGGATGTGCGAGGCAAGGGGTTGACGAGATCAGTGGGGGGTGCCGCGGGGCCAACGGTTGAGGTTGTAGTGGCCCTGCTGCAGCCGCTACCCATGCATTGGCAAACGACCTATCGGCACTCCGTTCCTGTCAAAGATAAAATGAACCAATGATATATTCAAGCCATCGAAATAAAAATATCAAAATCGAATAACAAAAATTCGGTCATTTATGCACACTGAAAATTTTACCCAATTTAATTTTAGCAAATCATTATAATTTATTTTCAAAATATCTTAGATTTTGTGAAGTAAATTAAATATTTTCAAATCTTATGCAATAGAGCTCCAACTATCCGAATCAAATGGAATCAGACCCCATTTGGATAATCAAAGATTTGGTTAAGTGGACTTTTCGAAAAAACGGTCCATTTTAATTAATTATTTTAAGTTGAATTATAGCCGCCCGCCCTATCTAGTGGCCAGAGTCCCTGACTACGGATAGGGAGGTCCTGGGTTCGAATCCCAGTTCGGGAATGGATGTACTATCTCCCTCTATCTATCCTGTCTTTGTCCTTTCTGTGTAAATGGTTGCCTACTCTATAAACGGGTCCCTATGGCATGTGTGTACTGAGGAAGTCGGACTCCACACCAAAATATGGTTCAGTTAGAAAAGTGGAGCAGCACACCCCAGGTACTGCCAGCCTGGCTGGCACACGACAACAACAACAACAAGGAAAAAGACTAATGAAAAGACAACACTTTTATACGTTCAGCTACTTACAAGTGGTGTACAGCACCGTACATACATACTGTACATTAATACAGTAAGTATGTACAGTGCTGTAAATGAAATTCATCACTTGTGTTGAACATCTCAGACAGTGTAATCTGTTTCACTACCATCACCCGTTTTCGGGCAGCCAAGTCGCGAATCCGCTTGATAGTGGTCACACTCGAGGGGGCGCTCCATTCATTTCAACGCAATTTCAAAGCCAGCAAATGCTTCACTAGCTGAGGGTCCCGTACCTGTTTTAACTTGGTCATTTTCTTATTTGACACTTTCAATAAGTTGACCATCATTTGCAATTTGAAATTCCTATATCTTCAGGACTAACTTTTGAACAGAACATTTAGTATTAACTTCTGAACATTCAGGAATTTTTTAAAGAATGTTTCTAAATTCTTCAAGAGACACAAGTCATTCTCATCTTCTACCTTCTCTTACTTTTAATTTTCTTGTGCCTTTTTTTCATTTTCCTTCTCTTCATCAGTCTAATTTATGTAGTTTTCTGAAATTCTTAGAACGATTGGAATCGACAAAGTTCGGATAAAGTGTACCAAGTAATCTTAAGACCAGCATGAACAGCAAATGAATCAACAATCCTTAGAAACAAAAGACTTGAGTTTGATATAAAGATAAAGAATTTATCAAAATTAAATAATGAATGCATAATTTCAGGTTAGGTTTTGAAATCACAATTAACTATGATAAAAGCTATCAAATTCAAACTAAAGAATTCACGTATGAGCAGAATTCCTACGTTGGCTAGGAACTTTGGAAAAAAGAAGACTGAATGAAGCAGAATTTCTTAAACTATGCGGAAAATTTATGTTGGCTCAGAATTTAAAACAGCAGTCATTAACCAAGATTATTTGATACGTAAATTCGTTAAGTAAAAGGGAAATGACCATTTTTAAAACATTGAAAAACATCAGTAAAGCAAAGATGTCGAAAAACAACAAATTTAGCAAACAATTAGGAAAAAATTAAGTTTATTTAAATACAAACTTCCATGAATATAAAGAAAATTTTGGAGGTTCCCCCCATTTTTAAGAAACGGAATGTATAATGTAGATTTATTATTGGTTGGGAAGTGACGCCACAAAAATAATACGATATACTGAAGACTATTTTAATTTAAGAAATTTATGTTTAAGAAATTCCTTCTTTTCGCTAATCATATATATTAAAAAATAAAATATATATGTTTTACGACTTTTATAATTTTATTATTAAACAAAATGCAAAGTCATTAATTTACAACTTATAGTAAAATAAAATTAATAATAGCCAGAACTGATTTTCACTATATTCAAAAAATAATGAACTAATAACCTAATAGCTATTAAAATATAAATGATTAAAAAACTCTAATTTATATTCTATAATTTCTTAAACAAATACACAAAGAAGGAAACTTTTAAATAATGCTTAATCTGAATTAAAGCACAGCAGTGGAATAAGATGAAACATGTTGTTGTTACTAATGATACTTGGACAAGCCAAGCTCGCAATGCCTTGGCTATGCGAATTTAAGTCAATTGGGAACATCTTTCGTTTTAATCAGAGCACCATGAAGGTGAAAGTACGACTTTGCTCTACACACATGCTATAGGTACCCGTTTATAGGGTAGGCAATCATTCACACATCATTCATACAAGGAAAGGACTAAGACAGGATAGATAGAGAGAGAAAGTACATCCATGCCCGAACCGGGATTCGAACCCAGGACCTCCTTATTCGCAGTCAGGCATGCTGACCACTAGAAGAGTTGGCCAGCAAGATGAAACCTGGTTCAATCTATCAGTTCCAAATAAAATGGAATTTCGACTCAAATAGAATGCTAATTTTGAATTACTCGGTGTCTCAATCCCAGAAATAAACAAATTAAAAATTTTATAAATTACTATATAGTATAATATAATAAAATGATATATTATTTTAAAAATAGAGACACCTGTGTACATTTTAATTAGAAATCCCTGTTCTGTATTTTAACAACTATGAATCAGCTCTGTTCTATCAATTCAAATGATATAAAACACTTCTTCAGATTAAACACAATTTTAAAAATAGCCTTTGACTTTGCTTCCTAAAAATACTATATTTGATGCATTTTAATCTTCATTAATATATATATATATATATATATATATATAACTTCGCATTTTTTAGAACTTAACTGAACCTTCGATATGAGTTTAGAAAATACTTAATATTCATTTCAAACTACAGTCTTCAAAATAAAGGCAAGATAGAGTTACTTTAAATATTCTTGTGTCTTGTTTTTGATAGCAGTCAATGTGTATTGTTATCTAACTCATAGACTTTAAGTTAAATTGATAAAATAAATCTTTAATTATATCCGTTGATAATAAGTAACACAGCTATGGGCAAAAGCCTCTGAGATGTATTTAAATTGAGATAATTCAAAAGGATAAAGATAAATTTATTTCAAAGTCGCAAAAGTAAATGTATTCCCAAATCCTGACATTGTTGCGATATTGATTAAAAATCCAGATATTATAAATCTGAGTTTGAGAGAAATTTTATAAATTACTATGTAAAAATTTTATTTAGAAATTACTATGAGAGTGACTTACAAAAAAATCACATTTTGATGTACTAAACAGGTCCACAAAAACAGCTAAAATATTTAAAATTATAATAAATTTTGGTTTTAGTAATGTTGTGGTTGTCGTGTGCCAGCTCGGCTGGCATTATGGGGTGCGCTGCTCCACTTTTTTCAAACTGAACCATATTAGGTGTGGAGTCCGACTTTCTCAGTACACACATGGCATAGGAACCCGGTTATAGGGTAGGCAACCATTCATTCAAAGAAAGGACAAAGACAGGATAGATAGTGAAAGTACATCCATGCCCGAACCAGGATTCGAACCCAGGACCTACCTATCCGCATTCAGGCATGCTGACCACTAGACAAGTTAGGCGGTGGTTTTAGTAATGATAACCATATTTAAGATTAAAAATTATTCAAGTTTTAATGCTTTTATGTATTTTATGTTTGATCATTTAATTTTCGTCAAATATTGGAAAATAATGTACAGTAAGTATGTTATATATATATATATATATATATATATATATATATATATATATATATATATATATATATATATATATATATATGTATGTATGTATGTATGTATGTATGTATGTATGTATGTATGTATGTATGTATGTATGTATGTATGTATGTATGTATATATATGTATGTATGTATGTATGTATGTATGTATGTATGTATATATGTATGTATGTATATATGTATATATGTATGTATATATATATATATATATAATATATAATATATAATATATATATATATATATATATATATATATATATATATATAGTAATGTCTTCTATCATTATAGAATATAATTTCGCTCACATTTAATCATAAATGTTTCATGTCTTCTTCCGAAATTCCTAAGTATGAGTAATAACAATTTTTAATCATAATATCAGAATAAATTATAACACATATACTTTATAAAGAGCTTTGATAATTTGATAAATTCAACAGTGTTCATTTATTGTATACACCCATCAGTATCTAATAATGGCAATTTAAATTTTGAATTGAAGTACAGAATAATTAATAAACATACTAATAATTTTCTACATATTACTTAATCATTTCACACAAGTCCCCAATTTAGTTTAGAAATACATACCTTTATAATTTAGATTCTATTTCATTTTTGATAAATGTAGTTTTCCAATGAAGTTTATTTTATAAGAATTCATAAACGTATTCTTACAATAATTGCAGTATATGATATTCATTTCTAATTAAAACCTGTACAAGTTAAACAGCTGATAATTTTTTTCCAGATTTAGCGTATTTTGTATAGAATTTTATTAATAATTTGACGCGAGATAAAGTAACAAAATTCTAAGCCCAAGGTCAAAAATGAACAAGTTCAGTATTAAATTATATAAGCAGAAAAAGTGATTAGCCTGGATTCTTTATAACAAAATATTTTATTTCACTATTCATAATCCATATATTCAATGCGTTTATTATTATACAAAATATAGTTTAAAATTTATTTACATATATTACCCTATTATAGGTTTAAACTTTTTAATCGCACTGGGACGTACATGTCCCACTGAAATTTTAGAATCATTCAATGGTATAATTAAGTAGAGAATTTAATGTAGTATATGTCCGAATTATATATTTTTCGTAATGACCTTTAAAGTTAATTCTTGTTTTATCATAATATAACTATACTTTTTTGACCCCAGCGTGCCTGACTGCGGAAAAGGAGGTCCTGGGTTCGAATCCCGGTTCGGGCATTGATGTACTTTCTCTCTCTATCTATTCTGTCTTTGTCCTTTCCTTGTAGGAATGAGGTGTGAATCGTTACGTACCCTATAAACGGGTCCCTATGGCATGAGTGTAGAGCAAAGCCTACATGGTGCTCTAATTAAAACGAAAGACGCTCCCAATTGACTTAAAATTCGCACAGCCAAGGCATAGCGAGCTTGGCTTGTCCAAGTATCATTAGTAACAACAACAACTTTTTTGACCCATTAGTTTTGGAAAATAAAAAAATTGGTGTTGAAAGGGTTAAATGAGCAATGCATTAAAATAAGTTACATTTTCATAATCAACTCATAAAATTTAAATCAAAATATTTTACTTACTTTAGTATGTTTAGCATTCAAAAATATATTTCTTACTGACTTTCAATAGCGTTTTAAAAATTTCTTGTCGTCGAACTGTGAAAGTCAATTTTCGGAATATCGCAAGAACTATTCCGCAAGAATCAAAATATTTTGCAGACTTTATAAAAACACCCCATAAGTCATTTCGACCTGAATGGCCTCCACCCAATTTCCTTCCATCGATAACATAAAAAAAACCGAATTATAATCCAGTCTATTATCTCTCAACTTATAGAGGGTCAGAATTCTCGACAGATGTAATCAAAAGTCTCATACTCCAATATTTCTCTTTCGTTTTTTATCTTCTGCAAAAGCAGGTGTTTCCATTTGATGACAGGTCCAGAGCTCATCTGTCATTGGTGACACAGACCTAATTTTCTCAAATTCATCTCTGGGTCGCATATCTCCAGAAAATATAGAGATGTTTTTGTTCCTTTCTAATATATCATTCGATTATTTTAGAGCCAAATGGTTTTATTATTTTGAAAAGTGCTACACTGCCTTCATATCAAAATAAAATTTACAAATTCTTAGGAATAGTAATATTTTAGTGTTCAAGAATTATGCTTTTTAAAGTAACTGAAGAAATTACAATAATGTATCTTTGTAAACACAGAGTTCAATTATGAAAGTAAAAGTTGTCAATAAACACTTTCTCAACATTTCTTAAAAACACATCTCCTTCATGAAGAACACACACACACATATATATATATATATATATATATATATATATATATATATATATATATATATATATATATATATATATATAACCCTATGCCACAAGGCCAGCAACTGCTACTCATTTATCGTTACCGGCGCCATACAACCACAAACCCGTTTATAGGGTGGGCCACATTCATACAACATCACAGAAGAAAGGACAGAGATACACAGAGAGAACAGAGAAGGAAAGAGACATCCATGCCCGAACAGGGATTCAAACCCAAGACCCACAGCTCAGGAGTCAGGAACGCTAAACACTCAGCCATTGGTCGGCATATATATATATATATATATATATATATATATATATATATATATATATATATATATATATATATATATATATATAAGTATGTATGTATATGTGCATCTGTGTATAAGTGAAGTTAATTCGCAGTCTCTTCAATGAGTTTATATACAATTTCCAAATAAATAGGTTAAAAACAGTATGGAAATAATATAAATCAGTATAAAATTATTAAAAAATAAATTTTTTCTTAAATTATTTTTTAAAAAAAATAATGATACAATAATTTTCTGATTTTTTGAGGGGGGACTTAACATTCAGACCCTTTATTATTATAGATTTTTTGATGGTTAACCTTCTAAAACTGATCTGACATATGTCAAAACTTTCGAGGCTAAGCAACAAAAACAATAATGAATACCGTTTTCAGATATACGAGGGTCACTCTGAAATTTTCTGAGATACAACTAGATTCTTAAAGTTATACTTACAAAAATATAGGTATGTTCAAAGTAGTCTCCTCCAGCATCAATGCACTTTTGTAGACGAATTTTCCACAGATTAAATGCCTCAAGCCATTCATTTCTTCGAATAGATGAAAAAAATGTATTTATAGCCACAACAATCTCTTCTTCTGAATGAAAACGACGTCCAAGTAAGTTCTTTTTTAGATTAAAGAATAACCAAAAGTCGCCCATAGCTAGATCAGGTAAATACGGCGGATGTTCGATCACTTTAATTTGTTTTTGTTCAAGAAACTCAACTGTTAATCCGGCTGTATGTGAAGATGCGTTGTCATGGTGAAGCATTAGTCCCCTAACATTGAGTTCTTGTAGAATTTCTGGAAGACATTTAGTGGTATACCAGTTTGCTGTTACTGTCTTCTGTCCTTCCAACTTGATGGCTTTGACCAATCCCGTACTTCTGAAGAAAACGGCATACATCACTTTTTCAGTGGGCGTTGTTTTTTCACCATTGTCGGCGTAGGATCATCTTCAAAGACCCATACTTTGCTTTTTTGACGTGTTGGAACGTCAAAAAATGGTATGTATGTTTCATCACCTGTTACAATTTTAGAAATTATGCGGTGGCCACCATCATTCAGCATATTAAGAGTTCCTTCAGTATCATTTGATAGGTACAGCGATTATCATCCATTAACATTTTTCGTATGGCAGACACATTATCCGGGATTACTGCCGAAGGCGGCCTTCCTGTCTGTTCTTCATCCTGAAGAAAATTGCGACCTCTTCTAAATTCTCTAAACCATCTGAATACAGTAGCACGAGCTGGAGATTCATCACCAAATGCTAATTGCAACCGTTGAAAACGCATTCTTCTTGATTTAATCCTACTTTGAAATCGTAGAAAATCATAGCGCGAAAATGTTCTCGCGTCAACTCCATTTTCTCTTCTGTTTAAAATTTATTCCACGCTGAACAAGTTGAAGTAAGTCAGTAAAAAATCGTCTTCTGTGTTAAAATATTTTGCACTTTAAAGTTAAACCGTTATTTTTATTTTGTAAATTCTCGTCTGCGCGTATCTCAAAAATTTCAGAGTAACCCTCGTATAACATGTTATTAATCGTTCTATTAAAATTCCAGGTAATTTTTCAATTTAATTTATATGTGTATTTTAGATTTTCTTAGATTTTCAGAAGCTGTCTCTGTGGCAGCACGATGTGAAATGAAGTATGGATCCCTAAAAAATAACCAGTAAATATAAACTTAAACTGAAAAAAATGTCTGTTCCATTATAGTAGATCATACTTCAAAATAAAATTACATCATTCAACTACAATTTCAGAATCAGATTGTTAAATGTTTTAGATTTTCACTAATTTTTTAGATTTACACTGTGTACTTTTTTAATAGAATTAAATAAAACTTTTTAAAATAAATCTCATTTAATCAGACTAATAGTAATTCAATTAAAAAATTCCTATGCTACATAATATCACTATTTTTAATGATATCTATCTTAATTTTTATGTATATTTTTCTAAAATATTAGTTAAATTATTTTTTTTTATCAGTGGCTATATACGATGGATAATATTCATATTTTGCATGTATGCTTCTTCTTGAACATCTAAAACTAGACAGTATGAGGTAAGAAAATTATACTGGAATGCCAGAACTTTTATGAACTCTTTGTAAAGACTGCATTACTTGCGCTCTTTTCCTTGTTTTAAATTTTTATATATTTACTTCTGTCCCCATGTTATTTTGTTTTGGTTATCACTTTAACTGTTTCTTCTTTTTATAATGCTTTCTTTGCGATACTTAAACTGTTTTATTTTTTTTTGGATAAATCATTCTAATAAAGTCAAGTGGGATAACATATATTCTTACTTTGGTTAGTAAATTTAATTATAATCAAGAGAGTTGAATTTAAATATCAGATTTTAAATGTTGAAAATTCAGATTTAAAATTTTTCTGTTTCGATTTAATATTACTTAAATTACTTTACAATGTCGACAACAATGCGGTATGAAAACAAAGTGAATTTGGTGTTATTATTTCAATATACTATAAGTATATATTATTCAATGTAATAAATATTAAATTAATTTATAAGGATTATTGAAAATATTCATATTTGATTTGAAATAAAGTTATACCAGAGTTTTGTATAAACCCATAATATAGTTTACGTGCATATTTTTTTAAAAAAAAATTACAAGGTTAAAAAAGTAACTCATTGAAACAGATGTAAGGGAAAAAAGAGAAATAATTCATCAACTTCATCTAAACCAATGATTATTTACAAAATTCATTAGTTAATTCTTTTTGCTTAAAATGTAGCATTTTTATCACTAACAAAAATTATTATCTTATTATTTTTTTTTAATTTTATTTCTTAATTTTTTTTAACATTTCATAGTAATAGATACAATTGATTTTGATTTCTTTTTGTTTGAACATTGGAATAAATAAATATTAGCTTATTTTATAATTTATTTTAAATGATTTATTGGAATTACATTAGTAGTTGGTTAGTCATTTTAATTTTAGAATTTATTAATTACACTGCTGGCCAACCAAATTGCAACACCAAGAAAGACAAGAGATATCACAACAAAAATTATTTTGTTGATAACATGTTGACCAAGTATCAAATGATTAAATTTATACACATCTGAGAAGTATGGTTCCTTCCAAAATCAGTTGCCAGAGTAACCGCCATTGTTGGAGATCACCACTGCCACACGCCTTGGCATTGATTCAAACAGACTTTGGATGGGTTCTTGGGGTACAGCAGACTAAGCAGCTTCCACACGTTGCCAAAGTTGATTTGGTGTGGCAGCTGGGGATGTAATCTGGGCCAATCGTTGAGCAATCATGGACCACATGTTTTCTATCGGCTAAAGATCCGGAGAGTGAGCCGGCCAGGGAAGCAATTCAATCTGGTGATTGACGAAGAACCCTTGGACAATGCGTGCCACGTGTGGTCGCGCATTATCCTGTTTGAAATATGGCTGTGGGCAATCCCTGAAGGTAAGGAAGGACAACTGACTCCAACACCTCGGAGATGTAGCTGTTGCTGTTAAAAGTACCAACAGTGCGTACTAGGAGAGTTCGAGAGTGGTATTCAATATCGCCCCATACCATAATATCCAGTGCAGGACTAGTGTGGCTGTGCATAACGCAGCTGTTCAGCATCCTCTCTCCACTCTGTCTCCATACTCGAATGCGACAATTGTGGTGTTGCAGACAAAAGCGTGACTCGTCAGTAAAGACAATTTCATTCCATTCTGCCGTCCACATCCTTCTTTCATCGCACCATTGGCGATGAAGACGCCTGTGGCTCTGCGTCAAGGGCAGACGAAGCAATGGACGTCTTGCGGCTAGACCACTCTGCTGTAGACAGCGTCGAATGGTATGCGCAGACACTGGATGATGCGTTACAGACTGAATAGGCTATGTTATGGTTCATGATGTGGCTAAGCAAACCATCCCTGCCATGCGCAAAAGTTGCCTGTTATCACGTGAAGTGGTGCACTGAGGTGGATGCGATCAAACACGTCGGTCCGTCATGCCCTCCTGCATCCAACGATCATATATCCGCATTACAGTTGTTTGGTTTCGTCCAACACTACTATCGATTTCAATGAAAGTTAATCCACAATCTCTTGGGCCACTGTCCATCCTCTGTCGAACTCGGATACTTAATCAAAAAATGATCGCTATTTTCTACGAGGCGTAACTGATAAATTTTTTTTTGGAAAAAATCACAAGAAAATACAATTGCCGAACTTGAAATCATCGAAATATCCAAGCCTTAAATAGCGCTTTGAAGTGGCACCACAGGCTCGCGTGATGTGCATCTGCGCTGAAATTCTAATCATTTGCATACCTTACCTCCGTTAAAGAAAGTAGTAAATTTCATGTCATTTGCATACTTCCTTCAGGGTGTTACATTTACGGTGGTCAGAAATATATTATCTAAAAGAAATATAGAATTCATATTATTATTGATTCTGATTTCAAATAATCATTATACAACTTTTGATACGTAAGTATCATTACACATTATATTAAAGTCTTTTAATTATCGATATGATGCTGATAGATTAATTTGAAAACAATTATCTGACATTTTAGCTAAAGAATTAGGATTTCAATGATTTAAAATTATACTTTATTTTTCGTTATTATTATTTTTTTCTTCGTTATTTTTATTTTCTTAAAATTTCGCAATTCTTTTATCTAACATATTAGTTTAACAGGAATTGTTTTGTTCTTATCAGTTTGTGAAATTATAATAAATATTTTAATTTAAAGTAATATTTGTTCACTTATGTGTGAATGGGAACCATATTGAACCCAAGCAACTGAGTGTATAGTCAGGGAAGGTCTGCTCAGCTTTGGATTTTTAAGATTTTTAAAAAGTAAGAAGATCATAATTAAGTAATAATTTTTGTATCAGATACAGAAAATTTTTCTTCCTAGAGCTGTTTCTAAATTAACCTAATTTTATCCGAACATAGCATAACCTATGTTAAATAATAAAGTTAGCATAACCTAATTTTATCCTTTACATTTCGTAATAATCAGAAATAAAGAATACAGGTGTTAAATCTTTTGAATGCATGTACGATATAAATGAATGACTGTGCTTCTGACATGCACCAATTTACAGCTTCGTCTCTTCTTTTTTTAAAGTTAGCAATATTGTATAAACTTATATTTAATACTTCGAAGCAATAAACAATAGATGTTACATAGTTTTTCCAAATCCATTGAAAAATATGAAATTGCATGACGTTTTTTATCACCCCTTTTTACCCTGTTTAAAAGACTAATAACAATTCAAAAGAATAATTAAACATTTGAGGTGATACAAGCAAATTTATTTTAATATAGAGCCTCTATTTAAATTTGCACTTAAATGTTTCTTATTTTATTCCATGATGGTGCAAACAACATTTTAAAACGTAAGTAATTCTTTGAGATAGAACATATATGTTGATGTAGTCATTCCCTAAAAATTAAAAGAAACTCTATCTCAATCCAATTCCATCTCTCCTATTTTGCTGTGATTCTTTTCTTGGCATAGCAATTCCTTATAAACTTAGTTAATCCTTCTTGGTTATAAGTAACACAATTTTCAATTTTCTCGTATTTTACGCATCTCATTTAGCTTTATCAATTTTCATTTCTATTGAAAAGGACATGTAACTTCTAACAGTGATATATACATAAGAATGAGCGCAACAACTTCTTACTTTTCTTCTTCTTCCTCTTCTTACAAGCACAACAGCCTTTTACAGGCCTTGCCTGCCTCAACCATACAATCGCTCCAGTGTCTTCCATCATTAGCAACTTCTCTCCATTTCTTAATTTTTGAAGTATTTATTCAGTATCATCCAACTATTTAATTGGTGGTCCTCCTTTAGCCCGGGATCCCTCAGGTTTTTTTTAATTACGATTTTTGTGGGATTATCTTCTCCAAACATGGCCAAGGAATCTTAATCGGTTGCTGCGAGTGATTTGTGTAATCTGAGATTGTCTATAGAGTTTGTGCAAATCAAATATGTATTTGACTCTCCAACGTCCTTCTTCCTGCACTGGGCCAAAGAAAGTCCTGAGGATTTTTCTCTCGAGCATATCCAACACATTTCTTTCTTTGAGATGACTAAAAACGAAGATAAGAGTATCGAATATACTTCTTTCCTTTGAAAAGACAAAAATCGAGTGTATTGAGTTTCCTTCTAACCATTCGAGACATGTGGAATTAAATAACATGTCTTCCTTTTTTCAATTATGAATATTTAATGTGCTCTATTTTCTTATCCTTCTTTCAATAATTACAAATTTATACAAGCAGATTAATCTTTAGAAATGGCAAGTTATATTTACGATCTCGTGTGAATCTGCTTAGAATTTTCTAAACAGTACTTTATATGCCCCTATTTTTCTTTATCAATTTAAATTTTTTTATTAAATGAATTGACAATATTTTAAAAGTGTAATTAATTTAGAAGATATGGAGCATGTGTTTCAAAATTCATGAAATTGAATAAAGTTCATACAAACAGCTAAATGTTTAATTTTACAAATACATTGAGCAATTCTGGTATTAATTAAATGTCTTACTTGATAAATATTTCTTCAACAGAAGAAAATTCATTTTGAAATTGTTTAAGTTGAAATTTCTTAATCAAATTCCATTAACTCATTGTGTAAAAATATATTCAATGTGTTCCAGTTTAAATTTTTCTGTTTTTTAATACATGGTAAATTTTAGCGTAAATTATTTTAAGTAGAGAATTGCTGAAGTAAATAAATTAAATAAAAATGCTCTTGTGTGTGCTATCAAATAAAAACAGTTTCCATTGAGAATTCTCCTGCTAATAATTTCGAAATTTATGCGACAATAAATATTCATGGCATGAAAATTGTTTCATTAGAAGACTGAAACATGAAGTCAAAATGCTTTCAGCTCGTATTCGCTTATTTAGGGTTCGTATCAATCGCGCGTTCCGTATCTTAGCAACCACTATTTAAAATGGGCAGCTTGAATGGGAATTATTGATGTAAAAAAACGCAAGCTGCGTAGAATGGAAAGTACCAGGACGATAAATTGATGACCTTACAGAGCTCGTGAATTACTGAGAATGAAAGTAACTGACCTATATTCAATGTTGCGAAAACTGCATTCATTAAATTCGAATTAAAACGAAGATTTATGTATATTACTGAGTTTTTTCCTGTTTTAAAAATAAACTGACATGAAAATAACTCTGATGACCTGTTTTAACATTATTTCCATTGTTTAGCTCGAATTAACTAGCAAAAGCATATTGTAAATGCAATTATCGTTTAAGTAGCAGTCTTTTAAATTAAATAGAGATCTAGCCATTTGTTAATGTTTCAGAAATAGTTATGGTTAAATTTTTTATTTACGTAAATTGTTATCTATTGATTTTTTGCTATCTGTTCATCTTGTTTATACTAGAGGCTATAAAAGAGCTGGATTAAATCAGAATTTCGTATTTTTTGGAAAATATCCAAACCTTAAGAATATGATATATTCTATTTCGCTTGTCCTCAGTTGTTATTGGAATTTCATGTATTTTCGTTTTCTCTTAATTTTCGTGTACAAGGTCTTTCGTGAATAATTAATTATTTAACATAAATATCAAAAAACTACAGTTTTATGAAATCTATTAATTTCTTAGGATGATTTTTTCTTAAGAAATTGAATATATTGATATTTATAATAATTGATTAATAAGATGTGTATATTAATACTGTCAAAATTTGTTGTTAACATTTATGACTTTTGAAGCTTGTTTTAATTGTGTCTATCTTGCACAAAAATAATAATTGAAATCTTATGTGTTCTGAGACTGTAAAAACTGTACTACGAAAATGACTCTGTAGAAGACAAGTAAACATATAACTCGGGTTATAAAACAGCCGGATTATGAGATAAATAGCAGGTTGGTTGTGTAATGAACTTATTTATTATAAGGAAGTCTTCCTATTTGAATATGAGCTGATAAATTTTTCACTCAAGACATCCACAGGATACTATTTGTGAAATTTTTCTATTCGAGTCAATACATTTAAACTGGATGTTCCAAAATGGTTCTCCAATTTAAATGCAATAGCAAATATCATCGACAACCACACGTGACAGAAAATGATTATTATGCCATATCAAGGAGTTGCACTCATTAAACATCATAGTCATTGCCGTAGATACTAGAGAAACATCTGTCAAGTGATTTAGTAAAAATAAATTTGTAAACAAACATACGAAATAGATTATGGTGGTTCACACAGTAATAAACTATTTATTTTATGATTGCTTAGTTAAATGCTTTACTTGGCCTGGTATGTCATTTTCGGAAAGTTAGATAATGGTAAACTATTCTTTGAAAATTAACGAATCTCGGAAAGTTATAAAATGAAAAACCTTTCTTTGAAAATTAGATTGGAAAACTGTTTCTTGGAGTAATGATTCTCTAATATTCATGGAGATATTCATTATTCCAGATCAAGTTCATTGGGGAAACAAGATAGAAAATGTTGACTCTATGTCTAGTTTCACGGAAAGATTTTTTTTAAATTCTTTTATTTAAAATATCCGACTGTCATTTATCCGGAAAACTATAGAGTATGGTTGTGAAAAGTGCAAAGATATGTAGCCATGCACGTGACTCAGTTTTACTAAGCAAATTTGCGCATAAGGAACATTTGTATACATAGAATCATACTTTTTATGAATAAGCCACTATAACATATGAAAGCTTCAATTAAGTGAAGAGTATTAATTTATATATATATATATATATATATACACAAAGTTAATTGAGATTATATATTTATTATAACCATGGGGGAAATAATTAAATTTGAAAAATAAAAAAAATAAAAAAAACATCGCCACATTTCTTTTCTTTTTACAATGAAATAAATAAATTAGACTGCATCAAAAAATCTAACATTAGTTTTCAAAAATAAACAGAGAAATTTGTTCATGTTTGAAACTGTTATATATATATATATATATATATATATATATATATATATATATATATATATATATATATATATATATATATATATATATATATATTGAAATGACGATGATTACGTTTAATCTCAAAATATATTGAATTTTTTTAAAGAAACTCTGGAAAAGGTTACCAAAATATTTATTCAACATTTTACTTAGCAACTGGTGTTAGATTTACATTTTGGCCTCGTAAGTATGCCGCGTTCGTGAGAAAAGTCATTCAGTTGGTAAAATATTCCTAAATTCGTCCTTTTCTTTTCATTTATGTTTTAAACAATTGTTAAAACTTTACCAAAGTGTTCTCAATTTTGTCAGAGAGAGTAAAACCTTTAAAAACGCAAAGTAATACGCTCACAGAATTTCTATTTAAAAAAAGTCACTCTTATCTCTAACCAATATAATAACATATTAAACTAAATATATTAAAATGATATGGCCAGGGCTATGCCATGTATATTCATGTGTTTTTCAGTTTTATATCATGCTTCGATGCAGTTTGAATCGATGAACTTCGTACATGTGAATGGAGTGAAACGGCCTTGTATACTTAAAATATAATTATCGACTTGTCGTCAATGTAAAATTTTCCTACAGACATTGCCTTACAGAAAAGAATTAAAATATTTTCAGGTGAATGTAATTATTTGACTAAAGGCACACAAATAAAATACACAAAAAATTAAAAACTTGAAATGTTCAACAATCCCTAAAATTGTTAGAAAAATTTTTGAGCCGCGTAGCTCAAAAATTCATTTATAGATGCCTATATACTATATAATTAATTTGAAATATTTTCTATATAAATAATAACTTCTACGAGTGAAAGTTGACAGGCGTATAATTGGTATAAGAAAATACTTATTATATATAATTTCTCCTATTTTATCAGTATTCTCATATTTTCTGATACACTGCTGGAAAAAAGTAGAAGGACACAAAGTTTTTTCAAATAAGAGAATAATAACTTCGAATTTTTGCAAAATAATTTCATTACAGTACTTTTGAAAACTTATTTACAATCAGATAATTGCATGAAATAAATAGATCTGTCGCATGAAATAAAAATCTACTTGCTATTACAATTAAAAATTCATTCACATCATACTGCGTGAAAAACGTAGGACAGTTCTAAATTATCAAAATTAAAATCTGATTGATAAGGAATTCTTCTATCCTTTGCTTTAATTACTTCAAAGATTCTATTTGCCTTTGAATCATATAAGTCTTGAATTTTGGTTTGATAAAAATTGTCCGAAATACAATTCAAAGCTTCTCGAAGTTCGATCAAAGATTCATATTGCTTGCCTCTGGCGTAAATACGCCGAACAGTTACTGATCATGTATTTTTAAGGATATTAAGGTCTGTACTTTTAGCAGGTTATGGAGAAAACCCAAATATTATTTGTTTCAAATCAATTTTTAAAGCCATTGGAAGTGTGAATTGGTGCTCTATATAGCTTAAATACAGAATTTCCTCGGCCTAGCTCAGCACCATAGGGAAGAAGCTCTGAAATTAAAATTTGAATGTATTTTGTATGTTTCTGTCTTTCATCCAGAAACATTAAATTGCTTTTTCCAACGTAGCCACCAGATATCCAAACCATTAAACTGCCTTCGCCTGCCTGTCTGGTAAAATAAGTTTCTTCTTGTGAACCCAGGCATTGCTAATAATATTGATAACCATCTGGGTCATTGAAATTAATTTTTTTTCACCAGAAAAAATAACTGAAGTCCATTTGGAGTTCCAAGTCATGTGCTCTTTGGCCCATTGTAACCAGTGTTCAATACGCCTGTTGTTCCATTTAAAATGGTGCTTTCTTTTCTTAAATATAAACGTATCCTATCTTTTTATGTAGTTGTAAAGTGTCCTTCTGGTTGCATGTGTGATTGCAGATGGGTTTTGTGCTTTTCCAATGCTTCCACGCGTTTTTTTTTTTTTATGTTCTTTAAGGATTTTTGTTTGATCACGTAGTGTTAATTTTTTATGTCTGCCAATATTAGCTTTCCTAGCCGACCAATGGCTGAGTGGTTAGCGTTCCTGACTCTTGAGCTATGGGTCCCGGGTTCGAATCCCGGTTTGGGCATGGATGTTACTATCTCTCTATGTTTCGCTGTCCTTTCTTGTGTGTTGATATATGAATGTGGCCCGCCCTATAAACGGGTCTGTGGTGGTATGGCGCGGGTAACGCTACTCGCCTCCGTGACTTGGTTCACAGGTGCCCGCTGGGTAACGACAAATGAGTAGCAGTCTCCGGCCTTGTTGTGGCGAAGGGTTAAAGTGTCCGCCGTTATTAAAAAAAATATTTGCTTTCCTCTGACTCTTTTGATTTTTCAAGAAGTTAGCGTTTGAACTGATGAGTAGGGACATTGCAATTTCTCTTACACTTTTGCCCATTTCTCTTACGCTTCTTTACATGACACAATTTGCCATTTTAACCGCACAAAAATTAAGGAATTTTTTAAACAGAATATATCTTTTGAAAGAAATGCAGTCTAAAAGAACAGTGTTTTCAACATATTAAACTGCTACAAACTCCAAAATGAGAATATTTTAGTAGGTGTCCTATATTTTTCACAGACCAAAAATTGTTAAGTATAATTTTATAATATTTTCTTAAAAGTAGATAAAACTTATTCACTGAAAGTAAAAGAAAAATTATAGTAATAAAATAAAAAAGAAAATTTACATTAATTGCGTCAAAATTTAAAGCCTAATTTATAAAATATGAGTGTCCTACTTTTTCCAGCAGTCCATCATATGCAAAATTAATTGATGTAATTTGTATTGAAATATTATTAAACCGAGAAATATTTTTCGCAAACAATCAGTACAAATAAATAAATATGAATATAGTTTATATGGAAAATTTTAACTCCCTATCATAACAAAATGAATAATATTTAAATAATAATGAAATACAGTTAACTATACAAATGGAGTTATAATTCAAAGCATTTGTGTTATATTATTTATGGAATAAGAAATTTAATGCAAACCTATGTAGTTGTCTACTTATCTTAAAACTAAACTGATAATAAAAATTAAACTAAGTTTTAGAATGTATATAATTGAAATGCTTTTAATAATTTTTCAATACTTTTACAACATTTTTTTTTAAATTTTCTGTGTAATTGATAAAAAAAATATTTTCAAAAAGATAATAACCTTTAAAAATAATTTTAGCAAAAAATTTGAGATTTAAATAATTAAGTAATGAATTTTATAATCCATTTAATTCAATAAACATCACTGTGTAAAAATATAGAATAATCAAAAGAAACAAACTCGTAGAATTTGTTTTCAATATTAAAAAGCCTTTAAGAAAACTATCTAGATTTGAATTTTTCTGGAATAATATTTAGATTTTCACCAAGTTCTCAAATATTATATTTCAAATTATCATACTCGCATATTAGTCGAGAATCGCTTTGCATGCTGAATTTGAACTTCTCACTCAAGAAGACATGGCGTCAATTCTGATCTGTCCAAAAGAAGAATTCACAGCTTCAAGATGGAGGAAATTTTCTATGATACCGCAAAAGGGATAAGCTCATCGCTATTCTGCGGGCTTAACCTTTTCGTCTCGGCGGTACAACTGTTGTACCACAAAAGTGAGTGTCTCAGAAGACGGCTGTGGTACAAGAGTTGTACCATGGATTTTTCCCCCTTTCAAGCGCCTGACTTTTCCCGCTTAAATTTCTTCGCGCAGTTGAGGGTGATTTAATTGCTGCTCTTTTGTGTGTGAAAGTCGTAAAGATTGGGGACTTGTCTGAGCGGGGAATTTTGGCGAAAAACGGTTTTCATAGGCTCCTCTTTTCTAAAAGGGAAGCAAATTCATCCTCACTTTAGCAAATTTTTTCATTGTAATCAGTTCCTTTTTACGTCGCTAAAAAAATATTTTTGATGGCTGCACGTCGTAAAGGGTTGACTGATGAAGAAATTAAAAATTTATTAGATGAAAAGAAAATTTTGCAGACTGTGATATCTTATTGCTGTGATGAATCTGATAGTAAGAATATTAGTTTTTTGACGGCAATAATGATGCAAATTCTTCTGTGTCATTTGATTTTGAATGGCGTAAGGCTAAAGCAGATGATAAGCCTATCATTTTTAAATTTACGGGGGGTTATGATATTTCTGAGACAATAAAGTATTTAGTTGAGGAACACGAATTTTTTTATTTATTTTTTTCAGAAGAAATTTGAAACTTTATTGCAGATGAAACAAATATATATGCTTCCAAAATATCAGAATTTCATCCGGGAAGTAATAAAAGAAAACATGAGACAAAGTGGAGTAACATTGATGCACCAGAGTAAAAAAAAATCTTAGGACTTATTCTTTTAATGGGTCATATAGATGTCTCAACTAACCATCAACATAAGATTTTTCTTGATATCTTTATTCCAGGTGACGCACACTCAGGGAGATTTAGAGATTTTCCCAACAGATTTATTGCAATAACGCCAGGCATTTGAAATCTGATTGAGCATTCAAAAAGTCGTACCAGACGTCCTTTATTTATCTCGAACTCACTACTAAGAGCAACATTTGAAGCCAATGATGACTTCTGTTAGTGGCTCTATCCAGTTCTCTAACATTCCTAAAGACTCTCCTTTGGCAATTCATCGCTTAAACGACTTCGTGAAAGCATTTTAACTGCAATCTCTGTGCTTAGGATTGTTTTTATTTAAAAACAGAGTATCACAATCGAAATTGGGAATTTCAGTAAACTTTCTCATTTTAGTTTTAAATTTTTGAAACTTATTATATATATTAAATAGATGATAGTCGCATGTATTCCTATTTATTGCGAAAAATACTTTGGTAGCTTTATTTTGGAGACAACTGTATGTAAAGCAATCGAAGCAGTATTTTACTATAAAGATAAACGATTTAACATTAATCGCATGTTCAAATCGATCATGCTTAGTAATCCGTTGTGAAAGAATTTCTATTTCGTAGGTCTTGGAGGAAAGAACGCGATGACACTATGTCAGATACTAACTTTTAATTTAATTTCTAAGCATTTCACATAGCAAAATACATTAAACATCAAATATGGCTTGTGAAGCCGATAAATATATTCATAAGAGACTGGCGTCTCAAATATTCAGAAGAATTACATACAAATCTGGCTTAAGAAGCCCAAGCAAATAATTAATCATTAGTTTCGAGACTGATATCTCTAATAACATAGCACTTATTAATAAAACGGCTTGAGAAGCCGAACTAATTGGTTAGTTAGACAAGAAGAGACAGTCGTCTCAAAGAGCATAATAATGCTATATCTAAGTAGGCTTAGGGAGCCTAAAAAAACAGCCATTTTCGTTACAAGGGGAGGCCTTCTCTGTCCTGCATCCCCGCAGGAATTCAACTCCAATCTTAAACTAAAAAAAACTCCTTCGCCTCTGTGTTACTCTTCTCCTCCCCGGTCGTAAAGGGTGGTTGAGTAGAGGAAGTAATGCCCGGATGTCGTCTCAAGAAGCTTCCGACTATCACATGCTTTTAAAAAGTAAAATCAATAAAACTATTTGCCGCCCAGTCTAGTGGTCAGCGTGTCTGACTGCGGATAGGGAGGTCCTGGGTTCGAATCCCAGTTCGGGCATGTATGTAGTTTCTCTCTCTATATATACAGGGTGATTATAAAAAAACTTTGCCAACATCTGCACTTCTAGCGTCCATTCTATTTAACCGATCAAGATGATACTTCAAATATAGTTCTTTTGATATATGCGCTCGAGATTCTGTGAATGGCAACACAGTGGCCCTCACGGTTACAGTTATAGTGACAGAAACTCAAAATTTTCGAATGGCAACGCCTGCTTTTTACCATCGCAAAATGTTCAGCACATGCGAAAACCCTAAATAGCGTTGAAACGGTACCGATATGTCCGAAAACCGACGTGTTATACACATACAAACAGTTCTTCAAGGCGCACGGAGGAATAATGCATACGACAGAGACAAGACACTGCTCAATGATGAGAACACATAGAGAAAAAATTCTTTATTAATTTCAAACATTTTCCACGTGAGTGCCATCACAGGCAATTACGCATTGCATGCGGGAGACGGTGGACAATGTCGCTGCACGCAACATGGCACGAGGGATGTTTTCAATCTCACGCCGTATAGAATCCTTTAAGTCCGACAATGTTTGAGGATTGCACAGATAAACTCTGGATTTGAGATAGCCCCAAAACCAGAAATTCATAGGCGTCAGATCTGGGGATCGCGCAGGCCACGGAAAAGGATAATAGCGTGAGATGATGCGATCACCAAAATGCTGATCCAGGAGCCTTTTAACTGACCTCGCTATATGTGGAGGTGCGCCATCTTGCATCCAAACAATGTCATTGAGTGCATTCAGTCGACGCAACTCCGGTAAGACATAATTTTTCAGCATGGCTGCATACCGAGGACCCGTTACAGAACATGTTGCAGGGCCAGTCGGGGTCGTTTCCTCAAAGAAGAACGAGCCCAGAACAAATGTAGCTGTAATGCCGCACCACGCAGTCACTTTGGCGTCAAATAATGGTACTGGCGCCACAGCATGAGGATTCGTCTCTCCCCAGTGCACACAATTTTTTGTGTTAATGCTGCCATTTAAGGTGAAATGCGCCTCGTCCGTCCATAGTATGCGAAGTGGCCAGTCGTTATCCGCATCATATCGTAACAAAAATGCATTTGCGAAGTCCAGACGTTGTTGTGGGTCACCCGGCTCCAACATCTGGACGCGCTGGAACAGATAGGGAAACATGTGAAGTACCGAGCGCAAGAGCTTGCGGACCGTTGAGTTCAGAATATCCAACACGCGCGCTATGCCTCTTGCGGTTTCTGTGTGTCCTGCAGTCACTGTATGGTGCACTTCCATGACAACGTCCTCAGAAACAGTTGGCCGTCCGGAGCGCTGTTTGTCACAGGTGCAGCCTGTATCTTCGAATTTCCGCACTAAATCACGCAGAGCTTGCAGAGTACATGGGCCGCGTCGTTGTCGATGATTGCGGCGATACACACGCAAGGCTTCCGCAGCGTTCATCCCATTTTGGTAATAGAGTTTGATCAATTCACCGCGAACTTTCCTAGGAAGACTCATATCGTCGGCATGTGCGAGTTCCCGAATGACGATTTCGCATACCCGCTTGGTATTTTATAGGTTTCCTACGCTGAATATCTGGCGACCGGCGTTCTGTGATTGGTTTCTTGACTTTGTCACATGCAAATTTATTGCGTGCGCCCAGATCGTATTTTATTGGCCGGTTTTCAAAACTCTTTTTGTTTGCAGAACACGTCCGTTTTTAGACATATCGGTACCGTTTCAACGCTATTTAGGGTTTTCGCATGTGCTGAACATTTTGCGATGGTAAAAAGTAGACGTTGCTATTCGAAAATTTCGAGTTTCTGTCACTATAACTGTAACCGCGAGGGCCACTGTGTTGCCATTCACAGAATCTCGAGCGCATATCTCAAAAGAACTATATTTGAAATATCATCTTGATCGGTTAAATAGAATGGACGCTAGAAGTGCAGATGTTGGCAAAGTTTTTTTATAATCACCCTGTATATATATATACTGTCTTTGTCCTTTCCTTGTATGAATGGTGTGTGAATGGTTGCCTACTCTATAAACGGGTACCTATGGCATGTGTGCATTGAGGAAGTCGGACTCCACACCTAAATACGGTTCAGTTGGAAAAGTGGAGCAGCGCCCCCTATAATGTCAGCCTAGCTGGCACACGACAACAACAACAATAAAATTATTTGAATCAGTTTAGTATTATGGGTGTAAAAAGATTAACAATTCATCAGATAGAATGACTATAAATAGTTTATCTACTGTTATATATAAATTTTTAAAATGTTTGAATTGTTATTTACATGCAATTAATTAAACACGCAATAATTACTTAACATGTCCAATGGAGAGGAAAATTACACTTCACAAAGAATGAAGTAGGAATATTATAATGACGAAAATATAACGCTGTAAATGGAAATATCATCTGAACATCTGCTTTGCTGTATTGATACTAAGAATGATTTCCTATAAATATATTTCCTGGTTATCATTAAGCATTAATTTTGATTTTGTTATATACTTCCAAAAGTACCGTTTGAGAGAGAGAAATAATCAATCTTTTAATATTACATTATAAAAAAATACAAATTTATCAGATATTTAAATATTTCTAACAATAACTTTTTCAACTTAGAGAGAGGTCAATTAAAAATCTTTCACCATGTGGTCAATAATTAACTACATTATATTCATTTAGAAAATAAAATATTCTATCAAAACAAGTTGTGAGTCGATTTTGTAATATATATATATATATATATATGCATTCAATTATTTTAATTTCTCATTTAATGTCCCTTCTTCAACAAAAACTGATTTTTTGTGCTTAAGAAGGCATAAAAAATATAAATAATCTCAGCTGCCATATTTAGACACATCTTATCTTAAATTCCAGAGTAACATTATTGAGCTATTTTTGTTCAAACAATGAAATGTTGTTTAATCTGAAAGTCTGGACAAAATTTTACGGTTTGGCGAAACATATTAATACATAACATTTTAGAGAATATGATCGGATTGCAAGAGGTGGAAAAGCGTAAGAAACGTAAAGTAAAAAGGTAGTTTTCCACCGTCACATTTGAAAAACTAACAAAAGAATGAGAGAAGGTGTATTTAAGAAAACATTTTATTATCAGAAATGCATCTCATACATATGCTCAAAAAAGCTCTCGCGGCACAAATGCCATATAATCCAGGATTCCAAATTCTGAATCTTTTTGGCGATGAAGGAATGTTGCCAAGATGATGTATTGTGACGTGCACGATGACTTAAATACTAGAATTGCCAAAATAGAATTTTCTGCACAATTTTTATAGGTCTCCATACCTGTGACGTAATAAAAACCAGGTTGCCAGATATACAAGAAACTCCGCCAAAAAATTACCAAACTCAGAATTTTGCATCCTGGATTATACGGCATCTGTGCCGCTCTCGCCAACTATAATGCAGGCTTTACAACTGCGGAGTAGGAAGTGATACACATTTACGAAGGCACAAAACATTTCCCAATTATCGACGGCAACAATTGTCCATCTTGGAGATCAGATCTATTTCTGATTTTAAGGTATGAAATTTTTTATCTTACTTTTCATTTTAATTTTTTAAATTTATATTTGCTGTTGCTCGTATTAGTTTTGAGAGTTGTCTGTACTTGTTTCTTTCAACGTCTTGAATTATGGTGGATATTCTTAATATGTATTGCTGAAAGATAACTGTATTCATTGATAGTAACTTCCGAAAACATAATCAGAGCTGGAAACTAAATGATTAGCTCTCTAGTCTTGGTTAAATAGTTTGCGAGATCAATTAGCTTTTCAAATTTGGACGTTTGTACCAGGTTTGTTTTCCATTAAAAACTGTAGGACACGATCCTGGTTTGACGAGCAAAATGAATGTAGAACGATAATCAAATCAAGCGAGCTAAAGCCAAAAAATGAGTACAGGATAGTGTTTATGTTATAGTGAAGTAAAAAATAAAACTTTTTAAACATTATTAAAACCCAGAACAGAGAAATTTTGAGAAGTTTAAGAGTTTTGCGCATAAATCTTTGTTAGTAAAGAGACAAACATTTGATTTTTCTGATGATATTCTATTTTTTGGGAAAACTTATGTAATCTTTAACCTACGAAAAATATAAAATGGGAAATTCGAAATTGAATAACCATTTCAAAAATAAATAATTAATTCAAACACAATATATGTATATATGAAAAGAGAAAATTTTAAGGAAACTAATTATGTGTGTGAAAATAGTTTCACACGTAAAAAAATGTGATAGTAAATTCTATTCCTTTCACATGACGAACTGTATTTTCAGCAAATTTTTATTTAATGTTCAAATCCATTTCTAAATCAAAGCAAAAAAACAATGAAATGAATTTATATAAATTTCTTTAAAATATACATGAATTAGCATCAGATAGATATCAAAATTTATACAAGGTAACGCGATAAACTTTTTTTACAATTTGTTTTCAGTTTTAGCTACCTTAAAATCAATGCTACATTATCTTAGATACAGATGAAGGGTCTTTCTCCGCTCATTTCGTGACATGTTGGCATTAGCTTATTGATGATCAAAAATTATATATCATGTTGAAATATCTTTTCAACATGAACAAATATATACTTTTTCGTTCCATCAGTAACCATTAATGTTCAAAACACGCTACAATCAACAATTGATTTAGTCTTATCTCTCCTATTTCAAATAAAATTCAAATTTAAATTGACTTCTCCTCTCTGAAACTAATTCTTTTGTCTGCGTAAACAAACATGTAGTATACGCAAATCTTGTATAACATGAGCACAGTATAACTCCAATTATTCGAATCCTTTGGAACTGGAACTCATTCGAATAATCAAAAATTTTGTTAATTATTTTTTTTCGAAAAAAGGGTCGATTTTAATTTATTATTGTATGTTGGAAATGGGAGAAATAACTATATATTTCTAAAGAAAAATAATTTAATGAAAAGTCAAGCCTTTCACATGTTTAGGTACTTTATAAGTACTGTACATTAATGATACGACTCTGTAAATAAAATTCATTGCTTAGTGAACATCTCGGTCAGAGCAAGCAGTTTCACTTCCTTCATCCGTTTTCGGGCAGCCAAGTCACACACCCGCTTGACAGTGAGAATTTGCATGTTGTCACACTCCCACTTGTGCTCAAAGAACTTTCAAAGCCGGCAAATGCTTCAACTTGGACATTAAACTCATCTTCTTCCTCGACACTTTCAACAAGTTGAACCATCATTTGCTATTTGGAATCCAGGATCTGGCTCATAACCAATTTTCCTATATCTTTAGCACAAACTTCTGAACATCCAAGATATTTAAAAGAATATTTCTGAATTCTTGAACTGACACGTCAATTTCATCTTCCTTTCCTTTTCATTATTTCCGCTAAAGAGTAGAGAACCGTACAGAGGGTAAAATGCGCCAAGCAGGCGATAAAGTGGTGCGATAAGTTTGCCAAACTGGCTTAACGGTTCGGATTACGTATGTATGACATGCTTTTCGCTTATGAGTTAACGTGATCGCATGACATGAGCGTTTTGTATGTAACCCTTGAAATTACTACAGAATAATCTTGAAGCATTGAGTTTCGATATTCGATTTTTGGAGTTTGTGTGTTGCTTGCGAAAATTAATAAGTATGGATGAGGATATATTGATTTTGCGTTCTCGCGGAGTCCGTATGGAGAAAGAAACATCGGGAAAACATAATAGAAGATTTTTTAGATGCGATAAAAACGGTATATTCACCGAAAAGTAACGATTCGGAGACCGATGAAGATTAAGTGATTTATTTTGTTTTTCATTACAATTTTATTTAGAAACTAAAATTTTTATAAAAATGAATTTTTCCATAAGTAAATGAATGTTTAAGTTGTGTGTATTGCATGTTAGTGCCGCGTACTGAAATTTCTTTAATGTGGGGGTAACTGCTCGATATATTAAAATTCGAGTTTAAATAAAAAGTGAAATTTTGCAGTTTAGAAAGTGCAGTTAGTAGCGCTACACTGGTGTTTATTAAGGTGGATGCCATTGCTCGGTATATAAAAAGTCGAATTTAAATAAAAAAATGAAATTTGTTAACGTTAGAAACTTAACTATTGCCCGGTTGGCACTGTAGTAGGTAGCGCTACACTGATGTTTTTAAGGTGGGCACCATTGCTCGGTACATTAAAAATCAAATTTAAATTTTAAAAAAATGAAATTTGTTAACGTTAGAAATTTAGCTTTTTTATCGATTGTCACTGTAGTACGTAGCGGTATATTCTTTTCTTTTTTCTTTGCTTTAGGTGAGCGCAATTGCACGGTATATTAAAATTCAAATTTTAAAAATTTCGTTTCTAGTTATTAGAATTTTAAAACTTCTATAGTACTTAATTATAATGAAATATGCAAACTTTTAGTATTTGGAATTCGGAAAAACGCGCTATTTCAAAGCTGAAGTTCAAACGCGATCGTTATTGGTTGACAGCTATCGCGCGCAGTGACGTAATTTAGGTTGGCTGAAGAGCGCTTGGCGCGCAAATTTAAAATTGCGCTAATCCTGTACGGATCTGTAAACTTATACTATTATTTCTTATTTCCCGTTTTTTCTTCAATCTAATTTATTTTTCTTAAATTCTGTAAGCGATTGGGATAATCAATTGGAGTTCCATTGTATATATCATATTTACGAATAAAACGCCAACTGGTGCCACCCACCCTGTCTAGTGGTCAGACTGTGGATAGAGAGGTCTTGGGTTCGAATCCCAGATCGGGCATAGATTTACTTTCTCTCCCTGTTTATCTTATCTTTGTCCTTTAGTTGTATGAATGTGTTGTGAATGATTGTGCCTCCCCTATAAACGAGTACCTATGGCATGTGTGTACTGTGGAAGTCGGACTTCCCAACAAAATATGGTTTTGTTGGAAAAGTGGAGCAGAGCAACTTATAATGCTAGCCTAACTGGCACACGACTACAATAATAAACGCCAACTGGTAATGAAAAAGCGTAAAAAATCTTCAGTTAAAGTTCAACATACTAGCCTACACATTCTAAAGAAATTTTAAACTTTATTTTTGAAGTTTCAAAATAATTTTCCCTTTAAAATAAGAATTTTTTAACATAGGAAAATACTTAAATACTCGTGTGTGTCTGTGTGTGTGTGTCTGTGTGTGTGTGTGTCTGTGTGTGTGTTTATCAAACTCACTCTTTTTCTTTTTTAGCAATTGATAATGCCGATTTTCTTCTATTAAAAAGTGAATAATTATCAATTATTGCTTTACAAATTATATTTAAGTTTTAGATAAATTTAAAATTTAATCCAAAAACCAAAAAAATTCAATTATTTATTTACATTTGATGAAAACAGCATATATTATCATAAAGTAATGTCAGAAAAATAGGAAATATATATATATATATATATATATATATATATATATATATATATATATATATATATATATAATATCAAATATGCTAATGCTCTAGGATTAAATGATTAGAATATCGAAAAAAACTGCTCAGAAGTTTGAAAAAGAGGATGTTTTCATTTATAAATTTTTTAATTATCGTCAAACACTTAAATCAGCAATTTTTTTATCAATAACAAGTTAAGACAAAATTTTCAGTTGCTATTATAATAAATTGTTATTAAATACAAACATGATAAATATCCATTTGCAATTAAGATAAATGACAAAGCTGCTAAGAGCATTGAATTATTTATTATTTTTCTGTAAAGTTTGTAGTTTTATTTATCTTATCAAAATGTTAATTTAGACTATAAAATATTTTCATGAACTTTTCCTAGAATTTCCCAATATTTGATAATGATCCGCATAAAAGGTTTCTTAGGCACAATTTCGTGAGAAATGACTTTTATACTGCAGTGAACCAAAAGTCAATTTTCTTCTAAGTATCACTTTATACCAGAGTACATTCAACTTATTGATCTCAATGAAGTTTTGTCTTTTTGCGGAAAAAAGAGTTGAAAAATAGTAGGACTGACATATCTAAATTAATAATTTTCATTCATTTATAAGTTGTTCATCAGAGTAGACCGACCAACAAACTATTTTTCAATTTCAGTTGGGTACACTTTAATATTCAAAGCATAAAGTGTTTTAAAGCTAAATTTAAACTCATTATAAGTGAAGTATTATTCTTATCAGCCTCTTGCAAATTTTTACAAGGAATAAAATTTACAAATTTTATATTTAAAAACTTACTAAACAAAAATTTTTTTAGCTTTCGCTGTGAAGAGGTTACCTGACGTGGTTCAAAATTAAGAGACTTTTTGGTGTTGGGTCAGTTTTCCCAACCCATTAATATTAAGGTACAGTCCGGGATTCACCTGCACTGCTATTTATTTGCCCAATACAACAGTTCTATAATATCTAAATTTAGTATAAAAGCAAATATCACGTATTCTGCAGTATACTAAAATATTAAGTTGCTTATTGCAAAATCTTTTACGTGAAAAACAAGTATTTTTTCTTTTTCATTTTTCAATTTATGTCTATATTTTTTAATAAGATCATCACTCCTTCACAGGATGAAATTCCTTTCGACTACTATTACAGAAAAACCAGCTTAATGCGGCCACTCGCAACAATGTAGATTTGTTTCTGGTTTCCCTTGTAGTTCTATTTTATTCTGTGTCTGTTAGTTACAGCATTTCTTATTAATAGATAGAAATGCTTTGCTGAAATCGTGCATCAAATATTGTTGCATGAAAATTTCAAATAAAAATTGTTACAGAAAGATAATTTTAATTTCAAATAGGAAAAATCATATCTTCATGTTAAATAATTTCTCTTAGGCTAGTATCAAAGATCTTTAAAAAAATCCAATATTCTTAAAATATTCCGTAATTTTTCGTAAGACAAAATAATATATAATTATCTCCATCTTTCTTAATCATTGCTCCTTCACTGAAGAGACCAATTTTTTTTCAGTTTCTGTAAGTTCCCCATTTTTAAACTCTTAACTTGATGGGCAGAAAATGTCAGAAAATATATCCATAAAAAAAGAAGACAATTCTCCTTTTTCTTAAAAAAAAAAATCCTTTTTAAATTCCATACTGGAAATAATTCAGTTCCGGTCACAATTCTCAGTCACACACAGTCACAATTCTGTTACCGGTTATTTTGTATTTCATCACGGTATTTTTTTTCCCTTGATTTTTTTAAATTCTTATCCACACATATAAATCGATCATTTAACTTTAACGGTATCCTCTTTGATTTTAACAAAACTCCATTTACGAATGATTGTTTTTTTCTGTTTATGAATATGATAGCAGGAGAAAAAAACTGAAATGAATTCTTTGTAAGCCTTTGAAAACTGAACCTAAATTTTCTAGATTTAAAATAGCCATGATACTTCTTTATTACCCAGTTACTTTTTTATCTTTTCACACAATTAATTAAATTTTAGTTAAAAATTCATCCTCCTACGCCTCCATAAAGAACAGTTTACTATATAGCCAATCTTTACATGCAAGTGCAGAGTTTTAATTCAGCGGTCTCCATTATTTTAAAAAATTGGATCGCAAACTTATTTAGGAACAGTACATATCAGTCTTTTGAACACTTTTTTAATGAACAAAATCTGCCTCAAAATCTGAGATATCTACTGTTCCGCAATCAATGCACATTAAAATGACTAGAAATTTTTTTTATTTGCAGTACTATGTGCTCTGCATTGTCTTTTAAAACCTCGGATTCTTATCATTACAAACTATTTCTAAATTAAAGTGTTCCAAAATCTGGGCAGACGCAGATCCTCGTGACATTAATGCTCCATCGCAATTTTATCTTAAATGATTAAAATTCCTTGTTATTAAAATTGATCTTCCCCAAATACTCGACAAAAACATTATTTACAACCTGAAGTATGAAACATTTCAAGAATATTCAGCTCCTTTTCCCCTTTTTCTTTTAAAATAAAGAAAAATTGAGTATCCACGACCTCAAAGATATGCATTATCGTTTTATTTTATATTTTCAACAAAACTGTATTTTTATCTATCAATATGAAATCAATATGGCAAATAATCATTTCAAAAACTATTATATGATATTGATCAAGTATATGATTTTTTTAATTTAAATAATTTTAATATATTTGCATTCATATTTTCAGAAGTAAATAAATAGAAAGACTCCTGAAAAATTCAATCAATCAATCAATCAAACAAACAAACAAACAAACAAACATATATATATATATATATATATATATATATATATATATATATATATATATATATATATATATATTATTTATTAAACTTAAGTTAAGAAATCAAAGTTAATTAGTTTTAATAAGCATTCTTTAATAAAAAAAACTGTTAAAATAGATAAGCACATGTTAAGCAAAATTTTACGTAATTATGATTGTTGTGGTTGTCTTGTGCCAACTAAGCTGGCAATATGGGGTGCGCTGCTCCACTTTTCCAATTCAATCGAAATTTGGTGTGGAATCTGATTTCCTCAGAACACACATGCCATAGGTACCCGTTTATAGGGTAGGCAACCATTCACACCTCATTCATACAAGGAAAGGACACAGATAGGATAGATAGAGAGAGAAAGTACATCCATGCCCGAACTGGGATTCGAATCCAGGACCTCCCTATCCCCAATCAGGTTCGCTGACCACTAGACAGGGTGGACTGCACCTAATTATGGTAAAAATGTTTTTTTTAAATAAAAATGATATAAAGAAAAACTTAGAAAAAGTTTTTCTTTATATCATTTTTATTTAAATGGCGATATTTATCGCCATTTAAATTGTAGAAAAGCGATATTTATTCTATCATGTTTGCATACTTACAATCTGAAAATTAGTAATTCGTATTTACAAATCATATATTTTATAAGAAAATTAAAATATTACGCTTCATAATTCTTGCATAAAATACTTTAAAATGTATATTAAGTTACAGTTAACTGATGAAAGCGCATAAATGCATGTTTTAAATTTAAATTACTGTTATAAGTTTAAAAATCTATTTCGTTTGTCAAGTAAATTCTTATTCATGATAAATTCCTTACAGCATATTATTATTCTAATTGAAGCAGTATGTCACAAAAAAGAAACAATGTATCCAAGTAATCACCTTAGCGCAAAAAAATGAATGTGTTCTAGATTGATCAATTGTAAATTCTATTCTAGACATTCGATCAACTTACGGTTGGTTGATTTTAGTTTTGTAAATTATCCACGCTATATTGGGTAGTTGATAACATAAACTTCAAAAGTTATGACTTTAATTTGTTTTTAATAAATTTTCAGTCTTTTCAGAAGTTAAACTGATTTCACAAATGGTAAAATAATAAAATATCCCTTAAAATCAGAAGCGAATGTTTGTTCTAAAGTAAATGCGATCAAATTTAACATGTGATTTGAAAAATAAATGAATAGAAAATACAGAATAATTTGCTTTAGCTATTTTTTCTATAGATTAACATTTATCTTAAAGTTAACATGAAAATTACACTCATTGTCAAAGCAAATGTTAAACAGTGTATTAAATTAATTTTCAGTGCCATCTAATTAGTTTTAGTTTAATTTTGATTGTACTTGAGAAAAAACAATTTCTTTAATCATACAAATTTCTTCCATTATCTTAATACCAAATACTTTATATTTGTTATAATTAATGTGATAATTAAAAAAAATTAAGTTTTTACATGAAATTCTCAGGTATATTAAGAACAAATTTAAAATACTCAAGATTTTAATTAAAATAGATTTTTTTACCCCAAAAAAATTCATTTAATCATATTTTTTATTATCCGAATGGGTTCCAGTGGATTATGATAATTGGAATTCTACTTGGATAATTTTCAAGACCCCTACTTTCATATATTTCTCAATTAAGCAGGCCCGAAGAGAGAAAATAATCAAGAATTATTGTATTTTCGAAAAAATGTGAGAAAATAATAAATTATTAACAAAATAATTCGCTTTCATAAAACACTAATTTTAAGCCAACCAACTTGTCTAGTGGTCAGCGAGCCTGACTGCGGATAAGGAGGCCCTGGGTTCGAATCCCGGTTCGGGCATGGATGTACTTTCTCTTTCTATTTATCCTGTCTTTGTCCTTTCCTTGTATGAACGAGGTGTAAATGATTGCCTACCCTATAAACGGGTACCTATGGCATGTGTGTAGAGCAAAAGTTGTACTTTCACCTTCATGATCCTCTGATTAAAAACGAAAGACGCTCCCAATCGACTTAATTCGCATAGCATAGCGAGCTTGACTTGTCCAAGTGTGTCATTAGTAAACAACAACAACTAATTTTAAATGTGATGTATAAAACAAATTAACTATGCCCCCTTTGCTTTATTTAAAAATAAATATCTTTTAAAACAACATAAATATTTTCTTTTTAAAACAATCAATTTATTAACCTATAAATCGAAAAACATTTCATGCAAATGAAATGTTTCCACAGATGAACAGGACGCAACACAACACAGCTTGCTTAAAAGTATTCAAACAAAATGGATGGAAACTAATAGTTTAATCAATTATTCATGTTGCATATCAATAAATTATAGCACCACAACATTTTGAATTTGCATACCATTTAATATTTACGATAATGTATTTTTCAAAGTTCAGGAAGCTTTTATTTTTCGTTGAATTAGTATAATTCCCGGCGTAAATACTTACTTTGTAATTTTAAAAGATACCCCATGAGATAATAAACTAAAAGCATGTCCAATGAGTAATCTGCCTTTTGTCTTAAAATCTTAATTGTCACGTTTAACCCCAATTTTACGGTTAATGTACGGGGTAATATGCAAATAGCTATCATGTTTCATACGATGAACTAATGAAAGACATTTATTTCAACGTTTCATGACAACCATTCTGAAAATGCGGTAATAAAAGAGATACGCCCCACTGTGTCTTTCTAATGAAATCAAAATGTAGCAGGCAACTGAAACATTTTGCTTTACCTAATAGTTCTCGCCCTAAATGGATCTAGTGATAATTAAAATTAGGAATAACATGTAAAATTAACTGTAACTTCATATTTCTCCAAAATAAATGCTTTCACGTGCAATGGAAACCATAGAGCTCAGAATTAGATATTATTCATAATATACGTTTGTGCCTTGTTCTCAAGATATTTTAAACAGCATGTGGATTCATATGCGTAGCTGTGAGCTTTTTCATTTACAATTCAAAAATAAAAAAATTTCTCTTAAATATTTTAGAAATGTCTTAATTAATGTAAAACCTTTATACAATTTTGTATCTGAAATTGAAAAACCTTCAATAAAACAAAGATAATACCATTTTAGACTGAAGTACCAAAGATATTCAAAAATACTAATTAAACACCAATTACTAGCTCTGCAGCATTTTTAAATGTATAGCCAAGTTATGTATAGTTGTTCTATCCTGAAAATCTATACAAAATGGAAGAAGATTTTTCAATAACGAGCAATTTCATATTAAGCTTAAACAGTGGAAACATATGGGAATTACTATTTTTATGGCTCATAGCACCTTCTTCTTCTTCTTCTTAGAGTTGGGTTTGTATGTTATTGGGCATCTCTACTTTTATCAGCATTTTGTACTATTAACTCCAAACCTAATGTTTCCTAGTTCCAGTTGCTCGGGTCACCCACTTTATTAATAAAGTCCGATAACCCTTTAATGGAGTCTAGGTGTAACTCTCTAGTATTGATGATGCCTAAAGAAGTTAATCTAGGGAGGGCAAGAGCCTCGCATTCGTAAATGATATGCTTGGCCGTTTCCTCTGGTCAGAGAGTCAGTCATGCTAGCGATAGCTTCCTGACTTTCACCAGAAGTTGGTTTGGAGGTCATTTCTACCTCCTGTGAAGGATTCATTTAGCTCATAACATAGTTGTACCTTTATCGAAACGTTAAGCAAGCAAAAGAATATACTAATGAAGCATCGAATTTCAACCTCTTTAATTCGAAATGGATTGAAAAAGGCTGTAAATCCATTCAGATGTGAATAAAAAAAATACGGTTTCGTATCTAAATGTACACCAACATCGTACAAGAAGTTACCATTGTGTAAAGTTACAATAACTGGCGTAAATGCAGATAAAATTCCATAAAAAAATCTGGTACGGTTTATTAATTAGATAAGTGATATGGTTTTTAAAAAAATGAATGGAAGATTCTAAGCACTGGCCTGCTGTCAGACATATTGAAAGACAATCAATGACAGGTCCTGTTCAATTCTTTAGCTTCCATTATTCCCCGACAAAGGAAATAATTCCAAATTAGCCAAACCATAGTCTAAAAATCAGTGTCCAGTCTACAGAACGTTAATATTTTTACGGAGAATAGATATATTGTTGTAGAAGCTAAATATAAAGAAGAGCAGATATGACATTTATAATCACAGCAAACTTTGATGAGACAATATCTGCCACCATTGTACATAAAAATCAACACTTCAATGGCTTGTGTACCCGGTATTACGAGTTTACGTTTTTCTATCCGTCGAATCTATAAAGATGCGATTCAATCGGTGTTACTGATATGTCAAATGTACTGCGTCAAATTGAGAAACAAAGTTCAGTAATGAGTCAAGATTTGACTCATAATCTAATGATAGTCGCTTATCATAGAATTATAGAAGAGTTGGAAACGCAAATTATATATACAGTAAGACCCCGCTTAACGCGGGGGATACGTTCCATCAAAGTAGAGCGTAATGCGAAACAGCGCTAAACGAGGCTATCTTTACATGTAAATATTGGGGTTAGGGGAAGATGGCTAGGAAATTGGTCAGGTATTAAATTTAAAAAGCATGTTTTTTTAATAAAAATAAAACCAAACATTTATTTCTTAAAGCCCAAATTAATACCACATTATTATTTCTGGCAAAAATAAAAACAAAATATAAATAACAAAACGAATATTCTTAAAAAAAACAAATAAAATTCTAAGTCAGTCATATTTAGTTAGCCTTCCGCGTTTTCAATGTTCTGCCTTTTTGTGACAAAAGCATCTAATGTTGTTTGCCTTTTTCTTTTGTATTGTTCTCTTAAAAGTTCTTCATAAACGGATAGAGCATCTCTAACACCACCTTACTTTTGAGCTCCTGTCGAAATTCGGATCATTTTCAATGAATTGATCCATTATTTCAGTTATGGTAGACAAACTCCTTTTTACAAACGTCATCGAATGTTCTTTTTGCTCTTCTTCTGAATCACTGCTGTCAACATTTTTGTTTTCTTCTTGTTCAGTTAATTCCTTGAGCTCATCATTAGAAAGACTAGCCGCTGCTTCTTGAATTATTTCTTCGACATCTTCCACATTTACCCCTTCAAAACCGGTTTGCTTCATTAATTTCACTATCTCTTCCACTATTTCATCCACATCGACAGAGTGTCCAACGTCATCGCTCTTACTTAAATCCGGCCAAATATTCTTCCATACTCCTTTCAAAGATCTTACTGTTACCTCATTCCAAGAAAGGCCTATGTTTTCTACAGCATCCACGATGTTGTAGTTATTCCAAAATTCTCTTATGGACTGGTTCTCTTCTCCGTCTGTTTTTTCAAACATTTGCTTAAAGGTTCGCCGCAAGTAATAAGCCTTAAAATTTGATATAACGCCTTGGTCTATTGGTTGAATTAAGGCAGTTGTGTTAGGCGGCAAGAAAACCACTTCGACTGGAATGCATATTGTTAAGTCTGATAAATTTGTTGGGTGGCTTGGAGCATTATCAATTAACAGAAGTTCTTTTTGTTCAAGTTTTTTAATTTCGCAATAACGTTTAACAGACGGGCAGAAATGTTCAGTGAACCAATCCTGGAAAATTTTCGCAGTTATCCATGATTTTTTATTAGACTCCCAAATTACAGGTAAAGTTGATTTAGATATGCCTTTCATCGCTCTTGGGTTTTTGGAATGGTAAATTAGCAATGGTTTTAATTTAAAATCTCCGCTTGCGTTAACACCTAGTAGAAGGGTTAAGCGATCTTTTGCAGCTTTAAATTGTGGTACCCGTTTCTCTTCACGGGATAGAAATGTTCGTTTCGGCATTCTTTTCCAAAACAAGCCTGTTTAATCAACATTAAAAACCAATTCAAGAGGATAGTTTCCTTCTTCAATTATTTTTTTAATATCGCTGGAAATTCAGCCGCCGCTTTTGTATCACCACTTGCTGCTTCTCCAGTAATCTTTATGTTGTGAAGGTTATTTCGATGTTTAAATCCATTAAACCATCCTCGACTAGCAACGAAAGTTTCATTTGTGTCAATTGTCTCAGCCTGAATGTAATTAAAAATTCTTCTAGCTTTTTCCATTATGATAGATTGGCTTAATGGCATATTGCGGTCAATTTCGTCGTCAATCCATATAGACAATCGTTTTTCCATTTCCTCTATGATATTATTTCTAGAACGGGTAATTCTAGTTGCAGAGCTTGACGTAGTTGTAGTTGCCGATGACAGTATTTTTTCTTTATTCTTCATGATGGTCCTTATTGTTGAAGTTGGCAAATTCAATGAAGCACTAATTAGAGTTTGACGTTTACCAGAATCTAATCTTTAATCACTTCCATTTTAGTTTTGAGTGAAATGCTTTTTCTGGTTGCTTTCTTTTTCATTATCACCCATAGTAAAAACTGAAGAGCAAAATATTTGACACTGTAATATAGCATTAAATATGTAAATTAATACCTAATTACAATAATGTCAACAAATGTTTCCAATAATAAAAATATGTCTGTACAATACCACACCAAACAATAAACACAAGCACACTCTTTCGGACATGTATTTGAAACCTATCGCTGCATAATATTTCGGGGAATCCCCGTATGCTGCGAGCGATTTCGTGGAATCCCCCGGGTTGAAATAAAAAAGCGCTAAACCGAAACAGCGTTAAGCGGGGTCTTACTGTATATCAAAATTATCGTTATTTCATTATTGAACAGTTGGAATAATGAAACTGGAAAAGTCGATCTACTTTAAAATCGAATTCCTCGAACAAAAATGCGTAGCCAATGAATATATATAAGAATCACTCACCATAATCTTTTCCATTTTTTTCACCTAAGTATTCTATTTCAAATTTTTATCATTAATTAAATTCTGTAAGGATTAGCATGTCCTCACCATTCACGGATAGAACTTAATTCTCAACTCCCAATAAAATTAATTTTTTTTAAATTGTAAAATTAAACTCTTTATTAAACTAAATGAATATTTCCCGTAAAACTGAAAATTTTCTCAGCGATACCAGTAAAATATGCATTTTTTAATAAGTAGATAAATTTATAAATTTTTATTAATAGATTAATTTTTTTTAGGTATGATTAATTAGTTTCCTTGAAATTGTGTTTTATACGCATTTTAAAATTTTATGATAAAGAATAAGATTAGTTCTAAAACTTTCATTAAGGAAAATTCAAGTAACCAATCGAACATAATTAGGTAATCATATGTAATTGCATATTGTTTACTTTGGACTTCACCCATATCCACTCTAAACCGAATTCATCAAATTAAGGACTTTAATTGTTGTTAAAATTTTCACTGTTGGATGTTGTATTTTTGGCCTAAAGGAGTGGCATGGCAATAAATTCTGCAAATTTAAATGCATTAATTTTCCTTTTATATTCTTACAATAATTTAAAAATATTGTTGTCAGTATTTAAAATAAAACTACATTTTATAAATACAGTGAATTAATGTTATTATAGCATCTGATTGAATTGAAAGCATGCTGCAGTTTTGAATTCTGTTTTGAACTGCTGGAAGTTGTAAGAATCATCATGTCACTTATGAAGATTGAAAATAGCATTCCCAGTAACTCTTAAAATTTAATAAAATTTTTCACCTTAAATTTAACTTATTTGATTAAAAATTTTCAATTGACGGCGTTAAATTATATTCTCTCTTTACGGTTGTTTTACGGTCTTTACGGTTCAGTCTACAATGATATCGCCAATACAGCTTTTTTAGCTTTTTAATTAATGTATGTTTTATTTTGAACCTGATCCAGGGTTATTTTTGTTTGCTACATTTATGTTTTACTTTACACCTTTATTAATTTTATTGTTGTCTTTTAGGGAATACAATTAACATTTTTTTTCCATAAATTATTCCTTTTATTCATAACAAGTATTTTTCTATACGAATAATTTTTAATTCATGAATGAAAATTTTAATTTCTACTTCTAATATGATCGATTTAGGAAGAAAATTAAAAAATTTCCTTGAATAAACTTGCATATGTTTCAATTCAGCGAGTTCAGAGTAGAAATGAGTACCACTTGATTTGGCGAAAAATTTGGGTATAAAATTTCATTTTTGGTAGTCCTATCTTAGTTTAACTTTTATTTAGTGGCAGTGGTTATCTTGTTAGTCACACAGCTTGATATAAAAAAAATCTTCAAAAAGTTAAGGTGTATATGATTGTAAACTTGTACCCAATTCATTGTTAATATTTCATGAAAATTTATACCCAAATGAAAATAAAGATATTAAAAGGATAACTTTGTATGAAATAATTTATTACATTTGATATACATGAATTTATAATATATGAAATAATTTTTTTAATTTAATATAGAAAATAATACGTATATTGCTCAGTATCCATCTTATTCAAAAGTTGAAAAACTCTTTATTAGAAAATTCTTGGAATGAAATTTTACAATTAAATTTCAACATTCAGTATCTAAAAATTGATCATATTTAGATAAAGTTGATGTTATATAAGTTTTAGATTATATTACTCGCAACCAATGCGAAGACCAGTCATATTTATACTTATGATTAGCGAATAAAATTGTTTTATGATAAACAATATATTATATACAATGCTGTTTAAAACTCACTTAAATTCTTCTGTATTTATTATTTTATGTAATGTTCATGTATCAAGAAATTAAACGCAGTAAACTAGCATCAAATATAAGCAACTTAAAAAATTTAATAATACTAATCTAAGAGGCGTTTGATTGTTGCAGATCTTCGATAAGATCAGCCACAGTTTTAGCATGATGGCAAACTATCAGACTATGGGGCATTGTTAAATCATTCATAAGATTTTTAAATAATTACGTCAAACTCTATATGAATTTCCTTTAAAAAAGTTTACTGCATTGGTTTTTGTTCTAAATATAGCAAAAAATTGATTATTTAGGTTTACCACACAACAATCATGTTTGGATCTAACATAAAGAATATAATTGTTGGCTTCATTTTTTTTAAATTTTAAATGTATTTTTTCGCAGTGGTGGAATATGAATTATATTATATTGACTTACATATTTTTAATAAAAGAATTTCCTAGTTTAAATAACTTAAAATATTAGTTCTAATGACTGTTCCAATTTATACAGTGTTTACTGATATTTTTCGTCTTAGAAGTAAAATATTTAATGCAATTTTCTCACATATGCGTGCAATGCTATGGCACGATTCCAACTTAACAAAAGGGATTAATTTACTCTAGCACTATATAAATTCTACTCTTTCTACAGTGTCCTCTGCTTCTACGGCTAAGCAAATACTTAAATATTGTTTTTATGGGTCAAGAGCACTCATTTTTGGAAGTACAGCAGGAAATCATTATTTTATCTCTAAATTTTTGCTTATCTACCGCAATATTCTTTCAAGCTTCCATCTGATACGAAAATTTTTTATTTTTCTACACACGCGACTGTATCTTCAAATCTGCTTTAGTGGCATCGTTTTACATTTTTTTTTAAAAATATCCAATCCTGTGAAGAATTGTTTTCTCGTTTTTAGCATGAAAATGATTAAAGAAAGATTACTTTCCTGATTAGGAAATGTATCTCTTTTACATTCGTGCCCTCCAATGAATTGCTTTTTTTTTTTTTTTTTACTTTTTTACTCAAGAAATTGTTATTTTTGCCACTTAATCTTGATGTAGATACTTTAAGAAGTTAATTAGATATATAGTAGAACTCCAATTAACCAAATCAATTGGCATTAGACTCCATTCGGGTAATTACAAATTCAGTTAAGTGGATTTTTTAAAAAAAAAGAGTACATTTTAATTAAAATTTTTAATTTGAAAAATGGAAAAAACACTGTATATTTCTAAAAAAGAATTTGATGAAAAGGCAACACTTTTCCATGATAAGGTACTACTTACAAGTGCTGTACATTAATACAGTATGTATGTATAGTGATGTATATGAAAGTCATTGCTTGCCGAACATCTCGATCAGAGAGAAAGTTGTTTCACTGCCTTCGTCCATTTTCGAGCAGCCAAGTCCACCATCTGCTTAACAATGAGAATTTGCATGTGATCACACTCGGGCTAACACTTCAACGTAGTTTCAAAGCCGGTAAATGCTTCACTAGCTGATGGTCTCGTATCTACTTCAACTCAAAGTCATCTTCTTAATCAACACTTTCAATAAGTTGATCATTTGCAATTTGAAATCCAGTGTGTGACTCATAATCCATTATCCTATATCTTCAGCACTCATTTCTGAACATCCAGGAATTTTCAAAAGAATATTTCTAAATTCCTCAAGTGACACGTCTCTCTCTCATTCTCATTTTCTCCCTTTTCTTACCTTTCCTTTTCTTGAACTTTAATTCCCACTTTTCGTCTTCATTTTTCTGAAATTCTGAAAGCAATTCGGATAATTGGAGTTCTATTGTATTTTCTTTTAAGAGCATAGCTACTAAGCTATAAAATTTTAAAATATTAGCGAAACTATTAAAAAAAACATAGAATATTTATTATTAACTGCAGTTAATGAGACATCTGCATGAGCTTATCAATGCTTCAAAGAGCAAAACTTGGCAGAGAACTTTACAAACGGAAATTTATATGTAATTATTACAGTGTGTGCGTTAGAGGAACTCTTTCCATGAATGATTTCATGGAAAAAGTTCCCATAATTTTTGCCCACATATTCCAGCATAATTATCTTTTAATGAGTATGTATATCTAAGAAGATAGAGCCACTTTATATTTTACAGCATTTGTCTGTTGATCTATACTTCTTGTGAATCCGCAGAAGGTTCCGTGAAGAATTTGCAATCAATTTATCAATATACTGAAACATAGATCGTATATTGAAACATAAACAATCGTCATAGATCATTTGTAAGTACCCAAACAGATAATATCATTAATTTACCATGACAATAGATATTTTTATTAATTTACCATGAATTGTCAAAAATTAATTTTTTAGTAATGTTTTGAAGTAAAATGAGCCTGTTTAGAATTTTATATATTTTACTTTAATTGACACAGTAATTATCTAATATATATATATATATATATATATATATATATATATATATATATATATATATATATATATATATATATATATATATTAACGTATAAAATGTGTATAATTTATCCCTTTTTAGTAAGAAATGCATAATATACTGCATTATTGAACCATAGGTATTTTTATATGTAATTTTATATGTGTCAGTTTAATATATTTTTAATGTTTTAAATTATTGCAGTTATTTTTTTATTTTTCTGATTGTGTGTAGGTTTTATTACAAGTCGTACATAAGAACACTTTTTAAACTGTTCTCCCAAGACACAAAAATTCTCTTTTACTCAATCCCAAAAAGGGAAAAATCAGCTAGTTTCGAAATTGATAAATTTTAAAGCCAATGAAATTTAACACAAGGGAAGAATTTTATTATTTTTATATTTTTGAATCTAAAGCCATTTATTTACAGAATATATAAGGAAATATGTACATAATCCTTTTTGAGACTTTATGTTAATAAAAGATATATATAAAAGTAAAATTAATTTGATATATTTCAAATTTTTCGTTTTTCATTACAATAATTAAAATGTATGTGTGTGAAATTCAATATTGAAACAAAGTCTTAAATAACTTATGAAATTTTGAATCATCACTGTACATGTATTTTAAGAATTTAAATTAGAAAATTTAAGATTTGAAACCTTTAGATTTCTAAGTATATTATAATAGTTCTGTACATCATACACATGTGCACACAAAAATATATATCTATTATTATTTATCTCCAAAGTTTAAACTCTTACTTATAGATTACTAATAATTTTAATGTTAACTATAAATATCACTAACACTAAATATTCTTATATTAGTTCTTGAAATTCATTAGCAAAAGGGATAAATCTGTAGTATACAAAATAATTTAATTTTACCTATATTTCTCTCTAATATTTTTAATTTTATTAGAGGGAAATAAAATTCCCAATAAATTCCCAATTTTTTTCTTTAAAATTTTTCCCAATAAATTCTTTTGTAAAGAAAGAAAGCATATTTTTATATGATATCCTGCTCCTGCACACCTTTCATAACCGGAAAAGAATTTTTGTTTGAAGTTTTTCTCAATAAATTATAGTTTTCCAAAATTCTATAAAAAATGCGTACAGTCAGAGATTTGACTATAGAATAATTATTTTACCTCAATACATTATTACGACTTGAAATGATATATAAAGACCCTTGCTAAATTCTTCATCAGCAGTCTTTTTATTTAATTTATAAATGTTTTGCAAATGCAATTTGCAAAGAATACTATAAATTATGAGAAAAATACATTCCACTAATATAAAACGAGATCGAAATAATATCAGTCATATTTGGATAATGTAATGTGGCTATATTTATTTCTTTTAGCTGAAATGAAATTGCGAAATATGGGACTGGGTTTATTTTTGCGAAACATAAACATTATGATTTTTTTTTTTCCTTTGGAAAATTTATGAAGTTGTTTTAACTTTGTTTCATAACTTTGATAATTTACCTAATTTTATCAAAAACAATATAATAATAAAATAATAACACTACATGTTTAAACAAACTGGGTAAATGCTGATTAAGAGTTATTACATTTTTACTTCAGCGCAAAAATAAAATTTTAATTAAGGCAATATGTAACTTAAAGTAGTACAAAATAAAGATTATCGGATATAAAAATTAAATAAAGAGTAAATTGATTATCATTTATTTTGACGGACTTTAAAAATATAAGTGCTACATACACAGATATATATATATATATATATATATATATATATATATATATATATATATATATATATATATATATATATATATATATGATAACTTTTTCTGGCAAAATAAAATATCTTATTGACATTAAATAATTTAAAAATCAAAATATTTAATTTAAAGTTAACTTTTAAATAATTAAGAAAATAATTTATTATTAATTCCAGAACTAATAAGCATACTAGAGAACACAAATATTGATGGTATTCAAAATATTTGTCACGATCTTTAATTTACTACTGTTAAAAAGTATTCTACTTACATCGAGAAACCGTTTTATTTTTATTTTATTTTTTAATCAATTTGTAAAAATTAAGATAATGACATATCTGTGCTTAATATCTGGTAGCATTGCTTTATCACTAAAAAGCATGATAAATATTATAAATCTGTAACTATATACAAGAGTTATTTTTCAAATTAGGTACTTTTGTATAATATGTCTATTTATCAAAAATTTCAGAGACTTATTACAATGCAAGATTATTAAACATATTATTAGTATAATTTGTATATTAATTAAAAACTGATATTATATCGATGGAAAGTCGATTTTATTTTACAATGAGTAACTAAACTACAATTAAATATTGCCTAAAAATATTACTTATGATTAATACATTTAATCGGAACAGAATAAAATTTCAAATTAAGCTTGCAAATTTTGAACAAAAACCATTAATTATATATTTATTGGCACACACAATACTTAAAACTCTATTATAAAAAATGATTGTCCGAATTTAATTTTTTTTATTGCTTAATATTTTCAAAATAACTCTTAAATTTATTCATTGAAGGAGAAACTAATTTTTTTATTTAAAGAACAAGAACTAAATACTTTTCAAAAATTTTCCGTAGTACCCGAGAAGGGAAATGCGTCAGTCTCACAACCGGAATGTAGTAAGTCCGATACCCGATCCAGCGTCAGACCACCGTTAAATTGAATATTAAAAGCCTTATGCTCGTTAAAAATTATGTATGGTCTAATGTCCTGTCATTGGTGGTATAATATGACTAGAAGATAAAAATATTACCCAGATTGTCATCTCATCATGCAAATCGTTGTACAAACAAGATTCAAACTTATGAGTTAGTTGTTTCGAACGTCAGAAAAATGAGCCTGAAATCTCATTACAGTTTCTTAACACAAAATAAATTTGAGTTTACTTCTAGAATAAAATAAATATAATGATTTAACTAAATATATCTCTACTATATATGAACCTGAAAATTAATATGATAAAAAAAAAATCCTCTTTGAAACCTAAAAGTTGAGGATGTCATTTCAGAAAAGTTTTTTCGAATGTTTGAGTACTAAAAGATGTGCACAAATATTTAAATAATTTCAGCGTTGTGTTTGAATAACAAAAATGTTCTCTTAATTTCTCGTTTTTTCTCCCAGATTCATTTATATCATCTATTTTTATGAATATTATTTAAGAGAAGCATATCCAAGATTTTTAATGGATTTATGCAAACAGAAAAAATCTCTCAGTTGCCCAGTTTTTTAGAATAAAAATGATCTGTGCGGAATGAAAAATTACGATATTTACGGTTTTAAAACTAATGAAAATAGCTTAGAAAATATAGTTAATGGTAAAAATTTTCCAATCTAATAGAATAGTCTTTTATATAAACAATATTTTTAAGAAAATATATGGTAAAACTAAAACTACATTTTTGCTGACTAAAAAATAGAATAGTCTTTTATATAAACAATATTTTTAAGAAAATATATGGCAAAACTGAAACTATACATTTTTGCTGACTAAAAAATAAATGACTTCGTACAAAGAAATAATATTTCTAAATATTTTAGCACCCACGTATTTGTCTTAGTGAAAGTAAGAACAAAAATGTATAAATGAAAAAGCTTACCTATTCATCTACTCCAGTTTTTGCACACGTCACGAATTTGCTTCGGTAGTATCACAGTACGATGCAATAATTTTAAAACAAGTACTTTCAAGTAAATATGACTTAAAATAACAAAATTGTGGCATTTTATTTAAATTTCAAATCTCCTCATTGATAACATCAAAAAGCCATTGTTTCTTTAAAAGGTTATTTCTTAGCTACTTTTTCCCGAACATTTTTACTACGGGTTCCGAACAAATGGCATTCCTATAAAAATAAAAGATTTCACTTCGCAGTTTAAATCATTTCCTTTTCAAACTAAGACAAAATATTTAAATTATCAAGTTTTGTTCTATAAATAATGAGCTCTGACGAGAAGCTAGTTCGTGCAATCGAGAACAGGTATTGTTGCATTTATTCTATGCTCTTCATTCGAATACATGTCCCGAATAGATCAGAATTTTAAAAACCCGGCAAATGAGCGCGCGAATCTTATCAGCGTTTGCTGTGCACAAACCAACCACGATGATTCCGCGCGTGGATCTGCTAGACACGGGTCACATGACCTTGGTGTCATGGCAACTAGGACAACAGCCAGAAAACGCACTTTCATTCTCTTTACTTATTTTTTCTGACGACTTTCAATTTGTTGACGGGACTGCGCTGATGATTGTGTATATCGTCTGTAAGTCACTTGTTGTCACAGAGATATTGTTTACCTCACACATTTTTAGAGAAAACATAAATTCTTTCCCCAATCTCAAACATTTGATTTTGATTTTTTTCTAAAAATCTTTGATTCTTTCTAAAATTTAAAATTTGAATTATATTAAATGTAAATTGCACATTTTAAAAAAAAGAATATTTAAAAAGTAAAAGGTGAATTAATTACGATCAATAATTAGTAAAGAATTCATTACTAATCGATGTTTAAAGCTTTTCAAGTAAATTTACTAAGCGTTCATGCGTATACAATGTAAAGTAATAAGATAAAGGCTCGATAATGTCTTATTATTATTGTCTGCTTTATTACGAACAGACATTAGTTATATATTAGAAGATTTCATCTCTTTTACTAAGATCAATCGCCGACCGATTGGCTGAGTGGTTAGCGTTCCTGACTCCTGAGCTGTTGGTCCCGGGTTCGAATCCCGGTTCGGGCATGGATCTTTCTTTCCTTCTCTGTCCTTTCTTCTGTGTTGTATGAATGTGGCCCGCCCTATAAACGGGTTTGTGGTGGTATGGCGCGGGTAATTCTACTCGCCTCCGTGACTTGGTTCACAGGTGCCCGCTGGGTAACGATAAATGAGTAGCAGTTTCTGGCCTTGTTGTGGCTTATAGTTCAGTCACCCTTGTGTGATTGCCATTGGAAAAAAAAACTAAGATCAATGAAATTAATTTGAATCATTTTGAAAAATTTAACATTTATGTAATACTGTTTTTATTTTATCTTTTTCCCTTAATATTATCGTACCTGATTTAATATTTCCTATAAATAAATAAAAACTTAATATATAATTCTTATGTATGCTCTATTTGTATTTTCTTATTTGAGTGACCCATATTTTGAGCGATTAAATCAACCAAATTTATCACCATGATAGGGGGAAATATTTCACTAAAACATTGCTTAATATTTTTATATAAGCATAATTATGTGGTCAGCAACCTATAATTAACCAAATTAAGCTTTAAATATATCATTTTTTTCTTTATATTTGACAAATGTGCGTGAGGAAATGACAAGTTGAAACTATATGTAAACGACGAAATCATTTGGAGTTATATATTAAAAATTGTTACAATTGTTGCAAAAATTGCATAATGTTAAATATTAATTAGAAAAAGAGTTCTACTTGTAGAAAATTGATTCAGTGGTTCCAAATGCTATTAAATGTATGCACTTTATGGTAGGATGAATTTGCGCCAATTAAATGATGTGAGAAACTGCTTAATATGTATGAAAAGAACTACAAATTACATACAAGAAGTATGTTTCTTACATACGATGCAAATATTGATTGGCAGCATAAAAATTGTCGGAAATATCAATAGAATTGTTGAAATCGGTAAAGATAGTTCGAAAAGACCATTCAAGAGAGAAAATATAAATTTATTAATTACAAGACAGTTTTAGAATTATTTTGTCATTTTTTATAAAACTTGAGATTCGTGGAAATATTTTGCTTGAAATCTATATCTTGGACTCTCTGTATTTATGGATTTATTTGTTTATCTTGTATATCCTCTTTTAAAACAAAAAGGGCTTATTTTTTATTTCTTATAATTATATCCAAGTCAATTAAATAAGTGAGTACTTATGTGGATTTATTATTCAAGATACTTTTTCCAATATTTTGGCATCCATAACAGCATTTCTAAATATATCCCTGAAGGGGATAGTGGATTTGTTTATAGCTGTATACCCATTTTTCCCACACGTGAACTAATCAGACCGGATCTAAAGTTCAAATTAAATTCTGAACCACGCCACAAGACTCCAAGACCCTAATTTGATTCAAACCTTCGAACAGCTGAACTGAAACGCTAACCATTCAGCTACCAACTCAATGATATTTACCATGACTTATACTGCAGCAGCCATAGGCCATTGAATATCTCCAGAAGCTTCGACAAGCCTATTTTAAATTTCCGTTCTTATATCTGAAAGCTGCATACAATTATTTTATATACTTAACGAGAGTATTAAGATCTTTCACACTGTGATAAATCAGTAACTTTCTAACTATGCTGCCAAAAATTATATTCATGTCTAACTTTTTTTAACAATTTAAGAAAGTGCTTCGTTATCTAATTAATATTCGAATTAATTTACTTAGTACTTGCTGCTTCAACAGCGATCCTGGTGTCACGTGTTGTAAAAAGAACTTTAGATGAAAAAGAAGATGGTCTAGAAAATACGTATTTTGAACCTTGATGGTTTTGGAACCTAAGATGTTGTAATTATAATTGTAAATAACTTTAAATGTATTTAATATACTACACTTAAAATTCAAATTAATGGCATTATTAGTTATTAAACTAATCCACATATGTATATGTATGATTATCGCATTCTGATGCAGTATTCTTTTTACATATTGTACATGCAGCGTTGACTTTTTTGTTTTCTTACAATAACATATTTCTTAAAAAGCGACTGGAATTAAATCTGAATGGGATATTTTATACTTCCTTAAATTATTTAAACTCTCCCAAATAAGGGTTGATACAAATTCAGAATTATTTACTTATTTTCTTATGATGAATAACTCGTCTCACACCATTAAGACACAATATTCGTTATAAAATTCAACTAAAATATTCTTTCCTTCTCTGAAAATAGTTCAAGAGTCCATTATTCAGCTTTTTGCCCTTTGTTTCTTAGAATATATTACTTTTTGATTTAAAACATTGCTAATCGAAATTGGTTCATTCTATGAAAGTTAATTCTACTTTCGTTTAACGCATGGATTCCCAAACTTTTTTTCTCGTGGACCACTTTCAAAGTTTTACTATTTTGGTGGACCCCCTGCTGCTAACAAAAAGTACCTAGGTACTAACAAAGACTACTTAAACAAAAAAGTACCTAGGTACCTAAAGTTTAATCTTCCTTGGCTTTTTGTTCTTTTACAGAAGTTTAGAATAATCTCTAGTATTTATAATTTTTACTACATAACTACCTACTATACTCAAGTAGTAAAACAAGTATAATATGATTGATGAATTACAATATACAATACAAATGTGTATAACTAACAGGCAGATACTTACTTTTTCCGGCACTGCAAACACTGACATCTATTCACTCACAGTCACAATTTTATGTTTAAAATCCCGGAAACAAATGAGTAACGTTTTGTTCTTGGCATTCTTATTTATACTAATGTAGATTGCTGGTATAGCACAAGTCGCATTTCATCCTTTTGCAGGTCCAAACAAGCATCCCGGATGAGAGGGCACACTAGCGGCACTTTGCAAGTCTCGATGTGGTGTAAACTTGTACTATTATCTATTGTTCTATTCAATTCTGTGTTTGAACTGAGTCTCGAATATTTTAGTACCTACCTAGTGAATGATGCTACCTGCCTACGTTGATAAGTACATCCAAGCCAGCCAAAATTTTTGTTCTTTATTATGAAAACCAGGAAATTTTTCGTGGACCACCACTTACAACTTGTGAACCCCTGTTTTCTTTTCACGTCTACGTGGACCACTGTGTGGTCTCCTAAGGACCCCTGGGGGTCCACCTGGACCACTTTGGGAACCTATAGTTTAACGGATGAAAATATTTAATATTTCGAAGTTAGTCTTCATCTAAGTCCTTCCTGTTTTAACATAGGAACGTTTTTTTCCGTTTCTAGATTCTTTTTTGCTACTCCTTTGATGCTTTGAAATATTTTTCAGTTTATTTACCATATTCTTACCAAAATCATTTATTTTCTCGGTTCTGTTCTATAATTTTCATTAAATCAGTTATCTTTCTTTTAATTTTTCTAATAACATTATAACCTACTTCTAGTAGCATATTTTTGTTTTTCACCAGTTATCAGATACAACAAGTAATTTAGATGTAACATTCAGTTTAGCACTTCAGTAACACATCTCCCTTTTTAGTATTTTTTAAGATCTCATCGAATTTTTCCCGGTAAAAAAAAAGCAAATTTAAAAGATGATGGTAAAATATTAGAATAAATTATTTAATATGACTGAAACAAACTATATATATGTATGTTTATTTTTAGTTCCCTTATTCAATGCACGCGGGCATTCTCAGCACATTTGTTTTAACTTTCTATTATATAAAAGTAATTTTAAATTCCAAAATTCATGTTCTCCAGAAATTTTACCTTTTAATTTTTTAAACTTGAAAAACATTTTAATTTTAAATTTTTTCAAACATGGAATTTTTTCAGACATAAAATTGACTTTTTTACATTGATTCTAGTAAAACTGACACACTAAACACGTATTAAAGCAGGACCGTTCACCAAGCCTGTCAATGGATTAATTAAAATGTACATCGGGCGTTCAGAAACAGTGACGTGGCGAACACAATTGGCGTCCGGCTACCATACCATTTTGGCACCCCATCTCAAAGAATATAATAATATAATATATAGAATAAACATGTGTGTGTAATAAGAGTATAATGCAAAAAACAAAAGCAAAGTATCTACTTTAAAATAATCTTAAATATAGATAATTTTAAAGGCTCAGGTTGTACTTTTATATAAATTTGAGATAAAAATCTAGTAAAAAAATCTTAACTAGAATAGGATTCGGAAAAGCATCAGTAGAAATCACACTTACGGAAATTTAACAATTAGTCAAAGATTGTTTAGAAAATCATTTTTCTGAGATTCAATGATATTAACCATGTGTTTCGAGACAGAGTGCAAATTTGATAAATCCAAATGTAAAAAATCTGGCAAAATGTAATTCTAAGTGTAATAGCAGTCTAATGTATGTAAATAAGTAAATTTAAATCAAGTATAAATAAATTATTTTTTATAGTTTTAATTTGTTTTGACATGGAAGTGTTTTGATATAAATTCTAATAATCTAAACTGTTCTCTTTTTCTAGATCTTTTAATTAACAAAAAATAAAAGTTATCTATAAGAACTAGTTAATATTCAATTTAGAGTTCTGTATTGTTTAAATAAAAATTAATTATTTACTGAAATAACAATCTAGACTTTAATTTACTTTTAGTAAATCAAAGTGGGTGATCATTTTGTGTTTTTGAATACCTTTTACGTCAGATATATATAACTTATACTATTATCTAATATATCGGTCTTATAATATCTACTGAAATGAACGTACAAATAAATCACAATTATTTAAATTCTTAAACTGAGAGATTTTTGTTTGTTTTATTCATGATGTTTTTCAATCTCTCAATCAATTATCAAAAAGTCATCATGATGTTTTTCAAACTCTTCTAGACGAATTATTTAATATAGCTTAAAAATACTTATTCTTTGAAATTAAAATATCATTTTTCTACAAAGTAATCGGAATTTATGACATTTCCCATCACGCATTGGGGATTGTACATATATTTACAGGATTATCCATATATTTCAATAATTTAGCATATTTAACGAGTTTAGTGGGATTATGTATAATCATTGGTTATTATACATAATTGCCGGATTAGTCACTTTTACCGTAACATTACCTTATGATTTTACTGTGAGAACATTTCTCTCTGAAAAAATTTCAATTTATTTTCAATATGTGTAATAAGACTTTCTTTTGACTTTAAAATATATTTCTCAATTAAAATAAGAGCTAATTCATATTAAAAAAGAGCTTATTTTTATTCTGAATCATTTTATAACATTCAAAAATATTACTAATCTGTACCTTTTTACACCTTATTTTGCCTTATTTCATTATATTCCTTTAAAATGATTTCTAAGCTAAACATGCTTTCATTACATAAACTGAAATATAAAGTTATTTAAAAATTAATTATCAAGAAACATTCTTTGTATACATATAAAAAATATCTAATACATTTCATCTTTTAACTTTCCAAATAAGAATTTTTCAACATAATGTATTAATATAAAAGCGACAAAATTAAAAGTCAGATAAAAATTATTTTCGAAAATCTCTAAATATTAAATATTTTGATTTCAAATAAATAATTTTAAATGATCAATTTTATTTTAAATTTCAAAATTATACATGTTTGTTAATAAATATTCGTAATGGCTAAAAAATCTGCTAAATAAGCAAAATGTAAAGAATAAGTTGTAGACAGAAAATATATAAAATTTACTCAAAAGTCAACATTTCCAACGAAGTTTTTAACGAAATAACACTAAAGACGAAAATTCGTAAGTGTGAAATGATGATATTCTAACCGGGTAAATAGTTAAAATAAGAGAAATTATGAATTTTCCTAGCATTTGGAAGTAATTACTTTTCTATTTCCAGCGTTGTATCGTATTTCGATTCCAGAAGCACAATTCTCTTGATTGGATATTGCAGTGCTATCTTGAAAAAAAATTATTATCTTCTGTTGGGGGTCAATCTGATGCTAAACACAAACATTTTTGAACAAAGAGGATCGCTAATGAGAAATAGATTTCAAAGCGAATTTTTTCACGAGTATAACGCGACAATAGACTAAGAGGTTACAACAAAGCTTGAGGTAAATACAGAGCTTTTTTCTGGGACGATGTACAAGAATTTCTCCCAGAAGTTTTAAGTCTCAATAACATCTTTCAGTTACATTTTATATTCCTTATTTTTCTGATACATTTAATTATTTTTAGTAAATGAAATGGATATAAAAATCAATATCTTCAAGAGTAATTTGATTCTTTTAACATTTTTAGTTTTTTCATCCTTGTTGGGTCCCTTCTTTATTTGATAAGAACGGGGCTCAAGTGAAGTTAATTTAATCAGCAAGTTAAAAAATTTATAATCAAAATCGTAAGAATTTTTTTATGGAACATTAATTATTTATAATAAGTATGATTCTTTAAAATAAAGTTTTCTACAGATTCACTATATCATCCAGATTTAGTTTCACTGAAGCCCTAAGCTATATCGAATGTATATATAATAATTAATATAAAAAATAATATATTATTGTATTACTTTCAGATTGTATGGAACACAGCCATGCTAGTATAAGGAACTTATAATTTAGGAGCTTCGCAAAAGAATAAATTCTGAGGTATAGTTTATTTACTTGACAAAATTCTTGGTACTATAATTCCATTATCATATAATTGTTGTCTATTCAAAATTTCAGTGATTAGAATATGGCGTAATTTATGTATTTATAATAATAATTGTAATTAGGAAAGTAAATTATTAAGAAGTGAGAAATGAAATACTTTACACACATCCATTCCATTTTATTTGAAATGAAATTTTTTATAGGTTTTATACCTTTCTCATTGATTATTAAAAAATGCAAATTTTAAGAACCTTTGAAGAAAAATTTTCACACTTGTGTTTTAGTTATAGTTTGACAAGTTTTTAATAATATTTCAGTTTTATAAAATTTCCTTTTTAGAGAGTGATTTTTTTATTTTATTTTAATCAAAATGAGATTAAAACTTCACATTTTTTATTTATAAGAGAAAATATTGTTTATTAAATAAAATGTTTTATAATAACTATATAAAATGAAAATAAAGTCAAATAAAATTTTAGAGCATCAAAATTTCTACAAATTATTTTGAATTCTTAAAGGATAAATAACATCATGCTAGTTCCTAATTTACTAATTACTAGTACCTAATTTACAACTAGTTCCAATTTGTCAGTCGATGCAATATTCATTAGATATCTTGTTTTCTTGTATTTTGAATAGAAAAGATTTATTTGCTTCATCAATGTTACAATTTTTCATAGGTATGCAACTTGATTTTGACATCTTGTAAAATATTAGAATTCTAAAGAACATAGTGAATCTGCTGCATTCACTACGTCAAATCAGTTACAGGTTAGATCACCAGCTTACCTTTTTGGAATCTCTCTAAATTATTGATTCATAAATCAAGAGATATAACATCAACACATATTATTTGGTAAATAAGTTGAAACTAAAAACACCTCAAATGCATAAAAAAGGAAACTAACCAATATAATTTATATTTCGGAATTTTTACCAGAAAAAAATTTAACATATTTCCATCATTACATATACAAGATTTTCTATACAAAATAATGATAAAGCATCACAAATCTTGAGCAAAGTATAAAAAATTGTAAGAAAAGATAAAGGAAAACGTGATTAAAAGAACACACTTTTTATTACGAACTAAACTATACTAACTTATTAATATAGAAATATGAAAATAGGAACAGTTTCACATTTACGGCAAGCTCTTCATATCTCCTTCTCATCAGGAGAAAATAATTCTTAAATTTATGAAATATATTTCTCCGAGTAAAATTGATATTTCACACAATTAAAGAGAAATAAAAATTTTCTGAAAACAATTTTCGTTACTACTATTCGGCGCCTCTCTCAAAGCGGCACCCGGGGCACGATAGACCCCCTTCACTACGCCACTGTTCAGAAACACTTGTCCCGCTAGAGATGGCCTTATTTCAAAAGAAGAGCGAAGCTCGCACAAACGATACTTTAGTTCCACGACTACCAGCTGTCGCAGTTTCATTCGGATTGTTTGAACCGTTGCTGCGTAGTACCAAAAAAAAATGGCAAGTCTGCTAGGAACTTATTCGTTGAAGTCTGTGGAACAGTACGTTTTTTGTGGGGAAAACTTTTTACGAGTACGAAGATTAATCGTAAAATGTTGCCACTGCATGGGCAGATTGCAATGTCAATTCCGAGAATTGTGAAACGGTGCCAGAGGCTGGAAAACGGTATTACAGACCTAACCAATGCGGAAAGGCAAGGAAGACCAAGAACAGTGAGCACATCGCACGTGGTGGAGTGGGTGGAAGGCAAGCACAGAACAGGATTTGCTTCGCAATTTTGAATAAGAGTTCTGCAAGCATCCACTGTATCGTCCCGATCTGGCGCCCTGCAACTGTCATGTGTTCTGCAAGCTCAAAGAATATTTAGGTGGAAGACTATTTTTCAATGATGGCCAGGTTTAGACAGCTCATCTAGTTGGCTCAAGGACTAAGGAGCGATTTTCTATCATCAGTGCATCCAGCGATTAGAACTACATTCCGACAAATGTCTGCAGCGATTGAGAGATTATTTAGAGAAATAGTTGATAGCTAATGGGATATTATGTAAAAGATTTTATGTGTCATATTGTATTATAGCGCACTTCTCAGTAAATCGGTTTTTGACTTGCATTGTTCTAGTGTAACTTACTTTTTGAACGCCCCACGCTCTTATAAATATGTATATTGAATGCATGAAAAGTACCTCAAAACTCAAAAGTCTTATGCACTTTTGCAACCATTCGTCACATATATAAGCTTTCACTTGCGGTGTAATGTTAACTCTTCACTTTTGTTACTCAGTGAATTTTTTTTTCTTCAGTTTATCCTTCCTTACTTCCTCATTCTTACTCCTTCTTTCCTTCAAATTCCAGAAGCAAATTTAATTATGTTATTCATTTAATAAGTATATGACAAGAAATAGATATTGTCTCTATCAAACGATTGCTTTCCCGAAGAAAGCCGAGCTGGCAGCCGAATGGTTAGCGCTCTTGCCTTCGGTTCAACAGTTCGTGGGTTCGAATTCCACCTTGGGCATGGATGTTTGTAGTGGTTCGGAATCCACTTTAAACCGTAAGTCCCGGTCTAATTAGCCCTCGTGTGCAAAAAATGACCGTTGAGCGACAAACAAACCAAACAAACCATTCCCGAAGAAAATTGAAGATTTTTAAAGCTTTTGACTGGAACACAAACTCCACCAATGGACTATCAAAAAGTTCAGAAGTAAGTGTTCCTTTTCTACTGCCATTAAATTTACTTATGTTTGAAATCTTAACTCGGATCTTGACTGTAACAAACTGATTAATACGAAACATGGCATGTGATATATACATAAAAATAACCTTGCATCTACTGCAACGTATTGCTACAAATTTGTAAACATTACTTGTATCTGTCTTAAAATATCTCAGACAGATCTGAAATATTCAGATTTTGGTTAAAACTTCCTCCCTTTAGGCGCATTCTACCTTACGGCATTCATAAAGATTTGGTCACTTGACAAGAAATGGATATTTCTGGAAAAATCCATCACCGAAGCTCTTGGATAAATATTAATCGAGATAGCCTAGAACCAACAGAAACCTTGGCGAAACTCTAAGATTTTCCATTAAGTCAGGTATAAATACAGCCGCTCGGCACAGAAGGAAAATTATTGAAGGTGATTAGTCTTGAATGTTGATCGTGTATAGAAGCTGTTGTCTGTCTGAGGTATTAGAGACTTCTTTGATTGGAAGATGTTTCCTGTTGTATTAGCTGAATTGGAGCTGTGTCATTGTGACTTACTTCTACAGCTGTAATCTGCAGTATCTTGTAGAAATAGAAAAGAATAAGTGTCTCGTGACTTTCAAGAAATTGTTTTATCGACTTTCAATGTACACGAACTCCAAAGCGAAGTACAAGATACATGTATTGAGATAAGTTGAATATCTTAAGCATTTCTCCATTTGATTATTTTTAAATCACTCTAAGAATTCGCTTATGCAGAAACTACTTGCTTGACTCAAATATGACATACTCTGCATAAAGAAAAGTCAACTTTAAAATATGCTTATACAAAAAATATACCCCATACGGCCCAAGACAACTGGGAAGTATCTTAAAATAAAATAGTGCATTTGAAAAATTTGTAATTTGAAACTGGGCATTCTCTATTAGTAATAGTATAAAACAGATTTTTTATGTATAAAAAAAGTTGAGACAAGATATAGACGCACTGAATATGCTATGAAGATAAATAGGCAGAATTGCAAAAAATATTTGTCAATTTAAGCAAGGGATAAAATACATAAAAAATTCTGGTAACCAAGAGAACAGTTTTAGCTATCTAAACAATGTCGTTATCATTTAATTGATGTCATGAACAAGATTTGATTTTACATACATAGTGGTGCAGGAGATCTCGAACTGTACCTTTAGTTTAACGGGTTTGGAGTAAAAGCCAATCACCAAATGCCTCGTCATTTTGAAACACGGTCAGGTGACGAGGTCACATCTGTGAACCAGTATTATCGTTTCAGCATCCACGCCACACCAACGGAAGGACTTTAGGCTTCACATATTAAAGTTGACAACGTCCCCAACCCACGGAGCTCCAGCAACCCAGTGAAGGAGTTAACGTGGTCACCCTGCCAATCACTGCCCACGACAAATGATGCTTCACTTTTGCTGGTTCTTAACAGGAAGAGGCGTGAAGCTACTGAGCCAGATTTGATTCTAACAACATGTGGGCATCTGCATCCGTTCAAATTGCCAAAATCTACATCCATTGACGATTTTAGTCTTAGATCCCAACACCCGTTAAGTTAGTTGCCCCAATCCGCTCAACTTAAAATATTTCGTCATGTCGTCTTTATAAAATGATCTTATGATGGATGAATGCTAAGATTTAAACTTTTTTCTTAATATTCTTCATGTTAATTGATTTATCTTTTTCTCAATGTATTATATAAATTGATCAGCTTTTAAAATATATGAATAACGATCTAAAACCTACAAATATTTAATAGCGCCAGAAATGAGTACAAGAGATATAAATACGTGAAAAGATATTCATGTCGCCACATATTCCATAAAAAAATGGTTATAAAAAAATTTAGGAATGGTTTTGTTTTAATTTTTACATTATTTGTTATTTTTACATTATTTAATGTCCTTCATTATCACATTTATAATTAGTTTATTAAATTTACTTTACGGTAATTTGAAATTAGTTCGTAATTATTAGTATTATTAAAAAACAATTTATATATTGATTGTATAAAATTACAATATCTGGACATTCAACTTAAAATTTTTCTGCCTTTTTATGAAGCTTTTATTGTTAAATTTTCATAGAAAAAAACGAGTATGTATCCAAGCCAAGTTGAAATTAACTATCACTATTTAGAAACTCTTCCTTATAAATCTAAGAATAGCAATTCTCAAATATATGCATTACAATCAATACATGTGAATTCATGATTTCATACTTAAGAAATATATGTGTACTGTTATGCGTCATTGTCTTGTGCCAGCTAGGCTGGCAATATGGGGTGCGCTGCACCACTTTTTCATCTGGACCGTAATTTGGTTTGGAGTCCGACTTCCTCAGTACACACATGCCATAGGTACCCATTTATAGGGTAGGCAATCATTCATTCAAGGAAAGGACAAAGACAGAAGAGAGAAAGACAGTGCACACATACTCGAACTGAGATTCAAACCAAGGACCTCCCTATCTGCAGTCAGGCACGCTGACCACTAGACAGGATGGGTGGCATTTTATGCGTAATTTAATATTATAATATCTTATAAAATGGATACGAATATACTGTGCTTATTAAATTATTTTCAGTTTCTTTTGATAATCGGTAGTTTTTTTTTTTTTTTTTTTTTTTTTTTTTTTTTTGTAAAAGTCATACGAAAAGGAGGAATTTATTTGTACATTTCCCTCTTAAATCGGACCTCTGGCAAGAAGAGTGTTGTAGTGGTATCGATCAAATCGTCTCTCTACCAGGACAAAAGCATTCAGTCTCTTTGTTTTTAACAAGTTCTCTGATGAAAACCTTGTGGATTCGAATCCTTTCACGTTTTCCAGCCAATTAGCTCTTGGCGTTTAATCACATATGGTATTTTACTTCTTTTAGTTGTACTTCTAGGAAGAACAGCATCGGGAATAAAGATGCCGTCCAATAAGTTATTAAAATGCTAAATTTTATCATAATAAGAGAGTGAAAATGTATCGCAAATTAAAAAAAGTTGAAAAAAGATTAAAAGGGTTTATTTTCCCATTAAATATTATTATCGATTTAAAAGACGTAATGAAGAGATTTTTAATCTTAAATTAAATTATAATTTAATAAGATAAAATTGCAATTTTTTATTTTTCAAATCATAAATGCTTATTTGATTTGTAATCAAATAGTAAAAAATCAGATCAAAGAAAAATGAAATAATTTAATACTTTAATATATCAAAATTTTTGATTCAATAAGTTATTTTAATAATGTATTAAAAAAACACAATTCCCAATACAATCAATCGATAGTTAATTTATATTTGATTTAATTTTTAATATCTTTAAAAATTAAAATATATTATATGGTTGTTTAAGTTCTAGAAAATAGTAATACCTTACAAATATCGTCAATAATGTATGCTAAAAACTCAAAAGTTTTCCAAATTTTTATGTTTAAAAAAATGGGCTTAGGATTTATAGAAATATTGTCTTCGGCAGTGCTTTGTAAACAAGAAATATCCCTTTGTAATAAATGTTTTTCAAGTAATGATCATAATTTTGCGTAAAATTCATAACTATTTTAAAACACTCAGGTCACTTTAAAAATAATAATAATCTGGAAATAATTATTATATTATACTTTTTACATAATTGAAAATACAATCCATTTAAATGTTTTTAGGTTAATTTACTGTAACTAACAAAAAAATTGCATTGTAAAAAATTGTAAAAAAATTGTAAAATACTGTAACTAACTTAGAATCATATTAAGATTCTAAGTTAGATTCTAGGCCTATTCCATTTGGATGCATATATTTTTTAGAAACAAAGTGCGTTTTATTCAATAAATTATTTTAATTTTTAAAAATTACAAGCATTTATCTTTTACATTTTTTTTGTAATGCTAAATGGAAATGCTATTATTGGTAGAAAATCATTTTCTACCAATAATAATTTAAATTATTTATTGGTAGAAAATGATTTGAAAACTGAGTTTACTTTTTGATTACTGCTCATTTAAGAAGGTGAACAGGAATGACAGAGAAGGAACAAGAATAATAAGAGAAAATCCCCTCTCCATTCAAGAACATCAAACATTTTAGGTTGCCACTTTTAAATCTCACCATGGCCGAATGAAGAGACCGGGACCCATTACAGGACAGGAACAGATCAGAACTGTAGGCAGCATACCAATGATTAACCGTAGCAAGATACCATACAGAGAGCAATTGCTCTCCGTATGAAGGAGTGTATTTTCTAGGGAGTAAGCTCATTTAAATTATTTATCAGAAGATCACACACAACCATTCTGGAAGATTATACCCACTATCTCGTTGTCATGCACCACAACATGCGATAGAATCCACTGAAGGGGTACAGGTGTTTTGGGGCCAATCTCGCAGAGAAATTACAAAATACTCTGGTCTGGGATATCAAATGTTTTTGGTCAGTGGCTATTGAACTGTTGGCCACCGTAAATGCGACAACCTGGAATAAAAATGCAAATAACATGAAATTTTCAACATGCATTAGCGGAGGTGAGATATACAAATGATTAGAATGTCAGTGCAGACGCACAGCACGCGTGCCTGTGGCGCCATTTCAAAGCGCTATTTAAAGCCTGGATATTTCATTAATTTCAAGTTCGGCAGATTTGTTTTTCTAGTGGCTTTTTTTTCAAAATGACAATCAATTACACCTCCCAGAAAGCAGCGATCATTTTTTGATCAAGTATCTGAGTTCGACAGAGGAACGATAGGGGCTTACCGAGACTGTGGATTATCTTTCAGAAAAATTATAGTCGTGCTCGACGAAACCAAACAACTCTAATGCGGCTATGTAATAGTTGGATAGAGGAGGGTTCGACGAATCGACGTGTTCGATCATATCTACCTCATTGTACCACTTCACGTGATGACAGGCAAATTCTACGCATAGCAGTGACGGATCGCTCAGCCACATCATGAACCAAAGCACAGCTTATTCAGTCTGTAACACATCATCCAGTGTCTGCACGTACCATTCAACGCAGTTTACAGCAGAATGATCTGCCCGCAAGACGTCCATTGCTTCCCCCTTGACGCAGAACCACAGATGTCTCGGCCGCCAATAGTGTGATGAAAGAAGGATATGGTCAGAAAAATGGAATGAAATTGTCTTTACTGACGAGTTATGCTTCTGTCTGCAACACCACGATGGTCGCATTAGAGTCGGAGGCACTGTGGAGAGAGGATGGTGAACAGCTGCGTTATGCACCGCCACACTGGTCCTGCACCGGGTATTATGTTATGGGTCGGTATAGGATATCACTCTCGCACTCCTCTAGTACGCATTGCCGGTACATTAAACAACCAGCGCTATATCTCCGAGAACACATCCAAAGTCTCTTTGAATAAATGCCGAGTCGTATAGTAGCTGTAATCTCCAACAATGGCGGCTACTCTGGCAATTGATTTTGGCAGGACAATTAGAAATATTTCTAATTGTCCCAAGTAGCATTTTTCATCACTTCAGTAACATTGATGAATGTTATGCCTCTATTCAATGGATCTTAACAAATAATACATAAAAATGTTCATAAGAGTTTCCTCTACAAGATTCCATTTGGTTCCAGACATTTCTAGCCATTTAAAATATATCATATGATACATATTTTTGAAGTCAGAAAATCCCTTAGTGTCGAGAAACCCCATGGTAAAGTTGCCTAAGTTTTTTTACTGTAATTGCGCCTATTATTATATGAGATGCATTGTTGGCATCGGACACGTATGAAAACACCTTAAGGGACCTTTTTTTTATTAAATGTGTTCGCAAATGACTTTTTAAAATGATTCTAATGGTCCCATCCAGTAAAGCAGTCAACTTTTCGGCCTTTATGATCATATTTTGAAAAATGACGAATATTATGACTCTAATCAAGGGATCTTAAATAATAATACATCAAAATGCTCGTAAGAGTTTTGTCTAAAAAAGGTTCTTGTGGTTCCAAACATTTCTGGCCAGTTAAAAGTGCATAACGTAGATATTTATCTAATCAAAATATCCCTTACTGTTCGAGAAACGCCATAGTTAAATTGCCAAAGTTTTTTCACTGTAATTGCGCCTATTATTATTGGAGATGCACCACTGGCATCGAACAAGATTAAAAATGCCTTAAGGGACCATTTTTTTTATCATATGTGTTCGCAAATGACATTTTGAAATCACTCTAATTGTCCCAAGCAGTAAAAAATTCAATTCAAAAGCCTTTATGATCACTTTTTGAAAGATGCTGAATGTTATGACTCTATTCAATGGATCTTAACAAATAATCCGTCAAAATGTTCGTCAGAGTTTTCTCTACAAGATTCCGTTTGGTTCCTGGCATTTCTAATCCTTTAAAATAACATACGATACACATTTATGTAGTCAAAAATTCCCTTAGTTTCCAGAAACGCCGTGTTTTTTCACTGTAATTGCACCTATTATTATAGGATATGCACTGTTGACATCGGATATGTATGAAAACACCCTAAGGGAACTTTTTTTTTGATTAAATGTGTTTGCAAATAACTTTTAGAAATAGTTCTAATTGTCCCACTATAATTCTATAATAATAATCCAATAGTTCTTAAAATAAGAGTACCCCTTTCTCAATCAGCATCTGTTTCACTTACTGGATGCTCACTGGAGGATGTAATCGCACCACAAATATTGTTCCTAAAGCATACCCCTTATTTCTAAGAGATTCAAGTCAGAGGAGTACGCTGTTTAATTCATTTGAGTGGTATCTTTCTTTTTTAGTAGCTGCTGAACAGCAGGAGTCCGGTGTGGCCGTGCATTGTTGGCTAGTTCCAGGCTCTTTTTACCTGAAAAAAACAATATATTGGTCATCCACTGCAGTTGTTTTCTTGGACCGAAATCTATAGGAATAATTTATATAACATATCACTAGGGAATACATTTAAAACATTTTCAAATATGATTATAGCCTTATGATAATAATTAATAAAATCTGAAAATAATGAATTAAAACTAGATGTATGATTCTATTTCAAAAATTGTTAATAGGTTTACCATTCTTCGAACTACAGTATAAATTGCATGTTAAAAAATATATTACTGTATGCATTCCCTATCATCATTAACGATGCTACCACATGCCATAACTACCAAATGAAAAAAGCCAATCAATGGGGAGTGGACAACGTTAATAGCATCAGAATAATGAAGTTATTTCAGCGAAAATACTAGTTAATTCATGCCTGTTAGGCAGCCCGCAAATTCGTAGATGATCGCATGAAATTTGTCTCGCAAGGCAAGCTGAGCATCTCGCGAGAATCACATCAGACCAAATGACGTCATTGATATCTTAGTTACATCAGAAAAGGGGTGGAGCGCGAAACGATTCTTGATTTCAACCAAGTTCGAAATATCTGGCAAAATTTCACGAGACAGTGCTCTCATTGGTTTAAAATTCCATGACGTCAGATACAACGTTTTAGCTGCATCACACTGAGACATCGAGGAGATCGCATTTGTCTACTATAAGACGGCGTCTTAATCGGATTGTCTACCGAATTGCGGCCTGCCTTAATTGCAAATGTCTGTTTGAAGTGAACAATGAGCATATGCATGCATACAATGCAGTCAGACTTTATACTGATTTAATGCAGTGGTAGAAAATCTATTTTTGTATCTTTAACAATATGCCATTTGCTGTGACGTCCGTAATGGAAGCATGAACACATCGCTTGGACTATATATCTGGCTGAAAAAATGCTTGTATTTATAAGTCTCGATTTCAGCTTCTTAAAACTGAGGGGAAGGTTCGAGTGTCAGGTGGACTCTACAAGACAGTCAACTCAAATTATCATTATAAATAAATAAACATTGGACAAGCTAGATTTGATTTTATATTTGCGTAAATCCCGACGAATGGCTGAGTGGTAAGCGTTCCTGACTACTAAGCTGTAGTTCCCTTGTTCCAATCCCGGTTCTGGCATGGATGCTACTTTCTCTCTCTGTTTCTCTGTTCTTTCTTCTGAGATGATATAGGAATATGGTCCACCCTGTAAACGGGTTTGTGGTGGTATAGCGGGGATAATGCTACTCGCCTCCGTGACTTGGTTCTCAGATGCTTACTAGGTAACGACAAATGAATAGCAGTTTCCTGCTTTGTGGTGAATATTAGTGTAGACAGATATTATGCGGAATGAATTAAGTTTTCTGATTAAATTGAATCAATTATTGACTGGAAGTAATTACTTTGAGGACGTACTGAAATTCATTGACTTCATGTTCCCAAACAATAATATGAATATTCTTTGTTGAAAATACTCCATATCACAAAGATAAATTCATTCGCAAATTTGTTGAACATTCTAGACAGTTTTAGCAAATAATTTGGCTCCCTAAATGAACAATTAATTTTCCCTGTAAACATATCTGGAAAAGGGATAGAGATGAATATTTCTACATGAACGATGTCAAAAAATCAAATTTCTACACTCTTTGTTCAAAAATACATGTTGCAAAACATTATGAAAAATTATAAGACATTTGGCTCATCAGTGTATGAATAAATTCGGATAAAATGTGATCCAAAGGTTTCCATTTATTTATATTATCTACCATAAATCATTTGAATTAAGACTGATAAATATAAAAAAGAATTTTTACCTGTTATTAAGTATCAGTGATCAATCATGAATCAATTAATCAATCAAGTAGACCATGCTTGTTTGTTTACTTTATTGCTAACATAAGTTCGAATGATTTTATATAATAGATCTGCAAAATATAAAACGTGTTGTCTATACTACAGCTGTTGTTGGTTACATATTCCAAAAATTAAAGTGGTCGTCTGAGATTATTGAAGACGAAAACTATTTTATTCTAAAGATTCAGATAAATTATTGAGTAACATGAGATTTTCAGCTACAGTATGAGGGAATTATGATGGGAAATAATACTAATTACAGTAAACTTTATCGAAATATTCCAGAATTTATTAGAGAAATTGCTTAGATTTATTTAAATAAAGTGTTCAAATTATTATACCATTGAATAATGTCGATATTTGTTTGCTTTCGCAATTATAGTTTCTTAAGAATGCACTCAGTTTTAACTGATAATTCTGTTATGAGACAAATTCAAGGAGCTTATGAAAGATATGCTAGTGCATCAATTCCTATAGATATTTTAAATGATAGTAATTCCTCATGTCATCTAGAGGATTCTGATACATTTGGATCTTTACGTAAACCTCTAGAACACAAATCTTCTCAGAAACTATCAAAGAAAGTTCGTATCATTAGTACGAAATCTCGTCCATTATCCAAACAGAATAATGATGCAAATATTTTTGGTAACTTATCCGATAAAAATCCTATGTGGTATCCAGATGTAATGGAAGAACATAAGGTGGATAATGATTTGAGTGATGACAGTGTTATGGTAAAAAATATCAGTCGAAATTACCGAGATCCAAAAGTTTACTTAAATCGAATGAAAGAATTTGTAAAAGAAAAAAAAGTAATTTTCATATATGTTATTTTATTTAATTTTTCTTTATTTTATTTATACAATATTTTGGGTAACGTGTAATTATATTTCAAGTTTTTGATAGTAATAAGAATAATTATTTCCATACAATAATCATCAATAATGAAAGTAATGTAATTACTGCTGCAAATATTCCATTTGTGTTGTGTATTGCTTAAAAAGAATAACATTTTTAGAAACTACTAAAAATAGTATATATTTTTTACATTTTAATCTTTTTTTCCCCAATGGCGGGCACACTTGGGTGACAAACCCTATGCCACAACAAGGCCAGAAATTGCTACTCATTTATTGTTACCCAGCAGGCATCTGTGAACCAAGTCATGGAGGTGAGTAGCGTTACCCATGCCATACCACCACAAACCCATTTATAGGGTGGGCCACATTCATACAACATCACAGAAGAAAGGACAGAGAAGGAAAGAAACATCCATGCCCGAACCGGGATTCGAACCCTGGACCCACAGCTCAAGAGTCAGGAATACTAACTTTACAGCCATCGGTCAGCTTTACATTTTAATCTAAATTATCATTTATTGACAAAATGTATTTTAATGCTAAAGTTTGTTTCTGATGGAAATTGCTTCAATGATTGATTAGGGGGTATAATGGAGTAATACTGAATAATTATAAATAGAAAAACTTTTGAAATAAATTGATAAGGCTATATTTGTACTAAAAAATATACAAAACTATAAAATGTCAGATAAGAAATTTTAATCAAAAGTAAAAATTAATAAAATCATTTTTTGAAACAGGAGAGAAATATCTTTAATTTATAATTATTTTGAATAAAAATTTATGCATTTTATAGCTTTATACATAGTTTGAAATTTATTTAAGTGATGTCTTTGAAAATTAAAATATTTATCAACAATAATTTGTGTAAATATATTCTTGACGCACATTTAAAATCTCCTAAAGTAAATTTTAATATTATTTTCATTTGTAACGTAGTTAGATGTAATGTTATGTAGTTAGTTCTAATTTGTATATTATATCCACATTCCACTAACTTCCATTATTAATTGTCATGGGATAGCCATCAAATTGCTTAATAATTAAATAAAATAGTTTAAAATGTTGGTAAATATATAGGTATTGTATGGTTATAAATGTACATTTCTAAAGCAGGGCTCTGTATCAAAAGTGTTTCCAAGCTGTTTTCTGCACAAGTTGAATGAAATGCATTTTATATTATCCATGATACATTAAATGACATCACATTCTCTTGCTGATGGATCCTTGCTTGATTACAGATTCATATATATTCATCTGAATATGGTGCAAGTGCTCATTATGAGACATTTGTATTTAAAAAAATTATTAATATTTTGTCATCTTGACCCAATTACATGGAATAGTTTTCATGGTAAAAAATTAATTATTACAAATTAGTAAATTTTGATGAAAAATATTTATCATGAATTAATTTTTATACTTTTTGATTTGTTGGAGATTTTTTGTGACAACATACAAAATGTTTTAAAATAAAAGCTGTTTATTATTAATGAATGTTAGCAAGGAAATTCATATAGTCATTTGCTTTATCAAGAAAAGGATAATTAGTGTGGAAATTCTCAAAATTTTTGCTGAACTTTTAAAGCATATCAAATTATTTCCATGGAAAAAATTGCAGACAGTATCTTATATTTATATTTATTTGTTAATATTTTATTAAAGTTGTATGAACATTTTAATACCAGTATGAATTAAAAAAATTAAAATCAGATTTTCTGTTTTCCTTTCATTTTACACATAAACTATATATACATGATGATATTGAGTCCCTTCATAAGTATTATATCTTACATTTCCTAAATTTTTGTGGTTAAATTTAATTTATTGAACCTTTTCTAGTTCTATGTTATGTTCTTATAGAGTTCATGAATTAATAAATTTCACTTAATTATATCAATCAATACTTTTATTCTTTAATTGTAATTATTTTGAGTCTCATTCAAAATATCTTTTATACTTTTGGTGCAGTCCAATGAATATGAAAAGGTAAACATTTTTATGGCATAGTTTTATAACATTGCCTGCAAAAAAATATTAGTGCTTTTGAGCAATATTATTGTAAAAGATTGATATAAAAAAAATTTGGATACAAGTTTATCTTGAATCAAAAAACAATTAATACCTAAACTGAAAAAATCATCCTTATATATTATTAATCAGTAATTATAATTTAAAAATAATTAAACACCTTTTTCATTTGCTATCAAATTGTATATATTAATAAATAATATATATTTATTGTATTGCAGTACAATAAGTATGAATATTTAAGATTTTTTAATTTAAGTTTTTAAAATGTAAATTTTAAAAATCAGTCTAATTTTACAGCTGAAAATGGCACTTGATTTATTTGTGGAGATGAGACGGAATTTGGTGGTTCCTATTCCTCCTCATTACACATTTATGATTGGGGCTTGTGGGAGAGCAGGTTTTACAGAAATGGCATTCAAGCTATTAAGACAGGTAAAATTATAAATTAAAAGGTCTTTGATTGCAAAAGTATTTTCAGTTAGCTAATCAATTAGAAAATATTTTTGGTGATGTTACTGTAACCAAATATAAATAATAAAGATTCTGAATTTGAATGTTTAATAATATTGTAACTAGTTATTAAATATTTAAAAGTATGGTGGTTTTAATATTAATTATTTATATTTTCATTTTAATTGCTAGAATAAAACAATATGATACTTTAAACCATATTTAAAACATTTTGAAATTTGTTAAAGGTAAAGCACATGAATATGCTTTCCCTTTACTTGTTAATTTTTAAATAGTACTAATGATGTAGAATTTCAGAAGATACTGATAACTACAAATGTAACTCCTCCCCATAAGGAGTTAATCTTGTGGTTTTTCAAATTGTATTTTTACAAGTGCTTTTGAAATCAATCATTCTTTATTTAAAGTTTATTATAGAAACTATTAAATTTTATTTAGTCATATCTTCTGAATCAACTATTCAATTTTTTTCACCAACTGTATTGCTCTCATTGCAAAATAACTTTCCTAATGTGTTAAATGTGGTGCTAAAACTAAGAAGTAAGTTAAAAAAAAATACAAAAGGTAAATACAAAAGCTTAAGATATTCCCCTCAAAGGATGCCTAACATATCAATCAATAAAAAAACAAAGAGTACCACCTTTATTTTCTTTTTCTTTTAAGGATGTTACTTTTAATAAATAAAAAAATTTTACTATCAGAAGTTTTGGAACTTGTTTATTGTTAGAGCTATGATAGTTGCCAAGAGAGAGTGAGAAAGTGACTACTCAAAAGTTTACTGGTGAAACATCACTCTGTGTACATTTGTGCTGTGATGTCTGTGTAGAGATTTTCAAAGAAGTAACTCTGGCAACTCCAGCCAAGGGATGTATTATTTTTATGTGGACATTGAAAATATAAATGGAATTACATGCTTCTTACTAATAAAAAAGTTTTCTACAGATGACTCTGACACACATGACATTGAAAATTATAGAAACATTGTATGAGTGAATTGAAGGACCCTGGGTCATAGGTCAAACATGTAGAACAGATAAATTGATATTTATTATTTCAATAAAGTTTTACAGTTATGCCCTCTAAAAATTAAATGAATAACTGATTATTAATTGGTAGATTATCTGCTTCATTAATATCAAATTCATTGTATTTGCAACTTTTTCATTATTTTTTAATATTATCTAGATATAAGATAGTGGTGTAGTGATAGTATTTTTTGCACTTCCAAGACACAAGTCCAAAGTTTGGTTCTTGGGCTGGGCAATGTCAATTCACCCTTTCTCTTCCATTCAGTGTCTCAATAAAACTGAATGCGAAGCATGCTTGGGAACACTGGGGTTTTTGCTTTAATCTGACTACCTTATTAGAACATGTTTCACACCCCAAGCCCCTCAGTCAAGAAAATAGATATGGACTTTGTATGCTTTGGTTCCATGAGGACTGTCATGCCACTGAGTTTAGTTTTATTAATGTAAACATTCTAATTTTAAAAACTGCAGTAACTGTAATTTAGTTTGTTGCTTAGCATAATATAAATGCTAAACCTGAACAATTTTATTTGACATTGAACTTTTAACTATAAATAAAGCAAATGTAATACACTTTAATGTTATAAGTATCATTGCATTTTATTATTATTATTTATAGATGACTGATCGTGGTATGCAACCATCACCAGCCACTCTAACTGGACTCTTCAACTCTTGTGGTGAAAGTCCTTTTCCTGATTATGGATTAAGAAAAGCCCGTGGTTTGAAAGAAAAGATAGCGACAAAAAATTGGGAATTGACTCAAATAACTTATCATGCCATGATCAAAGCTTTTGGAAGATGTGGTGATATTCAAACAGCTTTCCAAGTATTTTTTTTTCTTTTAATATCATGAACCAGTTTTAAAATATTGTTTACAAATTACACCCTTCATATTTCTAACTAAGAATATATTCTTTATATTAAATTCAAAATGTTCCTTGCATTCTATGTTATTTAATAATTAATTTATGTTGTGATATCCTATTTAAATGTATTTATGAAAACATCTCGATATAATGGAATTTTTAATTTTGGAATAATCAAACTTAAAAATAAAGAAATCAGTTGTACTATATAATTTTGTAGGAATAAACTTTATTGAAACAGCATCATATTTCATTATTGTACAATTTCATTGTAATAAAATTTATAAACTCAGAATGTTATTTTAAAAACAAGAAATGTGGTCTATTCTATGAATTATGTGCAGAATTCAACTATGAACTATAATCGTCTAAATGATCATTCTAAAATTATTGATTACTTCTCTTTTCTGAATATATTTTTTATCGATAAATAAAGGATTTCAAATAAATTGCTTTTTATTTGCATTGCATTTTATTTGAATAAAAATTTCCTGTAATGTATTTTTTTATTTCTAATAATGCCCAATGACTATGTTGACAGTATATGGCAGTATGCCCTTTTATAGAATAAGCTCAGAATATATACAATTTTATTTTGATGGTTCAGTGTGTAGACCAGTGTTTCCCAAAGTAGCATATGCATATATCCAAGGGTACAATAAAAGTTTGAGGGAATACAACTGCGGCAAAAGTCAACCTAGAAAATACATGACTGTGTCCAAAATGAAAATGAAATGAAAGTGATCATGTGACTGTTCAATCATTTGTGGTCTTCTATCCTTCCTCACGCGACCAAAATCGAAGAAGCATTTGATTTTTACAGTGAATATGATTAAGTAAACCCCATCACTGGCTTACTTGCGTATAGCAATGCTTGACATTTCAAGATAAAGCAAATGCTGCCATTGCAAAGCTTAATTTTTATGGCTAAATTGGGTTGGTAGTGGAGAAGTAGACTCATTTCCCGCTCTCCATGAGTTTATTACTAGTTTGATTACTAAAATTGATGTCGATATTCTGAAATGCATAACACAACATTTGGAGAGTTTGCAAGTAGACTTGAAAAACTATTTCCTTGATTTAAATAAAAATATTTAATGGATAAGAAATCTGTTTAACATTAACACTGCATCCATACCATAAGATTTGATTCATGCAGAAGAAGAGTAATTGTTGGGATTGGCTTCAGACAGATTTTTGAAAATTAAACATAAGAAGAGCACCTTAACATCATTCTGGTTACAAATGCAACATGTGTATCCATTCTTAACAGAAAAAATTTTGAAATACATCTTGCATTTTTCAACTTCGTATTTATATAAAGTTGATTTTTCAGCATTTGTAGAGATTTAGTTGGAAAAAAGGAACAGATTATTGGACGTGAAACAGCATCTGAGATTAAAATTAACTAACAAGGAATCAAATTAGGATGATCTGTCATCTCTGCACAAACAATTTCATCCTTCTGATTGATCCAAATAAATGTTATTTACAATAATATAATTTTTATTTATATTTTATTAGGAATAACTTTATTTTTTTTTTATTATTTTGTGTATGTCACAAAAAATAAATTAATATAATTTTGATTATTATTAAAATATATCTACTTTTTTTTCTCTTTGATGAGGGATATACTTAATGTTACGAAAATTATCGAAAAGGTACACATGTTAAAAGTTTCAGGAATACTGGTGTAGACCTTTATCAAACTCTATTATTCCAAAGTAATACAAGTTTTTTGTTTGCTTTATAAATGCTAGTTAATAGAAGACAATTTTTTAAATTTTGTAAATTTATTATGAAACATTGCAAATTATCTGCGATTTTTGGTTTCTGGCGTAAACTGAAATAGAATGGATTTGTTGCTTAAACATTTTATTTCTTCTGTACTTGTTACCTAAAAAAATATGTTGGAGTTCTTGCTAATAAAGCACTCAGGCTTTATCTACATTAAAGACATTTGTTGATAAAGCTGTCACTTCTTCACTCATTTATAGGGTTTTAGGAGAATATTCCCTCCTCATTTTATCTGAATATATTTGTCCCTTATATTATAAATTTAATTATTATAATCCAACATTATTTGTTCTGAGATTTATGCAAATTATTTTTTCTCCTAAAATAAAATATTAGTTAAAGTTTCTTGGTCTACAGTATCCCTGAGATAGAGCATTATTTCTCTACAGTCATCTTTTTGCTAACAAAAAAGTGCTATAAATAAAATTAAAGAAAGGAATATATTTTCAGTTTAGGTATTAATAATTGAAAAGTGTTAAGAAAATTCAAAATTTTTCTTTGAATATTTTATGATGCTATGACATTTTTAAAGACAGGGCATTTAATTATACCAATATTTTTTTTCTAATCCTAAATAGTATTTTAAAAAGCAATTTTTTTTATTTTTTTCAAACAGATTTGTTTTTATATTAGTATTTGTTGCGTCTAAAACACAATAAATGTGATATGTAATTTGCTACATACTTCTGTTTTAATATGTACAAAATAACTTATAGGAATATTTTTTCCAATAAATATGAAATCTATTTAAATTTGTGTTGTTTATACAATATATACTTATTCAGTAGTTAAATAAATATATCACTTTTTTTACTTTAATCTTTCTGGATAATTATAATTTTATGTCCATTTTAAAATGCATGCTGTATCTATAATATTTTATGATATATTTTTTTAATAAGATATTTATATTTTAGATTGTAGATGAAATGGCGAAAGCAAACATTAAAATAGATGTTGAAACATTTAGTTTTTTACTGATGAGCTGTATTGCTGACAAGAATTCTGGATTTACTCATGCTGTTGAGGTATTTAATATATATATATATATATATATATTATTATTATTATTGTTGTTGTGTTGTTGTTGTTGTTATATTTTATTGTATTATTTTTCAAAATGTATAAATAAATAAATATATTTGAATACAAAATACTTTATTGCTCATCAAATTTAGAAATTTGATGTTTTTCTTAATCAGTAGATGTTATAAAAATTTAAATAGTCATGGTGACTGTAAATCGTATAGGAAATTTGAAGAATCAGAAAATATTTATATTGTTTAAAATAAAGTGAAGGAAAAATTGATCCTGTATGAAATATTAAAAAGAATGTGATTTAAAAAAGAATGTTTACTTTTCTTATAAATGTATACTATTTATTTTTATTTATATTTATTTCATATTCATACATTTAAGTAAAGTATAGTATTTTATGTGGCCAATATCATGCACTTACCATGCATTTGACCAGGGCCTTAAGAAAGTTAACACAATTAATATACAATTTGTAAAGGAAATTTTATGGAAAATTTTAACATGAAACATCTTATTTTCAAGAAAAAGCCATTGTTAATAAATGTTCCAGCTTCTTTACAACCTCTTTAAGATGAAATAATCGTCATATTTCATACTATTTGTTTCCATGTCTAACTTTCTAAGTACCATGAATGTTGTAATATTTTTCATGCAAAAGACTCACAAATAAAATTAGGTGAACTGGTATGTAAGATATAGTAAGCATCATTTTTTAAAAAAAGTTTTAAAATGTAATCAAAAATATTTTTATTAGTGTTTAAACTCTGAGTTATTTGCTTTGATATACTTGTAGATCAATATTTGTCTTTAGCATGTCATTAAATATAGGCAATTAGCATAGATTCATTCAACAACATACTCTACTGTCATTTAAAATTGGAACACATCAAAGGAATGATATTAAAAACACGAAGCTCACAGGAAAATGTAAAGTAATGTTGTAGATTTCTCATCTAGAAACTGCTGTTACATCATAGTTTTCTCAAATATGTTAATGAATAACTCAGAATATGCTTTAATAATAAAAAAATAAATACTTACCAGCATGTGTCAGAATTTGATAGAGATAAGATCATTGCCTATTGAGATTGAAAATCGTGGATAATCGTTCTGTGATATACCCACTGTTATTGGTTCGAATTTAACCAATATTATGCAAATATGAAATTGAGTGATTGCTGAAAATCATACTGAACCACTTCAGGCTCTTAATACTTTTCCACTACTAACACCTGAAATGATAGACATTGTGAGGTCAGTTTTAAAAAACCCAACAAATATCATCACGGACTGTTAGTCTAGAAAATGACTTGTTTATGGCTCATTGAGTATCTATTCATCTAATATGGAAATGTTTAGAGCAGCCTGGACTGTCAGCAAGATGACCATTTCTTCAGCTTTTCTTGACAATGTAGTATAGAGACTGACAGTGACTCTGGTATGTCCAGTGACAAAGTTGAATACAAAAGTGCCACAATAGTATTTGTCTAAACAAGTTGTGATTCTGCATGTAGCATTTAAATAGGCATATATTTATGTTGTGGCTTCAAGAACACTTGTCACCTGGTTCCATTCAATATCATCATAGATGCTCTGGCCCTAATATGATGATATGAACAGCTACATGCTCATCTTTAGTTCAAATCAGTAGTAGTTTGAATGACAGCCTCTGCATTTACCTATATTTAAGATCTACAAAGCATTATTTTTCTACAAGACAATTCAAAAACACTTGTTGTTCATCATGTCCTCACCGTCTTCAATATAAAGAGTATTTGATTACTGTCTTGCACTGTCTACTGCGTAGATGTTTTTAATGGATGTAAAGTCTTTAGACTTTACATCCATTAAAAACATCTACTCATGAGTTGCTGAGAGACTGATCTGCTTTTCTCTCCAACTACTATGGTTGTTGAAGAGTGGCTTAAAATTGAAGCAGCATGTAATGAATGACTTATTTTGTCACTAAAAGCCAGTTTGACTCCATTCTTAACCAAGTAGAGTATCTCTATATATCTTATCAGAGTGCAGGATTGTGAAAATTGCTAGAAATCTTGACCACAGTAACTTCTGTCATTTTACTCTTTAAATATTCCATCCAAATTTACGATTTATTCTTAATTAATTACTGCTTAGTTTTCTTTAAAAATGTACTGTCCAAAAGGTTACCATTATTAATTTCCCATTTTCAAGTACCATTTTTACAAGACCAACTTCAAGTAATCTTTACTTTCCTTCTTATTGAGAGGTACATAAATTGGTATGTACAAATGAATATTATAAACCTTTGGTTTTCACAAGTGTGTCATGAACTTTTACTGTGAACTATCAGACAAAAATTTAATTGGTGTGATACTGTTAATTCTTGATAAGGTTTTATTTTAATATTGCTACATTTCTTATTTAGTTTCATAATACTCTTTTTTTAACTCTAATAAATTAAAATCCATTTTCTTTAAATCGAATGTTTTTTTTTTTTTTCCTTTTCTTTAATTCTAATAATTTTTACTTCTTGTTTAATGTTTTTATTATTCCATTAATAATTTTAAATTTTATTGCTTTCCATTACATTAATAATTTACAATAAAATATTAAGAGAGAAATGTTAATTTGAAAATTTTTTTAAATATTTAAACATCAAGTGGATTTAAACTGGCATGAATTAAATTTTAAAACTTGTGCTTTGAGACAAAAGGTATAAAAATTTGATCAATGCCAGCTGTAAAAAATTTAATAAATTCAAAATTTTAACTTACTCATATCAGTAGTCTTTTTTATAAAGTACATTAGTTCAGTTTAGTATGGAATAAAATAATATGCTATAAAATCCCTTCCTATTTAAAAGTAGTATGTTATACCTTCAGATTTTTATCGTAATAGATAGCTGTTTGTCATTCAAACTAATGATATTTATTGGTTAGTAAGGTATTTGTTTCAAATATTTTTATTTATAAATTTCTATATTTCTTAAACCATTACTATTTTACATTAAGAGTACTTAAGAAGATTAATAAAAAATAAAATTTTGAAAATATTATATGAAGTTTTCTATAGTTAATAATATTCATAAAAAAATCTAATTTTTATCTAAAAATCTTTTTTCTCTTTGGTATGCTACAGTACTTTTTAAAATGTTTCATTTATTCTCATTTATTCATTTGACAATATATATATATATATATATATATATATATATATATATAATATATATATATATATAGGTATTTCGCAAAATGAAGGAAAGAAAATGTGTACCAAATTTATTCACTTGTAATCTTCTTCTTCGAGCTGCACGGGATTGTGATGTTGGACCAGAAGAAATATCCTGCCTCTTACTTCAGCACTGGAGTAATTATTTAAGCAGACCTTATGGCTATAAGATAAAAGAAAAAGTTATTGAAAAGCCATTACTTCAAATAAAATGCTCAGATAGTACTAATAGTAATTCTACATTGAACTTAAATGAAAATCTGGATAATGAACCTGAAAAAGTTTCGCTAGAAAAAAAGGATGAGCTGTCATCCACTTTGATTCATAGCCAATTATTTGAGAAAAGCTTAACTACAACAAATGTTATTCCAAGTGTTCTGAGTGAGAGACCAGAGGGAAAATCAGATATAGTTCAACTGGGCAGTATTAAGACACCTAGTGAGAGGTAATTTTAATTTTTTATTATTTGCCTTCAATTACAAAGTTGGAAGTTTTGTAACTTTAATAAAAGTATAAATTATGAAACTCTGTAAAATAAAATGTGATAAAATGAAAACTTTATTTCTCCATGGAACATTTACTATTTTGGATTATTTTTATTTCTTATAAGTTATAAACTGTTTGTAAAAATATTCCTCCTTAAAAAGGTTAATAAAATTCATTATATTTTTAAAAGTACAATAACTAATATCAGAATTAAAATTATGAAAAATTTAAGGTTGGACTGTTCATTTTATAAAATTTATATGGTCACTTCAAAAATATTTTTTTTAAAAATAATTATAAATATATAATTTTAGATTAGCATTAATTGGAGGTCCTGTAGGTTTTTTAAATGCAATGAAAAGAGATGATATCAAGCCTAGCATAAAAACATTTACACTTTTGCTGGAATGCCTGCCTTCTCATACTGAAGCAGAGAAAGAACTGATGGCACTGATGGATGCTTACTTAGTGAAACCTGATAATGGATTTTGCAATGTTTTGATGAAGAAAAGAATTTTTAGGCATGATTATATTGGAACCAAAGTAATTTTTCGAAATTTTCTTGTTAAGTTTCAATCTCATTTTATTATTACAAATCTTAAATTGTTGTTTTAAAAGCCAGCTTACTGCAAAACTTTTCTTTGAAAGTTATTAATTATAGATAGTTTTTAATTTAACTTTCATTATTCTTTTGTAATTAAAATAAATTAATACATTTTTGTATGTATAGATTTCAATTTACTCTTAGTTCTCTCATTAGGAAATATGATACAAATACCTTTTTTTATCATCTTTTTATAAATTGCATTCATATACTGATACTTGAGAATTGGAGCAATATTTAATTTTGACGTTTTGATTGAAAACATTTTCCTCTGAAATGCATACTTATTTTAATATTTTGTTATTTATGAAAAATTTAAAACCAATGATCGTTGTAAGTGTTATTTTTGTATGAAAAAGAAAGAAAATTGAATTGTGTATATTTATTAATATTCGTATGAATTAATGTATAGAACTTAGTAATTTTACTAAATATAAATTTTTTAAAGCCATATGCTTTAAATATATATGTAAAAGGTTATTTTAATAATATGCTTCTCTGTTAATTTGAATTTTTTTTTTAATTCATGTAGCTTAAATGTTACAAAAAATATTCATGGAAAATCAAAGTGTAAATAATTTTTCATATGTAAAAATATTCAGAAATATAATAAATTATTATTTTAATTTTTATTACAGTTTATGTGTATAAATATTTATCTCATATTTATTTTATTATTTTTTATTTGTAACAGAAAATTTTATGTTATATTTTAGCTTATGTTTACATGCATTGTTATATAAAATTAAACTTATATTGTCAATACTTAAATTTTTATTTAGGAAGTATTATTATTATTCAATCAGTATGGACTCACTCCTGATTTATTAACTTTTGGAATATTAGCAATGAGCTGTAGAACATATAAACTATTTTTGAATTATTTGAATGATTTAGAAGTAAGTTTGAATATTACTTTTTTATTCAAATTTTTTTTAAATATGATTCCAATTCAATCTGTAAAATTATTTTATTTGTGTGATACATTTGTTAAGAAATATATTCCCATAGTTAATGTAATTAAAAAAATTGAAAATGTGTCAATTCCAAAGTAATCTTATATCAAAATTGAGTTCTAACAAAGGTTCTATATTATATTTTAAAAAGCAATCAAAAAAAGGGTAACATTTAAGGTAAATAAATTTTGAATCGAAAAAATAAGAACTCCATCAAACAAAAAATGAACTTTAAAAATCAATTTTTGTATATAAAATTATTCCTCATGAAATTTTTCTATTTATAAAAATAATATCAACAAATATTTCCATAGTTAAAAAAATGATGTTCATAAATATATATATTAGGTCTATTGAAAAATCTGTTCATTTTTACAATAAAATAAAACACAAAATTTTCGTTAAGTTAATAAACTTTATTAAATAACAAAATTGACATTGTTATCAATGACTTCTTTCCAGCATGAGGGTAATTTGTATATCCCATTTTTGAAAAAATATTTCATGTTTGAATTTTTTGCCCTTTAAAAATTTTTTATGGACAAAAACAAGTGATACTTGGAGGGTGATAAGCCCAGAGAATATGGCATATGGACAGAATTTCCAAGCCTAGCTCTGCAATTTTTTGACGAACTTTTTTCTTGACCACTTTCTTGGAACATTGTCAACATCTTTTCTTGGGCTGCTCCCTTTAAAATATCCAGTTTCTGACAATACTTTTCCAAATTGATCTTTTTGTTCAATTTTTAATGCTCATAATCTGTTGGTCCTCAAATGTCCCACCATATACACAATATTCTCTATTTCCAGTCAAATTTGTTTTAGAGTTGAAAGGACTAAGTTTTCTGCACACAATACTCTTTTTCTGGTGATGTTTTCCTAGGTAATCCACTTTTCATCCCCAGCTATCATCCGGTTCAAGAAGGCCTAGATTTTGTTCCAAACAAACAGATGGGCGTGTGATGACTCGATCATTAAAATCCAGTTGACTTAATTCATGTGGCACCGATTCTAAATATTTCTATGCCAATCTAAGTTTCCGAATATTGTCCCAAATAATTTGCTGAGCTTAATTAAGCTTTCTGGGGTCCCCGATGTCAGAAAAAGATTTTTCTCTCTATAATTTTAATAACATTATCATTGATCAATGAACAGAACTTTCCAGTAGACCTAATATTTTACTTCTAAAATATTAATAGAGAATCACATGTACAGACCATATAAGTGTTGGCATGTGAATTTTATACTCATTAATAATTATTTTTATTTACCAATAGCAAACAATCTGGCTAATTTCATAAATTTTTGAGAAAAATACTTCTACCATTGCTAAATGTATTGATTTTGTATATTATGCTAAATAATATATTGATCATGTTATTTATATCAGAAAAATCAAAATTACATTTGTTGACTAAGATATGTAGCTGGATAGCTTGCTTTTTGAAAATTATATAGATAAATTTTCTGCAGATTAAATTGCTGCACCAAAATCATTCTACTGCATAAACTTGATTTAAATTATTATAATTTTGCTGAATGATATGCAAAAAAAATTTTTTAAACTATAACTATAATCTTAAACAATTTAAACTATACAATGTTTTGCAATGCAATTTAATAAATGTTGTTAAAGCATGTGTAAATTTAGTGTCAAAACTTACAAACTGAATCATGAAATATTCAGTTATGAAACTGAAGACCAAATTAATTTTTGACATCTTTGCTTCATGCGTAGTTACAAATGGATAATTATCATATCTTTTCCATAATTTTTTGACAGATATGAAGTATTGTCTAAAATCTTAATTAGCATACATTTATAAAAAACTTATTATATATCTGCTTAAAAAGTCATAAATTTATTCAAATTATTATAATTTAATTTAGTAGAATTTGTTTCTATGCAATTTATGAGAAGAGAATTCTCCTATTTTAATATTTTACTTGAATCATTTTAAAGTCAACAATTTTCTTATAAAATAAACGTAATAATCATATTTGAATTATTTTTAGAAATCTATTACAACATATAAAGTGGTCATAAAAAGGAATATGCATGTTAAAAATAAATATAATTGATTTGTCCATTTTAAAATTGCATTGCTCTAATGCATCATTTTGTTAATTATTGTATAAATTATATTCTTAATTATGATACCATTTTAAAATAGTTTTCAAAAAATTATAATAACTGTGAAATCATTTTATTCAAAGGTTTGTTTCATATAAATAAATAATTCTCCCTAGATTAATCAGATTTAATTTATTCTTTGAAGTTGTAAATATATATTGTTGGTGAACATGATTTTAATTTATTTACTCTATTATTTCTTGTTCCATAATTGATAAAGAATTTTTCCAAAAGTCATATAAATAGCTTATATGTTAAACCTCTTCAATAACAGTGCTGTCAAACATATTAAATGAATTAGTCCTTAATGCCACATTTATACAATGTATCTGGCTATCAAATAAAAAACATTTAGGAATAAGTTAAGCTGTTTTTAGTCTAAACTATCAAGTCTATCTTTAAACTATCAAGGAAAATTTAATTTTCCATATTTAATACAATACATTTTATTTATTTTTTAATTATTGTTTCAATCTTTTGTGTGAAACCACTTATTTTATATGAAATGCTATAAGTAAATTGCAATAATTTTGATGTTATATTTTTCTAGTTGCTGGTATCATTTACATTTAAAATTTATTAATATATTTTATGTGAGGATGCTTATATGTGGGTATCTTTATCAATTCTTTAGTTTAATTGATATCAATTTAAGTGATATAAAAAAGCATAGATTATCTAAATATTGAAGTTAGATAAATAGAGAATATTGAATAAAAATAAAATAGACTTTTAATTTGCATTTCTTTTATTATTTCTGTTATTACATATATATAGTAATAACAAAAATGATAAAAAAAAATTTACATATTAATCTACAATGAATATTTTATAATTGCTACACAAAATAATAAATGCTATAAAAAGTAAATATAGCATACATTATTTTGTGTAGTAATTACAAAATATTCATTTTAAGTATTATTATTTCTGCTATTACTGTATTAATATATAAGGGAAATTAAATATTAATACTTACGTAGTTAATTTAATTTTTTGCGCTTCAACTCTCTTTAATAGTTATATGAAATTAATATGCAGTCATTTGATTTTTATTTGAACACTAACACGAATAAATGTGCATATACTAAATTTTTATTTCTTTTCATAGAAAATTGGAGTGTCTCCTAACATTGAGATAATGGGTGCACTTTCACACTGTGCTTGTCGTGTCTTTGATTTCAAATACTTGAAACATGTACTAAATTTGATGAAAGAGAAAAATATTAAACCTAATGAGAAGATTCTAATTAAAATCGATGAAACATTAGATGTGGCAAAAAAAAATATTATTGATTTGGTAAGTTAGTGATTTTTTTTTTGTGATAAAAATATGGATGAATTTTCACTTAAATAATTCCAAAAAGAACAAAACTAAACTGTAAAAACATTATATTAGTTTGTCTTATAAATGTAATGAAAAATATATTAGTATTAATTTTATAAAAACTCAAAATACTTAATTTTTATATGGTGTGAATATAAGACATGTAATTTGTTGATTGTAATAAATTATTCTGAATATTTAATTGAAATATTTGTTTTGAAGCTATTTTTCCTTAATCAAATAACCTCAATGCTGCTTTAATTTAAAGTGTTTTAGCTTATCTTCACTTTTCTTGTCCATTGTTTATTAGATCATTTAACATCGAAAGAAATAACATGTGCAAAATAACATTTATAAAATAACTGTGCTTGCGAATAAAGGTTTTCTTTTATTAAAACATAATTTTGCTTATTTATTTATTTAACTGCTTGGCACAACTAAAATTTGAGAAATCACATAAGGAAATTGTGAAAAATATTATTTTTATCATTGTTTCAAAATTGTTTTGAAAAATAAATTGTTGCAACTTTACAAGGCTAATTATATAGTTATAAGTAGGGCATCAATAAATTTACTTAATGCATTATAAATAACTTTTCAATAAATGTTTTATTCAAAACTAATTAACTGAGAGAATAATACTAAATAATTATGTTTAATATTAAATTTTATTTAAATTTAATAAATTTTTTCATTTTTAGGAGCACAAAAAGGAAGTATCTCCAGTTTTTAATAGAGAAGACTTTCCAAAATCATACAAAGATTTCTGTCAATTTTATGAAGATTGGCTACGTGGGATGGAATTGGAAAAGGAGGAACATGTTTGGTCTCAATACAAAACAGAAATTATTGATAAAACTAAACCTTGTATAATTTCTAATGCCTTAGATCAATAAAATTTTTAATTCATTATTGTGATTTTTTATTGTTAAAACTTAATTTAAAAAGATTATTATTATTATTTTTTTTTACTTTATTTATAATATCAGTTTTTATTTTAGAGTACATGTTTGTAGATGCAAACGAAAATTCCTGGTTTCATTTCGAAATTATGTTTTGTTCTATTGATTATTTTATATGAAAGATGGAAGCATTTCAGTTGATGGTGAATTTCACTGAAAATATTTGCGCAACCACAAATATTGCTAAACAATTGGCTAAACAGTTGGCCCTACTAAAAATAAGCTGTAAAGGAAATGTAAATTTTGAACGAAAAACTCGTTCATTCTTCTTCTTCTTCTACAGGTTGGGTTTGTATGTCATTGGCACCTCTGCTTTAATCAGCATTTTGTACCATTTTAACTCCAAATCCAATGTTTCCTAGTTCCAGTTACTCGGGTCACCCACTTTATTAATATAGTCCGATAACCCTTTAATGGAATCTAGGTGTAACTCTCTAGTATGGATGATGCCTAAAGAAGTTAATCTAGGGAGGGCAAGAGCTTCGCATTCGTAAATGATATGCTTGACCGTTTCCTCTTGCATATGACATTTCCTGCAGATAGGGTCTTGCTGAAACAGTCCCATTTTATGGAGATGTTTTCTGAAATAGTAGTGCCCAGTTATGAAGCCCACGATTAAACGTATCTTCTGCCTAGAGCATCTTAGAATTTCATAGGAAATCCTCGTTGATGATCTACAGATCATACTTTTAGCATGGGTTTGACCAGGAGATTTGAGCCAAGCTTCATACATCTTCCGTTTTTCCCATCTAAGAACATTGGTTTTTGCGGTCTTCAAATTGATCCCACAAAAAGGTTCTGGAGCAATGGGAACAAAAGACGATCCTTGTTTATCAAGCTCATCAGCCCTTTCATTACCTTCGATACCTTTGTGCCCTGGCACCCATACAAGGATCACCCTGTTTCTAGTTGCCAGTTCTGTAAGAAGGTTTCTACACTCCAAAATCATTTTAGATTTGATTTCGAAGGAATTAAGCGCTTTTAAAGTGGCTTGACTGTCACTGAAAATGAGAATCCGCTTACCGTAGTAGCCCTTCTTCATATTTAGTCGCAGACAGTGGATAATGGCCAAAACGTCTGACTGGAAGACCGAAGCATATCGCCCAAGGCTTACAGACAAGCTGATTCTTGGTGACACGCCACAAACTCCCAGTCCTGATAGGGTGTTCTTCAGTGATCCATCTGTGTACCAGATTAGATCTCCTGTTTTAGTTTCAAACATGTTGTTATCCCATTCGTCTCTAGTTGGAAAAACTATATCAAATGTCCCATCAAACATGTATGTTTTTTCCATGATGTCAGAGGGCATCAGGAAAGTAGGGTCTTGAATTTTCCTGGTGATGCCCTTGTGCCCTTTGGCAACAGGCTGGTCATACCAGTGGTTTTGCAGCTTCCTTCTGTATGCATTCATTCTTGCAACGCTGCAGATGAAGATGTCCAAGGGAGTCAGATCCAACACAACCTCCAATGCTCTAGTTGGCGTGGTGGAAATAACTCGTTCATTAGGCCAGAATTCTATGTAATTATCTCATTAATCTATTAGTGTTGTTGCCTTTTCATATAAAATGGAATTTCTTTTTGTTCCAATAATGTGTGTTTCATCTTGCTTGTTTATTTTATTTTTGAGGAAATTTTATTTGATATAATTTTTGTAAATATTTGTTAGTACTTAACATTTTGCAAAATAATTATTAAGAATACAGATAATGCATAGATTACTTCTATTATCAAAAGTATAGGCATGCATTGTTTTTTATAAAAAATGTGTAAACTCTAAAATATGTTTCTTAATACAAATACTTTGATTTTATTTTTCTTGATGTCAGTTTATGTCAAATTTAATTCAACTTCATGTCTAAGATAGATTTGTTACATAAACATAAAACAACATTCTAAATTAAAGAAATAAAATGCTTTCTTGATATGCATGAAATTTTATTTAAATATTTAAACAAAAAAGTTCTATACAGTGCCATTAACTAAATTTCTGTTTATGGAAAAAATGATCTAAAATTAAAACAAAAAGTTTTTTTTTTTTTTTTTTTTTTTTACATGTGCTATACATAGCTTGTTTAACCTTTTACATGCAAACTGGGTGATTATTTCCACACTTAATTACTACCTCATTTTTAGAAAATATTGTTACAATTATGAAAGGTTTGTAACAATCTATAGATACGATTAAAAAAATGTTAACCTATATTTTAACTAAAAATAATGTTTGTTGGATAATTCATTGAATTCTGTTTATGTTATTTAAAATCAGTGCCCTGTTTTCATCTTAAAATATATATTACAAGTAAAATATAGGAAACAATGATTAATTATTAAAATAAAAAAAAGCATCGCACATGTTTAGAAAAAAAAATATTGTAAGCAGAACAATTTCTATTTATAATTGTTTCAAGTTTTTAAATTATTCAATCAAATATCCCTTGTATTGAAGGAATGTTCACTTAAATTAACAAATCAAGAAATATTAGTTAAGCCTTTTTTGCAGCTACTGGAGATGTAACTAATATAGTTTGTCAATAAATCAAAGTTTTGTTTTTGAATCTTCCCAGAAATAATAAACATTAATCAAATCTCATATCAAAAAATATAAAATCTTGCTCGATGTTTAATATCAATGTCTTGTATAAAATTTTCGATTCAGATATATTAACCTAATTTTATCTTATGTAAGGCTTGCTTATTTCATTTAAATATAACCTAATTAAAAGGAATAATTGTCGGTTATCTTATATACTGATTCCAATCACATTTTTCTAAACAGATTAGTAATGCATGTTAAAACCTAGTTGAATGTACTTGATTTGCTGTGTTTCATTTAAATCATTTTACACCGGCTTCAAAGAATTTGTAGTTGACATCAGGTTCATCACTTGTCTTGGTCCAAATTTTATCAAAAGAAAATGTATGCCTAGATATCACAGATCCTGTCTTTGGTTAGCATTATTTCTTTCGAAAAGAGAACTTATATTAGATCTTTTTCTGCACAGTTTAGTTTAAGTTTAGTTTAAAAATGAAACCATTCCTATAATTTAACACATCACTATATATATTAAGTTCTAATGTAATTATGAATTTAAAAAATGTATATTAAATTAATGCATTGAAGCGAAAGCAGAACTTTCGTTACTTTTTGTATGCGACATGTACAAACAAAAACCCGAAGAATTAAAAAACAATTATTTCTGATTGAAGTTTTAAATTAAACGTGAAAATATGAATTTCTAGTTTTAACGAAGTACACACTACAAAATAATTTAACTATCCCGGTCTCGAAATGATGTTTTGTATCACAAAAAAAAGTTGCGTGTATAGATTAACTGAAAACAAATTGTGTGAATGTGAAACAAAATTCTTGAACATTGACAAAGTAACACTCAATAAGTATTTGGACACCTGTGATAAGTGATAAACGTAATCTTTTCGTGTTCAGTAGTTGATAGAGCATCCACGTGAGTAATTACAGCTTTTATCCTTAAGGGCATGTTTTCAGCAAGTGTTTGAGTGAGGGATAGTATTTTCTTCCAATCTCTTTGGAGAAGGCATGCAAGTTCCTTCCCCAATTTTTGACGGTTCCTGCAACCCTTAATTTTGCTATCCAACTCGTCCCAGATATGATCTATAAGATTGAAATATAGATTCTGAACAGGCTTGTTCACTCAATATATATATATATATATATATATATATATATATATATATATATATATATATATATATATATATATATATATATATATATATATATATATATATATATATATATATATATATATATACGAGGGTCACTCTGAAATTTTTGAGATACAACTAGGTTTTTAAAGTTATACTTACAAAATTTTAGGTGAGTTCAAAGTAGTGTCCTCCAGCATCAATGCACTTTTATAGACGAATTTTCCATAGATTAAATGACTCAAGCCATTCATTTCTTCAAATAGATGAAAAAAATGCATTTGTAGCCACATCAGTCTCTTTTTCTGAATGAAAACGACGTCCACGTAAGTTCTTTTTTAGATGAAAGAATAACCAAAAGTCTCACATAGCTAGATCAGGTGAATACGGCGGATGTTCGATCACTTTAATTTGTTTTTGTTTAAGAAACTCAACTTTTAATACGGCTGTATGTGAAGATGCATTGTCATGGTGAAGCGTTAGTCCCCTAACATTGAGTTCTTGTAGAATTTCTGGAAGACATTTAGTGGTATACCAGTTTGCTGTTACTGTCTTCTGTCCTTCCAACTTGATGGCTTTGACCAATCCCGTACTTCTGAAGAAAACGGCATATATCACTTTTTTCAGTGCGCGTTGATTTTTCACCATTGTCGGCGTGGGATCATTTTCAAAGACCTATACTTGCTTTTGACGTGTTGGAACGTCAAAAAACGGTATGTACGTTTCATCACCTGTTACAATTTTAGAAATGATGCGGTGGCCATCATCATTCAGCATATTAAGAGTTTCTTTACTGATTCTGACACGCTCTTCTTTTTGATGCTCAGTTAGATTATGGGGAACCCAACGGCAAACTACTTTTTTCATATGTAATTCTTCATGAATGATTTTGTGCATGGCTGCGGATCCAATTTTAAGTTCCTTCTGTATCATTTGATAGGTATAGCGATTATCATCCATTAACATCCGGGATTACTGCCGACGGCGGCATTCCTTCTTCATCCTGACGAAAATTGCGACCTCTTCTAAATTCTCTAAACCATCTGAATACAGTAGCACGAGCTGGAGATTCATCACTCAATGCTAATTGCAACCGTTGAACGCATTCTTCTTGATTTAATCCTGCTTTGAAATTGTAGAAAATCATAGCGCGAAAATGTTCTCGCCTGAACTCCATTTTCTCTTCTGTTTAGAATTTATTCCACGCTAAATAAGTTGATGTAAGTCAGTAAAAAATTGTCTTCTGTGTTAAAATACTTTGTACTTTAGAATTAAACCGTAATTTTTATTTTGTTAATTCTCGTCAGCGCGTATCTCAAAAATTTCAGAGTAACCCTCGTATTAGCGTATCAACCCATAGTTGATGTCATAACATAACAAATATCGTTGTCATACTAGAAGTAATAATGATTCATTCCATAGAATTTCCACAACGTAAGATGCACAATTTTGACTAAAATAATGGAGTCGGCGTTGAGTCTACAAGGAATTAGGATCAATGATCTCAGCTCATACCTCGAGAAACATCGCCAAAATGTAGATGAATGTAGATACTATGCATTTTGGCAAAAGGCGTTCTTCTGATACATTCCAAACTATAGACTCTGCCATCCGACATAGAGATTGAGTTATCTTGCTTAATTTATTTCATAACACCATGAACAACTTGATAGGTAGTTAAAATCAGCATTAATTATAATTTAAATTAATTACAAACGCTGTGTAATCAAAATTACGAAATGCAATAGTTTTCATTTCAATTTGATCAAAGATGAATATTTTAATATGAATTTCATTCCATTCTGCAAATCCGTTATCAATTCAACTTCGAACAAAAATTCTGCAAACAATTAGAATTAGGATTTTATTTATATAGATTATATAAATAAATTTCTCAATATAATACAGATATTTCAAAACTTAGTTAATTTTCATATAAGTATTGAAATGTTCATTCGCTATTTGCGACTCTAACGAGTGTCAATCGGCGTGGATTTGAAGTTTCAGCTAACGTTTAATTATTGTAATTAGCTTATAGTTGGAGGAATATTCAGAGCTTTCTTGAATTTTCTTCAGTCCGTCAAACTACACTGCTGGCCACCCAAATTAAAACACCAAGAAAGACACAAGAGATATCACAACAAAATTTATTTTGTCCATTACATGTTGACAAAGTATCAAATGATTAAATTTATAGATTTCTGTGAAGTATGGTTCCTGCCAATATTAGTAGCCACCATTATTGGTGATCACCGCTGCCACACGCCTCGGCATTGATTCAAAGAGACTTTGGGTGTGTTCTTGAGGTATAGCAGACCAAGCAGCTTCCATGCGTTGCCAAATTTGATCTGGTGTGACAACTTGGGATGTAATTTGTGCCATTCGTTGAGCAACCATTGATCACATGTTTTCTATCGGTGAAAGATCCGGAAAGCGATCTGGTCAGGGAAGCAATTCAATCTGGCGATTGACAACGAATCCTTGGACAATGCGTGCCACATATGATCGCGCATTATCCTGTTTGAAAAATGGTTGTGGGCAAGCCCTGAAGGTAAGGAAGGACATCTGGCTCCAACACATTGAAGATATCAAATTAATCACTGAATGACTTACGGCTGGTTATAAACTTCCCATACAATACAATTTCATCCAGTTGACGTCGATATGACATTATCAGCGGGATGTACTCTAATCCAGTAGACTTCTCTTTTTGGTCCAGTTTAGATCCATGGCACGTCAAATATCCACCCATTTTACGTCCACTATACGTCTACGAGACGTTGCCCTTGGATTGTTCATGGACGAAATTTGGATGTATTCATACGCACCGCTCTATACTAGGCAGTTTTATGGATGTATTCTAGATGTGCGAAGATATTGAAATAATCCCTCATCTATCTTAGTGGCTCATATATTTTTGTCCATTAGACAATGAGAAAATTGTTTTTAATTAGCTTGTTACTTATGAAATTGCTTTTGCATCTCATTTTTTTTTTAATTTTCAGTCAAATATCCTATATTTTTGACAGATTTACTGTTCAAGTTTAGATAATGTAATAAAATTCTCACAATTAATAAATTAGCATTATTTTTATGCTCATTATTTTAGAGTTAACCTTTTGAAAATTTAGTTTCTTATTGTTTAAAATAAAGCGATTTTTTTTTCTTTGGAAAAGTTGAAATTACTTCTAAGAAGTTTCCAGTGAATGCATAAATATATGGGAGAATTACTGTTATAACTAGAGAGTAACAATAAAATAGTCCAGGATATTTTTATTTGTAGAGTGTAATTTTTTTATTTTAATATCAGGCAAATTATTATTCATAGTTTTTTTTTTAATTAGCTTTAGTAAGAGAAATTTATAAGAATTATTTATTTCTCAGCCTAATATTTTAACTAATTAGGTACAATTTTAACAATGTCTTCTTTTTGTACAAGATAAAAAAAATAAAAGTTTATCTCTTAACTAAAATTTTTCATTTAATTGAATATTCCAAATTATTATAACAAAAAATTCTGAAAATTACTTATTTCATTGTTTAAAAGTTGAATTATTTTTCTTTGTAAAAGTTAAAATTAGTTTAAGAAAGCATTTCAGCAAGAGAGTATAAATATTAATTAATTCAAGAAAAAAATATATAATAGAATGTATTTTTAATGAACACACAATTCTAAATATTTACACTACACAGAAATATTAATTAACTGAAATATTTGGTTTTTTCATTGATAAATCTTGTTTTTGCATGACGTAACCAGTTCATTATCATAGTTTTCATTTCACAATCGGTTGTCTTTGAATACTTTGGAGTTCACCGCACAGCATCTGAAAATAAAATTAAGTACATTTTAAATAATTAACAATAACGATTAACATTTTAAGATCAATAACTTCAGACAAAATAACAGTAAAAACCCAGAAGACAATTTTCATGAATATTTAATTCTTATCAATCTGATTAATACATAAAACTGATTGGATGTATATATATATCTCATTAGTAAAAAACAGTGTAAATTAATCAGAAAAGTGTATAAAATTCCTTCCCCTTCACTAATTTAAGACATTAAGTAACTTTAACATTGTTAGAAATATAATTTTAATTTAGTAAATGTTTTAAATATCTAATTACCAATTCAATTTCTGAGAAATAACAGCTTTGTAAGTATGGTAACCTTTGTGTTTGATTAAATAATTAAACTTACAAAATACTTAAAATATGTTCCAAATACTTTCAAATTATCATATAGAATTGAACATTACTTTTATAATGGGAACAATGCTTAAGTAATCAAACAGAGAATTGAATTTACATATTAGCACTTACATAAATATATTTCCTTAAAAAAAATTTTTTTATGAGAAATGTATTTTTCCATCAATTCTACGAAAGAAAACTTTTAATGACATGCTTATTCAAACATTGCTTTTACAAAAACTAACTGCTTCATATATAGTCCATTATAAAGGATTTCTTATCCCTAGCACCAAAATAACTGAACTCAGATGCAAGTTCATTGGTCATCAATTTTTTCATGATGCTTATGGTGCAATTCCCGGAAGAAGACTCCCCAGACAAGCTTAAAAAGTGGCACTGAAACAAAACAAATAAAAATATAAATATTTATGATTAAAAACATTTTATAATTTAAATTTGAAATTACTGTATTAATTTTGGCAACATCCATACATTATATAGTCATAATAATAATTATTATTTACAGCATAAAATTCACATAAGTTTTAGAAAACTAAATCTAACATTTTCCTACATTTAATAAAGCATTTATATATACATAAAAAAAATAACTATTTAAACAATTCGAAAACGTAAAATCAATATATCCTCATCCATACTTATTAATTTTCATAAGCAACACACAAACTCCAAAAATCGAACATCAAAACTCAATGCTTCAAAAAACTCAATGCTGTAATAGTTTCAAGGGTTACATACAAAACGGACATGTCACGCGATCACGTTACCTCATAAACGAAAAGCATGCCGTGCATACGTAATCCGAACCGTTAAGCCAGTTTGGCGAACTTATCGCACCACTTTATCACCTGCTTGGCGCATTCTACCCTATGTACGGTTCTATACTCTTTAGCGAATCTTTGAATTAAGACTATCCTGAAAACAAATTTTATTAATTTGAATCAAATCCTAATATTAATATTTATCTTGTTGAAATCAAGAGATAGATACATAAGTCTTTGTCTGACAAAATAATAAATATCAGTATTTTGGTCAGAAAAATATTTTGAATTGCAGAACATAGAAATGATTTTTATTTAAGAAAATTATTTTGTGGTATAGTAAATTTTCTTCCAGCAATTTTCATCTAAATCGCAATGTTTGCATTTCTTCACCCTAAAAATAACTGGAAAGTTTAATGATATAAAAAAATTATAACATTCTGCTATCAAGCACAATTTATAAATAAAAGCAATATGTATCTTTTAACGTTAATTTAAAATAGTTACAAATGTAATTTTTTAAATTAAAAATATGCTTAAACATGGTAAGTTTTCTACCCTTAAATAACACTAGTCAGTTTTTAAACCTTATTTCTATTATGACTTCTTGGGAATAAAAATAAGTTACTTAAATATACTAAAATATGAATCGATGAAAGGGAAGCAATTATTTTTTAACTTACTTCGTTAAACACTTCTTAATGTAGCAATAAGCAACTGTAGACTGTGAGGCAAACGATAATTTAAAACATTGGAAGCAATAAACAAAAATAATTACAATTGCAGTTAATTACCTACCTTTAATATATACCCAGATAACATCCATTAAGAATATCTAAAGTACATCCACCATGGACATCCAAACTACATCTATCATGGACATAATTACGTCTATTACAGGGATCCAAATGTTAATACTCCAAAACTCATCCATCGTGGATGTCAATCCGACGTTCATATGTAGTAGACAGAAGACCATCCAGTTCACATCTTACCATGGACGTCTTTTAGACTCTATGGTTTTCTATCTCTCTGGTTTAGACTCTTTTAGACACGTCCATTAGACGTATTTAAAAGACGTCTAATGGACGTGTGTGGTTGTATGAGTTTCTTCATATCTAAGTTTATATAAGAAATTTGCACTTGCTTTAGTAATAAAAAATTTAATTATAGTCTTTAATTCAAGATAATTCTAAGAATCATTGCAATGCTTCGGTTAAGATGTCAGATGGTTTACAGTATCAAATTAAGCTTTCTAGAAATCTTATAATAAAATTTACATCATCTAATAAAACTTAAATTCATTCTTGCATTAAAAAACAGAAACTAAAATTTTAGATGTATTTTTTATTTGTTAAATATACCAATGATTAACTTTTTAGAAAAGTAAGCATAATATTTCAGAGATATTAGTTATATACAATATTCAACACGAAACCATTCCTTTTTTAGCAATTTTCAATGTCTTTAAGAAATGTTTATACATGCTTTAAAAAAATTTATTTTGCCCCATGAAAATTTCACAAGTCTTTCTATGGTAAGTTTAAGAAATAAATAAGAGTTTTGATAGAAAAAAATCAGAGAAAAGTTTCGATAAATATGTAAACCTGCATTTAGATCTTTCAATTCCTTTTATAAATAATTGCCAAAGATTTTGGGTATTTTCTTTAGATTTTATTCTACCAGAAAAAAATTAAAAATAGTTTTAAAGTATATATCACAAATGATTTACAACAATTTAACTTGTTTAAAAAAGAATAAAACTAAACTAAACTCCATGGCACGACAGCCCATGTGGGCCAAGGCCTACAGTGCCCATTACTGTTTTCAAGACCGAGGGCCCTGGGGTGCGAAGCATATGTCCCAATTAGGTGTTCAGCCTAACGCAAGACCTCCAGTGTTTAGTTCCCAAGAATGCATGGTACTCAGTTAATCGACCCACTAAAGGGATGAAAGGCTGAGTCAACCTTGCCCAACCCGAGGATCGAACCTCGAACCTGTGTCATGGGAGCGTGAAACGCTGCCACTAAGCCACTGTGCTTCTTAAGAAAGAATAACTCTATGATATTCATCACAATTAAAAATGCATAATTAAATGCATTTTTATTTTAGTTGCCTAAAATAACATAAGAGAAAAAAAAAGGAAATTTAATTTCCCTTTTTAAAAATCATCCATCTTTATTTAAATTTTAAAAGCTTTGATATTTACAACCATCTACTTGAATGAATTTTATAGTAAAAAGTTTAACAAATATTTATTTCTAATGTAGGTAGCAAACATGGACTATTGCAAAAAAATAAATCTTTTGGTAAAGTTTCAATGCGTGATTTTTTTTAAAAATTTTATTTTGTGACAAATTTTGATGTGCATTAAAAATTTAGAATTTTTTTTTAATTCTTGGATCCTTAAGAATATTGTTCATTTTGATAATTTAGAAATATTCTTTTTTAAAAATTTGATAAAATTAAAAGGTACTTATGTATTATCCTGTTGATTATATCTGCAAAAAATTTTAACAATTTATAACAATTTTATTCCATTCTCCCATCCACATCGTTCTTTCATCGCGCCATAGGCGGCCGAAACGTCGGTGGCTGTGTGTTAAGGCCAGACGAAGTAATAGACGTCTTGCGGACAGACTATTCTGCTGTAAACTGCGTTGAATGGTACGCGCAGACACTTGATGATGTGTTATAGACTGAATGTGCTGTGCTATGGCTCATGATGTGACTGAATGATCCGTCTCTGCCGTGCTCACAATTTGCATGTCATCACGTGAAGTGGTGCAGTGAGGTGGATGTGATCGAACACGTCGGTCCGTCGTATTCTCCTGCCTCCAACGATCCCATAGCCGTATTACAGTTGTTCGGTTTCTACCAACACGACTACGATTCTCCTGGAAGATAATCCACAATCTCGATAAGCCCCTATGCTTCCTTTGTCGAACTTAGATACTTGATAAAAAAAGTGATCGCTGTTTTCTACGAGGCATAATTGATCATTTTTTAAAATCACACACAAAAAAATAAATAAATAAATGTCCAACTTTAAATCGTTGAAATTTCCAGCCTTAAATAGCGCTTTGAAGTAGCACCACAGGCGCGCGTGATGTGCGTCTGTGCAGAAATTCCAATCATTTCCATATCTCACCTCCACTAATGCAAATTTCCTGTTATTTGCATTCTTCCTTCAGAGTGTTGAATTTACGGTGGCCAGCAGTGTACCAATACAAGGCATGATTTTCTACTCATGCAGATCGTATCATGGATAGGCAGAATTAAATCTTGGATGGAGGTTTTAAGGTTCGATCCCTCAGGATCAGTAAAATTGATCCATCTTTTTGTTCCTTCAGTGGGTCCATAAAATTGAGTTCTAAGCTTGATTGGAAACTAAACATTGAAGGTTTTAGGGTTAGACTGACCACTTAACAGCGTTATGTTTCTTTTCCCACTGCACTCAGTTAAGAAAACCGTTGAATGTCCACTGTAAGCCTTAGTCTCATGAGAGCTGTCATGTCACTGAGTATCAAAAACAAGTGTATGCATTAAAGATTCATTAGAGCTGTCATGTCACTGAGTATCAAAAACAAGTGTATACATTAAAGATTAAATGAAAATAGCGGCTTTGTTTTTACAATTATTTCATGCTTATTTTCTAATGCTTTATTTTTTTTATAGAAATATGTGCTTTCTCCAGCATTAACCACGAAAAAATAAGAAATATTTAAAAAGGGATATATTCGAAATAGCCTTGTTCAAATAGAAAAATTAACACAAAATTCCATTCTTTAGCTAGGTAAGAAAGTTGTTCAACGTTTGGCACGAAAACTAGAAATCGACCAATATGATATCACATTAATACAAGTATTTATGAAATATTTAAAATATTGTAACTAAAAATAATTATTTGGTTCATTAATTTTAAGATGAAAAATATTCTCATTAATTTAATAAGATATTCCTCATTAAATTACTTATCAAATTTTTTGCCCTTGTGAATAGTCATCAAGTGGACTTGATGACTTGACGTAATATAGAATTATAATGATGAAAGAATAAGATTTACATAAAATCTTTATTGTTATTTCCACGATTTTGTGCTCAAGCGTAACATAACATATATGTTATGTGAGGAAAGATATATCTTTCCTCACACAAGTAATTAATACACATCTCTTACATAAATGTGATCTTTGATATGGTTCAAGAAACCTACATATTTGTTATAAGAATAATACCATGTAAAAAATTATTTTGGTAATCTAAAAAAATTTTTTATTGTTGATTATCAAAAAAGAAGCATAGAGAATATAAAATATTTTAAAGGAAATTTTGTTTTTCAGATTTTGATCTTTATATTCGTTAATGATTGAAAATAGAACCTTTTGACATGAGGAAAACAATAAAATCAATATTGAGTAGCCAGTGTAATATACCGAGTCAATGAACAACTACGGATTTCTTGATTAGGAAAAGCGGTCATAATGCTACCAATAACTAATAAATCTAATATAACAGTGGGTAATCCAACGACCAAGATATTCTGTGGGGTAATCTAATATATATTTTGCACTGAATCACCAAGCAAGAAGATTAATTCACTTTGTTTCGTATGAAGAAGCCTTGGAAATAACATGCAGCAATATATATTTAACATTTAGACCAAGGAGTTCAAAAAATTCCCAAACGTGGGGGAAAAAGCAGGGTCCAGTGTTGGTTGGTTAATGAGCTTACAATTTCTAGCATTAGATGTTAGAGTGAAATCCAGTAACATTACTAACTATTAAAGAGTACAAGGTTAACATGGCAAAGTATGCGTTTAACAGCTTTCTTATACGAATTTTTAAATTCTAATTCAACCATCATGGTATTAGATCAAGCAGATATAGTTAATTCTTCCGAAATTATTTTACCACTTAGATACATCACTGGATATGTTTGTGTATTAGAATAAAAGAGAACTGACATTACGAATGCTTTGCCACGATATATTTCATTGTTACAGTCCGTATTGGAAGAATCGAGCAGAAGTTACAGATCCTATTCATTGTGATTTTTTTCGTATATGACAATGAGTTCCAATGGTGCGATGCGTATAATATGTTTATATTTTCATGGCTTATTCTATGGTGTATTACGATTTTCACTATCTTTTTTGATGTTCTGTTTTCAATGCTTCGAAAATGTAATAATGTTTGATTGCATGTAATTGATATTCACACATTGAAAGTAAAAATAGAAAATTATAAGAACTGATTTCATTCCTAGTAATTTCAAATATACAAAGTATTGGCACAAGCATGACTATATGCTTGTGTTTCGAAATATATTCAATGAAATATCAATCTATCAATGTACCCGCCTTCTTTCGTGTGTGATTGAGTTTCTAAAACTTAAAAGTATCCTTCATTATTCGCCCATCTAACTAATTTGCTTATAAACCTTTGATATATTTATATATTAATATCATGACTATTTAAACAAATAACTGTTAAAGAGAAATAACTTTATTTAAAATAACTAGATCTCATTTTTCGAAAAAAGCATCATTTTATACGTGTTTTAGGTATGGCTAAAAATATTTTGCATCCATTACGTCTTCAAGAACTCGCCAGACAGTGGCTTTTAGAAGATACTAGTAATTTCGATTACAATGGTGGTATTGTAGGTGACAAAGAATCAAAATTTATTATATATATAAAAAGCCCTGGTATATTGGCCGGTATTCCGTTTGCCAATGCTATTTTCTCTGAATTAAATCTTAAACCAATTTGGCATTTCGAAGAAGGCATTTTCTTGGGTACACTCACTGAAGTCGCAGAAATCTCTGGCCCTGCTCGTAACTTATTGTTAGCAGAAAGAGTGGTTCTCAATATACTCAGTCGTGCAAGTGGTGTAGCAACAACAGCTGCCAGAATGCAGACTATCCTCGCAAATAGTGGTTGGACTGGAGTACTTGCTGGATCACGAAAAACAACACCTGGGTTTCGAATGGTAGAAAAATATGCATTGATTGTAGGAGGGGTTGATACTCATAGATATGATTTATCCAGCATGGTTATGTTAAAGGATAATCATGTAGCAATTGCTGGATCTATTGAAAAAGTAAGGCAGATTTAGAATGATAAATAAATTTTTCTTAGAAGGTAATAAGCAATGTAAATCATTTATTACATGAGAAGCACTTTTGTGCGTAATGAAACAATCAGAAAATTTAAATCTTTATTATACTATAATTATAAAACGTTAAATGCTAAATGTGGTAACTTAATAAATGGAATATAGTTGATAATGCAAAATGCTTTAACAAATTAGTTGTCAGTTATTGTTAATTAATGTTAGTTATTCTGCAATTGGTAAGATTTTCATCATTATTAGAAAAATAATCTATAAATAAGTATGTACAATTAGAAAAAAATGATGTTATTTTTATGTTATTAGTATATATAATCTATCTTGTCAATTCAAGTAATTTCTAATTCAAAGATTTTTTGGGAGAAAATCGAATTTGTGCAAAACTGTATAATTTTTTAATAATTATCAAAATATTTCACATTATATGCTAACTTTCAAGAGAAATATTTTACTATCACAATTGGAATATTTTTTCAGTTTATTGATAAATGATAGATTTTGAATAGGGAAATAAAATTTAATAAACAAAATAATGAATTTTGAATAAAATCTCTTATTTGTTAATATATTAAATAAATAAAGACTCTAAACTTACAATGATTAAAATATTTTTTATGTATGTAATGCTTAAAACTAAAATATCGTTAAATACTGCTCTTAGAATACTCAAGTAGATTTCCAATAACTTAATTTCACTGCAAAAATAGAGTTTTATTTAAAAATAATGTTCCAACACTGACTTTCAAAAAACTTTAAACTTATTTTTTTAACATTTTATAAACCAGAAGCTGAAGATAAAATTTCATTCTTAACAAGTGTACAAACTTTATAGTTTTTTCACTTTTTCATTTAAATTTGAAATAAATAACTATTATTTATTTCTTCTTTTAATTTTTCAAAAAGTTCCATACCTTCAGATTCCAAAGAAACTTACAATAAAGATACCAATTTCATAATTGAATGTGAAACTGATATCTTTATTATCACTTTTTTGCAGCCAAAACACCATTAGAATATATATATTTGAATTTTATAACATAAAAGTTTGATTACAGTATGAATCAATATCCAATTAAGAAAGTGCAAAATATGTTTCAAATATATTTCTTACCGTAGCAAAAGTAGAACTTTTGGTTTTTACTAAAACCTCAGTGATGCATCAGTACTGGGTGGTAGTGGGACTAATCCCCATCTGGTCTAGTTCCACTAGACCAGATCCGTGAGATCATAGATAGCCAAAAAGTCCAAAAGCAGATGTGGACTTTCCACAGCCTCTTCATGAGAAAATCCCAAGCACTTCAAGATTCATCAATACTACTACAATATTTTTAATATCATACATTATTGATCACTGATGAAATTCATCTTTAAAGTGAACAAGTTTCCACTGTGTGAACAGTATTGATATAAATAATCACTGTAAAAATTATTTTTTGTTTGTGTAATTTTGTATGCTAAAGAATTCTTAAGTTTCTGTAAATTTGTGACATATGATATAAAAATTATCACTACTGCAAAAAGTAAACTTACATGAAATTACTGAGTTCTAAACTGTATTAGTATCTTCCATATAAATTTGGTCATTACTGCTATGGGTCAAAAAAAGCCCATAACTTTTTTACAATTTTCAAAAAAATTTCCTTTATTTGAGAATTAAATTTATTTGTTGATGAAGTAAACATCAAGTTGTAATAACTAAACAATTTAAATTAATAATTTTATAAATATTCTTTATGACCTTTTCATTTCATAAATATTTTTATTGGATAAATTCATATTTATATTCTTAATTAAGATGAATTTATTTTTCCAAATAAATTCATCTTTATTCGGAAAAAATTTATCAATACAAACCTAGTTTGAATTCATTAGAAAGCAAAATATTTACATAACAAAATTTCATTTTTATAATTATCTCATGTAATCATCATTTTATAATTATCTAAAGTACATTTTATTCACAGAAAGGGAATAATGAAACAAATGTTGTAAAAGTCTTTAACTGTTTTCTTTTCTAAAAAAAAACTAAGAGTTAGCAGATGTGATTAACTCAAGTTACCAGTTAATATTAAAATCTTCAAATATTTTACATTTGTTTGAGATTTTTTAAACATTACAACTGGTTTTTAGTTTTAACATGTAATTAAATACTTAATTATATGTTAAAACATTTTCCTCGTTCAGTTTCTTTTATATTGACCTTGGGTTTGCATTTTCACTTGTGAGAATTTCTTTACATAAATTATACAATCGGAAAAAGATAGCATAATTCATGTATAGCAAATCATATCAATCAACTCTAAATTGAACAAAATTCATTTATCACCATAATAGTATATTACAATACAAAAGTTATATTATCATATAAATCTTGATACAAATAATGTTTTTAAACAAAGATATTTTTTATGTGCAGATAAAATCAGCTGCTGATAAATAGCATAAAAAATTTTAATTACTTAATACATTTTTACTATGATAAAATTATAGTGTCTTAATAAAACTGTCAGTTGTTAAATTTTATGGGACCAAATTATTCAGTTTAATACCTTAAAATTATTTAAAAGATATGCTCATAAAAAGTAATCATTTTGTAAATATATTTTTATATAAAATGACTAATATTTATCAACTAAAAGTTTAATATAATAAAATATTCTATTTTTCAAATTCATAGAATATTTATAGTGTATAAATACAACAGTTAAGTTACCTAAGTTATAAATAAAATAATTTCTTTAATATTTCCAAATAGCTTGTACATTTTTATGTATTTTGTTGGATTTTTTTTAAATATTTATATAGGCTGTACAAGCTGCTCAAAAGTTGTGTGGATTTTCACTAAAAATCGAAGTAGAATGTCGTTCTTTAGAAGAAGCTATGGATGCTTGCAAAGCAAATTGTGATATTATTATGCTGGACAATTTTCAACCAGAGGTAATTGAAAATAGCTACTTAAATCATTACATTTTAATATTTTATGAAAATATATCTAACAATATAAAGTATATATATATATTTATTAGAACTTAATAATAAGAGATTTTTCATCTATAAGAAGATTTAAAGAGCAAAGTTGTACTTTCCCCTTCGTGATGCTCTGATTAAAAATGAAAGATATACCCTACTGACTTAAATTTGGATAGCCAAGGCATAGCGAACTTGGCTTGTCCAAGTGTCATAAATATTTTTACAATTCCAATTTTTTCTTAAATTCTGGAGATTTTATTAATATTCTATATGTAAGCTGCTTACTAAAAATGAATAATATTTCATCATTTTTAAAAGATGACTGGGAGAAAATTTAATGTTATATCAGTATTTCCTACTTTTATCATTCCATAATTTATTCATATATATATATATATATATATATATATATATATATATATATATATATATATATATATATACATATATATATATATAATTATTAAATGTCAGGGGTATGTTCTCCAATTATTGAATTATATTAATTATTATATAGATAATAACTATATGGAAAATTCAATAATAAGGAATAAAAAAATGCAAAAATAATAACTTATCATATGAATAAGATAAATAATATGAAGTTCGAATACATTGCTATAAGAGGTTCTGAATAAAAAATAATATACAAATATGACACCTCAGTAAGAATAAATCATCATGAGAGCTTAAATATATGTAGTTTTTTTTTTGTATTGCTCATTTGTTTTAGAGCAAGATCGATAATTTTATTGAAATATGAGAAATTTGAAAGAGATAATCTTCAGAATTTTAAAAATGTATTTAAATCACTTCTCTGAAGAACTGTTGTGTGAAATAAGAAGAAAATCAAAATTTTAAAATAATTAAATGTAAATTCTTTTTTTGCTTATGATTTTAATAATGATACAGATGCCATTTGTATAGAATACTTTAAAAAGATAATATGTATGCAGGTGACTAGCTGCTAGTATTTTACTGGCATCAAATAGAAACTGCTATTTTCAGAATGTAAGATTCAGGGTTCTAACCCTTCTTTTTACGCATCTGTAAGATAGATGGTTTGAGTGTTTCTGTAATTTCCTCCCTAGTGACACAAATAAGACATTCTATCTATGAAAAGTCGGTATTGGAGGCAAATATGCAGCAGTTATATGTTTCCAACTGTTAGGTTGTCCATTATGCAATTTCATAACAAAAGGGAGTTGGATGTGAGTATGAAATAATTAGTACATTAATTAAATTGATACAATAAGGATATGACGATAAGCTAAATAAGTGCATTACTAGATAAACACTTGAACTACCACTTCTCAATGCAACATCTGGAGATACACTAGTGTCCAAAGCTTGTTACATATTTTTGCTGTTGTTTTTAAAAACTAATGTTATAAAGTGTAATTTAAGTAGCAAGTTCATTATAAGTATTTAGTATCCACTTCTTGTTAAAAAGGATTATAAAAAGAAAAAGCTAACTGCAGTTTTCTAAAACTATCAAATTTATCTAAAACTATCATCTTTTAAAAAAACAATTTTTTTTTTATTAAAATTGTAAAATTTCATTTTTCTGTGCGCACAGTATTCAAAATGAAGAAAATTTGCATATTTTGTCAAACTTCTTGAAAAGAGCTGAACGAAATGTAAAACCACTAAGTGCTAATAACAAAACAAGCTTTTTTTCGCTGGCATATGTTGCTGAATTTCTTAGTGTTTTTGTGCATCAGGCGATTGAATTCAAATTGTAACTGTAACAATGTGTAATTACCAATTTTAGATGATGGAAAGACGTGGCAAATATGGAGAGGTTTGAAGCAGTCTATATCAAGTCCAGATTAGTTGAGGGTTTCCATTTAACGACCAGCGTCATGGATCCATACTCCTGGAACTTATGGTAACAGTTCCAGAGGAAACAGGATCAATATTGTGAAAGCTTGGGCAAGGTCATCCAAGAGCCATGATGGCTGGAGATGATTGTCATTTATCTATTCTAGCAAGGCGTAACAGGGATTTTACAGCTTCTCAGCTCTCTCATTATTTATATATGGCAACAGTAAGCAGAGTTTCAAAGGTGACTTTTCCCACAAGACTTCATGAGAGAGGGTTGTTTGCAGGAAGACCTATGATTTGTGTGCTGCTTATTTCTGTGTGAAGGAATTCTGTTTATCATGTTGCAGAGAGTATAGAGATTATCAGGAATAATAAACAGCCATTTCTTAAGGATGTCTAACCACAGATTTCTGCTGTATATTCATTGAAAAGTTCCAATGGCTCAATAGCTTCAAGCCACTTCCTGTTAAGATAAACAAAATGAAGCATCCTTTGGCACGGGCAGTGATTGGGAAGGTGTTCATGCTGTACTCTCCTTCACTAGACGTGTCCAAGTTAATATGTGACACCCGAAGTCCTTCCGCTGGTATGTAGAGATGAGGTGCCAGTTCAGGCGTGATCCTGTTATCTGACTGTGGTTCAAAATTATGAGGTATTTGGTGATAGGTGATTATTCCAAACCTGTTAATGTAAATGTACAGCCCTGTGCTTGCCTGCACTGCTATGTATGTATATCCATAGTTACCAACCATTATGGCAACAGATGTTTAATGGTATGGTCAGACATAATGTTAAATGGCCAGACACCCCTCCATATCTTTGACAGAAACAGTGTGGCATAGGAATGAGTTATTGGAGACTTGTGTTTGCCTTTTTATGTGTGAAGGTGGGGTGGAGTCCAACTTAATGAATGATAATGAAAAGCCATGTAGAGTTATTCAGGTGAATGAAATTCTGGAAAATGAAGATGTTCACTGGATGTATTGGCCAAGCATATCTCCAGACTTCTATCCTATCTAGGATGCTCCGGTGAGGGCAATTGCAACACCCTCCAAAAACCATCTAGGGCCTGAAAACTGTTGCTGAACAAGTAGAACCAATTACCACAGGAAATCATAAACTGTCTTATTTCCAATATGAAATCATGATGAGAAGCTTGTACATCTGCAAGAAAGGACCATATCCCCCATTTTCTTGTTCTATTACATGCTTTACGACTTCATTGAGTATTACTCATGATCATATTTTACAACAGTTGCATGGTTATTTGTTTTGTAATTTATCAATGTATATACAAATCAAATTTTATAAAAATCTTTCCAATAGTCCCGAAAATATCAAATGAGAAAATTATTTTAATTTTGAACTCCAGTGTATTTTAGTTAAAATTAATACATGAAATTGCTCACATGATGAATTGTGATTTAGAGCTACTAGTAGGTTAGAAGCTTACAATCACATTCAGGGCTACAAGTATTGTCAAAGTTGGATTTCAGATTATGATAATCACAATAATTTCAGACATTGGGTATAATTATTAGAAGGGCTGTACAAGACCCTCTCAAGAAATCTATCTCAACAACTCACTATAGTACCTGTAACAATAAGTGGAGGTAATGAAAGATGCAAATATCAGAAAATTACATTTGAAATAATGTAAGATGCAAATATCAGATTATCAGAATGTTTCAATGGCACTGATCCATCTTGTTTCATGCAGCAGTATAAGTGAGATACTCCAATCCTACATGTGATATATTTCAATGAGCTAAGAGACCTGTTCATTTTTATGGACTATAACACCCAACTCTGCATTTTCTTATAATCTGAAAGAAAAGTATATATATGGTATGACAATCAAGGTTACCAAATCTCAATCCTATAGAAACACTTATATGGTGCTTCAACACTACACAAGTGCAGACCAAAAACTATTGCTCAGTACCTAAAAGGCATTAAAATCTGCACTTTTGGAAAAATGGAAATTACTGTCAGTCATTTTTAGTAGGCTTGAAACAATATATACTAATTGTGACATTTATGTATCTGCACAAGCTGGCCATACTTAAATGAAACAATAAAGACAACACAATAGAAAGTTCATGACAAATTTTATTTTGAATTATTTTATAACCTACAAAATATGGTATTGGTATATCAAATTTTCCTGCATTAAATCCAGTTTTTATGTTTCTAACTTCAATTTTGAACTCTTGAATATTCAGTGCTCTTAGAGGGCAATGAGATCAATATAATCATATTTTATTCTATACAATAGTTAAGCTACATAATTCTCAATTACTCTGAATTTCTGTTTTTATAATTATTCTACTGTTTACTTGCTGAGAATTTTAGTATGTATAATTTCAAATTGTGAATAATTTTCTCTTAACATTGTTGTGTGTGTGTATGACTGCCAGTTACCAGAAAAATCCATAACTCAGTACACAAAAGTTTTGTTAAATATTATTATTTTTTATTTCCTGTTATATTATAGCATTGTTTTGAGAAAGAAAATGAAATTACTAATGTTGATATAAAACTTGACAAATTAAATTAAATACAACTTGTCAATAAGAAAATTTTTAGCACACATATCTAATTGTAATATATTTTTCCTTTTTATGCTATCATTTGAATTAATGAACAGTAAATTCACTGGGTATATTTGATGTTCAAATTAATTTGATCCTTTTAATATGTATGGATTAACAATACGCTTTTAAATTTACTAATTTCTTTTCATATTAGGTTGTTCGGAAACTTATTTAGTTTTTTACAAAAATGAAAAGCGTATAATGAATGAATATTTAATTGAACTGTATCATTTGTCACTTCTAGTGTAACTACTTTCGCCATCTTTCTGGTAGTAGCATGGTTCCACACTCTCAATATGGTTGGTTTTTACTAGCAAAATATTGATCCAGTGGGGAAAAACGATATTACTTTCCGAACAACCCAATAGTTTTGAAGATAAAATTATATTAGTAAAAAATTTATTATTTTGCTTACTAGCATTTGTTACTAATCATTTTGCTAAGAGTTAAATGATTTATTGGTACTTTTCTTTCTAAGTATTGAGATGAAATATTTTTTTTCAGTAAATTTGTCTTCGTACATTTAATAAAATGTCAGGTTATATATAAAAACTTAAAATATTTACTTGTTTATTTAGGATTTAAAGACAGCTGCATTAGCCATTAAACTTCAATTTCCTAATATTCTAATAGAAGCAAGTGGAGGAATAACTGAGAGTAACATTGCATTTTATGCTAATCATTGGGTAGATATAATTTCAAGCAGTTCATTAGTTCAAGGTTACCAGTGTGTTGATTTTTCGATGAAGGTTTCAAATTTAAACTAAACCTGCTAAAAATTATCAATTTGGTTTCAATTATGCAGTTAAACATATTACAGAACACATATAAAAAATAGTGTTATTTAACAGTATACACGAAGGTAATTTTGATGTGACAATTTGAATTTAGATACTTGTATTTTTACCATTGGAAAAACTAAAGCATTGTTGTTTATAATATGTAAAAAAGAACAAATTAAATAATATGCAATTTGTATATTGATTTTTGATACCAGAGATAAAATCATTAAAGTTGAAGCTTGACTTTGTATGTAATTACAATCCAACTGTTATCAAATTATCTGACAAATGAGTGTTTTGCAGGAGAAAATGGACTGCTTAAAATGGAAAGAAAAAAAAATTCACTAAAAATTTAAGTTCCTATTTACAGTTATTAAAATGTAAACTTTTTATTTTACATAAGCCAAATATTTTTATACCAAGTTTATATACCAAATATATTAGTAAAATATATTTTTGTATGTGATTTTATACAATAAATATTTTTATATTTTATAATAGATTTTGAGTATTCAGTGTTACATTGATCTAAGAATATGGAAGTGCATGAATGTATTTCAAATGAGAAACTGCCAAATTATATGTATATCAGATTCTTTTATTACAAAAGGCTAAACTGATTTGAAAAATTACTCAGCTTTTAGAAATTATTTTAACAAATTTTATATTTGTGAACTCTCTAGACAAGTGTAACTATATGCATTATTAGTATTATGTTTCAGCAAATATTATTTACAATACACTATGAAAGTAAAAATTGCCAAACTGAGATGCTGAACAAGTTATTATTTTTACCAAGCTATTTAACAAGAAAATAAAAATTTCCAAAAAATGAATTTTCTGTTTTGTAGTCACCTCACATGTAAGAATTGATAATTTCCCCAAATCTGAAAAGAACTTTGAATTACAATTGACATAAATGTTTAAAATGGATACTAGGCATTCAATCAATTTTTAAGTTTGAGGTGTTAAGGAACACTTACCTAATTAAAAATAATCTGAAATTAATTAGAATTCTTTTATTGATCCTAAAAATGATAGAAAAGAATGAATTAAAGCTTTTACAATGTGGCATTACAAAGCACTTCTAAGTCTTCTGAAATTGCCTATCATTCATTTTGTCCTATAGAATAAATATAGCAAAAAAATCCACTGCCCTAATTTCGTTCCTAATTCGTTAATTTTTTGTTGAAAACTGATTTAATTATAGGCCAAGAAAATTTATTATCAACTCAATATTCCTTTTCCTTTTCAATACTGCAATTTAAAGATTACTAACTATTTTGCCAACCTTGTAAAATAATAGTTCATATACCATGATTTAACATAAATTGGATCTGCATTTTTTTTATTATTTATATTTAAGACAATTAAAATTTTTAAATAGCCAATAATTTAGTTATCATTGATATATTTCTAACCTTATATGTGAAAAAAAAAAACTTTGCATGAAATGTGATTTTGTTTGCAAAATGTAATTTTATTTCAAACAGAGTGAATCTACTTTTATCTTTCTTTTTATTGTTAAAATGCATGATTCGTTAATTTTTTGTTGAAAACTGATTTAATTATAGGCCAAGAAAATTTATTATCAACTCAATATTCCTTTTCCTTTTCAATACTGCAAATTAAAGATAGCAACTATCTATTTTGCCAACCTTGTAAAATAATAGTTCATATACCATGATTTAACATAAATTGGATCTGCATTTTTTCTATTATTTATATTTAAGACAATTAAAATTTTTAAATAGCCAATAATTTAGTTATCATTGATATATTTCTAACCTTATATGTGAAAAAAGAAACTTTGCATGAAATGTGATTTTGTTTGCAAAATGTAATTTTATTTCAAACAGAGTGAATCTACTTTTATCTTTCTTTTTATTGTTAAAATGCATGATTCGTTAATTTTTTGTTGAAAACTGATTTAATTATAGGCCAAGAAAATTTATTATCAACTCAATATTCCTTTTCCTTTTCAATACTGCAAATTAAAGATAGCAACTATCTATTTTGCCAACCTTGTAAAATAATAGTTCATATACCATGATTTAACATAAATTGGATCTGCATTTTTTCTATTATTTATATTTAAGACAATTAAAATTTTAAAATTTTTAAATAGCCAATAATTTAGTTATCATTGATATATTTCTAACCTTATATGTGAAAAAAAAAAAACTTTGCATGAAATGTGATTTTGTTTGCAAAATGTAATTTTATTTCAAACAGAGTGAATCTACTTTTATCTTTCTTTTTATTGTTAAAATGCATGATTCGTTAATTTTTTGTTGAAAACTGATTTAATTATAGGCCAAGAAAATTTATTATCAACTCAATATTCCTTTTCCTTTTCAATACTGCAAATTAAAGATAGCAACTATCTATTTTGCCAACCTTGTAAAATAATAGTTCATATACCATGATTTAACATAAATTGGATCTGCATTTTTTCTATTATTTATATTTAAGACAATTAAAATTTTAAAATTTTTAAATAGCCAATAATTTAGTTATCATTGATATATTTCTAACCTTATATGTGAAAAAAAAAACTTTGCATGAAATGTGATTTTGTTTGCAAAATGTAATTTTATTTCAAACAGAGTGAATCTACTTTTATCTTTCTTTTTATTGTTAAAATGCATGATATTATGAAAGAAATGTAATCTACTGAAGGTACATCAAACTTATAGTTTACTTTCAACAGAGAAAAATCTAATTTATCACAATCCTGACATTTTTTAATCTACTGCTAAAGGATTAATTTTAAATAGGAAAACAAAATTTTATAATAAAATAAAATAGTCAATGACTTAGAATAAAATCTTTTAGTTAATTTATTGAATGAGAAAAAGTACACATTGAAACTATTTTTTTTGCATATATAATTGCTTAAAATTTAAATTTCTTTTAATATTACTTTTATACACTTAGCCTTGCAATAATTATGTAAAGAATATTTATCAACTTAACATGAAAATTGAATCTTCAAACCCGAAAATGTAATTTCAACACTAATTTGTATGGCAGGAGCTGCCAAAATCATCATTACAATCTTATACAAGTGTGGATAAGAGATTTGTTATTTGATCTAAATTATCTTCATTTTCAACGCTTTCAGTAAAAGATTGTTTCCACATATATGATTGAATATATTCCAAATATTCTATAAAAGGTGCATAGAATATAACTTTTTAAAAAAGTAAAATTTGATCACATGGTTTCAAATAAACTATTTCTTCTAGTGATGCTTCCCTATTAGATAATTGATTATATATCATTTCCACAAAGAATTAAACTTTATAAATTTATTTTGCAGTGGGTCCAAATTCTGTAAAACTTGACTAAAAATAATCCACGGATTACATACAGGAAAATACAGTAATTATGTGTTAAAAAAGTTCCAAATCTTCTGCGTATTATACAAAAAATTATTTTTCATCAGTAAAGTTTTGAAAGAAATGTCATTTATGTTTCATAGAATTAATAACAGATGGCGCCAATACTCAGTTGACTTATTTTAACCATAATCAGCATTGCCCAATTATGTTCAAGAACGAATTCAGTTTTTTTGTTTGGCACCAAATTTTCGACTATTCGTCGGAAAAATTGCAGCGGATTATGCGATACTTTTTTCTTTTGCTTGAATAAAGGGGCTTGTAGATAATACACTGCTACGGATTACATAAGGAAAATATGGTAACTTAGTAGTTTCATATTTGCTTCCACTAGGGTTTTAGGGCATCAACAATTTAAATTTCATTCATTTATAGTTAAAATAATCTAAATTACTTTCAGCAAAAGTTAAACTAAAATCCTTACATACCAATAAAGATTTTTCTATCAGGTTGGACATTCCAAAATTGGCCTTTCAGCTCCTATGACTACTTTGTGAAAAAGATGGTCATCAGACACAACTTAGGTTAGGGTGCAAAACAAAAGACAGGTTTGGTTTTGTTTGGTTTGTTTGTCGCTCAACGGTCATTTTTTGCACACGAGGGCTAATTAGACCGGGACTTACGGTTTAAAGTGGATTCCGAACCACTACAAACATCCATGCCTAAGGTGGGATTCGAACCCACAAACTGTTGAACCGAAGGCAAGAGCACTAACCATTCGGCTGCCAGCTCGGCGAAACAAAAAGGTATAAGTGATATTAAATTTATACATGATTACTTCTATTTGACTGTTGTACTTGCTCCCCATAAATTAATACCAATTATCACTAGCATTTTCATGTCTCCTAACTAATTAGACACAGAAACATTGCGTGTACACCATAATCCTTTTCTTTCCTACACAGGATATTTCTTTATCTGATTTTTTTAGTTAAGCAGTCTGTACCAGGAACTGGCAGACTTTACTGAATCACAAGCTTTTAATTTTTATTTGTCTTGTAATCACCATGATTAAGTCCATTTTTCTTGATAAAAATTAGCAACTGCAATCACCCCAAAATATTTCTGGGGTCAGTAAGTCAATATTGATTCCCTTAATGCCTATCCCTGGTCTATACAAACAGCCATGCATCTCATGCTGAGATAAAAAAAAAAAATAAATAAAATAAAACAATTCAGACTGATATTTTTCATAAAAAATTATCTATAACTTTCTAGTTCATACAGCTGAATGAAATCTGCTTTCTACAAGTAGTTTCATGCTAAACTGAAACAGAAAAGTAATAGTACATATGACAACTATATGATTAATATTAAATTAGGAAATAATAAGTTATTTACAGTAACAAAGTAACGACTGAAAATATTTGAGGTGAAATAAATTGATATTTTTATTTTCAATTTTTGTTTTGATCAAAAAAAAAAATGACCTCCCCCCAAATTTTGGGTTAAGTTCTAGTTCAAGGACCTGATTAAGACTATGCAGATAACATATATTCTTTCTTTGTTGTGATAGTAAGCCAATGTGACTCAAGACTGTATTCCATGATAATCCTACATCCAATTATTCTATATTCTAATAACAGGATTTTGATTGATAAGAGCAACAATATTCTGTTACCATATGTCACACATCAATTAGGTATTAATTTGACTACTATTGAGTCAGAAATATGTTGGTAAGCATTCTCTTTTTTACATGAGGCATTACAACTTTTAAATGCAGTTTGGAAAACTAGTAAGTTTCTTCATTCAAACATCACTACCATCTATGTTGTATGGATGTTGAAAATTTAATCATTTTTATTTTATAACAATTCTTTTCTAATAGCAAAAATTTCATTTGTGAAACTTATCACATTTTTCATGTAGCAATTTTAATGGCCAGAAAGATTAAATTATAGAAAAACAAATAGATATGCTAATCTCAGTCCTATTAGTCAGCTTTCAGTGTACTGTAATTTCATACTAACTTTCATTGTAGTATGAAATCAAGACACTTCCATAATTTCATGTAATCTAAATATATATTTGATAAAACTGAAGTCTTAGTAAACTAATATAAAACACAGAAATATTTTATTAATAAAAGTATTTCAATGTATTATATTATTTTGAGAAAACTGTTCATATTTCAGAAATAACAAGGCATATTGCTTTTTTATTTCATTAAATTGGTTTGATTAATGTAGAAAAGCCAGAAAATTGATAGTGCTAAAATTTTATTATGTTAAAATGTGCATCCATACTCATATTTTTGCAACCAAATATTTATGCATTTTTTATTTGCTAAAAACTAATAAATTTAGATTTTATATATGTCTTATAAAGAAAAATGTTTAATCTTCTTTATTCAGAGTATGTGCTTGATTATAAAACTGTATTCAAAATAATTTTTTAAAAAAGCTGGAAACAATTTAATAAAGAACTTTTATTATGCTAACTACATACTTAGTTTGTTTTTTTACTTTCGTAATTAGTCCTTATATTGAAATAAATAAACTTGGAAACTAAGGTATGCATGTTGTCTTTCTTTCAGTACTTCATTTAAAAATATCTATGTTCACACACCTAAAAAAGAAAATTTATTAAATGCTAATCAAACACTAATAAAAAGTTAAATTTATTGAAAAATGAAGCAAATTTTGTGCTTAAGTCTAATGCACAAAACAAATCACAAATACAAAATTGTTCCACTTTTACAATATGAAAGCTTGATAGTCAGACGCATGCATTTGATATCTGCAAATACACTGATTAAGACACAAATCTGTTTTAAACCCTTTTTTATTTAAATTTTCAATTAACATAACTTGTTTACATAGCAATGCAATTATAATATAATTTTTTTTTTTGATATATAGTGCATGAAAATTTTTTAAAGAATAAATGTATGTTTCATCACAAGTCTTGAATAACTACAATCAAACTTTAAAATTTTATAGTGTGAGATATCATCCAATAAACAAATAAACAAAGTCTAGATAACTTATTTCTAATATTATTAAAACTCAAACTGGTTATTAAGTTCAAATCATGATAAGTAATGTAATAGTGCTGGAAATTTTTTTTAAAATGTCTACAAAATAAAGAGCCAAGTATTTGCTGTAAACAAATATACCCAAATTTTATCATACTATAAGAGATTAGAATAAATATTTAAACAATGTCTAATTATTAACTCAGTCTTAATATTATTTGATATTATGAGATTTGTTTTACTCTTACAAAACTAATCTAATAAATCTCATAACAAATGTTCAAATGATTATTTAAAATAGGTTTTGTTGTTCAACAATTACATTTTGCACACATGAACCAATCTGACCAGGAACTACAGTATAATTTAGGTTTCAAATTAGATATACATGCTCAAGATGGGTGTCGGTGTCAGAAGCTAAAGTGCTAACTACTAAGCAGCCACAACTTCTATTATTTTTATAGTAAGAAATATTATAGAAGTATTTTTATGGTAATTATCATTAATTATTCTATTTTTCCATTTTTTATTTTTTTAAATGTAAATCATATGTGTTAATTTGGTAAATCACAATGACAACACCATGCTATTAATTTAATAAAAAAAAAAGAACACTAATTTACATATCAAATAGATATTGGATTTAGAAATATTTTAAGATATCTTTCCCAATGAATGGTACTAAAAGATGTTTGCAACAAAATATTTTTTACTTATTTAAAGAATGTGTAACATATGAGAATGAAGATTCTAAGTATTATGACTAAACTTAAACTGAAAAGCTACAAAAGATCCAACTTGGCAACACATTCATTATGAATCATAAAATAATAAAGATTAAAAATAATAAATTTAAAAATTATTTAATCTTATTTCCAAGAGAAACTTTGCAAAAAATATTAATTCCAAATTCATAAAACTAATTTTTTAATTAAAAATTTCAAGAAATTATTAATTCAAATATTAACTTTGATAATTCTGAATTGGAAGTTTAGCAGATTTCTGAACTAGTACTTGAAAATTTTATAATTTTGAGATGATAGATTTAAAAAAAAAAAAACTATTTATATATGCTAAAGGGTGAACAAGATTTTTAATAGTAATATTTTCATTACAGCTAAAAATCAAATACATAAAAAAAATAAATTCCTGATTTTTTTTACTAAGCTATTACATTTTTTCATAATTTCAGCTATAAATTAAATGATTTATAAAATAAAATTTGCAGCAAATCTTATTGCAAAATATGGTTTTTACGTTTTCTATTTAAAAGCTTCAATTATGTACTGTTATTGTTTAACTAGTTAAAATAGAGGGAAAAAAACAATAGGCTCAAGTTCCCCTTTATTGAGTTACAGACAGCATAGAAAATCAGCCAGTGAAAAAAATTTACATTACATTAGACTACACAAGGTTTGGTTGTATGCAATTTTGTTTTGTTGTCAATTTTTGCACTAAAACATTAATCTGCACAAATCCTACAGTTTAAAGTGGACTTTGAACCACTATAAACATCCAAGATAATATGGTGGGTGTTGAATGCATATGCTGTTGAACTGAAGATCACAATGCTAATCATTCAACAGCCAGCCTGGAGACTAAAATCGATTGATTACAATATTTGTCAGGAGACTTAGAATGTTAAAATTTTAATGCATAATTTTTCATGCTTTGTATATTAGTAAATTTTTTCTAGAAAATCATCTCATTTTACAAAAAAATTAACACACTAATATACAAAGCATGATTTTGTAAATTTTTGCCAGAAATTATAAAAATTACTGAAATTTAGATTTTTAAAATTTGAAATATTGTGAATTAAACAGCAAATATGTCTAACTTGAAATTCATAATAACTGCATACAGTTTCATAGTAAATTCATACAATCATTTTCAGTTAATGATTAGATATACTAAAGCAAGGAAATTTTGCCATGGTGAATAAAATACAAAGCTACCACCAGTTTCCAATGATTTGTTCATAACTTAAGCCTCACATCCTCTACAGCTTGTGTCATATAAAATATTAAAATATCACAATTATCTTAATAATTATGTGCCTGATTAAGTTGCAATTTTCTATTTATTTGAAAAGTTTATGAATTTTTTAGATAAGACACTCAAGCTATTTTACAGCTATTAATATTGAGCTTACATGTGAACTTTTCACAAATACATAAATTAGTCTATTTTTTGATTTCTGCTGCTTGTATGTTTATTACAGACTAATTTATGGAGAGTAACTCATTTATTAAGATATGATTTGTCACTGCCTAGTTCACAATGGAAATTAATGCTTGAAATTTCACATTCCAGACTAACATTTGACAATATAATAATGTGAATGTTTTTGCAATTTCTAAAGTGAATTTTAGCTTGAAATTGAATAACTTATAAATTTTTCTTATAGTCATAAGCACAAGAGAATGAACACAGATGAAACCCTACTAATCCATTGTTCCTTTACACAATTTTTAAAGAATGAAACTGGTATTTAAATATTTGCATATCCCATGATTTTCCCACTTACTAATTTTTATAATGTTATACAAATCAACGTTAGCCGATTTTTGGCACATCAGTATAAACTTTAATCGCAGAAAAGTTTATCAAATTACTTTAGAACTATTTAGTAGCATAAAATACATCTGATAAAATGCATATAACCAGTTTATTCCCTAAAAATATTTTCTTAATTTGTTCAGTTTAATAAGAATACTATATTTACTTTTATCATAACATTCCAATTGTTGAATTTTATACATAGCAGATCAATTATTGAACCTTGCACACATTAAAGAACCTTACACAATTGATGTTATAAAGCACCGAAATCATAATTTTTATAGTTTTTGATATTTGCTTTATGAGAATTCTTTCTAAAGTTATAAACACTTTAAATGAAGATTTAATTTACCTTGAGGATGTTGAACATATGGTGGAGTAGATATTGTGGTGTTCATAGCAGCACTTGTAGGGATTATTGTCATCTGGGGTAATATGTGAGCAGGATTTCCCATGTGATTTCCTGGATTTTGACTGTGTAGAGTATGCATATGTAGAGCATGGTGTGCTGCACCTGGCTGGTGTCCATGATGGGAAGGGGGTGCAGGTTGCTGCTGCTGCTGCATTAGGACAACAGGTTGAGGCCCACTAGGAAAACCTGGATGGTGAGCTTGGTGTAATGGATGGCTCAATTGTTGAGTGTGATTATGGTGTGCCACACTCTGAAGAGGATGTTGACCCATAGCACCTGCAGGGTACATGACTGTAGTTGGCGTTGGTGGTTGGGAATGGTTACCATGTGGTGTTGGTACCTGATGGACTGGTGAGGGTGAAGGATGCACACCAGGAGTCTGCGATTGTGGCGGATGGTGATTGGAATGCTGTCCGGATACACCTTGTTGCAAGGAATGGGCTCCAGGATGGGCAGACACTGCAACATAATACATTAGAATTAAAAATATAGCAGATATAAACATTTAAGGCACCTCTCCATTTCAACATAGTATTTATTATAAATCAAACATTTATGAATATATGTTTAATTATGCTAATGGTTGAAACAATATATGATAAGTCATTTTTTCAGTAGATCTAAATCATTGTTTATGATTGAAACTTTACATAATTAGCTAACTTTTAATATAATTCAATTTATAATATTATCGCTTTTCTGTCACTAGAATTTTATATTTTAATAATGAAATACAAATCATATACTAAATATCATTTGTTACTATTTAGGCAATAAAACTGCCAATGCATGTTTTGAAATTTTTTTTAATGAAACTTCATTTTCCATAATTTTAAAGTGAAAAACAAAATAAGAGAAAACTTTAGTATTATTAGATAAAGCCCATTACAAAGGCCTTTGGCATTAAGCTGTTCACCCCATGTCAAAAGTATTATTCTTAAGACTCATTGTAACCTAGTGATAGGACAGAATTCTTCAGAGCAAATGGTCTCAAGATCCCAGCCATTGTTAAACAATAGGAAATGAATGTTGTAGTTCTGCCTTCTGCATACACATTAATTAGAAGGAATGCTTTAGAACTTTCAGCAATTCTTTCCTTGTGGCACATGTGTATATAAACCCTATCAATAAGATGTCATTCAAAAAGCAATATATGTATACAAATAATTAAGATAATGGAAATACTTTGGTCTTTTTAGCATGTAACACAGCTAGGATTCATCAAGGAACATTTTCATGCTAATGCTGAACAGTGTTTAGAGGAACACTGTACCAACACCTCCTACAGTTAAAGCCGGAGCACCACTCTCTCCCGGTCTGTAGACTCATGCTCTGGAGGTGAAGCTGTTGAACCCGTTTAAATTCTAGTGTCGCCATTTTGTGTGCAAATTTGTGTTGTTGCTTATCTGTAGAATATTTCTTTTAGTTTCAAGTGATATTACAATCATTATGCCCTACAAATGTTCCGTGGTTAATTGCTGTGATAATTACGACAAAATTGAAAATTAACCGTTTTTCGATTTCCTAAAGAAGAAATGCTCAACAAATGGCTTTAAGTCATTCCTTAAGAAAACTTGAATGCTACTAAAAATTATAGGGTAAGTTTTTTTTTTATATTGAACAGTTATAATATAGTAATAATCTTTTAATATTAAATAGTAATAATTATTCGTGTATAACTTTAACATATCAAAGTGTTTTAAAAGTAAAACTTGTTTTAAATAAATGTCATGTATATGCAAACAAAACAGTTAAAACAGGCTTATTTACCATGTGGTAATGTTAGATTTCTCCAGTTTTTAATATTATAGTCGTATCTTTCATTAAATTATGAAAATGTATTATATTTTAAAATAAAACTTGAAATTAATATTATTAATGCAGATATCTGAATGATTTGATATCCTTAAGGTCTATTTAACAGCATTAAAATTTGTGGCCTTATCTTTTAAATTAACTTACTGTAACATAGTTTTGTATCAAATGATTAAATACTACATAAGTGAAAATATTCACCTGTCAACAGTTTATAAGAAATAGCTGTGCAATTTTTCTTTTATTTGACTTCACTTTGAATTATCAATCTGCAACATGTATTATTTATTTTATATCACTAGAAAAAATTTATGACATTATTCGAGAAAATATATTTTACATCCTTAAACTAAATTCACTTAAGTAAAAATTTAATATAAACTAGTAAATTTTATTAATTTAATTGAAATTTATTGATTTTTCAAATTTTATAAATGCCCCGTGTGGTAAGAATAGTCCCAACGTAGCCTATGCGTGTCGTAAAAGGCAACAAAAATAGGTGCCCAGTGCCTGGGGGGATAGCCGGGTACCCTGCCCCTGGGGATTATATCAGGGTCCTCCAGGTTAGGGGTTGGGCGTGAGGTTAACCTCCTCACCCCGGAAAAAAAAACTTCGGTTTCGAAGACTGTAGGGTCCTTGGAACAAAAAATTGGAGAAGTTTGGCTGCAGTAGAGGTGGCTGGAAGAAACTTGTTCAGAAGTCCTTGGCCCATCCTGGGCTGGTGCGCCGTGAATGATGAAATTTTATAAATACAAATAATTTGTTAAGCAACTTTTTATTTTCTAATTGAAATACTGTATTAACTTCTCTTGTAAATGAATGCAATTACAAATTTTAGATATTTTTATCAATATATTATTTTTTGTTCCATAGATTTGTGAAGCTCATTTCATGGAAACAGACATTCAAAGGCTTTCAGAGATATAAGATGAAAAATCCGGGGATAAAATTAGTGTTCCTCTACCTCATCCCAAATTGAAAGCCCATGTTGTTCCATTCAAGTTTCTGAATTGCCCTGCCTATTTTTCTGCAGTAAAAAGCCATAGAGATGAGTCCAATTTTAAGAAATTGGGACTGGAAAATAAAAAATTTATCTGCTGCTATTCAAGAAAGCCTTAAGACTAAAAAGTCATATGAGAAAATTTTTGTTTCAATTCTTTTGATGAACTGAAGAACTGCTTAGAAAATGTTGTCATTGATTCTAACTGGAATATCATAAAAAATGATAATTATGTTTTTTATTCGTAACATCTGCTTCATGTCCAGTATTAGAAGCTGCTGTTGCCATTGACAAATCTTCATCTGTGGTGAGTACAATTAAAAGTGATTAACTTGATAAATTAGATAATTACATTTTTCCAATGACTACCAACATTAATGTTATATTTGATATTTTAAAAACTATTGAAAAAGGTATTGATGATATAGGAAAATATAATTTACTTAATTTACTTGCACATATCATTGATGAATTAAAAAATGTCTATATGGATAACAAAAATTTACTGGATTTTATCAAAGAACAAATTTTATTATTAGAAAGTTCGAAGCATCATCGGAGATATTCCCCTGATTTTTTAATCCTTTGTGATTTGTTATATTCCATATCACCTCATTCTTATAAATTTTTACGTAATAGTTCTTTTATTATATTGCCTCATCCCGCTACATTAAAATGTTTATTTATTGACTATGCAGCAAATCTCTTAAAAGAACAAAGTTCTGATAATTTTTTTATCTTACATTAAGGATAAATATTTGCATTTAAATGAAAAATGATAAGACAGTTTTAATATATTAAATAGTAGATGGATGAAATTTATCTGAAAGCTGCTGTAGAGTATAAAGGCAGTAATGTTATTGGTTTTGCTGCAAATTCAAAAGTGGCTCCAAAGCATGACTCATTATTTCACTGCAACGGCTTTCTACTCTAGGAGGTGTTGACCCTATGGATAAACTGAAATAGTTATGGGGGAAACATGCCAGTGATTCTATTCTGAAAGTTAAATAAACCACAATAGCTCAATTATATTGAGGCTAGTGAGTTAAAGTAGACATTTAACTTCATTAAACCATAATTTGAGGAGTCATTGTACTTTATTCTGGTAAATTCTGCCACCAGGAAGAAGCTAAGTTTGCATCTCAGAATGGACCTAAATTAATTAATATGTTTTATACTTCTTCCTTATGGGCCTTCCTTTCAGGTATACGATTGGATCATTTAAAAAAAACAATACAAATTTTCTTTTATGTTTGACAGCAGGAAAATGACATTCACAACTATATGCTTGGACAGGAGTCTTTCAAAAATTAACCAGTCCTGTTACAGGGAAAAGTGAGAAAGATTATTCACCAGATCACATTACTTTCTTCCACTTGTCAATCAACCAAGTTTTGTTCGTGAAACCACTGTAGACAATATTTGATATTAATTTCTACAAGATGTCGCTTGGTGATTGTTTCTGGGCCATAAAGGTATTTATAAAGGTACTTTCTAACTGTAATCATTGACATACAAAAACAAGGGGTTAGTTGAACTTGGTTGTTATTTTTGCTGCACAGCTATTTGCTTTATAGATATTACAATCCACTTTAATAATCGTCAATCTCTTTCTGCACATTGTTTAGCTCTATTAAGCTGTCTTACTGTGTGGTATATATGTTATCAAAATTTTAGACACCATATCTACAGAAATGCCTAGAATTTGGAATATTTCAATCACATCTAGCTAAACATGCTACAATTTGGCTTTTTTGAAAATCTAAGATATCTATCTACAAAAATAAGTACATTTTTAATTTATAAAAAAACTAGTAGCAATGGCATTTTAATGCTTATACAGCATAATCAAAATTGTCACTTTTATTCACAGATGTTTCCATTATTTTAATTACCAGCTGTGTGTATATATAAATTGTTTTTCTAAAATTTATACAGCATTTATAAAGTGCTTTGTATAGGGCACATAAAATAATTTCTTATTAAATAAAATTTAAAATATATCAGGTATTTTAATTCTCAAAAACCTCCCAGTTAAAAACAAAAATAACTACAGAGTCAAAAAAACAAAATATAACTAAATTTTCTTTTGTGCTTTTTTTTATTTTTTTGCCAAACTTGAATGTTTAAGCTTAGATTATTGACTTTATCTATAGTAATATATAGAAATCAAACATTTTAAATGCACAAATCAAACAGGAAATATTCAATCTCACCTAACAAGTATATTTAATATAGATAGAAAACTAAATTTTAACTCCTTACACAAAAATACACTGTATAACCTATTTAAAAATAATGAAACAATTATGTAATAAGATCTAGAATTAACATTAATTTGTAAACAAAATTAAGTTTCTAAATTAGGCATTCAAATCTGTGATTTGAAATTAAATATTACTGGTACTTTGTTTTCGATTCAAAATTTGTAATATAAAATAATTTGAATTTGTATAAAATGTCATACATTAAATGTCTTTTAGACAGTTCTTGTTAAAAATGAATTAAGAGTAATTGAATGTTTGTTTAATTTTGAATAAATATAGTAAGATTTTAACAGAAAGTATTAATATAAAAAATGTAAAGATATTTAATTTTGAAATTAACAATTATAATAAATATATTTTCATTTGATGATACCAATAAATTTTGTGATTTACATTGCAAAACATTTTTGAATAGTAAAAACTTTAATAATGCTATATCAAAGAACAGAACTTTTTGGAAAACTACATAAAACAAAGAATTTTTTTAATTATCTTTTGAAACAATGGTAAGATTCTATATTGATAATGTTTATCAATTAAGTACAGAAAATTTCATGCTTATATAAAAGACCAGTATATATATATATCAAGTTGTAATGAAAGTATTCCGCTATTGCTAATATAATTTGCATAAACAGTTATCTGCATGTTCATTTATATTTTGTTAGAACATTTTAGATATTTGAAATGGGACTTGCTTTGGGAAACTGTGTTGTGAGATCTGTAAAAGCATTGCTATGATTAAGAACAAGATGTCTAAAATGGAATCACAACATTACTAGATTAGAACTACCATTCGTTACACATTTTATATGCAAAAGTCAGCTATAGCTTGCAATAAATTCATGTACACATTCAAGTACTACTGTTGTATTATATGATACACTAAGATTTGGTATCAAAAGTTCAAAAACAAGGACTATGACATTTACGAAGCAGTGTTCTTGCCAATTTATAAATACTGATGAGACACCTGAGAGAACTTCAGTATATATTAATTTGAGAGGCAGCTAAATACACTGACTGACCTCCAAGTTAAGAAATATTTTTCAACAATCACCATAAAAAATGAAATTTATATAATTTGTGTGTAAATCTACATAAAAATACTTGCTACCCCCTTCAGTCTTTCTTTGTGGAAAAGAAAATAGCATATATGAGCAAGAGAAAAGCAAACATCACTCTTTCTTCATTACACGTGTAACTTTAGTTGATTTTTAGCTCTTGTTAACAGATTTGTTGACAATAGTCAGTGCAATCTCATATTCAAGCTAGAGGTGGACAAACCCCTTATTTGTTGTTCCTATAACATTATACTGCCTAAAATTATTATTCTCTTTTCCAAAAAACAAACTTTTCCCGGGGCATTTTTTTTTGTAAATTATTTATGCTTTTTTTCCTAAACTAAATTTCTATGTTGCAATCAATACACAAATGTTTTGTGCACTAATTTGAAGTCCAAATTTGAAGTTTCTACAATCATTTATTTACAAATTAGTCACACAAAAAAATCGGTAGTTCAACTTTTGGAAGCCATTGTAATTCGATATTAGTGCTATGTCCATTACTCCTGATTTGGCATTGTATAAACTTGAATTACAAGTTCAATCGCTGGGTGCCACATGAGCTAACTCAAGTAGATAAGGATACATGTTCAGGCCTGCACAGTTTTTCAACAATATGCTATGTTAAAGCAACATGTTGTGAAACAATATGCTGATAAAAATTCAAAGATATGGGTGGTGATCACAATCAACTTTAAAAAATAAGTCTGTTACATTTTTTACTGATTTTAAGAACCTTTCAATGGAAAACTTTCATTACAAGCTGATAAAATTAATACTATCACAAAAAAGACATTCAAGATTTCCAAGCAAAATCTTTTTAAGCAGTTGTTTAAATGAAAATATTTACTCAATAAGTGGTGGGTTGGAATCTGGGAAGTTTCACAATAGGAAACAGAATGAGAAGTTGGTACAACTCCAACTTGCTGTGGAGGAACAACTCTTGAAGGACCCACAACAAAATTCATCTGCAATTAAAATAGTTCAAATATTTATATGCTACATACATTAATTTCATAACAAATAACAACTTTAAAAAATCATCATGTAAATAAAATCTTAAATAGATCAATATTTACAGCAATAAAAAAATTACTTAAAAAAAAACTTTTCAATTTCATTTTTATTAATAATTTAAACTGCATTACATAATGTTTAGGTGATTTTTATCCATAATTTAAAAAAAAAACTGTTCTAAATTCTGCTGACATAAAATCTTTTGAAAATATACAATTGAGGACTTTTTTTTCCATTTAAAATATTTTACTTTGTGAATTTTACTATGCCTAGGACAGAAAAAAAAAGATGCTGAAAAACTTAGAGCAAGTTTAAATTAAAATATATATTTCTTCTGTTCCTCCTGTTAGTTAAGTCATTTAAAAAATTTAGGAGATAGGGATTTTCATATAGCACACTTTTGGCTGGCCTTGCTAGTTTTTAGAGGTTCCTGAGTCAGAAGACCCTCATCCTCGTTAGCAGCTGCTCTGGAGATGGTAGCTATAGCTATGTACTGTCGGGCATATCATTGGTGGGTTATTATTTAAGGGAGAGGAGCTTATTGTTACATTTCCAAAGATTTTTCTCTTGGCCCAAGTTTACATAGTTATAAAAATTTATGTAACTAATTTAAATTTAAATATATTTAGTTAATTTCAAATAAAAAAAGTTTCTATATTTTTAAATTAGGAGCTTTCAGAAGTATTCTCACATTGTAAATTTTAAAAATGAAATCAACAAAAAATTAACTTCTTGAATAAAGATTTTTGTAAGAATAGGAGAAAGGAAAATAAGAATAGGATTTTTTTGTAACACTAACATGCAGTTTTTCTTTTTCAGGCAGATGTCATTAAAAAAATGTTTTAAGACTTCAAATTTTCAATATTTCCAGCCAAATTGATATAAGTATTACACATTATCTTACTGAATCTAGTTTTAAAGGATGAATACATTACATAATGTTTAAATGCAATTTTGGTAAAAGAATTCTATTCATACATTTTTTCAACATACACATGGATTGTAAAGTTATTTAAAAGTAAAATAATTTTTCAGCTTTGAAGCCATATGGATTTGTTCAGATAGCTTTATGGAATTGTTCGCTATATGATTTTAATGCGTAAATGTCTTTTTAAATTTACAACTGATGATGCAGAGTAAAAAAATTACTCCCATAACATATTTTTTGTAAATTTAGTTAATTTTTATTTAAGGTTAATTTAATCTGACTTTCAATACCCAACAGTTCATCCCAAAACAGCCAGAGTTTAGAGAAATCATTGATTAATAAAGAAACATATTTAACTCGAATATTTTCAGACATTTCATAAACAATATAATATAAGAAATATAAAATTATGTTCGTCCAATAATAGAACTAAGTATGGAAACTTACCTGAGGATACCCCATTGCTTGTTGAGGAGGGCCAGAGGCATGAATAACACGAGGAGCATTTGTATATTGCATCGTTAATTGAGATGGAGTAGGCATTGCTGCTGGAGCAAGAATTGGTTGCCCAGTAGCAGCTGCAACATGCATGGAAGGCGTAATTTCATGCCTAGGTTGCATTGTAATCGGCACTAAAGAAAAAGAAAAGTCTTTTCGACAAAAATTTACAAAACATGAATAAAATGCATTAATATCATTTAATTTTTAAAAATTAAAATATGTAATTTTATTTAGATACAGTCTTACAGACTCTACAATTTTAGAACCAATCAGAATGCCCTGCAATTTAGAAATTTATAAGTCACATACGTAGGTATTTCAAAAAGTAAAGTAACATAAGCTCTGACGAGAGTGCAAATTATCCACAAGAATAATAATCCATCTTAAGATAACTAAGACAATCACAGTATTTGGTTGATACTGGTAGATGGAGCTGGTTGTCCAGTAACAAGACTTCTGCATTAATCGAAATATGGTCTGAAATTGAAATAAGGAGTGTAATAAGATTTTTGTGTTTAAAGAAAAACAGCTGAAATTTACCAGCAACAGGTGGAAATGTACAGTAAACATGTATTATCACAGAAACAGGTGTGGTTTTGGTGTACAGAACTTTACAATGACAGAACAGATTTGGAGATTAAGAAAAAGTAGAGCGACCAAGAACATCCACCAGAGGTGACAATGCTTGTCATGCCGAAGTCGTGATTGTCGCATTAGTTTAAGTGCAATTATAGAAGAGCTCAATATCTCAATTGGCAATGTGTACAATATTGGGCATGAACAGCTAGACTACAGAAAGATGTACTCGTTGGGTACAGAGACAACACACAGACAAGCATAAAGATACACAAAAAGGGTTGTCTCTCAAACAACTGATGTGTTATCAACTGGAGGGCATTACATTCCTACACTGTATCATTACTGGTGATGGAACATAGGAGCATCACGTCACACCTGAGTTGAAACAAGCCTCAAAGTCGTGGAAACACCTCTCTTCCTAGTAAAAAATGCAAAGAAACTTATGGTCACCATTTTTTGGGACCATCAAATTGTAATATTGGTTGACTTTTTCACTCATGGAACAATAGTAAATGCTGCCAGTTATTGTATTACACTGGGTTGATTACAAGAGATAATTTGATATAAACCAGGATTGCTCTCGACAGAAATCCCGTTGTTACATGACAATGTCTGACTGTATACAGCCTCAGCTACACACGATTTGTTAGTGTGTTTCTGGTGGGAAGTATTGGACCACCCTTTTTACAGTCTCTACCTTGGACCAGGCAATTACCATCTCTTTGTATCTTTAAAGAAACACTTGGGATGCCAACAATTCAAAACTGATGCTGAAGTTCAGCAAGTTGTCTTGACATAGATGCACAAATTTGACGCTGATTTCTTAGATGCCGATTTCAATGGTTTGGTGTACCAATGAAACAAATGCCTAGATTGTCAGGGTGACCATGTAGAAAAGTAATTGGTACATGTGCCTTCTTACATTGTATTCATATATTTTTTCCTGAATAAACGTTTGCTCTAAATGGGCATGTTACCTTACTTTTTGAAACACCCTCTTATTTAGAAAGAAGCTAGATTGCTTATATTAGGAGGGATTTCAGTATCAGATAATCCACCAGATGAAAGAAAATGCAATCTTGCACTCACTTATGGACATGTGAATTGTATAACAGAGACTAAGCCTTTATGTGGTATAATATTACAGAAATGGCAAATAAAAACAAAAATTTGTAAAGTCATTAACATTTGACTATCATTAATTATTGTAAAATATGTTCATTAAAGCTGTTCTGTTTTCTCTAACTTATAAATAAAGAGATTATTTTTAAGCAAAATTTAGATATTTAAATTATACTTATAAATACAAATGTCTTTATTAATACAATAAAACATGAAAAGTGATTTATATTTTAATTTTGATATACACAGAATACTTAAAATTTACCAAATATACATTAATGTTTTAACATTTCTTATAAACATTTTCATAATAAAAAAATTGCATTTTTAATATAAAAAGAAATTAATAAAATGATAGGTGAAACTAACATAAATTTTAAATGAATATTATTTAATATATATATATAAAACATATACTGTGAAATTAAGGATAGTACAAAACATCAGAATTTGATGATGACATCTATATAATTATGCATGCATCACAAACTAAGATTGTCAAAAGGAAAAATATCATGACTATATATTGAAATTATTTTAACTATACATCTAACTATTAGAGAGCTAGAAGTTCTTCACATTGAATCATAAAAAATATCTATAAAAAAAGCACAGTTAATATTGACATTTCCAACTAAAAATATTATCAACTCTTAAAAACTTATAAAAGTATTTTTGACTCTTAAAATCATTAGTAACAGGTGATGAGAAAATATTTCATTTAACATAGTTTTGTTAAATGAATTATATAAAAATAATAAATAGAAAGAGAAAGAATATTAAATCAACAAATAATTTAGTATAATTTGAAAAATAGTTACAAAGAATATTTGGTTATTACTATTATTGATGGCAAAAATATTGATATATCTTTCTAAAAATACAGATTAAAGATAGTTGGTATCTACTGCACAATTTTCTAACGTATTAACTTGCAGTTCAGATTTATGTTAAAAACAATATTTTTGCATTGATTTGTCTACCATTTTTTATGTTTGATTTACTACAATAAACACTTATATCTGAAAATAACATTTCAAGAATAGTTATTTCCATAATATTAATACCCTACAAGTAACCTTAGCCTATGCTAAAGAAGATATTCTATAAAACACACTGGAATTGGCATTCTAATTCATTAAATCACCACAAGTTGTTTTTAAGAAAAATTAGAACAAATAATTTGCTTCTATATTATTATGAAAACTTAAAAATATAATGAAAAATATCATCTTTAAATAAATTTCAATTAATAAATGAATAGTTTAACTTTTTACCTTTCCTAAACCTTGGGGCCTGAGATAAAGATGCTGCACCAAAAGGTGTTGTAAGAGCCATACTGACAGGCGCAGCCTGCATGACATACTGAGGAGTCATTGCAGTGAATATAGGTTGTGGCAAACCTGGTATGATTTGAGAATGAGGAACTGCTATAACTGGACTTTGAGCCTGCATACGCTGTGGCTGAACAGGAATAGGTGTGTGAGGACTGCTGACAGACATTGATCGCTAAAAATTTCAAATATTTTTACATATATTTTTAACTTTAATAAATATTTATTTAAGTGCAATGAAATTTTCCTTACTAAGTTTTTAATAACTGTTAGAATAAATTAAAAAATTAAAACTACTTGACAACCAATCCTTAGTTATTTATAAATATTTTTTTTATTTATGCTTTCTGCAGTGTAATTACTTGTTGTGTTAAAAAATGAAGCAATGACATGTTTATATGACTGGCTAATTAAAATTAATTAGTAAGAAAATGTGTAAATAAAAATATTTTAACTTAATATTTTTAATTTCTAATTTTAGAGTATCAAAATGAATCCATTTCTTCCAGAAATAAAATCTCTTTGGACACTTTGTGTGACAAAAATTACTTTTTATTTTTCTTAACTATTATGAAAATTTCTAATTAATCAAAAAAGTAATTGAAAATTTTGCAATAATTTTAATTTAACCTATAAATTACAAGATTTATGCTAAAAATCTGGTATTAAAATATTTTAACTCAATTTAAAATTATCCTTTTCAGAAGTTTTTCTAATGTTAACTTAGTAATACAGAGGGTATTAACACATTTTTAGAATGATTTCGGGCCATTTAATCAATGTTTAAAACATAAAGACTATTTTTTAAAATGTTTGATCTGATAGCCTTTTTTTTCTGGACTATATGTCTGCATCGTGATTTCCATGAAATTTCCAGCTTTCGTGGCAACAAAGAGCTTTTCGTGAAATTTAAAGGGGTATTGCTTTCTATTCCTCTTCTACCACTTTTCAAGTCCATCTATTGTGGTGGGTTTGCATTTTGAAAGAGCTCTTTTTAACAGACCAAAGGCACAATAGTCTATAGTTGAAACATCAGGGGACTTTACAGGAATATGTTGAAAAGGTATATATGCAATACCTGTATTAATCTTCATTTTTTCAAGGAATGCAGTGGTAGTTTTCGAAGTATGACTTGTAGCTTTGTCTTGATGATGTTTCACTCTTTGAAAGTCTTAGGGATAAAAAGTGAAATTTCTTCTGTAAATATTGGACATAAAACCTTTTCTTGATAGTATGTGTGATGATTTTATTTATTTGTTTTTTTTTTTTTTTTTACTTTTTTTATTTTTTAATTCTTATTGTAGGAGAAACCTGCGACCATCATAAACCCCTTATGGAAACTTTCTTTACGTTGACGGAACCAAGTGTGTATATTTTTTCTCCTTTTCTATAATAAATAGACCTTTTTTGTTGCAGTCATTTAGATAAACCCATGCTTCATCAAGGGTCACAAAGTATTTCCATTTATCTCCTACTAAATGGTTTTCATACAGTATTCTACAAAATGTTTTGCATTGAGCCATATGTCTAGGCAAAAGCTGGAAAACATTTTGTTTCTCTTAGCTTTTTTAAGTTGTATAAATCTTATAATTTTATTTATTGTTCCTACAGATGTATCTAAAGACTTTGCAATTGATTACAGTGTTGGCGGATTTTCTCTTGTTACCAGTGATTTCACTTTAGAAACAGTACATACTTTTTTCAGATATTCTTTTGGAGTCTTCTTTCCATGCAGAAATAATGATTGATCGTTTTTACCTGTCCGATTAATAATGTTGCTTATTTTGCACTGTTGAAATTTTAATATCAAGCATTTCACAATGTTTTTGAATCCTGGAATAAGAATATTTCTCTTCGGAAAGCGTAGAAACATATCCTTCAATCCACAATTGTTTATGTGTGACATTTTGAAAGAAGAATAAATTTATAAACAGCAGATGATATTTCTCATTTCAAATAAGCTGTTGCCAAAAATTTTTATTCTAAAATATTTACTTTTTTAAAATTCTTAATCGAAATCGTTCCAAAAATGTGTTAATACCCTCTGTATTTATATCATTTTTACTACCTTACAAGTTGTGTAAGGTAATGCACAAATACCTAAAATTTAAAAATTTTTTATACTGTTTTACAGAAACTTAGAGATTTACTAATTATTATAAAATTATTTAAATTAATCTATATAATTATTTTAAAAAAGCAAAACTTATATATTTAATTAACACCAAATTTACTTACTGGTGTAAAGGACTTAGCATTCGGATTAAACACAAACTCTTTAGCATTGGGATTCAAAGTTGATTTAGAAATGTCCGTAGTTTTTTCTTCTGTGTCTTTATCGATTTTTACTTGTTCTGCTAATTTGTTACAAAGTGTACTTTGTTCACTTTTCTCACTGCTAGCAAATTCATCCCTTAGATCACTAGCATCTTTATTTTCTTCATTTAACTAAAAATATTCATTTTAGTTAATAAATAATTTAAATGGTATTCATTCAAGAAAATAATAGAATAAGTTTAAATATTATCAAAAAAAGTTACCTTAAAATTATTACTAAATTTTCGAAATTCAGCAATTTCATCAGTTCGTCCCAGTACTAGAAAAAAAAACATAAGAATTAAGCTACACATTTTTTTAAATGAAGATGTTATAAAAAAATATAAAAAATAAAAGAAACTACCAGAGATTAAGTGATGTTTAGAAAATGGTGACAATTTTTAATAGAAAATGGTACCTAAATTTTTTAAAAAATACTTCCCTGAAAAAACTTACTAGATATGCTAACTATTATATTATGTAGAGAAAAAATTCCAAATATACTATTTTATATGTGGATTGAATAATTAGAAGTGTAAATTGTTATAAATTTATAACTTAGTATGAAAACTGGGAAAAAATTTAAAAAGTAATGAAAGCTTTGTTATTAATTATTTATAATTTGATCAAGGCATTAAATAAAAAAAAATCTAAATATTTTAGAAAAAATAATTCTCAACATTTTCATCTGTTAAATAACTTACCACAGACATCTAAAAATTCCTGATTTATGCTAATGAAGCAAACTTTATAATTAGACTTTTAATTGTCTAGTTAAAATTAGTAAAGTAAAAAGAATACTTAAAAAAATTTTATGTCTATTTTTATCTGGGCATACTTTTAAAAATCTGAAAATGGAATTATCTGAATTACATAAAATAATTGAATATGATGAAAAAAAAATGAAATGAATTAAAGCAAAATTTTCTATCCACATCAAAAATTTAAAAAACTTATAATACATAAGAAACATAAATTAATTTCTACAACAAAAAACTAACTAAACATACTTTAAAAATATATACAAAAAAGTAAAATTTATAGACTCTGATAACTGGTGTAAAATTTTTAGATTCACTGATTAACTAAGGCATACAATATTAAAAGTAAATTTTAAAAATTAAATATAACACACAGTACAAAATAACAGGCATGAATTTATGAACACTAAATTAATAACATTAAAAATACCTTTTTGTTGTTTCATAAGTTTTTTTTCGTTTTCTCGTCTCCTTTCTATTCTTGGTGGCAATGTCTGAGAGGAAGGTGGGCACATAATGTGGGGTTTATGAGGACCTGGAATCAGTGGAGCATTTTCTAAAGTAGTTGATATTGAAGTTGACTTAATCATTTCCTTTCCTGTTGTTCCTTCTAAAATACAAATTCTCTTAAAATGCTTGAAGACTATAGATAATTGACTAATTGGTTCATATCGATAATTAACTAATAAAATTATTAAATATTTTTGGTTGACATGAAAAAAACTACAATAAAATATAAATGGAGAGAGTAAATTATTGATGAACAATATTTTTATAGAAATATTAATCACCTAAAAATTATTTTTTATAAAAAAATACTGACAAAAAACTACATGTTTGATTATCCTTTCGAATTGCTTCCCAAAAATTTCAATTGTTATATTAATTAAATATTAATCTGTTTTCTTACTAATTGAAAAATAAATATTTTGACAATAAAGAAACTAATGAAATAGGAATAAGATTTTATCTTCATTTTTTATACAAATTTTGATGAATCTATAAAATTTTCATAATTTTCTCATTTACAACTTCTTTAAATATTAAAAAGGCAAGAAAGAAATTGATGTGAATTGATAATAAGAATATTATACAGCTAGCAGAATAAAATTATTTTTATTAGCACAACTATTAATAATAAATGTATTTCTGAAACATTCACTATAACATAATAAAATCAAAATTATTATCTTTTTTACATTTATATTTAAAGTCATTCAACTCACTTCAAAAAATAATAATAATTGAAATTAAACATGAATATTTTCAAATAGAAATTCACATTATTAAGTGTTACTTTGTCTTTAGCAAATATGTGAATTTATAATTTTACTTGAAAACCTTACTACTACAAACATTTTCATAGCATTTAAGTTCAACTTTTTAGTAAAACAGCAAACACTTTTTATAGAGGTAATACAATTTTACTTAATTTTAATTAATAAATATTGAATGTTACTATAGATAAAAATTCCTTGATTTTAAGATGAATAGGTTCTCAAAAGTTTAAGGAGATAAGGTTCTCGGATGGAGTTTAAGAAATAAGTAATTAAGAATAAGAAAGAATTTTTAATAATTAAATGCTTGGTCCTAATATTAAATTATTTATATAATTACATTAATGAAATTTAATTTTTTTTATTTTCAGATTGATTTAAAACAAGATTTGACAAGAAGCCAAGCAGAATTCTCCCATAAATTCAAGATTACTATTTTTACTAAATCATTGCTTAATTTTTTTAAGTTTAAATAATAAATTATGTGGTGAAAGAACAAGAAAAAAGTAGCAATTTAATTTTCACTCTACCCGGAATTTATAGAGAAATGGATCAAGTCAGAACACATAATGCATAAAACTTAAAATTCTTTTCAGCAATGACTTTCTTGTTGCTACAAGGAATTTTTGAATAAGTACTAAATTAATTGGAATCAAAAGTTTAAATGTGATTCTCAGCTCTAAAGATACAACTTACAATGGGAATGAAACTGGTAAATTATTAAAATTAAAATGTAATTGCTAATTATTTACGTGAATTTTTATTAGATCTGGCCATTTTGAGAAATTGAGCATAAAATTTTATACATAAAAGTATATGCATCTTCAAAACAGCATTTTTGATTTGAAGAGATTTAAATTATATTTTATTAAAAAGATATAAAAGATCATTGATCGAAACAATCATATTCATAAATAAGAAAATCCTGAAATGAACAAATTAACTAATGCAAAATAAAATTTGATATTTTCCAAAAATATAATACAAATGCGTTTTCCGGTTAAAGAATAATAAAATTTTATAATATGCAAATAATACAATTACATTTAAATAAAGGAAATTAGCTATAATGTATAGAACACTAATATCAATCTAACCTCCATTCATGGATTTCTCAATGTCTTTTGGCACAGGAGGCAAAGACATTGAACCTGAGGCAGCAACAGGAGTGTTTTGGAATGGTGGAGATGAGGGCTTGCTTTCTGTAGAGTGTGAATGAATATATTGTTTACTAACTGGTCCTGAAGGTGGCATTGCATTGGTTGATGTAGTATAAGGCTTAGAACCAGTGGCATGGACTGGAGACAAAGATGTCGTTGAATTTTGCCTTTTAGGTCCTGGGATATTTCTTCGTTTTTGAGGCAAGACATATCTATATACAAATTAAGTTATTTAAAATAAAATTGCTGTTTAAAAAATTAATTTTATTTCACTATTATTAAATACTCCATTAATATTAAATATTAAGCACATACAATTATATATACATAAATATATATATATTTCTAAAATGTGAACAATTTTTAAGAGCATTGATTTACAACTTTTCAGAAGTTACTTATCAAAATAAAAGAGAAACCATGAATTTTGAGATATCCACATAAAAAATGAAAGGAGAAAATTAAATTTAACCTAAAAATATGAACTATTTCATATTTTTGATTAACAGAGTTAAATCAAGAAGGTTACAGTGCCTATAATTTTCATTTAGAAATGAAAGATCCATCACAGGTTATTATACTAACATTTTACAGAATATCAAATGTTGCATTTCTCTTCACAATGAAGAATGTAAGGTCATTATCAACTGCAATTCCATATATGATCAACACCAAGTAAATGCTATAATAACTTACTAAATAATACAGAAGGAATTTAACATTGAATCGCTGATGCCACATATAAAATTTATGAAGAATTGCACACAAAAAATATTGACATTTGCTTCTCCATAACTTAAACTGAGCACCAAAATTAAAAGCAGATTAAATAATCCCTTAATTTTTTTAAACATGGTTGACATTGTGTGCTGTTTCTAAAATCATTATTGGTAATGAAGTTAGTTTTTTTAACATTGCAATATGTCAAGAAAATAAATTATGGATCTTAAGACAATTCCACAGCCATTGGTAAATAAATTTTAAGATAGTAATCTGATTGCTGAGGTTATTTCTAAAATTGTAAGAGGAGATTAAACATCTTTTAAATCTAAATGCATCAAGCTCTGGCTAAAAGTAATGTATGCCATTTTCATCAGAAGTACAGGACTGGATACCATCAATTCGGAAGGACAGAAGACAATCGCACGTAACTGGTAACGTAAATTGAATTGAATTTTTTAAGCAAAAACCATCAAAAAGATTGATCATCTACCTTATTTACTTAATCTACTAATGTAAAAGCTGGTTAATTGTTAATCTAAAAATGAATTTACATGTGTTATTCTTCAAGTATTGATGAGACAAATGTTTTCTAATCGATTCTAATAACAAATGTTTTAATTTTTGAAAAATTTATTTACAGAAATGCATTGGTACAGGATGGTGCTTTTTTCTGAACAATTGTAAAATTTTAAATTTACATTGGTGTAAAAAAAATTCAGAGTAACCTTAATGCAATGAACAAACACAGAAAAGATTTTTATTTAGATCTCACAACATGTTCTTAAGAATCCACATTTTATAAATGAAATACAGTTGGCAAAAAAAATATTGGAACAAGGAGAAATTTTTAGCTTTCAAGTTAATCAAATCAAGTAAATGGTATAATGAGTTTATAAATGATAACTTTTCTTAGAAAATTATAACTAAGTATAAAATTAAATTTAAAAATAATTACATTATTATTCAAATAAAAATAACAAAATTTGCATTGCAAAAAATATTAGAACAGAAGCAGAAACATGTAAATTACAGCACTGGTGATGTCATTAAACTTTCAAGGTTACTTTCGACCATATCAATGTCAAGGGCGCTTGTCTCATTCACTGCTAATTTGTAGAAATTCAGTTTACGTGGACCTTTCCTGCCATGGCACTCAAAATAAAAGGTTTCACTAGCAAAGAGAAAACAAATCGTTCAACTGCACAATAGTGGCAAAACATTTCAAGAAATTTCCAGTAAGTTGAATGTTTTACTTTGCGCACTTCACAACATTTTAAAAAAGAAACTGGGATTGTGGATCAGGGAAACCAAGCAAGCTGGTTGTCAGAAAAAAAAAAACGACAAGTGGTTAAAGATGCCCTACAGTATCCGACAGGAAGTGCAAGGATGTTGGCCTCAAACTCAAATATTGAATCAATCGCAGGAAAGGTGGTAACACCACAAACAGAAATGTATTGCATAATGCTCGTATGAAAGGAAGATGGCCAAATAAAACCCTTATTTCCGAAATCAATAGGAAAAAACGTCTAGAATTTGCCAAAAATTATAAAAATAAATCATTAGATTTCTGAAAAAATATAATTTTCTCCGACGAGAGAAAAGTTGAAATTTTCAAACCTAAACACGTGCTCACAGTTTGGAGAAAAGGAGCTGCTTTTCAGCCTCAAAATGTACAGAAAACTATAAAGCCCAGAGGAGGGAATGTCTTAGTCTGGGGCTGTATGACTTACAATGGAGTTGAAAATCTTCAGTTCATTGATGATAAAATGACAGCTTTGTTATAAATTGATGTGTTATGAGATAACTAGGAAGATAGTGCAAATAAATTAGCGTTAAAGAAGACATTCATATTTCAACACAAGAACCCACACATACTACCAACAAAACCAAAGAATGGCTATTATATAATGCTCCCCGAAGATTGGTAACTTCCCCAGTCCCCAGACCTGAACCATATAGAACATTTGTGGCATCTATTGGATGAAAAAGTGAGAAAATTCCCAATAACAAGTAAAACAAGTTTAAAGTAAGCTTTGCAAGATGCCTGGACCAGCATGTCATCAAAACTCACCAATTATTTGGTGGAATCTATGCCAAGACGTCTGAATGCAGTAATTTCAGCTTAAGGACTACATATCAAGTGTTAGTATCACGTTTGAATTTTTAGTTACTTTATGTATGATTCAATATTGAAGTCTGATGTTCTAATACTTCTTTTGCAATGTAAATCTTTTATTTTAATTTTTTAAGCCCTAATGATTCTAAATATTAGTTTCTTATTCCATGAGTAATCATGTGAAGTATTACAAAATATAAATATTATGGGAAAGATGTTTCATTTTATTTCCTTCAAAACTTAAAATTTCCTACTGTTCTAATACATTTTTTGCCAACTGTATTTCATTGTTTAAAACTACACTCTTTATGGACAAAGGAATAAAATATTTTACAACTTTTGATACACATCATTGTAAATAAGCACTATAATAATATAAAAATTTACTACAAATGAATCTATTAAAATATTTTTTCATCCCATTATAAATCTCAAAGGTATTTTTGAATTTACTTAAAACAGCATAAATGTTAAAAGTGATTAGTTTTCAAAATTTAATTGAAAAGTTGTGTTTTTACTAGTTTTTTACTCTAGTAAGTCTTTAAGAACTAGTTTTTTATTATTATTAATGAATACTTTATTTATTGCAACTAAGTATTCATGTTATAGCTGCTGATAATTCTAAGGACACTTATAATTTTAAAAAAGAAATAAAAAAAGAAATTCTATTACTTAATTTTTAATAAAGAATTAAGTTAATAATTAAAAATAAGTTAAAGAATTAAGAATAATTTAATTTAATTTTAGTCTAAAAGAACTTTCTATTATTTAATTCTTAATAGAGAATTAAGTAATAGAACTTCTTTTAGACTAAAATTTAGCTAATATCAAATATATCATGCAAATGATTCTTACTTTGAGGATGAATTTTCTGGTCTTATAACAGCACTAAATCTATCTTCTTCATCACCATTTTCAAGCTGGATACGCTCTTGATATGAATTGTTTTTTTCAATTTCTCCAGCAATTTTACTAGCTTGAGCTTCTTTCATTTTATATTCATCTGTATCTTTTTTAGTTAGTGGCACACTACAAGAAAGGTAATTCATCAATATTCCAGCAAAATGTAGCAAAATATAACATTTTAATGATACATTTATGAAATGGCTATTTTTAATTTAGCGAACTTCTACCAGAAAATGAATAACTTGTCATTGTTTTTTCGCAACATAATGATTGGTTGGTTTGTTTGTCGCTCAACGGTCATTTTTTGCACACGAGGGCTAATTAGACCGTGACTTACGGCTAAAAGTGGATTCCGAACCCACGAACTGTTGAACCGAAGGCAAGAGCGCTAACCATTCGGCTGCCAGCTCGGCTCGCAACATAATGAACAATGATAAAATACATGACTACAATTACTGTTGAATATGATAATTTGATTACTGAATCCTGCAATTATTTATTATTTGTCGAGACATCACAGATGACTAATAACATATTTGTCAGAATTTCTGAATACAAATCATGGCCAAATCATTAATCAAATGTATATTTTTTTGTAAATATTTAAAATATGTTGGTCAATATATGTTCTTATTAAGAAATGTGTTGTAAAATAAAAACAAGTAATGTTTTCCTCTCTAAGCCATGAGCATTCCAGCAGCCCACTAAAATTTAACCTTCGTAAAGTTACCAAAAGTAAAAAGTTAGAAAACATATAATGCAACTATATAAAATTTTAATTTAGGAGGAAGAACACAAAAAATAGCAAGCATTTATCACATTGCTAACAAACATTTATTACTAGGTAATATATAGTAATTTGGCTATATATTACCAAGTAATGGTAGATGAACAGATTACGAAAATGAATGTGGTTGTAAAGATAATAAAAGATTAGAAAAAGTTAATATGTACACACTTGATATACATAGTGAAACTAATAATGACTAGATATTACCAAGATGTCAATTGTTATTCATTTACACATTTTCAAGAGTTTTAAGACTAAGTATAATTTAAAACTGGAGAATTACCTAAATATTTTATTTAACTTTTTAAAAATTTGGACAATTACAAAAATTTTTATAAAATATAATTATTACAAATATAATTATAAAATTTATTAAATCAATTTTATAATTATAATTATCATATAAGAATTATTACGTGGAACAAGTTTTTTAATACAAATTTAATAGTTATTTCTGCAATATTTCACTATCAAATCAAAAGGAGTTAAACATGCATTTCAAGAAATTCATGGATAAAAAATTGTATTATTTATTTATAGAAAAATTAAATTTAATGATATCCATATTCATGAAGCCTTAAAATTATGTTTACATACAAATAGTAGTTTTCAAATGCTATATGATGCTGTTAAGTACACTTTGTTGAATGTAGAAACTTTTTCTTCGTTTGTATTACTACTGAAAATTTTCTTCTTAATCGTTCCATAATAAAAATAAATCGTTCAATAACCAATAAGAATTGAGTGCCTCAGATAAAAAAGCAATTTAGTAATTTTTGTAAAAAAGGCATTTTTCTATTAATGTTTCAATAAAAAGCAAAATATTTAATTTTTAAATTCCTACAAAAGTAATTAAAATAGAATTTAATACAAAACTTACATACTTTCTATAAAAGTGCATAATAAAATTCATGAGATAAATAATTGTACAATAAAAGCAACCTAATACTATTACAAAATAAGCTCTTACAGATAACAGCAATTTCCTTGAAACACATGTTTATTGAAAATTCAAAATATTTTTAACTTAACAAGTGAGAAATTGAGTTTTAATAATTCTTTAAAGAACCTAATAAACTAAGAAAAAGATTTGCCATTTACAAAATTTTAGAGATAAAGCAAATTTGTGATTAATAAAAAATACATTTAAATAACTTGATAAGTTACTAACTCAAATTAATACATGATATTGTAATGTATTTGTAATGTAATGTACACAGCGTGCATTTTAATTTTTGACACATTTTTTTAAAAAATAGAAGTTGGTATTTTATAAAATTCATAGTAATTTTGAAATAATTTTCCTATGAATTCAACACTTTAAATATGGTAAATATAAAACAAAAATTCAATTCTATTATACAAAATTAATACAATTTTCTTACGTGTATTCATGCAATGAGTTATCATAACTAGACTTTACACCATATTTTTCAGCATTTGTACGAAACATGTCATTAGCATCCCATCCATTCTGTAAAATAAGTTATACAAGTTAAAATTTCATGATCAAAATTTAGAATAATTATGAAAGCATTGTCTATAGGACATTACAATATCAGGTTATCAAGTACAAGGATTCCATGCAAATTAAGAATCACAGCATAGTGTTTATAATTTTTTTTTAAAAAATAACATTTATAAAACAGTCTACTTACAGCCCCATCATCATCCCCACCTAAAGCCAAATTTTCATTATCACTTGAAGCCCCTTCCCAAGGTTCTAGTTCCCTTTCCATTGATACTTGACCATTAAATTTGCTAATAGCAGTATCAGTAAAATTATCTGAAAAATAAAAGTATTTAAAAAAATGTAATTCATTAAAATGGAATTTTCTAATCAAAAAATACATGGGTTATTTGCCTTTGTTTTGTTTACATTTTACATGAATAAACAAAAAATGAACTTATAAATAATCTCAACCTTTTGTGTTCCAAAAGTATAAGTATTCATTAATTTGTCACTGGAAACATTCTAAACTAAATCTTCTAAACTGTAATAAGCTTCAAATTCATACAAAAAAGAAAATTTAATATAGACAAGGATATTAAAAAATTACATGCATATATGTGTATCACAGGTGTAATCAAATTTATAATTTTTTGCAGAGAAAATCTAAGATACTTTGCAGTCCATATAATTAAAATTTTATTCAGTGACATTAATACTGATAAGATTTCACAGAAACTTTATATTGAAATCTTATATGAAACAAATTGAATTATAGACAATCAAAAGATTCTTATAATTAGAAGTTAAAGAAGAAAATTAGGACAACTTTGGATAAATTAATTTCATGGTAAAAAAAATTGAAAATGATCACATTCCAGATAATTTTTTAAAATAAACTTAAATAATTATTGATTGCAAAAAAAATAATAATAATAATAAATTTTACTACTAGCATTTTAGTAAAAGCAAATTAGAGTGAACTATCAAAATATTTAAAATTAAATTATGACAATGAATATTAAAAAATTTAAACAAAGCATTTTCAATCATTTCAACTGAATTTCAAATTCTTACCTCTGATTGCAAAATCTGTATCAATGTTAGAAGCTTTTAGACTCACAACATCATTCCACTTAAAAATCAACTTTCCATAATTTCCATCATCAAATGGAAAGGAGTCCAGTAAATTACTGACAGCAGGGCTGATACCTCTAGCTGATAAACTTTTTAGGCTAACTTTGTGTGCAGTTTCTAGCACCAATTCAAGCTGAAAGAACAATTTAAATGCAATAAAGCTACCTATTATATATTTTCAATAGAATATTTATCAATTGGTACACCAATAATAAAATCTTCAAAATAAATTTTATTAACTAAAATTTTAAAAATTTGTATTGCAAATAATTACTCAATTCTATAAATTAAACCTTTGGCTTTCATTTCTTTCTGCATTAAGATATAATTTTAATTGGATAAAAATAACAATTAAAAACATTGTAAAAGTGAAGAAACTATGCTATGCTACAGACTTTTTGCCAAATAACAATAAAGAATAAAATTCAGTCTTCAATAATTTTCAACATTTTTAATTGTTTACAATGCTTAATTTAGATCATGCATGTAAATTCAAAAATTAAGTTTCAAGTATTAAAACAGTTTTCTAAGCCGCAATATTTTTAAAATAAAATTTCATGTAGTTTAGCCGAAAATGAGCACAAATTGTATCTCTCTGGGGCATTTTCTTTAACAATAGAATATATACATACTTCGGAAATTAATCAAAACCTGTTAGTTAAAATCTGTTTACAACGTCCTATCTAATATGCAAGTGATTAATATATTTTGGTGATAAAAAAGTAAACAGCTCATTTTAGCATTGAGAAATTATATAACTAGGCATTATTTACTTACAAATTGAAATTTTGTGTGGAAGATACTTTTTATTTAATGCATATACTTGCCTTTATAACAATAAATTATTTAATTACATTCATTTTTGCAGAGAAGAAATTAAATAGTATTTCTTTTCTGCTAAAATGAATAGGTAGCTTGATTAGATTACAGCAATTTTCCAAAATGTTTTTACTTTCCTCACAATCACTTTTTAAATGTTCTCCAACCCATGAAAACTGAAACTCTAATCCTTTAAAAAATTTAGATGATACAAAACAGATTTTTTGATTTACTGATAAATAATATATTTTCATGTATATATTAACAGGGATCATAAAAGCCCATGATTTCAAGCATTAAATAATCATAAAGACATGTTTCAAATCTTCCAATGAAAGCAATCCAATTTCAAACAAGCCTCTTTTCAAGATTTAAGAAATTAGATTTTTGACAGGTACAAATGGGTGAAAAAATTAATGGGCACTAATAATGTTATCTTAAGTAAATATGAAATATAATTGAAAATCAATATATAATAAAGAATGACATAAATATAATTGAAAATCAATATATGACAAGAAATGACAAACTAATTTCCTATGATAATTTAAACACAATTCTATCGCATATTAAACATAAGAGAAGACAAAGCTTTAGTAAATATAGAACAAATTTGTTTCAATGGATAAATTTGAGTATTCATTTTAACTTTCAAACTTTTTATAATACAATTCTATTTTATTTGGTTTGAAAAACTAATCAAAAAATTAACAAGTAGAAATTAATTTAAAATGCGGGATAAGGAACATAGTAAAACTTGTACAAAAAGTCAATCTAATTTTATAAATGCTGATTCCAATATTTTCAGATTCATTTGTTATTCTTAAAAAATTAAAAAATATTTTACAGTAATTATTTGAAAGCTTTATAATTAAAATGCAAAACCTAAAGCAGGCAACTTTAATAAAAAAATTATCTAAATACCTATTTAAGTATTTAAAACAGCATAAGGAAAAATTCTACATCAGAAATGAAAAATAAACTATACGATAAATAGTAGAAATGTTTAGATAAAATTAATTTTCTAGCAATTATTTTCATTGTTATGATGAAAAAGTTATGCAAGATTTTTATAATTTTTCAAATTCTTTAATAAAAGATAAATATTAGATTTATATTAAATGGTTATTACTTGGTATTTGGTAAAAATATATTTGAGGGTGCCCCTTGGCCCGATTTCAAATTTTCGCGTCAAGCGCTCTACAGCTCTGTCGCCAACCTAAATTACGTCACTACGTGCCATAGCCGTCAACCAATAACGATCGCGTTCAAACTTCAGCTTTGAAATCGTGCGTTTTTCCAAATTCCAAATATTAAAAATTTGAATACTTCATTATAATTAAGTACTATAAAAGTTTTAAAGTTTTAATAACTAGAAACGATAATTTTAAAACTCGATTTTTAATATACCATGCAATTGCTCTCACCTAAAATAAAGAGAAAAAAAAGAATGTACTGCTACGTACTACAGTGACAATCGATAACAAAGCTAAATTTCTAACGTTAACAAATTTCATTATTTTATTTAAATTCGATTTTTAATGTACCGAGCAATGGCACCCACCTTAAAAAAACGTCAGTGTAGCGATACCTACTACAGTGGCAACTGGGCAATAAAGCTAAATTTCTAACATTAACAAATTTCATTATTTTATTTAAATTCGATTTTTAATGTATCGAGCAAAGGCGCCCACCTTAAAAAAACATCAATGTAGCGATACCTACTACAGTGTCAACCGGGTAATAAAGCTAAATTTCAAACGTTAATACAAATTTCATTTTATATTTAAAATCGATTTTTAATATACCGAGCAATGGCGTCCACCTTAAAGAAATTTCAGTAGGCGGCACATTCTAACACTAACATGCAATACACACAACTTAAACATTCATTTACTTATGGAAACATTCATTTTTATAAAAACATTAGTTTCTCAATATGAATAAATTATAATAAAAAACAAATTAACTCACCTAACCTTCATCGCTCTCCGAATCGTTACTTTTTGGCGAATATACCGATTTTATCGCATCTAAGAAATCCTCTATAATGTTTTCCAGCGATAATTCTTTCTCCATACATACTCCGCGAAAACTTAAAATCAATATATCCTCATCCATACTTATTAATTTTCGCAAGCAACACACAAACTCCAAAAATCAAATATCGAAACTCAATGCTTCACGATTATTCTGTAATATTTTCAAGGGTTACATACAAAACACGCATGTCACGTGATCACCTTACCACAATTCAAAAATAACGTTTAAATCTAAACCAGTCAGAATCATGAATGGATTTCAGAATAATGCTCAGGGTTACCATAAATAGAACAACATCGCCCAGCTTGGCAATAAACTTGGCAATAATTCTAGGGGCACCCTGAAATATAGTCTAACCTTGGTATTTTTCTTGATTAATTTTAAAAGTATTAGAGCAAGTTTAATTTCAGACATCAAAAACTATTTTACACAGAATCAGAACTTTTATTAATCAAAGTTTTACTTTTTCTTTTATATATATAATTTCCACATAATCAATTTAAAAGAGCATGTGATTTTTAAACTTTGAAATTGTCTAATAAGTTTTAGTTACCTCTTTAGAAAATGTCGTAAAAATGCCTTCATATATCTCTCCCGTTCGTACTTGTACTTGAACAACAGAGCCCTTATTAATGAAAATAGATAAGAGTTAAAATAGAAAACAAGTCGGAAAAATCTACTTAAGATAAACTATTTTTTTTTATTCATACCACTAAAGAAGTTGTAGCATGCATCACTCTTGGATTTCCATATACACCTTCAAACTACAAAAAAATCATTTTTAAAACACAATATAACTGTGTGAATAGCAACCAAATATGATCTTAAAAAACTCTTAAATATAATCAAAAATGAAAGCTAGTTTTTTAATTAATAAATGCTATTTAATTTAAAAGAAGAATGATAACATAAAATATTATATAACAATTTAAAGAATTATTAATTTAAATAAAGTCATAAAGCAAAAAAGTAAGAGATGAAATTATAAGCAAAGACAATTTTAAATATAACAAATTATAATATAATAAAAATATTAGTTAAAAAATTTTATTTTACTAAATTATTGCATTTTCATTGCATTTAGTTTCAATAAAGCTAATCAGATGGAAATAAAAAAAAATTAAAAATATGCTTTTAAATATATATAAAAAAGAATGTTCATCTAATACTCTTAATAAAAATGCTGACCAAGGGAAAAATTTCATCATGTTATAATACAAGTGAATTTGAACCAAAATTGAGAATGAAATGTACAATTTTTAAAACTTAATTTTCATTTTAGTGAAATTTATATTATCCAATTTTTTTGTTAAAAATATAATAAAATTATCTTGCAATCACAATATATGAAAGGAAATAGAAAACAAATTTTCATATGACACTGAGAAAGCATTCTGTTGTCATAGTCAAATGCAACAAGTACCTGGAACACTGTTTTGCTACACATACCTAAGTATAACAAGCTCTAACAATAACCAAAAAGATAGTCATAAGAATTAAGCATGATGCTGCAGGTTTGGTTTGGTTTGTTTGTCGCTCAACGGTCATTTTTTGCACACGAGGGCTAATTAGACCAGGACTTATGGTTTAAAGTGGATTCCGAACCATTACAAACATCCATGCCCAAGGTGGGATTCGAACCCACGAACCGAAGGCAAGAGCGCTAACCATTCGGCTGCCAGTTCGGCCATGATGCTGCAGGATATTATGTTCCAATGCAATATCATCCATTTTCATGAATGTATAAAAACAAAGATAAAATAGTCACAATTACAGGATTTATTACAAAATACTATACTGCAAATTTGGCATGAAATAATTGTATTTTGTAAAGTTGTAATGATTCTCCAGGGTCACAAAATTATTTAAAGCAAGCTGTTGATTGATCATTCCAGGATTAAATATCTATCAAGTTACTATATAATAAATAATAAGGATTTAAAATTTTAAATTATATTTTCCTAATATCACTACAGAAAGAGGAAATAGATGCAGGAAAATTCAAATGATGCATACATATTAAATACAAAATAAAATTTTGCTATTCTTATATAAGCTATCAATTAAAAAACTTATAAATAAAATTGTAAAACTTACCACTGTGGATCTATCATTATACATCTTTGATTTAACTGGTTTGCTATTAAAATAAACATTAGATAATGAGAAACATTTTAAATAATTAAATATATTCATAAATATATTACATGTAATTTCAATTATATGTAATCAATATATGTAATAATTATATAATATATGTATTCAATTATATGTAATAATACACAATCAATTATAGGTAATTTACATTTAAACAGTAGGGCTAATTAACCAGCAAGGTTTCCATTCAAAAAGAAAAAAATATGAAAGCACCTAACTTCCATTAAATAAAGTTTGAAGTATACACGGTTAATTTTTCAGTGTGATTGTGGCCTTTTTATTTTTCAGATTTTTTTTCACCACTAAATTCATATATACCATCATTTGAAATCTTTATTTTAAAGATAAATTTATTTATCAATTATAGAATGCTTTGAAACATATTTTGCATATATGATAAGTCAAAGCTTGAGTCAGAGATATAAAAATAATCCTTTATCATTCAGAGAAAAAGTAATTGCAGCCATATTATTTTACCTGTTTAAGATATTTAAGGGTTATAAGAATATTACTTTTCATAATATTGAAACATTCTTGGAAGTGCCAACAAAATTTTCCTTATATACCTTTAATACGTTTAATAATCAAAATGATCAGAAGCAGATAATACAAATAGATAAACCTTCAATGAAATATAATTATTTCTGATAATTGATTCTTTGCTGACTATACATACATTAAATTCAATAGATTCATTCATGCAACAAATTTTAATTTATGTAGAAGTTGATTGTGATTCATAATGGTATACATACAACTCTTTTCTTTCATGACATACAATTAAATAATTACTGTTAAAAGTGAAATGCCACAAAGTTTATAGTTATAATTTTTTAATGCTTTTAAAAAGCATTTATCTATCATACTGATGATAGAACTAATTAGGTTATAACATCAGATATAACCATAAAATGCTTGTTATTAGTTAAATCATTTAAAAATTAAATAAGTTAAAAGCAAAGTGATATGAAACAACAAAATGAATTATATCTATTGAAGGAGGTTATAAATTAAACAAATTAACAATTAGTTTAAGAACTGATTCAAAAAGTTGATTACAACTTCACAACTAGCATTTGCATCCCTTACATTTTTATGAAAAATAGTTAATTAGTATTTATTTTAAAAAGTGAAATATGACAAAATTTAAAATTAAATATATCTTTAGTCGGAAATTAAAAACAATTAAGCTACAAAATTTGGGATTTCATTTTAAGTATTTACATTATTTTCTGAATTGTAAAGATACTATTTTATAGGAATATTTTTTTCAGAAGGATGCATACTAGTTTAAGAAAATACAATACAGTTCAATAAATATATTTAATCTTTTTTAATGCAAATTATTTAAAACAATGCCATCATAAATGGACACCTGAAAAAGAATTGTTTCATATTGAGAGAAAATTACTCTATACTAAAAATTGCAAAACAATTTGGTTGGTCAATCACTATATTTGGCATATAAAATTGTGCTTATGGTATGAAGAAATTAAATTAGTAAAGAATAAGGAAAAATCAAGTCAAAAATTTTTTCACAAGATCAACTGATTACAGAATGATAAAAAGGACAAGCCTCAAAGATAAAAGAATTATATCAGTGAGGCAATGATATGATTCCTTTACATACAAGATACAAGGAAATATATATTCAGAACCTATATTTTCAAAACAAGAAATCAGCCAAAATTAAATAATTAACTGGTGAGAAAATTGCTTCAATCAAACCAAATTTTTTTCTAAGCAACATTATTTATACTATTGATTTAGTGCAAATAAGTGATACTGTTTTATTTTATTACATTTCCTAAAATACAATTTCATAAATTGTTTGAAGTTCATCTCTCAACAGTATGTCATAATACATTTCTTGGCAGGAAAATTTTGGGCAATAAATTTGCAAAACTTGAAATGTAATTTTGTTCATTGGGAAAAATTCAAAGTAGTACCAACTCTGATTTTTAAAATAAGATTTATCAAATACTGAAAAGTAAAATAAAAAATCATACTATAACAATGAATTATTAAAAGTTAACTCTTTGTAAATCTTAGAAAGTGCAAAAGATATTTGGAAAATTAAGCTAGTTCACGACATTAGTTGATCAAAAAAGGCAAGCAAAAGGCTTATTAAAATTATTTAAAAATCAGTCTTCATTTACTCATTGCTAATGCAAAAAACAAAGTATTTCACACATAGCATAACAAATACAATTAAAATTTTTAAAAATTCCATTTATCATAATAGTGGTACAGTAATTGTAAATTTCATAACTTTCTTTATAGAATTTTCAGAGAAACAATCTTATTTTAAGGTTCATATGTTGAGATTGTATTTTGATACTTTCATAAAAAGACAGTTATTACTTGTATAATAAAAACTAAATTAAGAATGCAATATATTAAAAAATTAATTTAAATAAGTTGTATAATACCTGTTGGCAGTTGTCCTGCCTTTTCTTCTATTTGGCATCATATTGATTTATTTTTCACTAAACTAATAAAAAACATAATTGCATGAAATGTTTAAATGTTGTAAAAAATTATACAGTGGTTACATATTAAAAATATTTGAAAATCATTGTGGCTAAATCCAGAAAACAAAACTCAGACAATTTTTAATTCTTTTATTCTAAATGATTCAAAAACACTAGAGATTATCTGACTTAGTAAAATTATTTTATAATTATTAATATTCATTCTCTTTAAAATGTACAAAAATTAAAATATCAAAAATAAACCATATTGACTATTATATAAGTTGTTCAAAAGACAAAGTTCATAAAATGTTATAATTCATAAAAACTCTAAACATGAAGAAATTGATAATTATAGAGAAATTCATATACATATATTATCTATTGATGCAAAATATGTCATAGAATATGAATACTAAATCACTTTAATAAGAAATAAATAATCCCCATGAATGAATAAGTCATTAAAATGCTACATGCAACAATATAGTTAAGCAGGTATAATATTCCTGTTTAAAATGGTTAAAATCTAGAAATCTATACCAAAAAGCATCCATTAATAAATTATTGTCTAACAGTTAAAAAGTTTCCCAAATATTTTAAATATACTTAAAACATAAATGAAATAAAAGTGTTACTAAGCATTTATTGAGCAGATAAGTTTATCAGAAATACAAAGAAAAATATTTTTGAAAAGGGCATATCAGAATTCTTTGCAATAAAGATCAAAAACAATTTAGTTATTAGCATTTTATATAATACTTTTGCAGTAAGTAAATATAATAAAATATTCAAAATTTTGATACTTGAAATTTAAAATAATGTGAGATAACTATATTTGAAGTTCAAGTTTGAGGACTATTAGAGTTTTAAAAGTTGGATATTGTGTGAAGTGACATAATATAACATAATGGATATTATGTGAAGCGACAAGATACCTGTGCAGTGCTTGGCAAGAAAATTAGAAACCATTCCAAACCTGCATAGGATCCCAGGAATTTAATCAACAATATTTTTAACAGAAAAAAATATCACTAAAACACCATTTTCACAGTTTAAAATTTTACTAATCAAATTTTTGAGAACTATGAAAATTATATAAAAAAGCAGTTCATTTAGATTTGTATCAGCAGCTAGTTAATGGTCTGGTAGACAGTCTCCCACTGTTAATATAAACAAAAAGAGCAAAAAATGTAGAAAAATATGCAGTTTGTTCATTAATTGTGCAAGGTAGACCTTTGCGTTTCTTCATGCTTTGAGATTTTCCAGTCACCATGTTAACTTTATTTTTCTTTCTGTAAGTAGCATGTCACATTTATTTTAAATTCACAAGTTTATTAATGTGTTTTGTCAATTAAAACTTAGGAAATTTTTTAAAAGCATTCTTATAAATTATTTTTCACTGTAGGTAATATTTTTTATATTTTCATGTAGATAACATGAAAAATATATTTTAATGTAAATGTAATACTCTAAAATGAGTACAAAAAGTATACATTAGGACTTAAACCTTACAGTTTGATTTTGTTTCTGTTTCATTAGGCTTAAGAGTGTCAAAACCTTGTTTATTAATACAATTCTTTCCTATAAAAGGATTCATGCATTTCTATGTGCATGAATTTCATAGATCTCTTGTTTATATTATGATTTTTCACCACAGTAGTAAATTCTTATATTTTAAAATAATTTTAGATTTAAATATTATTTGCAATCAGTTTTATACAATTTTTAATATGATAAAATATATTACACGGTAAATTTTGTTGACAAGAAAATGAAAATTTTAAAGGTATTAGCAAGCAAATTACATGCTATAGTTTTAAGGTACATTAAATACATGAATAAAAAAATATCGAAATTATAAAATAATATATTAAAATATATAAATCACAAAAAATATATTATTTTAAAATAACTATGTCACATTAAAATGGACAAAAAAGCATTTTTTAATATATAAAACAGAAACTACTTAAAAAGAATTATATTTACATCATGTTATGGAAAACTCACTTTGTACTGATCAATTATTGACTTTTTTTACAAGCTGAATTTATTTTGAATAGAGAAATATTGTCACGGGAATGAACCATTTTCAATAGCCAATCAGCAAACAGAAATCGCTCGTCTCCAAGAGAATTCTATTTAAAAAAATGTTAAAAGTACATCTCAATTTCAGAAAATCTGTTATATCAGCACATACAAATAATCTCTCATAAAAATATAAATAAGCTTTTAAAAATGTAGTAATACTCCAATTAGTAGTTTCTAATCAACCATTCATATATATGCTCCTAAAATTTTTAACAATAAGAAATTCAATTTAAAACTCAAAACTTTTAATTCAGCTCATTAGTATAAAAAAATACTTAGAGCTACTATTTTAAATAAGCAGTTAAGAAATATTATATAACTAATTACAAATAAAATGTGATTGAAAAAACTTGCTTAAAGCTTTTTAATGTTGTTAATTTACATTTGCACTTTGAAAAAATTTGAATAACAGAATTTTAAAAAGTTTATCTGCAGCAAAAGTAAATTTCATTAAATTTTATACAAAAAATGAATTGCATGGGGCTCACCACAAAATGGTTAAATTTATCATTTGACATCCATCACATATCAAATAATTTAGAAGACAATTAAAAAAACATAGCATTTTTTGCTTTCTAAATGGAGTTTTGTAAACAGTAAACATTAAATAATAAAAATAAAAGAAAAAAATAGAAAATTTGGAAAAAAAAACTTCCCATTGTTCAACATTAGCTAAAATCAAACCTTTTAATGCAAAGATCAGTCTACCACTAGTATATAATGAGCTATTATACCAATTATTTTTGACACTGCATAGTGAATAGACAAACAGATGAAAATCAATGTTAAAGCTTTTAATATTTGCCATATACTGGTTTAACTTTAAAGGTAGTCGTTGAACCACCATACTTTCCTGTATCTATCCCTGAGTTGGGTTCTATTAATTAGTGGAAGCAGTCAGGTGGGAGTCTTCATAACTTACAAGCAAGAATCAAGCAGATGACCCTCTAATACTTGACTGATCACTCCCAGGAATATTATTTCACTTGGAGCACATAACCACGACCTATTTAACATGCAGCAGCTGCATTTAGTGAACACAATGGATATTCAGTTAAGATGGTATTTAAACTTACTAAGTTCTGATAACTCTTTTCCACTAGGATTTAGTTTAAAATGGATTCTAACCTATTACAATGTTCCATGCTGAAAATATATGTAAAAACAATGAGCTGTTATGCTTAGACCACAGAATTGACCACTCTGTAACAACTACAATTAGATACCATATGGTAGCATGCAAGCCTTAACAATATCAAATTCTAATAGGGAAAAGACTTTGTATGTAGTTAATGAAGCTTATAAGTCAAAAAAACCTAGCCGTAGATAACTTCTGAATACACATCATATAAAATACACGCAGAAAATAGAAGGGCAACACCATCTTCCATTGATAACAATGATTCAGTTGAACCAAATGCATTTGAATACTAAGACCGCCTGCCAAGTTTTTCAAAGGAATTGTAGCCAATAACATTTCTTATACACAGAGCAATTAGCTACAAATAATCACATAGACTAAAAGTAGAGATGACAAATATATTTTCAAGTAAAAACATATGAACCTCATCTTAGAAGCCTGAATCATTTCCAGTAATAATTGACAAAAGTCAATTAAATTACTCAAAAATTTTCTGAAAATATTATGCTCAAATATACACAGCAATGAAATGCATGGTTCCTCAATGGACAGCTTCAAAACTCTGTGGATTTCTTTTTAGTACATATACCTTTCATATCTAATGAATATGAAACAGTATTAAATTTTTTAAACAAAAAATAATAGATGTATATTTTTTATATGAAGTTATAAAAGGTTACATTGCAAATGTTCATAAATTACTTAGTACTAACATGACCCTTGTAATGCACAGTTATTTTTCAAACCTTTAAGATAATATTGATGTAATTTATAAAAATTAATGTAAAATAACAATTCAATTAAAGACACTTTAATATTACATATTATACAACACAAAAAGTAACTCTAATATTAATATTTCTTTATATTAGTATCAACTAAAAACAAATTATTTTTACCTTAAAAATTAAATAAACTTATATTTAATTCTTTAAATGCATTGCCAATCTACTCACTGTAAAAACAAAAACAATTATACACAGAGCCTGACTAAGACAGGAGCATATGGGGTAGTTGTCCTGGGCCCCACATTAAAAAGATTACAAAACTGAATAGAGGGTTTGCTAATGTGAAGTACAGGAATTCCCCCATAGAAGATCTTGTTCTGGGCCCCAATTAGGTTAAGTCAAGCCCTACTTATACACAACTCAAAACTATTTTTAAAAACATCATAAAAAAGTGTTTAAAAAAATACCTTCCTTCCTTAAGAATCATTTCTTTTAAAAATTAATATATTTTCTCAAATCAATATTATTTTATGACACGTACATAGCTTAAAAGGCCCAGACATTAAAACTTTACTGTCATCTTTAAGTGGTACCTATAAATTTTGCTGCAGGGACAAATTTGATATACAATGATGAACAAAATATATTGTTAAGAATAACATTAAATTACTTATGAAATTAGTTTAAAGTTCAAAAACCTATTCAAATATATTTTTAATTAATATTTCATTATATAGATTTCACTTTTTGTAAGAAAGGAAATATTTTTTTCCCATATCAGATTTTTAAAAAAAATATTAAAACTTATTTAATTTTATGAATTTATAAAATTTAAATATTTCATTTGCGATTATTAAAATTTGTTAAATGCTACTTTTATTGTATTTTAATATTAAATATTTATAGAAAGAATACATAAAATTAAAATTTCATACATTTGTTCAATTATTTTTTTTATCTATGCATGCTTAACACATCACAATTATGTTATGCATCATAATAAAATATATTTTGATTTATGTATAGTTTATAATATAAAAAATTTTAGTATAGATTAAAAAAATTTATATGGTTTTTCATTGAACATTTACATTTATCCTCTAATACATTTGGATAAAAGAACACGATAAATCAAATACTATTTTATGGACTGGTGAAATCTGCAAACAAATTTACAAAAGAAAAACAATGATTGAAATCAATAACTTTATATTGCAAAGAATGTAGGTAGTCATAACCCTATGCATTTAATAAGTTTTTTGGCAATTCACTATAAACTCTGACAAAAAGGTAAAATACACTTACAAGCATTGCTTAATGTTTATAATATAATTATTCTTTCTTCATGGATTAATTTTCCTTCACAAAATAAAATCCTCTTTTATTCAATGTTTTAATTGTAAAAAATAAGAATTTTAATATTGTCCTTATATTACAGTCCATATGGTACATGTTTAATATAAAATGCTTCATTAATACTCATTAGAATATTTACAAATAAACTAAATTTGTATTTTAGAAATCATTGAGTTTAGGAGACACAGATACAAATATCAATTTTAATTTCAGATCAGTATTCTACACTTACATACATTTTTAAACATTATCTACAGCATAACAATACTGGTAAAGTTTGACATATTTAATAAGTTAATAGATGCATATCCATATAAATTAATACATAACAATTTTAATAGTGAAAGATTTTAAGAAAAACTTAAGAACTATTTTTTTAAAATATTAACAGTTATTTTACAATGTAATGAAATGTTTGAAAAGCATAAAATTATGTATAAACAAATTTCATTTATGTGAAATGAAAGATCAATGAAATATAATTTATTAAATCTCTAGTTTTAACTTTTCACAAAATAAGGATTTGTGTACATATAATTGAAGCATAGTGGTAGCACTTTGCGCTTCCAAGGCACTGATCATAGGTACAATCCTTGAGATTGAGAAGCTCAACTCAGCCTTTCATCCCTTAAAACAGGTTAGTAAAACTGAGTATCAAGCATGTTTGGGAGCTATACACTGAGGGTTTCACATTAGGCTGACCACCAAACTTGGGGAAAAATGCTTCACACCCCAACGCTCTAGGTCATGAAAATAGATATGGGCATTATAGGCCTTGGTGCCCATATGGGCTATCACACTACTGAGCTTAGTACATATTGCACATTAGTATTACATACATACATTATTACATTAGAATTACATATATACTAAGTGCAGTACATTTTTTACTCTTAATTAATAAAATTATACCTATGAAAGTTTGAAGTCTATAGATTTTAAGTACAAATTAAAAAACAATATATTACCTTGGCTAAAGTTTATTAATTTTGCTTTAAACATTTCATAATCTGCTTTTCAAATTCTTGATTTGGATGAATACACATTAAATGTGATTAGTAATTTAGTATAATTATCATTATCATTCAGCATAATACTTAGGAAAATATTTTCTTGTATTCAGTCAAACCAAATATTTGTCAGAAAGTTGAATAAGTTCAACATTTAAAAACTAAGCATTATAAGTTTAATAGTTGAAGTAAAATATACTTTATATACACATTTCGTCGCAATTAGATATCAGCTTCATACACAAGAGTAATTCACATAATTATACTTACAAGTCAATTATTCATTTAAATTTTTTTGCCAATTAAATTGAAAAATACTTATATTGCTCTCGGAATGAATATATTTTTAATAAAAATTCACGAACTTTTTTAAATAATTAGCAAAATAAACAATCGTAAAAGCTATAATTTCCCACGTGTTTTATGTATTCGTGATATAATATAAAAAGTCTCTAGTAATGCATAAACAAAATATTATAAACAACGTTTTTACAAATCTCAATAAATATATAAGCATGTATACATATATCGATAATGTTTAACAATACGATTATTACTCATGCACTCACTAATTCAAATTTAAAAAATATTTAGTAATGAATTGAGTAACTAAAATGTAGATGAACAGCGATACTTACTGATTTGTTTAACTTTTAAAATTCATCAAAAGTTATAATATAACTTAATGTTGACTTTACTGTCATTTGAGGATCTTTACCCTACTTTTTAACAAGAAAAAATGTGAAGGCAACATAGAGCTATCACAGATTATATTTCGCGATATCAGCACGCATTAAAAATAAATTATGACAAAAAACATTAACATTAAAATACTTAGAGAAATGTAAAATATAAAAATTTATTAAATTGTCTCTACATGGCCTTGCAAGGCCACAGAGGAGCAACTACCGTCCTACATCCGAATGACATCAAATGCAAAAACACTATTTTTTGGGTCTTATGGCGTCACCGTCAACAAAGTATCTTAAATTAAATAAGTTGCCATACAATAAAACTAATTTTTATCAGCCAAACTAAATTTTTAAAATATTATAAAATATTTTCTTAAAAACTTCACAAGATTTATTTATTTATGATAGAGTTTAAAAGTCATTTTGAAAAATTGGCTTATTTTTGCATTAAAATATCCGTTAGTTTTCTCTGATATAATTTAAAAACAACTAGGAAATTTTATTTATATTTCTTTTAAACTTTTATTTTTCATATTTTAAGTTATTTTCTTTGTTTTAACAACTAAAGGTGTATGTTTTTGATATGTTCGAAAATTATCAAAAAATTTGTTCCTCCAATATTTTAATGAAAAAAATAACATTGTTCTGTAATAGAAAAACTAAGAAAAATTTTACCGATGCAAGTTTATATTTACTAAAGCTCCAATAGATAAATAAATTACATTGTTAGTCAATAAACTTTCAGTGATACGAAGTAAATAAAAAAGATTTTTATTGTATCAAGATAAATAAATAAATAAGTTTTTATTGTATATTAATGGTATAGCAAGATAACAACCTGAGGTTCACAATACCTAGTGATAGGATAATGGTCTTCGAAGGATAACGTTCTCCCAAGTAGCAAAATAGCTTGGCCCTATATTGGCTAATTGTATTGTAAATTGGTGGCTTTGTCTTGGACCAGCATTGGTGGTCTATATTGGGCAAATCCTGAATGGTCTACATTTCGTTATATAGGACCAACGTGGGTTACCAAGATAGGCCCAAGCTTGGCAACCTACAATGGACCTATCTGGGCTGCCAAGATAGGACCAAGTTTGGCTATTGAAATTGGTCCAATTATTGGTCCAAAAATAATGGATTTCATTTTCCGCAACCTACTATAAATGTTAATTATCTATGAGAAGAGTAAATGACAAGGGAAAAAATTATTAAATTTTGAGTCTATGGATGGAAATTTCTGTAAAGCGTAGAGTAGAGGGCGCTACTACCGAGGAGATCTAAAAAACTTCCGGCACGAAACTTCCTGCTTACTATTCCATCATTGTCTTATACCATCGTGCTTATATTCTGTAGTTTCCATTGCTTTTGAGAAATATTAATTTAAAATTAATTATCCTATAAATTTTTTTGAAATGCCGAAAGAAAATAAATCTAATAGTTGTTGCGTAGCATTTGGTTGCAATATGCGAGCTGGAACAAATTTATTTTCACAATTGAAGATGTTCAAATTTCCAATGGAACCCGATTTACAATCCTTAATTTAATAAAATATACATTAAATCAATTTTTAAAAATAAGACTTAAATTTTAATTGCAATGAAAACCAAGATTTGTTTAAAAATATTAATAAATAACAAGTAAATAAACACATCATAACAATTTTGTTCTACTCATTATTGATATCAATTCATATATTCCAGCATGATCAAGAAAATTTTAATGAAATTTATAAGACAATAAAGGAAAACATAAATAATACCTTGCTTAATATTTAAAATGATTTATAGTTCAATCGCACGCAAAATATATTTCCTGAAATTTTGGAATAAATGCATAAAATTAAAAATTAATTAGAGAAGAAAATGATTAACAATTGAGATAAATAATAACAAGAGTTTGACTGTGGGTTACGATGCATCATTCATCAACAATTGATCCTAATATCACCAATTAATAAGAGCGATTCCTCGCAAAATATGGTAATTCATCAGGATTATTTAAGTAAAAATTAAAATTTTTTTTAAAAATTTATGGGATCACCACTGATTGCACTCTTATTAAAAATTATGATTTTAACGGATAAAATAAAAAAATTTTCGAAAACAGAAATAATTACCTAAAAATATTTAAATAAAAATTTTTGCGATTGCATTGATTTTCAATGGAAAGAGAGAAAACCGGAAGTATTTGAGATGGCTTCCGGTCAACTGAGGTTTGTTTTTGTTTACACTGAAAACTCCATCCATATTAAATTACAAAAAACGAGTATTTTTATACAAAAGTTTAAATATTTTTTACAGCAGACACTCGTTTTTACGAATCTCTAATTTACAAACATTCATATTTTTGTGAATTAGCGGGTAGTACCTGACGCCACACCATTGACACAATAATTTTAATTTCCATTTTTAAACCAAAACTTTAAAAAATCCTTTTTTTGCGAAGTTTTGTTTTGACAAATAAGTTTTTTTCATATGAGTAAGATTTTGATTCATTCTTGAACAACGTACCGACATATACAGACAATCTAGATATCGTGGAAACAACAATCGAATACAAATAGATATCAGACATGTGATCTGGAAGAAGTGCGATTCCTCTTTTTACTGTACGGAAAACATTGGAAGGAGAAAAGAACTTTTTCAAAATAAGCTCTGTTGTTCTTTTGTTTCCTCCAAATAATTCAATTTATGAAATTTTCTCAAGAGGAAGACAAGAGCCGGAATTCTGAAGAAGAATTTCAGTTAAGTTGCAGTTGAAGAAACACAGATGCTTATCGGCTGAAGTAAAAATGAAGATTCTGAAAAAATTAAAAAAAAAACATTAAAAACAAATATTGCCAGAAAATATGAAATTATAATTTTAAAAACATGGAAACAGTATTTGGAAAAGGAAATTCTTTGAAAAGGAAAATCAAAAGTGCGCTGTCTTGAAGATATGTGTGTGTGATTGAGAAGCAAAAATCCTGAACTGGAATACGCTTAACTTGCATACATGAAAAAAATGAATATTCCTGTTGATGGTAATATCCTTAAAGAGAAATTCAACAGCTTTGATATGAAGCTGAACAGGAAAAATTTAAAAGCATAAAATGGTTGGCTTCAAAAAATGAAAACCAGGTAATGTTTGAGCTTTCGAAAATTATGTGGTGAAAGTGGTGTTGTGAATAAAATTTCGGAAATGCAATAGGAAGAATGAACATAGAAATCACTACATTCCGAGTACGACTCAAAGGATCTTTTCAAAACGAACGATAAAAATTTGCTTTTTAGGATCTTACCTGAAAGAACATTATGCTTCAAAGCGATAAATGTAATGATGGTAGAAGAGAGAAGCAACTAATGATAGAATTGCCCGTCGCCAATATGAGTGAAATCGAAAATCCGGCTCTGCTTTTTAGGAAAATATTTTAAGCTTAAATATTTAAAAATTGTTCAAAAATCATGCGCTTCATTAAAGGTTAGATAACTTGAAGCATTTAAGAAAATTGGCTTAGATTCACGTTTTTCTATAGAAAAATCAAAGTTGTTCTAATTGTGGATAACTGCTCTGCTCGCGTTGAAGATCTGGATCTTGAATCGATTTGTGAGGATTTCCTTCCACCTAATCTTTGTTTTACTTTCTATAAATCAGGGATTAATCAATACCTTAAATCGTAAATATTGCAGGGTATTTTTGCGGATTATTTATGGGCTTGGTGTTTGTCGCTCAACGGTCATTTTTTGCACACAAGGGCTAATTAGACCGGGTCCTACGGCTTAAAGTGGATTCCGAACCACTACAAACATCCATGCCCAAGATGGGATTCGAACCCACGAACTGTTGAGCCGGAGATAAGAGCGCTAACCCTTCGGCTGCCAGCTCGCGAACTTGGTATTGGAGTGGCCTTATGAAACAGGCCGTCTCGTAGTCTTATCTAGTCATCAATCCATGTTTGGAATTACGTTGAAAAAAGCCAATATCGAAAGCATTTCAGCAATTAAGTTTATTAGAGAAGCCGCTGTGAGCGAATAAAGCCAAGAAAATTTACCTCATGACATGAATGAAGATTAGTCTCTCATACAAAATACGAATTCTCATAGAAAGAATTCCTCTTCTGCCTGAAATTTTCTTCACGATGTTTTGAGTATGAACTCATATGTGATGCGCACAGAAGATGTAACAGGTGATAAAATTATTGAGAATACAAGGAGTATATATGAGAAAGAAAAAGAACTTTTTTTAACTATCATTATCCTTACATTGATTTGATTATAATTTCTTTTATTTTGATTAATATTGAAATTATTTGTTTCTTGAGCACACAAAAATTTAAATCCAGGTCTCTTCAATTTCCTACCTTCCTTCATTATGAAAATTCCTATTCACATTTTTTAAGTATATCTCCCAACATCATTTATTCCTAATAGCCATGGAAAAAAAAGAGGTTTATTCATTTCAACGAATTTCAAAATCGATATCTTAGAGTCTTAGTGATGAGTGTACTCAAAACTCAGCGATGTATTGATATGAAAATTTCCGTTTTTATTTGCATTTACACCTAAAGATGCTCTTGGAACCTTACTAAATCGAAGAAAAAACGTATTTTCGGATTTCCACGGATAAGTTCACTAATCTTAATCACAATATATTTAGGTTGTGTGAATGTGATACAACTTGTATCGTAGATCTGTCAAACTTCATATAAAACTGGTTTTGAACAGTCCCTTATACAGAATTAAAGTAAATATATATATATATATATATATATCTTAAAACGGTTTTAGAATTAAAATCTTATCTTCGAACATTTAAAAATGAAATCCGTTTTCAGGATGGAAAAGTATCAATAAGGCTATTAGGAAATTGTTAGTTAGATGGAATAAATAATGACAAAAAAATATTTAAGAAATACCGTATGGTATATACCTTATCAAAGCTAATGCGCATCGTTTTTGGCCAAATGTAGTATTCAAAATTGGAGTGCGCATTAGATTCGAGTGCAAGGTCGACAGTTCGTCAAAATGACGCCAACGAAATTTAAATCGTAACAATGGATTACTGTATTTCTCGAATATATTTATCGTTGACACATTAATGCATAGAGTATACAAACTGCAGAGTACGTAGTCACGAAATGGAGGGCATATAGAAAAGAATGTTATATGATGCTACTTTCAAAAGTAAAGTAATTCTTTATGCTGAAAAAAATGGCAATAGAAAGGCTGAGAGAGAGTTCAACGTAGCTGAGACCAATTATGGTTGTGACAATAACAGAAATTGGCACTGTTTGCAACTAAAGCTAGTAGAAAGAAATTCACTGGCCCTTGCAAAGGAAGACCTCGCAAAGAAGGGGTGGATGACGAAATCATTAATGCTTGATTGGCTCCGAAATGTATGGGAACGCCGTCCCGGTGGGCTCTCCAATCCACCATCAATGCTTTGTCTGGACACATTTCGTGGTCATCTCACCGACGACGTAAAATAGGAAATGCACAGCCTAGGCAGTGATCTTTTTTATCATTTCTGGAGGGATGACGTCTGTGTTACAACCCTTGGACGTTAATATAATTTAACCTTTTTAGGGGTACGTTCGGGCGGGGTACGTAAAATGGTTTTGTGAGCCAAACCGTGAATTGACCCCGATAGGAAAAATTGAGCGTGTTGACCGCACGTTGTTGCACACTGGATTTCTGCTGCCTGGAAAAGCATCGAAGCACAAATGATTGTGAAATCTTTCAAAAAAAGCTGCATTTCAAATTCATTGAATAGCAGTGAAGATGGCATGCTCTTGAAAGCCAAGAATGACGATGATGATAATGAGGAAAGTTAAAATGAATTTGCTTCTGACGAAGAGAGCTGTGAAGATTCCAGGAATGAAAACATTAGTGAATAAAGACGTTTACTATTAATCACTGACTGTAGAAACTGTTAGATGGATAAATGCTACAATTTATTTCATGTTCATATTTACGATAGGTACCGTATATATACGGTATTGTTAATTAACAATGATTTACTATAACAGTAGCCCACTAATAGGTTAATTCTATGTTCTGCTACTTTATATACAAATCCATTGTTGTATAAAATAAGATTTAATAAATTCCTCATGTCATTATAATGCGCATTACATTCGCCGACAAACAATTTTTTTATCATTGAAAGTTTTAAAATGGCGATGCGCATTAGATTCGCATAAATACGGTAATAGAAATCGAAAGCAGAAGAAACAGGAAAATATCGTATAAAATTGGATTCAGGTTAAAGATCAGCAGTAGAAATGTTCTATTTAGAAGCTAACAGGAGACTTACTCATTTTCTGAAAATCCAAGCCCAAATATAAAATTTTTGATGAATTGGAATGATTAAGCTTTGCGTGTGTTAGCTATAAAAATTCTAATTTGATGAATGAGACTTATTTTTCTACCTTAGAAAAACCTATTTACAAACGAAACGCTTAAAAAAGAAAATCGAAATTACGTTTTCTTTATCAGATCGACTTCCAATCAAAAGCTAGTACGAGGGTCACTCTGAAATTTTTGAGATACAACTAGGTTTTTAAAGTCATACTTACAAAATTTTAGGTGTGTTCAAAGTAGTCTCCTCAAGCATCAATGCACTTTTGTAGACGAATTTTCCGCAGATTAAATGCCTCAAGCCATTCATTTCTTCGAATAGATGAAAAAAATGCATTTATAGCCACATCAATCTCTTCTTCTGAATGAAAACGACGTCAACGTAAGTTCTTTTTTTAGATTAAAGAATAACCAAAAGTCGCACATAGCTAGATCAGTTGAATACGGTGGATGTTCGATCACTTTAATTTGTTTTTGTTTAAGAAACTCAACTGTTAATCCGGCTGTATGTGAAGATGCATTGTCATGTTGAAACATTAGTCCCCTAACATTCAGTTCTTGTTGAATTTCTAGAAGACATTTAGTGGTATACCAGTTTGCTGTTACTGTCTTCTGTCCTTCCAACTTGATGGCTTTGACCAATCCCGTACTTCTGAAGAAAACGGCATACATCACTTTTTTCAGTGCGCGTTGTTTTTTTCTACATTGTCGGCGTGGGATCATCTTCAAAGACCCATACTTTGCTTTCTTGACGTGTTGGAACGTCAAAAAACGGTATGTACGTTTCATCACCTGTTACAATTTTAGAAATGATGCGGTGGCCACCATCATTCAGCATATTAAGAGTTTCTTTACTGATTCTGACACGCTCTTCTTTTTGATGCTCAGTTAGATTAATTGGGAGCCCAACGGCAAACTACTTTTTTAATGTTTAGTTCTTCATGAATGATTTTGTGTATAGCTGCGGATCCAATGTTAAGTTCCTTTTGTATCATTTGATAGGTACAGCGATTATCATCCATTAACATTTTTCGTATGGCAGACACATTATCCGGGATTACTGCCGACGGCAGCCTTCCTGTGTGTTGTTTATCCTGAAAAAAATTGCGACCTCTTCTTAATTCTCTAAGCCATCTGAATACAGTAGCACGAGCTGGAGATTCATCACCAAATGCTAATTGCAACCGTTGAACGCATTCTTCTTGATTTAATCCTGCTTTGAAATCGTAGAAAATCAAAGCGCGAAAATGTTCTCGCGGCAACTCCATTTTCTCTTTTGTGTAAAATTTATTCCACGCTAAACAAGTTGAAGTAAGTCAGTAAAATATCGTCTTCTGTGTTAAAATACTTTGTACTTTAAAATTAAACCGTTCATTTTATTTTGTTAATTCTCGTCTGCGCGTATCTCAAAAATTTCAGAGTAACCCTCGTAAAACCACCTTTCGCAGAGCGGACGGCGGTGAGATGAGATGTAAAATTACCTGGAATTCACTCAACAGTTTGGGGAATAAACCGGGAATTTCGAGGAGTATAGGGAATTTTGAGGGAATAAACTCGACAATTCATCTTTCGTTGAATGGATTGTTTTGTCTTGATGAATGAAGAGAAAAAAAATGCGATAAAATATGTCTGTTCTGTCTTCTAGTAAAGAAGTTAGTTTTTCGTACTGAGAAAAGCAAAAATACATGTAAAAACTAATAAATAAAAATAAGAAATTAATATTTAATAAAAAAATATTAAGATATATTTTTCACGACTATCAGAATAAATATTTTGACATTTCCCTCTTTCTGTCATTATAAATTCCTAAATTTATATAGAGAAAAAAGAAAAAAAAATTGCTCAATATTAATTTTTGAAGTTATTTTAAATTGGTCATTGACGCAAAATTATTTTCCTTTCATGGAAAATTTTCTACTATCGTAATTAGTAGTAGAAATCATAAAATACGTGCACTTTTATCTATTTTTAAGAAATATCTGATAAAAAAATAATTAAAAAAAACTTCAACAATTTCTAAATTAGCTGAAAATTTTCACAGCTCTGATATTTCAAAATTCCACAGAATTTTTAAAACTCCGAAGGGAATAATCCGAAGAAGGAAGGAGGAAAGAAACTATTTTTTCCTCCTTCCTTCTAACCGGAAATAAAACCATTTTTTTCATCCTTTATAATACCATCGGTGAGACGTACGGGAAGAATCAATTAGATTCTTAGAGGTGTTCACTGATGTGCTGAGCCATGCCATGGCCAGTTGCGCTAGATAGGCAGGTGATAGTCCATGCCGATAACAATTCGATCGAGATATATTCTCGATTGCATTTAAGTCAGGGGAAAATGGTAAACTTATCCTGGTGTTCTTCGAACAACGTCAGAACACACTGCCAGCTGTATGACACCTCGCATTCTCCTGTTGGTAGATGCCATAATCCTGAGAAAAAAAACAATGGGCATATAGGGGTGAACATTGTCCACAATGATAGATGCTTGCTTGTATTGATCCATCGTGATTTCCACAATGATGATTGAACATAGAAAACACCAGGAAAACATTCTCCAAACCACATAATGGTCCGAACTTCCACCTGAATCATTTCGGAAATGGTTGCAGGGAGTTTGCTTTCAGAGGTTTCAAGTCGTATACGCGAACGTCTATCTATCCGACCGAGCATAAAATGTGATTCATTGAAAAACCACCATTTAGTGGACGTCCAGTTGCGGTACTCGCGTGCAAATTCCAGCCCTCGGCACCGATGAACAGCAGTCAGCACAAGTGTATGAACCAGGAATTTGTTTTGGATGCCCAGACTCAGCTACGTTCTCACAACAGTAATTTGGAAGACAATATTCGTGGCCTCTTGGTTCACCAGGGTGGTCAATTGCTTAACGGTAACCCGTCTAATGAATCTATACAGTCTTCGTTAGAATGAATCTATGCAATCTTCGTTCACCACTGTCATCTACGGCCAGTGATGCACATTTGCCACGTCGCTGAATTTGGACAGTACTTTTTAGCCCTGCAGGGTATATTTTACCACGACGGTAAGCGAACAGTTCACAAACATTGCATTTTAGGAAATGCTTCCGCTTTTGGCCAAGAAGCCAATGATTACGCCCTTTTAGATGCAGGGCCGCTGCATGGGTATTAGGCGTCCTTTTTCAGATTGAAATTCGTGCCCCTTTAAATGGCTCTGTTGCTTTATTTCTTTAATATATAAAACCTTGCAAATTATATGTAAAATGTTCTTTTATAGTATTCAAAATTTGACTTTCATACTGAAAAGCTTTGTTGTCGTGTGCCAGCTAGGCTGGCAATATGGGGTGTGCTGCTCCTTTTTCAACTAAACCAAATTTTTGGTGTGGAGTCCGACTTCCTCAGTACACACATGCCATAGGTACCCGTTTATAGGACAGACACAATCATTCACAAGCCTTTCATACAAGGAAAGGACAAAGACAGGATAGATAGATAAAGTACATCTATGCCCGAACCGGGATTCGAAACCAGGACCTCCCTATCCGTAGTCAGGCACTCTGACCACTAGACTTTTGGGCGGCACCCAAAAGCTTTAAAATTATAATATTAAAACATGTGTTTATTTTATTGTTTTTGAATATTTCATAAATTTTAAAAACAAATAAACGATAAAATATCTTCAAATCAGAAAAAAAACAAATATTGATTCTCCCCAGTTTTGGCCCAGTTACAAACGTTCATATCACAATTCCTTTATATTTAAGGGCGCTCCGTGGCTGAGTGGTCAAAATATCACTCCGCTAATCGCTTGAGAGCGTAGGTTCGATTCCCACCATGGCCCTGGGTGTTTTCTTCATTATTCTTCTGTGATTGTACATCTGTCATTGTGCTATTTGTCATATTATCGACGAAGACTTACAAGCGGATCTCAAGAATCAAGCATACAAGTCTGAATATATGTAATGTAATAATTTATATTTAATTTATTCAAAATTTCACTCTTTATGGATTTATATAACTGAGAAGTCCGATAATCTCTTATAAAACAATTTAAAACATTAATAGATATCATATCCTCTTTGCAAAGATTTTATTTCTTCGAATAAATTTAAACCATCAATATCCTTTTCAATAACATTTTTAGTATCCGTCAATTTTTTTTTTGCAATTCTCTTTACAATGTTTTAAAATTTCATTGTCATCCAGTATTTTAAAATTAAGTTTATAGTATATTACCTTGAAGTATAATTGTAATGTGTTTTTTTATTTGACTTAATCTTTCAGTAATTGAAGAAATAGTGTGTAATATTATATTGTAAAATTCAACTTTAATTTTTTTCTCTTGGATTGTTGATTGGTTATTTCATCTTGAAAGTTACTTTTTAAACTGTTTCGACTTTGCGGGAAAATCAGTATCCACCTTCAAATCATCAGCAATGATACTTGCATTGGCAATTGCATGTTCATATGCCTCATCTGATCTACTATTTTTTGAGTTCAGATATAAGATTTTATAAATTGTCCAACACGATTTGTAAATCACATTTAAAATTTAGCATTATTTCATTTATGAAATTTAAAATATCGTGTCAGATGTTCATGGAACAAATGAATTTAAACGAGGAAACCTGAATCAAATATGTTGCTTGAGTTCATGGTTCCATGTTTCTTGTTTGATCTTGAATATTTACTAGCGATCTCAAAATTCCATTCAAATAATTTTTGAACGGTCTTAAAGCTTGGATTCTACTTTCGCATTGGGTGTATGAGAGTGCCTGCAAAGTTAGATTTTCAACCTACTGTTGTAAAATAAATCAACATTTAACGAATGGAGAAAAGTAGTTACAAAGCTCCTGCACTACTCAGCCAAAAGTAACTGTTTTGAAGAAAATTTTAACTACATGCTTGTAACAAAATTTGGAGAATGGGCAGAGCAGGGGATATAGAGAATTATTTTCAATAATGTTTGTAATCCTTTGTGCTTTCTATTGGCAACGTTATCGTAAAAGTGGCCTCGTAAATCTTATAAATTAATTTCTAACAATTTAAATATCCATTTATGAATTAAAACAGACCCTGTCCAAAAGTGTCGACATATTGAAATCCTAGAAAATTTCCTTCAATTTGGGCTTTATTGGTTTCCTCCTTCTTATGAACAAATTGAATTACAACGATCAACTGTTCGGTATGACTGGCATAAGGTGTAATATCCAGAATAATATTTTGAAGATTTAATCATAAGTAATAAATGTTTATTTATTTCTTCTGAAATAATGCTGATAATTTCATTCTGAATTCAATTCCTTAAGTAATGAGCAATACTTTTCTTTTGAAATGTTTGAATTTTGTGGAGATGTTTAGCGATTATTGGATTAAATTTTGCTATAGTTTCAACCAACTTGAAAAATTTTCAATTATCACTATTACAATTTCACTTATTTAAAGTTTCAATTATCACAATTCTTTCAAAGAATCTAAGTGCAAGGCACTGTCAGGCTAAATATTGAATTAAATAAATAAGCCATTCGATAACCAATTGCTCGTAAACCTTTTCTGCATGTCTTTGTTGAGCTGTGCATCAATGGTACATAAATTACGTAGTCATTTTGAGCTAAGTTTAAGGTGCTATGCGCTTTTTTCATGTGTTTTCAAAATGTTGGTTAACTGTGCCAAGTCATTATATCCATCTTCAATACGCTATGAATAAAAAGAACTGCGTTTCAGAAATTTGAATATACTATGATTTCTAAATACTTTCTATATTCGGTAATGTTCCATAATAGAACGATTCTCTACGGAGAGATAATTCTGTCATAATTATCTCTTTGGAAAAGTTTGGTTATCAAGCTGAGAGGATTGTTTTCAATTAAACAGTCTCATTTTTATAAAAATTGTATCATTCCAAGTAGCGGGATCATTTAATTCAAAATCTTCATTTTGAGATAATACGTTATTACCAGGCGAATTTTTTAAGTCGACATCTAAGTACTCCATTGGTACAATTGTAACTTCTTTTTAATCATATTCTGAATTTACATTTTGAGATAAATTTTCCATATAAAATTTTAAACCAGATGTTAATGATCCTAGTTCAATTGCTTCTCCGTCTAATTCTATTGTGTTTTTAAGACATTTTGTTAGAGATCCTGCCAATTTCTGATTAGCTTCTTGTTGCAATTTCATTTTTTTAAAATTTTGTGCTCAATATTATTTTTTTTTGAGAACATGTTTCTAAAAAATATTTATTGAACTAAATAAAAAAAATTTCATTCCATATATGCAATGCGTTATATGATTTTCTCTCAAGATAATTGAAAGTAGAAATCCCATTTATGCCATTTGTTGTTGTTCTTAGAGTTGGGTTTGTATGTCATTGGGCACATCTGCTTTTATTAGCATTATGTCATTTGTTACTAAATAAAGATTGAGATAAAGAAACTAATTTGACTGAAAATTTAGAAACAATTTCAATTCAAACGAAGCATGTCTTTATTGTTCGCATCGGAAATCAAATTTTGCTTTATTTGAATGAAAACAAAAGTAAAATTAAAATAACATCTCACTTTATTGCATAGAAAATAAAAATCATGCAGAATTGCATGCGTATAATTACCAACTTTTATTTAAGTAACCTTAAATTAAAAAAATATAAGCACAATAGATTTTAGCGCCCCCTGGACCTGCGCCCTTGGTGCGGTGAACAATTTAGCCACCCCACGTGGCGTGTTTGGATGCCGGATAATTCGCTTCGTTTCTGCATTACGCTAACAATTGCGATGCTTTCCTCACACACCTTTCATGTATCTTCAATTGTACAGTATTTTCTCCTGAATTCTGTGATTGGTAATTTAACGTCGACGCAGAAAGTAATTGGTGTTCAGATTAATGTGACTAGACTGTGAATAATTTCTTACCTTTATAATCTATTATGGTGAAAAAATATTTTTTTTTTACTTTTAAAAAACATGAGAATTCTTCTTCAAATATTTTTAGTACCTAAACAATTTTTAGCTGTGAGCGTTCGCAGGTCAAAATTAATTTTAATTCTGACATACTGCACAACATTGGTACAAAATCCTCAAAGTAATCTAACATTTTTAAGTGTTGAAAGAGAAATTTTTAGTAAATAGTTAGAAAATTAATTTGTGTTACATAATCCTACCTAGGTTAAGTATCTTCAGATGAACGATCCTCGGTTGATATAGCAGAAACTAGTAAAAGCAAGATCATGAATAATGATTTAAGAACGTGTTCAAGTTTACTGCATAATCATCCTATCTCTATTTTTGTATCTTTTGGCCTTCCAATTCTTCAGTTCATCGATGTTTATCGTAGAAACTACTGTTGCAAATCTCTAAGCACAGCTTTATCTATAAGTTGGAGGTGATGAACAATTGATCCGTTTGTTCATTGTTACACGGATTCAGACTATGATCATGTTCAAACATGTCCTGTTGTCCAAGATGCTCTATTGTTACAAGTATACGAAGAATCTTCCACAGCTGTTATTATCTTGTTATGGAAGTTGAGTAATAGAAATGTGGACATTATGAACGGAATTAGTGCATGATCTTTGAAAAATTAATTTTAAGTAAGTAAATTAATTGAAAGAGTGCTCAGATATACACACACAGATAAAAATAAATATTCCATATAACTCTTAAAATTATCGAAAATATTGTAGTTTTTTAATTTCTGGAAGAAATTCAGCATGTGTTTAAAAATTAAACAATTAGCAATGCGTCATCTAATGGCACTTAAGAGTTAAACTAAGATTTGCAAAATAGGAAGTGTTTGGAAATAAGTAAAAATATCGTCAATAATATTAAGATATAAAGATGCCAAAATTATTAATCAGGGAGACCGATATCGATCAAGACGCCTTCGATTAAAATTTAAGTTTAAATTTTGTACAGAATTTGCAGTCATTCTAATTTACCTAGAAAGGAATAAAATTTTGAAGGCTACATACGATAAACAGTTGCTTTTGTTAGAAAAAGTAAAATTTTTCTTATCAATCCAATTGTGATATTCTTTATAAAACTCAGTATTATACATATCGATTTTTAGTGAAAAAACAATTATATTCCAACAGTATTAGTATGTTTTCAATTTTTCTCATTTATATATTCTTGATTGACATATTGCACAGAAGATAAGCCCAAGATTTTGAGATACTAGTTTATATATTTCCTTCTTCATAAATTACTCTACCTGGTATAAATTTTTTGGAAATTCTTGCAATTACACTTTTTATAAACTGTTTTTTGTCATTCCAATTTTTTTCTGTTAGCTATGAAATTATTCCTTTATAAAAACAATATTATTGTTCATTCATAATTTATTAAAAAATATGTTAAGTTTAATACATATTTGAAACTATCCTTTGGCAACTAAAAATTATTCTTTTGATTAGTTTATCCATTTTTTTGGATTACTTATATTGTATCATTACCATTAACAGTTTCATTAAGTCATTTGTGAATAGCTTTTGGTTACTTTCAATTGAAAAAATATATTTTACCTTTTCAAGAAATTATTTCTATAAATGATTTCAATTACACAGAAATTAGAAGTTAACAAATTCCTTGTCATATAAAGAATTTAATTTTTAACTGAAGATGAAGGCATTTGAATTAAGTTTTGTAATTAATTATTTTTCGGTAACATTAATAAAATTTTTCATAATATTATTGAAATTCTGCATTAATTTAAGAAAAAAGCTACTTATAATTTATGTATTAAATTTATTAGATAAAATCCACCAATTTCTTATTTTTGATGGCTTCTGAACTGCAGATGGAGCTTCTGTAAACTTTCTTTTCCTTTCTTTATGGTATACCTATAAAAATATTTTAGTTAGTAACTATGCGTTAAAATTTTAAGAAATGCATCGTAAATTGAGATAAAAGTATATTTGTTATATAACACAGAAATATATTAATTTCATTATTAAATTATTTAATGGAATTTCATGTAATTTAAACTCAGCCTTAATGTTAAATATTGCAAGAATTAAATTTAAAGGGGGAAAAAACTGATTTTATCTTAAATAATATTTATGTTAAAAACACACTTTTTTAACATGGATCATAAGATAATCATCTCTTAAAATTTACACTATACAGTCAAACCTTTTCTTTGTATAATATAATAATTTAACTTTACAACTGTGACATTATGGCAACATAATAATTTATATATTATATAGAAAAAGACTATATATACCTGTATGTATATATAAATGTTGGAATCGATTAAAAATAGAACATAATTATTTTGTAATTAATATTAGACTTTCAGTTAAAATTTACAATTTAATGAATAAATGAATTCATGGAAGTTATATTGAAAAATTATTTACATATTGCATGATACTCACTACTACTATTAACATTACTTCCCAAAAATTAGAAAATGAAAACATCTATAAGTATTATCAGCTATCAGAGATTTGTTGCTCAACTTCATGCATATGGAAAAGATATTTCATAGTGATAAAATCTTCCAAAAAGCAAAAATACAAAAAAAGTCTGGAGTTAAAATATTTTCTTGTCGGAAACTATAAACTCTTGATTGTCAATAAGCACATTTGTAAACACATTTAATTTCTTTTTTTTGTAAAGACATTTAATTTTAGATGAAAAAGTGTTTCATTTGTAAACACTTTTTCATCTAAAATTAACATAGACATCAAAAGATAATGTACTATTATTTAACATACATAACCCCATTTTAAAAATAGGTCTTTTTATATGGAAGGAAAAAATAACCAATCTGTTTTTAATATCAGCAATTAAATAATTGCAAGTACAAAAAGTTATTGTATGCATATTAATAATTATACAAAATTCTATGAGCAAATATTTTTCAAATGAACAAGGTAGTTGTGTGATTGGCACTTATTAAATTATCGATCTTCAGCACTTATCGTGGCCAAACAATTTAATGAATTATTTGAAGTATACAGTTTATTTGACATATGATATTTTAGGTAATTAAGAATATAACTGCTGCTTCCAAATATTAATAACAGAAAGAGAACATAGTTACATATAATGTCTTTTGAGACAATTTTTTACTATGATTATACTGGGCATTTATTAATTCCTCGGAAAGTGGCACATCTAGTATTGGAAGCCTTCTGCTTGACTCCTGCTAAGCTTCAGCAAAAGATGGAGGCCAGATTGGTCAGAGCATCGTTTTCATCATCAGAAAGAACTGAGTTTGAATCTAAACACAATCAAAGACATGTCGTGTTTCATAAAGGCAGCTGCAGCACATTAAATGAGAATCATGACTGCAACATCCTCTAAGTGAAATATTTCTGTGGGTGACAGCTCAAATATTTGTAGGGATATTGTACTTGGTCTGTTTCTGAATTAAGAAGATTCTCATCCAACTGTTTAACTATTACTGTTAAACTGTTTTTATTCTGATTCTGGCAATTTAAATTTCCGGGAGGAATTAACATTTTTTTATGAATTTTTCAATGCCAGATTTTCTGCTTTTGGTTTATTCAAAATATTCACTTGTCTCTTTGGTTTCATAGTGGTTTCTAAAAACCTATCTTCGTAAGCAATTATTGTTTCATATTCAGTATCGAAGCTATCTTGCATGTAACTTTTATCATCTTGTAAAATCATTAAAATCTTTTTATCTAATTCTTTTAAGTTTTCATACTTCTGTTTTAATAGAACAATGTGTTTATATTATATCAATGTCCTCCTCCTTATTTTCTAATATTTTCAAAGCTTTATTTAATGCTTTAGATAAATTGGCTCTCATCGGTCTTATTAAATTACGAATGCTATCGACATCCATATCTAATTCTAAATTTTTATCTAATTCTTAAATAATTCAAATAATAATAACTGCATCCCGGCAGGGATGCCAAATTTTGGTAACAAAAAGAAATCAAGTGGTAAGGGAAAATTTACTCTTTTACCTTAATTCGTACCGGGATTCTTTCAGGAGCTATTCTATCTAAACACATTATCAATAAAAAATCTCTAATATCTATTTATTATTAGAAATCATTATAGGAGAACATATATATATTTACAAGAAATTATTTCGTTGCGCACCAATCTGCACTGTACGAATTAAGGTAAAAGAGTAAACTATGGCTCAAAGCATGACATCATCAATGCTCAACTGGCAAAGAGGTTTACATTATTTTCTTGATGATTGCCAAGAATTTCAACATGATTTTTAAATTTTAGAAATTCACTAGATTTCTATAACATTAATAAAGATGACAGATATTGGACCACTAAAAATACATTGTGTTATTCAGTATTATACTCTAAAATAAGATCTTTAGAGAAAAATAAATTGAAAACCAACTATAAAAATATTAAAACAAATAACTAATTTTATCAAAATCTTGATGTTTCAACTAGGATATTTTGGATTATATAAACATTACCCATTTAGTTTGTTAGAAAAAGGAAAGCTTTAGTTTCCTTTTTTTTCTTTTTATTATTTTAATCATTACTATATTACATAGATGTAACATAGTATGAATAACCACTTTAAAAACATTAACATGGATTTTTTTATAAATGCATATTTTATCAAAATACTTACAAGGTCTATTGACAAGTTTAAAACAGATGAAAGATCAAACTCTAGTTTAGGCAATTCTTTATTTATTACTTTGGCTTTCCGAGAAATTTCTGGGTTGATATGATTTTGAAGAGTCTAAAAATAAAAGTTTATATACAATAAATTTTTGTCACTGTAACAATTTACAATTGAAAAAAAAAACTTATTTCTTGGCATAACAGAAAATATAAAAAGCAAGGCTGTTTAACAGAACATTTTATGTGAAGTACATGGACATTATTGAATTTATGTTTTAATCTAAGGCCTAGAAATAATATGACATCTAATATAAGAAATATTACACTAAATAATGTATTAAAACATTAACAATTTCAAACTTTAGAGTCTGCAACATTAAATTTTAGTTTAAATACATCAGATATCAAAACTATTACAATTTTCACATACAGTATTTATGTGAATCTAATGCGCATCCCTTTTTTAAAACTTTAAATAATAAAAAAATTGTTTGTCAGCGAATGTAATGCGCATTAATGACATGAGGAATTTATTAGATTTAGATTTAAAATTATGGTGGTCCAAAAGAACCTAGCACCGCGACCATAGGTCTATTGTACTATACCCCTCAGAAAGCCCTATTTGAAGAGACCAGTGGCTGAAGCAAAGTTCAGCAGACATTTTACAGGAATTTCCTGTAACATCCTAGGTTTAATCAAATGCTGACCCAGGTGTTCAAATCTATGTGCAGAAAAGGTTTTACATTCACATAAGATGTGTATTGAAGTTACTTCCATATAATGACAACCTCTACAAGTGGGATCATCTGAAACTCCCATTATCGTGAGATGTCTTTTAAGGTGGCAGTGTCCTGTAAGTAGTCCCACTGCTTTCCTTAGACTGTCTCTATTGAGCTTTAATAATTCTTGTTGCGTTTTGCTAGGGCACATGCTATTTAATAGCCTTGCTTGTCTTTGATCTTTGGTATTGTGCCAATTCATAAACTGTTGTTTTCTGAAGAGATCAAAGACATTCTTTCTGATCAATTCTTTTGAAATACCTAGCACTGGTTCAGGACCAAAAAAGTCAGTTGTTGATCCAGTCCTTGCTAGCTCATCAGCTAATTCATTGCCAGGAACACCAGAGTGCCCAGGCACCCACATTAAGGGTTATTATTATGAGGAATTTATTAAATCTTAATTTATACAACAATGGATTTGTATATAAAGTAGCAGAACATAGAATTAACCTATTAGTAGGCTATTGTAACAGTAAATCATTGTTAATTAACAATACCGTATATATACGGTACCTATCGTAAATATGAACATGAAATAAATTGTAGCATTTATCTATCTAACAGTTTCTACAATCAGTGATTAATAGTAAACGTCTTCATTCACTAATGTTTTCATTCCTGGAATCTTCACAGCTCTCTTCGTCAGAAGCAAATTCATTTCAACTTTCCTCATTATCATCGTCATTCTTGGCTTTCAAGAGCATGCCATCTTCACTGCTATTCAATGAATTTGAAATGCAGCTTTTTTTGAAAGATTTCACAATCATTTGTGCTTCGATGCTTTTCCAGGCAGCAGAAATCCAGTGTGCAACAACGTGCGGTCAACACGCTCAATTTTTCCTATCGGGGTCAATTCACGGTTTGGCTCACAAAACCATTTTACGTACCCCGCCCGAACGTACCCCTAAAAAGGTTAAATTATATTAACGTCCAAGGGTTGTAACACAGACGTCATCCCTCCAGAAATGATAAAAAAGATCACTGCCTAGGCTGTGCATTTCCTATTTTACGTCGTCGGTGAGATGACCACGAAATGTGTCCAGACAAAGCATTGATGGTGGATTGGAGAGCCCACCGGGACGGCGTTCCCATACATTTCGGAGCCAATCAAGCATTAATGATTTCGTCATCCACCCCTTCTCTTGGTTTCGAATCAGGGTGTCATCTGGGAACAGCTTTTCATTCTGAGGGTTTTTAGGGCATGTTTTCCGTTTTAAGATATAAAAAGGGGGAGTTTGCACCAGTCTGCTGTTATTGCCAGCATCACTGTTATCCATTGTTTTTCACATCTCGAAGTTTTGATGATAACTTCCTCAGTCCCCTTCTCCATAATGGCGTACTTACGAGGCATATAAAACCAAATTGGCGTCTCATCAGCGTTGCCAATTTGCTCCATTGAAAAATTATTTTCCTTCCAAAGTGAGATGACATACCGCTGAAATATTAGTAGTTTTCCATCAAAATCTGCCGGAAGCTTTCGGCATATTGTTGTATGGCTTCTTAGAGGTAAGCCCATCCGCTGCATAAACCGATCCACCCGTCTACGGCTAGCCTTAAACTCTTGTTTCGATATTCAAAGAACTTCAACCTCCTCTTTTACTTTATTTCTGATGGTGTTACTAGTCACAGGTTGTCCATTCTTCCTCCTTTCACGTCCAAATTCCAAAACTTTTTCTTCAATTTTAGGGTGTCTTCCTTTGCGAGGGCCAGTGAATTTCTTTCTACTAGCTTTAGTTGCAAACAGTGCCAATTTCTGTTATTGTCACAACCATAATTGGTCTCAGCTACGTTGAACTCTCTCTCTGCCTTTCTATTGCCATTTTTTTCAGCATAAAGAATTACTTTACTTTTGAAAGTAGCATCATATGACATTCTTTTCTATATGCCCTCCATTTCGTGACTACGTACTCTGCAGTTTGTATACTCTATGCATTAATGTGTCAACGATAAATGTATTCAAGAAATACAGTAATCCATTGTTACGATTTAAATTTCGTTGACGTCATTTTGACGAACTGTTGACCTTGCACTCGAATCTAATGCGCACCTCAATTTTAAATACTACATTTGGCCAAAAACGATGCGTATTAGATTCGAGTAAATACGGTTTTGAATTTTAATCAACCAGTTTATAATCCATAGAATTTAATTTTTACAAGTGTTCATTTCATAGATATAAAAAATAACTAAAAAATTGAATCAGAAACAATTAATTGCTTAATCATGGGTAATATAACCAATTATTACTGAAGATAAACACTTCTGTACAGAATAGAAAAGCTTAAGAAACTGAAAGTGAGCTACCATTTCAGATAACACTAACTAATTAAAATTATACAATGGGGAATTGTACTCATACTATATTGGACTATTGTAAATTTGAAATTGCATTAAATTTATTAGCCAAAAAAATTAATTTAGTTGAAAGTTTTGCATGAGACAATTTTGATAATGCAATGCAATCATTGTAATAAAACTGAATGCTGCTAGATTGTTTAAATCATTACTCGCCAATAAGAAATTCAAGCATTCTTTTTATTTTATATAACATTTGTTTAAGTGTTTTTATTGGAAATTTTTGAAGTGAAGAATGTACAACATGTTTTGTATCATAAGTTTTTATCTTAAAAACTAGTCAGATATCATGGACTAAGTTAATTAAGAGTTTCTATGGATTAATTAATTTTTTTTAAATAAATCAGTTTAATTTTTCTTGTACAAAATTTAACTAGTTTGAAAACTACTGAACCAGATACATTATTATTAGATAGAAGCAAAACATCTGATAGCTCTTTCTTTTTTTAATACAAGGTTCATAGAGAGGAAAAAAAAGTTCTAGGAGTTTTAAGGTATTTCTCAGGAGTTAATTGTTTTGTAGGAGAAATCAACATTTAAAAGGTGTTTTTTTCCGAGGTATAGAACTTTAAATTGCAATAAAACAATGTATTACTCGATTGACATGAATTTTTTTTTATTCGAAAGATAATCTTGTGGCATTACATTTTAAATATGATTTCTGGCATATGACTGCCACGTCTGGCTCGGATGTAGTCCAATCTGGACGTCCAATTTTCGATGACCTTTTCCAACATTTGCGGCCGTATATCGAAATATAACGGCGAATGTTGTCTTCCAAAAGGTCAAGTGTTTGTGGCTTATATGCATAGAGCAATGACTTTACATGGCCCCACAGAAAATAGTCAAGCGGTGTTAAATCACAAGATCTTGGAGGCCAATTCACAGGTCCAAAACGTGAAATTAAGCGGTCACTAAACGTGTCTTTCAATAAATCGATTGTGGCACGAGCTGTGTGACATGTTGCGCCGTCTTGTTGGAACCGCAGCTCCTGGACATCATGATTGTTCAATTCATGAATGAAAAAGTTAGTAATCATGGCTCTATACCGATCACCATTGATTGTAACGTTGTGGCCATCGTTTTTTAAGAAGTACGGACCAATGATTCCACAAGCCCATAAAACGCACCAAACAGTCAGTTTTTCTGGATGTAACGGTGTTTCGACATACACTTGTGGATTAGCTTCACTCCAAATGCGGCAGTTTTGTTTGTTGACGTAGCCATTCAACCAGAAGTGCGCTTCATCGCTAAACAAAATTCCCTGATGAAAATTGTCAGTCTGTACTACTTTTAAGTATCTGTGGGCAGATGTCATTTTACCAATACCCACCATTAGGCTAAGTGCCAAAATAATTACCACGATAAACAGAGCTGCAAATATTAAATTTTAATGCAGTTAAAGAAATGCTAGCTATTTGTTTAAATACCTAAAGAATTTCATTCTATTAATAAATAAGAAACTAATAACATGCCAATAATTAAGCTAGCTGAAAAGTAGTAAGTTTTATTTATTGATACTAAATATATAATACTTACATAAAATAAATTAAGTTTAAAATTAGAGAATAGATAAAGATATTCCAATTAAATAATTCATTACTAACAAAAATAAGTAAAATTATAATACAGATGAACATAAAAATTTCCAACCAAAACCATCAGACACCAGAGTTTGATTTTTTTGAGTCCGGTGCTTTTAAAACACCTGGGATACTTCCCCTTTGACGAACTGGCATGCGTATACAGTAAATTAATAATTCAATCATGAATATAGAAATGCCACATCGGCAAAGTAAAATGGTATAGGAGTATGCCGGTAAGGCATAGCAGAAAAATAAAGTTGAAAATCACGCACAAGTATTCTAAATGAATGATAAATATGGTGATAATAAAAATTATATAGAACCGTACTAGACTAAAACTTAAAATCACTGAATACATGAATTTAAGTTTGTACTGGGGTTACAAAAATCGGGAACAACAGCCCTACAGTAGCAATAGCTTCTTCTGTACGCACCATACGGCTTCTCTGGGGATGCGAGTTATCAATTAGAGTAAACGTGGTGCGAAAACGTTCCATGGTTAATCGAATTAACTGCTCTGATGGACGATTTTGTCAACGATAAAATCGACGTAGTGCGCCATACGTATTTCGCACAGAACCATTATTTTTCGAAATAAAATTGCACAATTTGAAAGCGTTGTTCAGGCGTGACTCTTCTTGTAGTAATGATCCTAGGATGAGAAATCATTTAAATCTTTTGTCCTACTTGTTTTGGCAATAAATTCTAAGATAACCACTTTGCCGATAAATAACAATTCCTTATAAAAGCAAACCTGAGTTATGTCATTCAATATTACTATTGGACTTTTAATTTCAAGTAAGAAGTACTTATAACATTGTTTACTCATAATGGTAAAGCTTTAGAAATGATAATTTTCAGATTGTGGGCAATAACTATCTTTAGACATTTTTATTGAGTGTTACCTAAAAACACCAAAGTATTAGGAATAAAAAATAAAAGAACTGGAAATTCATTAAATAATTTTTTGATGATAAAAACATAAACACTGGTAATTATGGGAAATACAAATATAACTGGCATAGAATTTATTTAAAAAATTTGTCATATGTGATTTTAATTTTAGGTGAAGGTGACAAATTCTTGAATTTCAAATAAAATGAAAAGCTTGCACAAAAACATTAAGTTATAGAGCCAGATAAATAGACATGGAGTTAATTTAATAGCACAATTCATTCCTTATTTCCTTACCTTTATTTCCCACAAAGAGCTCTCTAAAGCATTACTTTCTGCAGGATCTGTAGCATTAAAATTAAAAGGATCTTCAGGAAGTTCTAAAGAAAAAGCAAAAATAAGAAATATATTATGCTATCAAAATGTAAACATGTGCAAATAAATCTAATAAAGAGAGAAGTATTTTACTTTACTTTTCCCAAGAAATTTAAGCATCCCAAACAATAATAAGACATACTTAAATAACTACAGTAAAGTATCAAACAGTACAATTATGATATGACAAATACTTAATAGCCTTTTAAATATTTATTTTAACAGATTTTATTCTATCAGAGTCTCTAATATAGTTTAAGTACATTTAGCTATTTGTAAACTTTTCAAACTATGTGAAAGAAAAATTAATTTTCTCTCTATTTAGTATGCAATAATAATTTTAAAAAGATTAGTTTCATAACCTATCCTTAAATAATGTATCTTCCTTGCCATTGAAATTTGGAAGCATTTTACAATACACACAAATTATGAACAAGTTACATGATAGGAACAAATATTAATCGAAAACTAATGAATGTATCAATAAAATAATTTAAACGATTATTTACAATCATAATAGAAACTTTAATTTTTAATAGATCGATAGAAATAATGATCCAGTTCTAGCATTTAAGAAACTATAGCAACAGTATACAAAAAAAATTAAAATTGGAAAACAGCCCAATTTAAAACTGACATAACATTTTTAAAAACTTGAAACAGAATATTAACTGGAATTTTATAAAAAAAATTATTATAAAACAAAAATTACAGAAGTGCACTCTACAATGTTGCATTTTTACTCTAATGTTGAAGGATACTTTATGGCTGATAATGAAACAATATTTCATATAAGAGTTCCATTTATATATTGTCGGATTCTAATTCATTTCTCTGCTTATAAATGATTTCAGGGAGTTAATATTTTTGATAGAGAATAAATCACTAAAAGTTCATTTTATATTTTGAAAGGAAATGCGACAAACACTTTATAAAATGCAATGTACATAAAAAATGTTTTGTTAAATTTAAAATTTAAGAAAAATAGATATTTTCTACTCAATTTAGTAAGTATATTAATTAAATTCAGATATTTTTTTTCTTAAAAAAAAAAAAAAAAATTACATTTTAAAATACATATTTATGATATAATTTACAATACTCTGCAGTTAAAAGCTGTAAACAATCCATAATAAAATCCAAGCAAAAAAATAGCACAGTATATTACATTATTGATCCTAATCCAAAAGTTTCATAAATCATAATGTGAATATTTATATTTTTATAAAAACTGTAAATAACTAATTGCTGAATAATTATAACCAATAATTCTAGATAAGAAAGCAGATATGGAAATAAATCTTTATTAACATAATAAGCATTTTAACACAATATGAATTTTACAACATGAATATTATAATTGTGAGAAGCAATAGTAAAAAGTAAAAGCATTTTTATAATGCACTTTCATTGATTTCACATATAGCATTTTAGATAAAAATTTTGTAAAAGAGAAAATTCTTTCACCTTCAGGATTGGTCCGATGAATGAGAAAATTCAAAGTAGGATGACGAATTAATAAATTACAAATGAGGGGAATAATTTTCATTATACATTCTGTTTTCGAGCATAATGAAAGCCTGCTTAATCTTTTCACAAATGCAGCCACCAAATATCCTGGTAAATGGCTGAAAAATATTATATTGTCACTTCATTTTAGTATACATGTATTTACATCAGAAATTAAAGAATACTTAAAAATTAAGATCGTATCATTAAAAAAATTTATTGTACTTTTATCATAAGTTAGACAAATATTAACAGAAATAACAGAAACCTTATTGGATCAGTTTTATAAATACTGTCATCAAAATACACTCAGTGACATATGGTCACTTTTTGCACATGAAGGCTAATCTAAGCCTTTTAATTAACTTTTTATTAGGACTAGCAGTTTAAAATGGATTTCAAACCACTGAAACTTTAATCCTTATGATTGGAATCAAGGCCACAAGCTGAAAATCAGCAATTACTCAGTACACTTAAGATTTAATTTTATGCATATTAAAGTAGAAAATAATTTGAACATGTATAACATCAATATAAATTCCCCCTTTAATCTATCCTAAAAAATTACCTATAAAACTTCAAGCAGTCACTTTTATAAAAGCATTCTAAATTTAAAACCAAATATGATAGTTAATAATTCACAAGATACTGATCCAGTTTAACAATGGAGAATAAAAACTTATATTATGCATTAACATTTATGAGTAAGAGTAAGATGATGATTTTTAAAATTATAAAAACTGAAAACTTACGTGGATGATAAAAAGATGTTCGATAAATAAAAAAACTTAGAGTTGAATTTGCTATTGACAATTTTTCCATCAAACAGAGAATACAGTTTGGTATAAAAATCTGGATATTCCCTATAAAAAAGAGAAATGCATTAAAACAATTTTCAAAACACAAAATTATAAAACAAAACAAAAAAATACTTACACATTATATTTTTGCATTAATACATATAAACCACTCAGAGATAACAAACTAACAAGACCACCTAAAAAGTAAATTGACTTTATATTTAAAAATTTAAAATGCCAATTGAAATAAAAGTAATAAAAACAGAACCCTATGCACAGCCTTAATATGCAATACATAGTACATAGAATTCAATAGAATTTATGGGTATATACACATTTTGTTTGATTGTAAAATAAACATCGAAAAATTCTAATTGTGATTATATCACAAGTTAATTTAAGGAAAACTAAAAAACAAAACAAACACTATAACATTTTAATATTATATTGACAATGCATTTTTAAGGAACTGTTAAAGTAACATGCTAAGATATAAATAAGTATTGACTTAAATTTGATTTTAATTCAGCATTATAAAAGTATACTCTTTTAAATTCAAATATCTAACCTTTTCTGCCTATAGAATACAGTTTTATTCAAATTTAACATTTATTTTTGTCAGAAAACATCCATTTAGTTTTACAAATACCATATACTCTTATAAATATACTTTTTTCTTTAAATTATGTAAATAATAAAATAAAAATTAGATATTTTGTTTTAATCCAAACATTTTAAATTTAATATAATGTTATATCTAATTGGATTAATTATTTTGAAAGAAACTTTTGTGTTTCACAACAAAGCAAAGTGGGCTTTTATTCCTATATAATGTTTTGTTTCAGTCAACTTTTTTCTAATTTATTGAACTTGAGATATTTTAGTTTTTTCAGATATTGGATGAATTCATTATATTCTATTATGCAGAATTTATTGGGAAGAGATATTTCACTTTATTCTTACATTTTGTACAGGAAATTTTAATTGAAAATAGAAAGCAAAAGCAGAAACTGGAAAACAAGGAATTACAAACAGTAATGAAAATCAAATATAATACGCAATGCATTGAAATGTTTAATTCAAAGTAAAAAAAAATATTTAAAAAGTATTTAATAACCAAAGATTAATGATGCTAAATAATTGATTCCTTATTGCAAGAATTTTAAGTGAAATTATTTTATTCAAAAGTATTCCAAGAACAATTCAAATTTATTTTAGATTAATGACAATATTATGTTGTTGCATTACAATGAATTATTCAGAAAAATAGTGAGCAAAAGATAAAGAAAACAAATGTGGTCATTGCTAATTCAAAAATACTTATCATAACTGTGTAATAAAAGAAAAAATAATTTACAAACATAACTCTTCACACTTCTAAATCAATAAATCAAAACTGTATGAGCAATTTTTTAACCATTCAAATAATATTTTAAATCAAGCAATAAATTAAGATACAGTAAAAGTATTAAAAATAATTAAACATGTTTTCACAAAATGAATTGAAGGTAAACTAAAGATACATTGGAAATATGGCAGTTTAATGAAATCGCAGACATTTCATTATTTATATTTTTTAAAGGAAATAAATTACATAAACAAAATATTGTTGACAAATTGATATATTTATGAAATATAGAAATTATTTTGCCTAAGAATTGTAGTTACTTAGATATAATGAAAATTAACATGACCATATTAAATAGCATAGTTATAATTGTTTGTTGAATATATTATAATTATTAATTAACATCAAATCTTAAGTATAATTCAAGTTTTCATAACTTTACTCTGATATCACAAGTTTTCTACACATTTATTTCAATTATGTGTAGTCAAAAACTTCTATATTGAATTTTTTTAATGAACAAAAACATTTTCTTTTAATCTTTCTTATAAAGTAGATAGTGTGATAAAGAAGATAATGAATTAGACATAGATGAACTTAATTAGGCAGTTGAGTTGAAAACGATCATTTTTTAGATGTCCTAATACAAAATATAATTAAAACACACATTTAATACGACACATTTACTTAAAAATGAATAAAATTTTTTTAGCTTTTGAATATAATTTACAAGATTCCTCACATGAGTAATGAATGTTGTTTTTGTCATGAGCCAGCTAGGCTGGCATTACGGGATGCGCTGCTCCACTTTCCCAACTGAACCATATTTTGGTATAGAGTCCGACTATAGGTACACATTTATAGGGTAGGCAACATTCACAACTTATTCATACAAAGACAGGATAGATAGAGAGAGAAAGAACATCCATGCCTGTACCAGGATTTGAACTCAGGACCTCCCTATCTGCAGCCTGGCATGCTGACCACTAGACAAGTTGGGCAAATGAGTAATGAATAAAACAATGAATAGAAAAGACAATTGATAAGAATGCTTTTCTGATTTCTAAGGCAGTAGAAATGAAAGCTTGGAAATTTAGCCATTAACTTGATTAACTCACTTGACAAAGTATTAAATAGATAGGAGTTATTTATAAACTCCTATGAATTAAATTTAAGTAAAAAAATATCAATAAATTGAAAAGAACTGTAAATTTTCTTAATCTATTACAAGTTTATTTTGTAGTCCATCATTCACATTCAGATTACTTTCAAAACTATTTTAAAATGAACAGAGCATGTAATAGTCATTTACTGAAATGTATATATAATATGATATAAATCAATTAAAATATTTACAACACATTTATAACTAACAAAATTTTAAAATAATTAATTTAAAAAATATCAATCAATAGCTGCAATGCAAAAATAGAAATAAAACAAATCTGCATGTAAAAAGGGGGAGAAATTTTTCAGCTTAAATTATTTTATACACAATACTGTAATCACTCAAAATCAGTTAATGAAATACTAAAAGAAAATGTTCAGTTTGTATGAATTTTAAGATTTCGAAATATATATAAGATTTTTCATTTTCATTTTTCTAATAAAAAATGAAGTTTTTTAAATATTTTATTCAATTTTTCAAAATTTGTTTTCGATTTTTTCAAATTAACAAATTTTTTTTTAACTAACTAAAGCCCTTAAGAGTTCAATTAAACCTAGTTTAATTAAAAAAACTAATAATGTGATTTAAAGAAGTAATTACAATACAGTTTCAGACGGCGTTTTAACTTCATTCGTAATTTTGCTCAAGTTTGTTTCCAGCAATAGTTGCTTTTTTTCTTTGTATATAACTTTATAACTAGAAAAGGGGAATATAACTTAAGTAACATAATATAACAAAATACATTAGACTCAGGAAAAATAAAACTTTGTTTAAAATAAGGTAATTGGGACACAAGAATGTCTGTTTTAATTTAGTATAAAATTACATTTAATAGCTATCCATACAATAAAAATTAACAATTTTTGCATAAATGTTTTCATTATACTTTCTTAGATTGATTAGAATAATTTAAGGACAATTATTTGAAGCTGTAAATATATTATTCCATATAAGAGAAGCTAATAAATCAAAATTTTTCCTATTGAATTTAGAGCAGTGTGTAAGATAATACAAAATTATGTATACCTTTGTTATATAAATCTGACAAGAAATCAGTCAACACACATGGATTTTGAAAATAAGGCATTACTTTCTTTGGTAGAACCAGTAAAACCTTTTTGAGAAGTGGTAGAGGAAGCTAATGAAAAGTAAAAGGAAATTTTAAGAGAAATAACATGTGCACTGTTAAATGATATTAAAGTTCTATATTGGTTTAAAGTTACCTCATATTTTAGAAAACTTCTCCAAGCACTTGAAAATACTTTAGAAAATAGTTTCATATTTAATGTAAAAGGTTTCCTAGCACCTATAAAAATACCATAATTAAAATTAAATATTACATTTCAACAAGAAAACAATCACGTAAAAAACATAATACATATTTTTTTGATAACTATAACAATATCTTATAATGTAGTTTGTAACAACTGTGTAAGAGAATAATAAATACGTACAACATACTTATAAGTATATTAATTATAAATTTTAAAATTTACCTTAAATTAGAATTTATTTGCATTAAAAATTCAATTATTAAATCAAAATTTGCATTGATTATTATTTTTTAACATTTCAAATGATAGCATTAACTCAATATATCATTCTATGTATGTAAAAAAGGGAAAGAAAAAGCTAGCTCCAATGAACTTATAAATGTATCATTGAATAAGGCGTAAAAATTCTATTATATATTTTCTAAACCTAAATCTCTTTAAGATATAAGGCTTATAAACAAACATCAAATAAATACAAACTATCTCTCTCTCTCTCACACACACACACACGCACGCACGCGCACGCACACGCACACACACACATATATATATATATAAAATCATATGTAATATATACAATCCTTATGATACATAATTTATGCATAAAAATACATAATCAAATTTTGATAAAATACTAGCTTTTCCTAAAGTAAAATATGCACTTATAATTGTGGTTGAGACCTAATAAATTTGATGATGCACAGATTTTGTTTACTTTCCTGAATGCTAAAGAGTTATCTTAATTAACATACCTTACATTTTTAATCAATACATTATCATGCAATTTTATTGTTAATTGGCAAGGCATGAATTCAGTAAGCTAAATTAATAACATATGAACAGCAATAAAATGTTAATTTTTAAAAATAAATAATTATCTTAAAATAACACAATGATATAGAATGATTTTTACAAAAATTATAGGGACTTTCTATTGTTTTTGTTTTCCCCAAATGATTTGCCACTGAAGTCATTTTTGCATAACACAGGTCTAATAAGACAAGGACATAGTTTAAAATGGATTCCGTACCATTACAAAAATTCAGTGTTAAACAGAAACAGCACTATCCACTTGGCTGCTAGCTTAGCTGCATTTTACTGAAAAGGTACAGTATGAACATAATTTTAACAAGATAGAAGTCAAAATAATGATTCCTACACAGCAAATTTTTTTCAAATTTTTGTTTTACTAAATATCATATTCTATATTTACAAAAATCAGTTTTAGGAAACCTCTTAGCACATGGTGGGACAATTTTGAAGATGAAATCTGTGTAGTATTTATGGCTCTTAGAGCTATTGTTACTATTCTTGAACAAAATATTGTCATCTTTATACATGCTAAGGATGCAATTAAAACTATTTCTGATTACAATCCTAATCCATCAGAACTTAAATTCAAATGCAAGCAAATTATTACCACACTCCTCACTAATGGAAGAGAGGTTGTCTTTCAGTGGATCTCCCCCACTGTGGTATTACGGCTATGAACAAGCTGATAAGTTAGCAGAAGAAGATTCGATGCTCCATCCACCCAATCTTCTGATTCCGCTTTGAAATGCGAAGCAAATTTCTCAGGGACAAAATTAGTCAGAAAAAAGTATATTCTTATAAAGTTGATTGATGGTAAATCTTGGGTAGCCTACTGGACAGTGAGAGACACGCTAAACTTTTTTTTCCTTCCTAGAATGGAAGGAATGGTATGTTTTAGAATTATCACCAGATATGATTTGGTGGCCTATCTAATCAAAATTGGACATCCTGACTCTCCTCTCTGCCCTTCCTGTGACACTATGCAAATGATTGGAGAATATCTTTTTAATTGCTCCTTTCTTTATGCATGTTCACTTTCAAGATAACATTGGAATCATTCCTCCAGGAAGTTTTAATTCTGAATTATACTGGATCACAAGATGTCTTATGTCTAAAAATATTCACATAAATAAATTTAAAAAAAATTGTAACTCACCCTCTTGTGATAATAAGGTGGATGAATCTTCAGATACAGTGCCACACAAAGTTAATAAATGAAAACAATTACTAAGAAAAATGTCATTCACCTAAAAAAATCCAAATAGAATTTTATTTAAAAGATCCATAAATCACAATCTTTACAATAAAAAAATTGATTAGTAAGTGTAAATATTCCTTAGATGTTAAAAAACACAAGTCAAAAACTTACCTTTTAAAATTAAATTTGAATATTAAAAGTAATCCTAGTAAAAATATTGAAAACCACAAAAAAATAAATAAATAATTTTTTTTAATAGAAACATTTAAAAACTTACCTTGATAATTGTTTGAAATAAAAAAATACTTATAGTATTACATCTTTTAGATATAATTTACTCATGACACACAAATGTTTATTGGAGGAATTTGGTTTGTTGTCACTTAATGATAACCTTTGCTCAGAAGAGCTAAAGATCAAGATCTACTTTGAAAGTGTTTATTGGACATCACAAGAATATTTTGGTAATATTGTTTAAAATCTGAAAAATTTTAATATGAATTTAAGTAAATTTTACATATTCTAGATCAAGAATTTTAAAAATTGTTTTTAAAGATTGTATGTTACAATATATATATTTAGGACCTAGTCTTTGCTGACATGACTACACATTGAAAATTGAGTCTATTATTTCTATAATAAAATTTATGCATTAATAAATGTGTAAATAAAAATTTCAGTCAAAAATAAATAGTTTTATTCTCTTACTTTCATAATGAATTTAAAAATATGAATACATTTTAACCATTTGAAAAGTATAGGCTCTTCAAATTAATTACTTTATTTACATATATGTAGATCAGATTAGTTGTGTATTTATTCCTACATAATATTATACCACTAACTCTATAGCTTTTATCTTTTAGAAAAAAAGAGAAAAAAAAGAAATGAAATTGGAACTGGAGCAGTTCCATTAAATACATCCACTTTTCTATGAATATTTGTCCATTTTAAATTATACATTTAAATTATTAATGAAATTTTTTTGAAAATAGAATCTCAAATAACTAGATGGCTAGAATCTCAAAAAACTGAGATAAAGGAATAGACCACATACTTACAAATTTATAATAATACAATAGTTACCACTTATCGTTTAAATACATTATATTTGTTTTTAAAACAATTCTTTAAAATATAAAATCATAAATGATTTAAATTTAATTAATTTTTTACTACATAAATATTTAAAATGAAAACTATTTCAGAAAGATAAAACTGGAAGAAGTTTTAAGATTACATAAATTTCTCAAATGAATGGAAACAAGCATGAATGATCTGCTAAATAAAAGGCAATATAAAAATTCAATTAAACATTTATGTTCATATATTTTCTTGAATATTTGCAATGCAACATAAGCAGAAAAAACTGACATTGGATTTTAGAAAAATACTCAGCGGAAAATACACACAAAGGGTAGTCCCAAAGTGTCAATATCCAAATAAACAAGGTACTTTTGTGATAGATATATAATAAAAATATATAACAAAATTTAAAAATAGAATCCAAAGAATAAATAGTTTAAATTTTCTTTAATTTGTAAAGTGGCAATATTTTTAATCTTCTTTAACAGAAAAGATTTAATTTGCATCTTTAATTTAAGAAAAAATGTATGATTTTCTAAACTTACACATTTTCTAAATGCTAATAAAAAGGTATAAGTACAAAAGATAGTAAGAGAGTTTGTTTTGATTTTAATATTAACAATTATGATGTCCAGATACCAAATATTAAAAGATATTTTAATGGTCAACAACCTCTACTAACAATGTAAAAAACTTTTTGCATCGTCTCATAATTATTGCAGAGAAGTTTAAGATTAAATTATAAAATTTACAAGAATGAACTGGAATGATGTTTATTAATGATATATTCACATTCTATACAGTTATAAGAAAGGAATTCATTACTAATTATAACAAACATAATATATAAGGTAAAACAAATAAAATATTATGTATTTTTCCTTTTGTGAACGTATTACCAATTATTTAGTATATTTTAAAAATAAAGAACTATATGTAAAGTCTTTATACGTATTCACACAATAATATACATATTTGACATTTAAATTGAGAAAAATATGTAACTGACATTTTACAGTGGATAATTTAAATTTCAGTCCCTTATAATTGCAAATTGCAATGTATTTTATATTTAAGAGATTGAATATTAGCTTAGTTAAAATATAATATTTCATTTTTAAAATAAAGAGTTAATAATGGAAATAAATGTCAGCCTTATTATTCAAATTGTATATCTTTGAGTTTGAATTTTCAGTCAAATTGTATAGATTAATTGATCCATGTATTATTAAATGTACTTTTTCTTGCTTTCATTTTGTGTATGCTAATTTTCTTCAGTACAACACTGTGAAACTATAAACATTTTCAATTCAAAAATTTAATAATGTTTAAAACATCATAAGCAACATTAGAAAAATTATAAAAAGTCTCGAAAAGTAAATTATTAGTAAAATTTGCTTTAAATTATTTTATTCAAAAACTTTATAATTAAATGTTTGACTTATTACACAAGCATTAATTTCTTTAAAACTTTATACTTTAATTGGAGTCAAAATTTGCAATTATAAATTTTTTGGAAAAAAAAAAATAAAAAACTAATTTACATATAAATGAACTTTTTCATTCTTGAATTAATGAAGAAAATATTTAATTAGGTAACTCAACATATCAACAGAATGATATAAGCATTTTGGTAACCCACTTGAAAAAAACTTAGCATATAAAGCTTTTAAGTTTTTCCAGGTTATTAAATTTAAATTTAATAAGGTATATCAGGAGACACTGATGGAATTAAATTTTAGAAAAATTTGCAAAGGTAGAAAACAGGAATGCAAACAGAAACATATGGGGAAATTTTGCGATTCATGTTTGTTTTGATTCTATAAAGAGTTGCTATACTTTGCAGTTGTTCTAATTGTCAATTTTTTTTTTGATAATATGCTTTATTAAACATTTTTCCAGACAGTAAAATACAATTTCATAGAGAAAAATTTCAAATATTTACATAACAAATACTTTTTAAAATGAAAACATTATCAAAGATCAAAAAGACTCAGTTAAAGATTGTGTTTTCATATTCAATCGTGTGTACAGGAAGATTCCCAAGATTTAGTTTTTATTTAATATACATTTATTATTTATTAGAAATTAAATTTTAGCCTAAAAGTAGAGAACTGTACAATGGGTAAAATGCACCAAGTAGGTGATAAAGTGTGGCAAATGGGCATAACAGTTTGGAATGGGTTTGCATGACGTCATTTTCATTTTATGATGTAAGGTGCTTGTATGACACGTGCGAAATTCGTTTTGTGTGAACCCTTAAAGCATGATTAGTTATTTTATTTATTTACAATTAAAGAACTTGCTATTTTAATCTTTAATGCTAATTTATGGGATTCAATTTTTTTAAAGTTATATTATTTCAAATTTCTTGGAAGCTATATTGTTTATAATTTTTAAAATATTGTTTCAAATTTTTGAAAGGTTCTTATTTTGAATTTTTTAAAGTTATTTTATTTCGAATTTTTGTTTGGTCATTCTTAAAAAATATGTGCGAAGTACTAATCATAAGCCAGGTCAGTCTTATTCATACATCGCAGAGTATATATAGCAGAGAAAACAAAGAAAATACAGATTTCTTTGAAGAAATTAGAACCATTTATTTTGTTTTTCATTAAAAATTCATTCAGAGTTGCTATAAGAAACTAGTTTATATAAATATGTATGTTTACATTTTTTTTAATAACGGCGGGCACTTGGGTGACTAACCCTTCGCTACAACAAGGCCGGAAACTGCTACTCATTTGTCGTTACCCAGCGGGCACCTGTGAACCAAGTCACGGAGGCGAGTAGCATTACCCGCGTCATACCACCACAGACCCGTTTATAGGGCGGGCCACATTCATACATCAACATACAAGAAAGGACAGAGAAACACAGAGAGATAGTAACATCCATGCCCGAACCGGGATTCGAACCCGGGACCCACAGCTCAAGAGTCAGGAACGCTAACCACTCAGCCATTGGTCGGCTGTATGTTTACATAAGTAAATAAATCTTTAAGAAAGCTTTATTGCGTGTTTCATGTTAGTGTTAGATTGTGCCATTCTGAAATTTTTAAGGTGTGTGTCACTGCCTGGTTAATTAAAATTTGAGTTATTATAATTCAAATTTCAATAAAAAAATGCAATTTGTTAACATTAGAAGTTTAGCTTTAATGTCAAATTGTCATTGTAGTAGGTAGCACTACACTGAAATTTTTTTTAAGGTGGGTTAATTGCACAGTTAATAAAAATTTGAGTTTTAATGAAACATTTGTTTCTAATTATTAGAATTTTAATACTTGTATTGTATATAATTATAATAAAATGTACAAAATTTTGATATTTGGAATTCGAAATAGAGCGCAATTCCAGAGTTGAAGCTATGCAGGGCTTGGTACAAAAACCAGAAATTGCGACAAACCTGTACAGTTCCATCGTCTTTTACCTAAATTTTTTTTATGTAAAACCTCTCTTAATTGTTAAATGGCAAAATAACATTTGATACAATTGTAATATAATTTAAAACTCTTTAAAAACAGGAAAAAATTACCAACCTCTTCCTTTTCATTGAAGATTATCACAAAGGTCTTTAATGTATAAAACTGAACATCACCAAACTGTGTATAGGATTTGAATGACTCAATCAAACACTGCTGATCGAAAATATCTGATAATAGTTCAGATATTATTTTCTAAAAAAAAAAAGTGCTATTCAATACCAAGAAAAATTTAAATTATCAAATTTTAATAAAATATTTAACTTACTTGAAACAGAAGTTTTGGAAAATACCATTCATCAGCATTTACTTTTGTTAAAGGCATTTTGCCTTCCAGGATTACAAATTTCATCAGAACTTCAAGAGATTTTTCCTGAATATAAAAAAATTAACTCCATTAAAATTATTTCTAAAAATTTAACATTCATTAAAAAAAGTAAATTTAAAATACCTGAATTTCTTTATTGCTGTGAGATAAATATTTCAGTAAATCTGTGACAAAATCATCATATCTGGTTAAAAGCCATTTTTGATACTTTATTTCATTATCATCTAAAGAAAAAGTATTATTTGGTTAGCATTAAAAGTAAAATCAGGCAAAGTTAAAGTTTTCATTTTTTAAATCCAGTAAATTAATTAAAATTGAGTAAGCACATTTTCTATTATGTAAGGAAATAAGTTTATTTTTTATATATGTTATACAGTAATAAAAATAAAAAACTGTGCATTTACCTTAAAAAACAGCTTAGGAAAGTAACACACATCAGTATTTTTTAACAATTCAAATTCATTATATATTATTTTAATTATTTTTCATAAAGGAATTAGATTAATAATGTTCAAAACATTCATTTTTAGATTAATTAAAGAGTAACTCATTATAAAAACAAAATTCTTCACATTATTTATGGTCCAGATAATACAACATAGAATTATTTTTGTAAAAATCATCTTGATTAATTATATAGGAATACTCATAAAAAATGTGTTATATACACTATTAAAGAGGTATATTATTTTATTATCAGATTTTTATACAATTTTGAAAAATCACACAAAATGAATATTAAGTAATGCTAATATTATACCAATGGATAAAATTATAGATGTTCTATTTCTCATGAAAAGGCAGCAATATAAAAATTCACAACAAAAACTACTGGCAATAATATTTTGAACATTCATAATGAAGTTGAAATGAACTTTAAAACTGTTATCCAGTTAAAAAATATAGTTTCTCTTTTCTAAAATAGATTAACATTAAAGACTTTTTAAATAAAGAATTGATGTGCAATCATGGCCTAGTGATGGAATGTATTGTTCAAAGTTGAGCTCTAAACAATATTAGTAGAATCCAACACGATAAATCTTGAGTTTGATTTCTGCATATGTCTGTTGGGAATAATGCTTAGGAGTTTTCAGGGTTTTTTCCCTTGTGGCATGAGAATAAAGTCTTTTTTACGAAAATCATCTTAAAAGTTGGTACATGATGGATGTTCAAAAGACTATACAACAGCTTTTGATTGTTAGGTTATCTGTAAGAAAGTATTAAAATGATTACTGCAATACATTCTTGTTGATATTAACATTTAAGAAACTAATACTTAATTTAATGGATTTGAGTTCAAATTAATTTCAGAGCATTTACTTTATGCGTAAAGATTTTTATATATTGTATATCAGGGGTGCACAACCTTTTCAGAATGAGGGGCCAAAATATGAAAAAAAGATCAAGTCGAGGGCCAAAGCAGCACGTAAATGTTAAAACATGCTGTAAACGTAAAAACACTTTTTTGTGGCAATACGCATGTGAATTACAATTATTAATTTACTTATTTTACTCATGCAAACATTATACAATGAAGGAATAAAACACAAACATTATAGATATGCTCAAAATATTTTATTTCTAGAAAAAAACTTGAAATTGAATAACAGGAGAAAACTTTTTGGTATTTATACAAAAAACACAATTTAAATTTTGAAAAAAGTTAGTAAAATTTAATGTGATGGCTGTGATTGAATATTTGAAGTTATTGATATTATGTTGGGCTTAAGATTCATTGTGGCAATACGTAAAACAGAAGAAAGGTTCTCATCTGCTATTCTATTTCTTATTTTTGATTTGTTTAAATTCATTAAAGAAAATGTTTGCTCACAAATGTAAGTAAGTTGCACATGCAGCTGCATTTTGAACTCCTATACGAACATTCATACTCTCGGGTAGCCATGAAGAGAACAAACTAAAAATCCGCGTTATAAAAAAATGAACTTAATGAACAGATGTAAAATATTTACTCTGATGTAGAATTGTTCTCCTATCAGATTTTTTCTTTTGTTTATTTGAAAGAGTCTCATTTCTTTTTAAATTAGTCTTATTTTATTAACATTCGCGGGTCAACTTTAAAGGCGACGCGGGCCAATTTTCACCCGCGGGCCATAGGTTGTGCATCCCTGTTGTATATCAACACACACTATTTTATCAATAAAACTGTGAGCATAACAACAATTAATTAAAAAAATTTTGATGCATAATAAAAGTAACAGGATAGCCTAAAATACAGGCAATGGAGTAGATGCACAGAATCCTTATTCCAACAAATTTCATAGAAAATGTATAAAAATATATGTGGGCCAAAAAGATGGATGTAAGCTATGTTATTTTTTAACTTAGTTCTAAAACATCTTTAGACACACTTGTTGGCACACAAGCCGAGAAACTCGAACAGCAACGCACTCCTTATGAACAATTCATTCCACCACCTACTACTGAAGAGAATGGAGCTTGACTGACTGTCAGCTCATTTTAACTTACTTATACTTACTGACTATTACTACTTTTTAAATGTTATTGTTATTAAATAAAATTAATAAAAAATCTACACTAGATTCGTCATTTATAGACATTTTAACACTCCTACAAACATTTGAATTTATGGACTAACACTAAGGAGGAAAAATATATTAATATTCCAATTATAAAGAAGTTTCAAAAATAGATATTTTTATGAAACATTAGATAAGTGTTAAAATAAATGAGCTTATTCTAATAGAATAGAAAAATTATAGGAGTAAAATATTTCAGCCTGAGGATAACTGGCAATAGTATAGAATTTTAGATGTTATTCATTGTTTCAAGTGTTCAGCAAAACATTTTTAATTTTATAATTTCAAGCTAAATAAACCTAAATAATCTTAGTAAACTATCAGAATAACATGGATAAATTTATATTTTACAAACTAAATAAATAAAAATCACTGAAATTACAATAACTAGATTAGAAAAAAATTCTTATATGAATTGCAGAACTAAATAATAAAATATGATTTTTTGATACAAAGAAATAAGTCTTAGTTTATAGAACCAATTAAAATTGGAAACTAATACTTAATTTCACAAGTATGAATTCTTAATTATTCATATGATGCACAAATATGTGCCTTGTGTTTCCTTTATCATCAACAAATTAAAGCATTAGTTTTTATCAATAAGATGATTCATCATTTGGAAATAATATGCAAGAAATTGAATTTTTTAAACAAATATAAAGAACTTAAAAGAAACAAATATTTAAAAAATATCTTACCACCAGACGAGGCTTTATGCAACATATTCTTTTCAAATATTTTTATAAATAAATCCATAACAACATTAATACAAGATAATATAGTTTCTTCATCTTCTGACTATATTAAAAAGAAAAATAGCATTTGTTATTTATTTTAAAAATATTTTAACAAACATGAATAAAAACATGAATTCTGAAAATAATAGATATGTATCTTAATTGAAGAGCATGTTTCAATAGAAGTATTTAATACTTTGATGAAAAAAATTCCAACTGTTTTCAATTTTAATTTTTGTTACATAAAGAAATGGCATAAGCATACTGTTTATTACTTTCAAAAAGTTGAAATTTCAGCTAAAATTTTAGAGATTTTTTAAGACTCATGTTTTTTGTTTACTAAAATCAAATTCTTAAAATAAATTTATTGAATGTTTCTAAAGCTGGTGACATTATTAAAACAATTATTTACACTATTAACTAGTTGATCTGGAGCTCCAGTGGCTCAGTAGCTTCATGCCGCTTCCCGTAAGCTCAGCAAAGTGAAGCATCATTTGCTGTAGGCAGTGGTTGGGAGGGTGACCACGGTGTACTCTCCTTCACTGAGTTGCTGGAGCTCCGTGGGTTGGGGACGTGTCCACGTTAATATGTTACGTCTAAAGTCCTTCCGCTGGTGTGGATGTGGAGAGGAAGGTGCCAGTTCAGGTGTGGCCTTGCCACCTGACCGTGGTTCAAAATTATGAGGCACCTTAACAGAGCAAAATCGTACTTTCACCTTCATGGTGCTCTGATCCAAACGAAAGACGCTCTCTTCGACTTAATTCGCACTGCCAAAGGCATAGCGAGCTTGGCTAGTCCAAGTGTCATCATCAACAACAACAGCTAGTTGATCTTCGGCTTGTATACCATTAAAATAAATAAAGCATCTTAAAGTTGATGCAATTATTTAACTCAACAGAAATGAATTCACAGACTCACTGAAAATCCTAGTATGATCTTGCATTAAAATATTTATTTTTAATTTAATAATAAATTCCTTTCTCTCATTCCACAGCTAGTTTGATTTAACAATAAGGAAAATTGGAAACATTAAGCAAATAAAATCAAGTGAGACAAATTAGTAAAGTACTTCAAAAATTCATAATTCTAGCAAAGAAATTTTTTTTATACATGAAGCCAAATATAAATGTTTTTTTTTATTCAAATGCAAAATTTTTCAATTTTATTTCTGTTCTAAAATTATTAGGCAATACATTTCTAAAGACATTTTAAAAATGAATGAAATATAACCCACTGAAATATTGCAGTCTGAATTTATTTTAGCAAAATTAACCATAAACTTAAGTTATTTGATTTGATTTCACAGGTGCAAAATCCTCAGATGGAATAAGCTATGCTAAAAACCAAGTAATCTTTGATAAAATTAAGTGCTTGAGTATATCATTGGATAAGAACTTACTTTGAATATTCAGATGAATGACTCAGAAGAATAAAAATACAAAAAAATAAATTTACGAAAGTCAGAAAAATGAAACAGCTAAATATCATTAGGAGCTCCAATGCTTTTCAAATATATGAAAAGATTTAAAAGGGGAATTCTATCCAGTAAAAAAATTCCAAATTAATGTTACTTGAATTAAACTACTTCATCTGATATCCTTAAGTACAGTACAGCCAATTTGCTAAGAGAACAATGACAGACATGAAATTAATGTCATATGTAACAGCTTTTATTTGATTGAGTTTTGTGTTTTTCCTTTCTACTTTTTAAAACAGTCTGAGAAGTAGAGTACAAGTCCATTTCCATATCCTGATTCAGAAGAGAATTATTAACTGTTCTTTTGGAGCTTTTTCCCCCGAGAATTTGTTTTTTTAATTTTTTGCATTGTTGCTCTTAGCTTTATTAGAAGTTCATGTAGATTTCTTTATGTTATTGGTAACTGTAGGAATAGTAACAAATTTCAAGGATGAAGCTGAAAATGGAGTGGATACAAGTAAGCTATTTTTCTTTGCCTGAAGATTATTTACAATAAGCTCTGTAGAGGAATAAAATACACCAATTTTTTTGTTCCGTTTTTTACTATTTGTCTTGCCATTGAGTAAGTAAATTTATGTATGTATGTGTGTTTGTGTGTGTATATATATATAAAAGAAAGTAATAATAAAGATGTATTATCTTGACTGCTATTGCTTCTTTTTCTAAGATCCACAAAGGATTAGAAAATGAAACACATGAATCAGAGAAATTGCAACATTTGAAAATTTTTGAAGTACAAGCATTAGTATTTTGCAAATTTTCATTCATGACCAGATAGCGCACATTTTTATGTACAGGATCAGTATTCCAACATGACTGAACCACTGGCATTTAAAACACCTAAGAGGGTTAAGGAAAGTATGGACAAAGTTTGCAGCTTATATAATCTATTTTCATGGATTTTGGTAACACTGGTATCGGAAAAGTTAGGACAATATGTTGAGTAAAAATATGTCCACAGTCGCATCGAATTGTCAGATGAATTACAGCAAACTCCTTGATGAAAATTTTCTAAATATTCTGCTTTTGTAAAATTTATGAAATCTAGATTAGAAGAACATCTACAGATTCATTTAAAGTTTAAAAAGATGATGCTTTGACTGGAAATGAACATAAATTTTTTAAATTACTGATTGCCAAAGTTTGTTTTGAGTCAATTTGAACAAGAACATTCCCAGATTGTAATTTTTTCACATTTTATATGTTACCAATAGATTATTTAAGAAGTTTCAGTACTGATAAAAGCAATACAGCATGAAAAGTGTTAGGAGTGTTTATTAGCATGTAACAAATAGATGAATTGGCATTATTGATGAAAGACACAGAACCCATAGAATATAAAGGTTCAGGCTTGACAGCAATGCCCACCACTACTGAGCTCTACAAGGGATGGCAGCCACTGGGTCGGGATATTTGCCGCTTTGGTATTTATTTTCAGCAATATGCTAGCCAAACTCTGTATGCTAAGAGTCACTCTCAAAGACAGTGATCATCCTTAATGCCAAGCACAAGAATATGACTTCTTTGCTTTTTTTTTTACACAGAATTTTTAAGCAAAAATTTGCCAGTTAATCATACCCATTTAAGAATTTTTGGTTTGTGTCCTCAATGGTAATTTTGTTGCACACAAGGGCTAATTAAATCGGGATCTACAGCCTAAACTGTATTCCGAACCACTAGAAACATCTAAGCGAAGGTAGGATTTGAACTGTGCTTAAGCATTTTCAAAAGCCTCGTTAATTATAAAAGAAAAGGAACAATAAAAAACAATGTTTTAAACATGTCAAAATCTATAAATTGTCCTTCAAGGCTTAATGAACAAATTTTAGATTACTCTAAAAGTACTAATTTTTTTATTTACTTAAAAACTTCTCTTTAGCTTTTCTCAAATAAAGAAGATTGATGAAATTTTAGCAATTTGGTTGATTTATGCACAAATTAGAATTAATAAATGCTTGTGTGTGTGTGCGACGAGATCATTCATATAGCTTTACGTCATTTCTATGTTTCTATGTTTCATTGTTAAGACATACTTTAAAACTTCAATTTGTTTGATTAGTTAAATTTTTTAATGCATCTCTTGAGATCAATCATTACATAACGCATTTATATATTCTTATAATTCTTTGTCTTAACACACTGAAAAATTAATGTACTAAAATTTCCAGAAGACAGGTTGCATGAACATAAACCATGTTAAATTGCGAACCACATCTTCAGAAAAATTAGATCTTGTTTTATGATATGCAACACATAATTTAAAAAATGCATAAAAAAAGATAATTAAAAAATATAGATGAGAAATGCTTACAATATACTTACATTCAAAAATATACTAATGTTATAAAAACTAATAGAAGTCCTAATGCAAAATGCTCATGTAAAAAGGTACTGCAAATATGAGATATTAAGTTTAATGAAAAAATTAACGATTACAAATAAAAATAATTAGAGCAAAGAATATCAGATGAAGGTTACAAAATCTCCAGTAGATTATTATAGCAAAATTTAAAGAGGATTGTTTTTTCAAAATAGAAAAGCACTAAATTATGGAATAGTCTGAATCCTTTATTTGATTCTAACATTTTTAAAAATATTAAAAATTAGGAAGACATATTGGTAAGATCCTAGTGTACATAACCAGTTTGACATGATTTTAAAAAAGTGTAGACAAAGGCAAAATTCATGCGATTCATAACCATCAGCACACAAGAACACTTCATAATCAAAAAATTATTAATTGGCAATACATAAACATCTGAATCTTAATGCAGAAAAATAAATTCCGTTACATATCCTAAGATTAAGCTGATGATTGTTAATAAATAATTTTACCTAACAATTGTAAAAAAGGAAAATACATAAAATATTTTTTAAACAGGCACACCTATCCAATAATGCAGGTAGAAAATATAAAGATTGTTCAAAATGAAATGCATGATATATACACTGCTGACCAACGTAAATGTAACACCCTGATGGAACCATTCAAATAACATGAAATTTACAACATGCATTTGTGGAGGTGAGGTATGCAAACGATTAGAATTTTAGCTTAGGTGCTCATGCGCCCGTGGCAAAACATTATTTAAGACTCGGAGATTTAATAATTTCAAGTTCGGCAATTGTGTTTATTTGTTTTTTTATCAGCTAAAGAGTAGAGAACTGTACAGAGGGTAAAATGCGCTAAGCGTGGGATCAAATACTCGAAACTAACTAAACGGTTCGGAATGTGTTTGCATAATGAGATTTTCGTTCTATGACGTAAGGTGATCGTATGACATGTGCGAAATTCATTCTGTGTGCAACCCTTGCATTTAATGAGTAATTTTATTTATTTACAATTTAAGAATTTGCTAAGTTAATGTCCCCGTTACTGGATTTCGATTTTTTTTAAAGTTATACTATCTCAAATTTTCAGAAGGTATATTGCTTATAATTTTTAAAATATTGTTTAAAATGTTTGAAAACTATATTGTTTGAATTTTTTTAATGTTATACTATTTCAAAATTTTATTTGGTCGTCCAATAAAAGATCTGTACACGTGCCTGGTCAGTTCGATTCTACATCTCAGAATGTGTATAGTGGAGAAACTACAAAGAAAGTACAGTAGAATATTTCTTTAAAATTTTATAGTTCTTTTTCTCAGCTGGGTGAGTTAGTTTATTTTTCAATAAAATTTCATTCAGAGATAATTAATAACTCTAGTTTTAATAAAATGTATACATACCTACCAACTTTCAGAAAAGTATTTCAGTAAAACTTTTTTCAGTTTTAATCTGTGTGACTAAAGAAAAAAATTATACCTCAACCATTTCTTTTCCCCATCTATAGTTTTTCAAGCTGGAGGTTTCCTTCCTCCCCCCCGATAGAAAAAGGGTTTGACATGTGCATTTTCGGAGCCTCTGCGACCACACAGTCCAGGAAGTTATTTCTCTCTTCCCACAAATGGGTTGAATGGGGAGCTAATTTCTGCTTCTCATCATGGCTAACGAAAAAGATCGCCATTATGTGCTAAGATATAAATTTTTTTCTTCTTTTTAAACTTTGCACAGAAGAACCGAAACGCGTAAAATAATTCATGCTATCAGTAAAAATGTAAAACCTGCGAATCATGCGTAAAAATTGGCAGGTCTGTGTATATTTACATAAGTAAAAACATCTTTAAGTAAGATTTATTGCCTGTTTCAGATTCGTGTTACATTGTGCAGTACTGAAATTTTTTGATGGTGGGCAGGAGTCGCCCATTTAATTAAAATTCGAGCTTGCATAAAATATGCAATTTGTTAACATTAGAAGTTTAGCTTTATTTCCTGGCTGTCACTGTAGTAGGCAGCGCTACACTGATGTTTTTTAAGATGGGTGCCATTGCTCGGTATATTAAAAATCGAGTTTAAATAAAAAATGAAATTTGTTAACGTTAGAAGTTTAGCTTTATTACCCGGTTATCATTGTACTAGGTAGCGCTACACTGATGTTTTTTTAAGGTGGGTGCCGTTGCTTGGTATATTAAAAATCAGGTGTAAATAACAAATGAAATTTGTAAACCTTAAAAATTTAGCTTTATTGCCAGGTTGTCACTGTACTAGGTAGCGCTACACTGATGTTTTTTTAGGAGGGCATCGTTGCTTGGTATATTAAAAATCAGGTATAAATAACAAATGAAATTTGTAAATTTGAAATTGAAATTTAGCTTTATTGTCTGTTGTCACTGTGGTACTACACTGAATTTTTTAGGTGTGTGCAATTGCACGGTATATTAAAATTTAAGTTTTAAAAGTTTCACTTTCTAGTTATTAGAATTTAATAAAAAATTTTATAGAACTTAATTATAATGAAATATTCAAATTTTTGATATTTGGTTTTCAAAAAAACAAACAATTTTAAAGTTGAAGTTCCAATGCGATTGGTATTAGTACCAGGATATTGCACGTAGTGACATAATTTAAGTTGGCGACTTAACTGTAGAGCGCTTACTACAAAAATTTGAAATCGCACAAAACCTGTACATCCCGGTCATCTTTTACCTTTTTATTTTTTAAAATCAATAATGCCTCATCAGTGGCAATTTTTTGATCAAATATCCAAGTTCAACTGAGGAAAGATAATGGCCTACAGAGATTGTGAATATCTTTCAGGGAAATCAGTAATCATGTTGGATGAAACCAAACAACTGTAGCGGCAATGAGATTCTTCGATGCAGGAGGGTACAACAAACCAACGTGTTCAATCATACTGACGACAGTGCACCACTTCATTTGACAGCAGGCAAATTGTGCGCATGGCAGTGGTAGATCACTCTACCACATCACAAACCATAGCACAGAACATTCAGTCCCTAACACATCATCCAGTGTCTGCGCATACCATTTAACGCTGTTTACAGCAGAGTGGTCTGCTCTCAAGACAGCAATTGTTTTGTTTATCCTTGACGCAGAACCATAGACGTCTTCGCCGCCAATGGTGCGATGAAAGAAGGATGTGTCAATTGACAGATTGAATTGCATCCATGGCCTTCTCGCTCTCTGGATCTTTTGTTGATAGAAAACATGTGATCCATGGTTGCTCAACGAATGGCACAAATTACATCCCCAGCTGCCACACCAGATCAACTCTGGCCACGTGTGGAAGCTGCTTAGTCTGCAGTATACCAAGAGCAATTCCTAAGTCTCTTTGAAACAATCCATAGATGTGTGGCAGTAGTATCTCTAACAATGGTGTCAACTGATTTTCGCAGGAACCACTCTTCACAGAAGTCTATAAATTTAATCATTTATTACTTTGTTAACATGTTATCTATAAAATAAATTTTGTTGTGATATGTTTTCTTTCTTGGCATTGTAATTTCGGTGGCCAGCAATTTAATTTGAATTATTGTTAACAACATTTTACTTTTACAAATATTATAAATTAAAATTTGCTTAGGAGTATCAGAGTGAATTATATTGAACTCGCTAATTATAAATTCACAACTAAAATTTAGGTTCGAAGAAGTTTGACAGATAAATAGAATGCCCTCTTTCAAAATTCCAGAAGCCTTTTATGATTTGGTAAAAATTTCTTTTGAGTAAAGACACAGGCCAATTCATACAAAAAAAAATTCAATTTATTTTATATTTAATATTTTGGTTTACAATATTGTCTAAAATTAACAGTATGAATTAATTAAGCAAAAATAGTTGTTCTTGATTCAGATTTTAAATTTACTCATTAAAAGCAAAGATAAAATCCAAAATATTTAAATTTTTAGATAAAGTAAAATTTTTTTACAATTTTATTGAGCTTGACATATTTGTAGCATCGTAATTTATTTCTGAACCAGTATTTTAAATCCAGTTAACAATAAAAATATAAGTAAAATTATAAAGTACTAGAATTTTTTAAAATAAGAAAAAATTTACATAAATCACATGAAATTTATATTTGTAACAATATATTATTAATTTTCTGTTTTTATATCTTTGCCTATTATATCTTACTGTCCAAATTTTGTATTTTTGGCATCAAAGAGCAAAACAAAATAAATCTTTTGAAAAGCAAAATCTTGTGTCTGCAGTTAAACATTTTGCAGGAGGTGTAATGATTTGGAAGTACATGGCAGCAAGTGGAGTGCACAAGATTTGAACCTTGGCGATGACTTTTGGTTTCAATAAGACAATGATCCAAAACACAATGCCCACATCGTAAAGCTCTGGTTGTTGTACAGTATCAAAATTAATTTGTATACTTCCCCACAATCACCAGAATTAAATCCTATCAAGCAATTATGGGATTTATTCGAAGAATATTTGTGAACATAACGGCAAAAGATACGCTGAAAAGAGTAATTAGAAGGAATGGAATAATATTTCATTTGCAAAACCACCAAACTATTCCACTCGATGCCTAAACATTTGGAAGAGGTTTTCATATAAGGTTTTCCAATCAGATATTAAAGTTTAATTGACAGTACAATGGAAGTTATTTTTTAAGACTTTTCTTGATTGTAATTTTTTTCTGCTTTTTGTGTAATTTTTAATTGTTATAATTATTACTTTGAAACAATGTGTGCTATCTTATTGAAATTGTTAAAAAACATATATACAAATTCATTTTATGTGGACACGATATTGTACTTTGACTTTTCCTAGAATGCTTACTATGCGTTTGAATGGCGACTTTTTCTGGCACATGTAATCAGAAATTTATAAATCAGTATATTCGTTCATAAAGTTTTAGTAAGGAGAACTTGTATATTAAGTATAATTAGTACAGTAAAATTTATTATTTATAACGACTAAAATATTTTTATATCATATTTTTTAATATACAGGAGGAACATTAAATTTTTTATTAGTAATTATTGTAATACATTTTAAATTTCATTTATAGTATTTAACGAGAAGTATAAAAACACTGATTTCTTACCAAAAGAGACTTTTCTAAGTCTAAAAGACAATTTGCATTTTTCTTACTAGCGAAGAATTTTACTACTAAGCCTTCAGGAAGCATAATATTTGAATTAATTGGTTTCATATTTTAATTATAAAGCATGCACGCGCTTCCAGCAGAATATCAATAATACGGCGTAGAGACACATACAAAAACATTCAATAAAATATAGTCCGGTTTGGGGCATGCGCAATGGAACGTTAGGCGCATTCGCTAGGCAGCCATTTGCCGAATGTGGAGGAAGAATTATAGCTCTCTTAAAATACTGTTGAAATATATTAATATAAAAATTTGTGAAGTATTTTTAGTCATAATTATGAATTTCTCTTGTTTATGATTCCAAATTTCAAACGGGATATCTTTTAGGGACAGATGGAATGTATAGCATCTTAGAAAAAGTGATTGAAATAGGGTAAGTACGTAGGTCAGAAATACTATAACATGGCGGTTGCGCAGTCTTTGTTATATTCGTCTGCGTAAATCTGTTAGTCAGCACGTGATGTCGATGAGTATTATGTGGGACAAGTGCCGGTTTATTAAAAAAATTAGAAACAGAATACAAAATTGAGATACAAAAAAATAGTCTCTTTATATTAATATTTTTCATTTATTAAAATTACGAACTTTCCGAATAAAATAAAGTTTATATAAATTCTCATTGTTTATTTTCTTTAAAAATAACTGTCACCAGTATTTAATATATATATATATACTTAGATGATTAATATGTGTAAAATAGCAAATTTTATGTTTGTGATCCGTTATTTTAAATAATTTCAGTTTTATATTGGGATTATAGATATAGAAATGGAATTTTATATTCAAAGTCACAGAAATTAAGCGTTATATTCTTCAAGAATATACTTTGTTTTGAAAAGTGCAGTCCTTAATTTCATCCATATTTAATTTTTAAGTCATTAGTAAACAAAAGGCGAAATAACAAATTTAATTTGCTTCATTATAGAAAACGCACAGTATACTTGAAATAATTTTAAATATGTAATGCATTTCGTGTTCGATACAGTAGTTAAATTATAACTTTCATCTCTTGTTTTAGCATTAACTAAATATCTTTTTTGACGTTTCAATGTATTGTTTTGATTTTATTCGTGTTTTAATAGTCTTGCTTTTGTTACTAAATAAGTATACCAATTAAATAGGATACCTTTTAAACAAAATTTTATAAAAATTTTGTTTAAAAGGTCAGTTATTAGTTTTAGTCCATTTTTATATTTAAATGACATGTCCTTTTTTATTAAATCTGCCGGAAGTTAGAATTTATGTTGTGGATAGTAGTTATATTGGAAAACAATGTGTTTCTTAGAGTTACATTTATTAAAGTGCAGTAATTTAACAATATACATAAATAAAACAAATTTCGTTTTTCTATCCGAAAATTAATTCAAAGAGAGTTGCATTGATATTGCTTTTCTAATTAAGTTAAAATCTTCGTTTTTAAGTTATGAATATTACATTTTTATGGTTCCAAAGCTTTATTTTTCAAATATTGGACGTTCAACATAATATATTTCTATTATGTATGTTATGAAACACAAATTCTTAATATTCATCTTGATAAGATGCTTCAATTTCATATATTTTTTTAGAAAAGTCAAGGGAACTTATATATTTTAAAATAATATTTTGTAGTTATGTTAAATTCAATGTTTAGATTGGTAGATCATTTTATTAGAGGGGGATGTGTTGTTCAGAATTCTAGTGCTTATAGTTTGACTTAAGTTTTTGATTATAATGATTATGCTTATTCTAAATTTGTTTGAGAAATTATTATTCTATATATTGGAATTATACTTGATACCAATTAATGTATAGTTCTAAAATAATTTCTGTCAATGAATTCTACTTCATGTATGTTTTCAATATAACATTTTTGTTTCTTACGAAAATTTAATCAAAAGTCAATTATAAATAGATTTTTTATGACAATTGGTGTAATTATAAAACAAAAGTTTAGCACTGAAATTTGAACACATCAGTATCATTCACTATTCATTTTATAATTTTGATATAATTATTGGTTAGTAATATTTAAGCAAGAATAGTTATAAGATAATTTTGTAAAGTATCTAATTTATTATTGCTATTTTAAACTGTTAATTCGATATAATTCAAGCATTCTTTGGTTACTCTTATACATGACATTGTAGAATCAGCATTATACAATTCCACGCTTTGATTACTAGCTTTTTTTAGTTAATTTTTAATGTTGATCCTGGAAGGGAGTCATTGTATCCAAAGTTCAATTTTAGCATTAAAACTAGTTGCTGGTCAAAAATTGATCCCTTCACTAAGAAAAATCAATTAAATTTTATTTCAGTAAAGTTACACTTTCATCCTTAAAAAATTGCTTAGCTCTTTTCTAATAATAATTTTTTTTACTGTACAATCTTAAATATTTTTCCTTGTCTAGCTGATTTCTATCTTTAAAAATGCCATTTCATCAAAAGTTATTAAATTTCTTATTGTGTTCTCAGACTACCTATCTGATGGGTTTTTCATTATATTTGTGAAAATATCTGTACTATTCCATTATATCATTGCAATCAGTAATTGAAGTGATTGTTGGATAGTTTTCATCTGTGAAATAAACTTTGGTGAGATATGAAATGGAATTATACCTGAATCGCTAATGTTAATTTAAACTATAGAATTTTGAGATACTCATTTTGGATAAGATCAATTAAATGTATTTCCTAATATTGATTAAGAAAACAAAAAACAGTGCAAATATCTTCAAATATAGATTTTGAGGTTTTCTTGGAAACGATATGTAGAGATCAATTTTGGCAGTTTTTGCACACTTGGTAGCTCTAATTCTTTTGATTGGTAATTTTTTGCTATATTTGTGTGATTTTGAATTTCTTAAAATATAGTTCCTTTTATGATTCATAAGTTAAAATGTTTTCTATTATTAATTTACAATTTTAATGATAAAGTTTTTTTTTTTTTTTAACAATCATTGAAATATTTTAGATAGCGAGATTTTTTCATTTTCAGGTATTTTGATTTATCATTATTGATGGAGTGTTATTCAGGATAGTTACAAACAGTATAAGCTTTAACTGCTATTTGTAACTTTTATTTGAGTATGAATTTTTTTTAGACATAATTGAGGTATAGGGAAAAAATTCACCTTTTAAAGGAGTCTCTGAATAATCCTTCAGCTTTTTCCATGTGTTTAAATCTAAAGAGCAGTTTAATGCAATATAGCTGTAAAATTCTTATGGAAAACAATATCTTCCACCCATTTCTATGTATTTTAAGCTTAAATAAAACTGTCAGATCAATGTTGGGGTTGAATTCTTTGAATATTATTGGCCTTTTATAAAAGCATTCCATGCATGCTTTCATTCAGAATCAAATATTAAGGAATAACATTGTTAGTAATTTAAATAATACTGGTTCTAAATAATTTAATTTTATGCTTTGCTTTTTATTAATTGAAATAAAAGAAACTTTTTATTTAGTGAAATAAATGTATGCATATATTCTACTATTTCCTCAGCAGGACATATTTGTTATGGTTCAAAATTCAACTATTATCAGTTTTTTATTTCAGTTTTTGGAGGGTTTTTCAATGCTGTTATTAGTAATTTTAGAGCATTAAATGAAAATTTTGGTAAATATTTAAATGGTAAAACCCCTTGGATGAATGTGGCAAAAACTATTGACAAATGATTTTTTAATTGAGGATATAAAAATAACACAAAATTTACATTTTATATATATTATTTGTCTGATTAATTAATATTTTTATAATCAAAAATATCTGATGTTGGAAAATTTTTTCAGCATATTTGTTTCTTAGTTTTATGCATACTTTTTGTCATAAGATTGGGAAATTATAATTTTTGTCAATTTTATTATAGTTGATTTTATGTTATTGCTGTCAATTAGCTGAGTTTTTATAAATTTATGTTTTAAATGAATATTATTCATGTTTTTTCTATATTCTGTTTTATAGTTTTTTGACTCTTGAGGGTCATGATCCAAGCTCGAAAAGATGTTAATTCATCCACAAAAGAGCAGAAAGCAGAAGATCAAGTTATATCCTCTCCTACACAGCGTATTGCTCCAAATGCTCGCACAGTACATACTGTTGATCAACGACGGACAGCATATGTTACAAATACATTAGGCTCACCTACAACTGTAATAATTCCTGAAGGCAGTAATCTTCAAGAAAGTGGTGCTCTTCAGTTTCGTCGGATATCTCTTGGGCAACAACTACAGCATGTTGTAACCCCTGTTCAAGTACAAGGTCAATATGTTAGATAATTGTTTTTTTAGTTATTAGCATTTATATTATGCATGAATATTTTTTTTATCAAGTATTAGATAAATATTGGATGTAGCAAGCTTTATGCTTATTAAATGGAACTTTATTAATTTATTTTTCATAGGCACTAGTTCAACCACTGAATCTTCTCAGTCTCTTAGTACAAGATGTACAGTTGCATCAAGTCAAGATTTGTCCCACATTCTGGTAGCCACAACATCAAATACACCTCTTCACACTGTAGAACTACCAAATTCAATTGTAAATGTAAGTGCTTCCATGCCGCAACAATATCAAACTATAGGAAATATTACAAACGTGGTAACAAGTACTCAACGAACTTCTGGTGGAGCAGTCATAGCCCAACCTGTAGCACAAACTTCCATGGCACCACGCATAGTGCTGAACAGTGGCATGTCAGATGTTTATGCATTACGTTTAGCTCCAAGTACAGTTGGAAGTGGCAGTACTCAACAAATAATGCTGTTGGATTCATCTGCAAGCTTAACTCCATCAAATGATGTAACAAAAGTTCATTCTTACAGTCTTGCTAGTGCTGCTGTTTCATCTTTAGGGTCCACAAATGCTATGCAAAAAATTGTCATCAGTACACCTGGACAAGCTTTACAGGTTGCTGGTTTGCCTCACAAGTCTAATATAAGTCAGTCCAGAGCTGGTGTAAAACGCCAACTAATTACTACCACTCCATCTCGAACTGATATGTCTTCTGTAAATAGCAATGATATTTTGTCTCACTTTAGTATTGTAAATAAATTACTGTATGGCTTAATGCCATTTGAAGGAAAGATTTCTACCATTCCAAATAGTCCAAAATCGAAAAGAATTAAGCTAGAAAAAACTGTTGTAGCAAATAAAGATGTAATTAAACGACGTAAAGTGGTTGAACATTTAATGAAGAAAATACAAATGTTAAAAAACAAATATTACCAGTCACAAACTGAATTTTATTTCTTAAAAACTGGTAATAATATGGCTGATTATATATTATGGAGGAAAAAAATTCCATCTGCTTTGCTAGAATATTTAAAAGTGCATCGTTTTGATCCACATGATGATGTAAAGATTATTTTAGAAATTTTATCACAATCATCTACTCAATCCACAGGAAATCCTGTGCTTCATTCTCAAGGTAAGAGCAAATTAATTTTTGTATGAATGTTTTTGATTGATAGGAGTTATATTCATCTTAGTAACTCAGTATATATGTTTTGTATGTTTGTGTTTTTTTCTCCCCTCAAATTGTTATATCCACCTTAAAAATGATTACTTTTTACTGTGATACATGTGTATCCACTTAATTCTAACTCATATAATCGTCTTTTATTTGCCAGAAATTTGTGTGTGCATTAACCCTTTAACGCGTGGTGGTCGGGCCATGAAACCATCAATTTTTGATTTTTTTCCTTAATTACTTTTCACGATTTTTCACTTAAATTTTATGGATTTCATATCTTTTACTTTTAAATAACACTAACAGATGGCAGCACCCATAAATTTCAGGTCGGACTCCTTCCAATATGGCGTTATTTAATGTTCATTTTTAACAACACAAAATAAACTACTTTTTGAATACAAATAATGATAAATATTAGAAATTTTTTCTTCCAATATCGTCATGTCTGTCATAAACAATATAAATGCAGCAGTAATTTGAACTAGATACGTAAAAAACTTTCCTTTTTTGAGGGAAATTCCTGGTGGTTGCACCGTGCAACCACCGCACAGCTAGAACACGACTTACGTGAAGAGCAGACTATATAAACATGGCCGGAGCTTTATTATGACTGGGAATTAAAGTGTTTAAGAGTCTGGATAAGGGGGTTTGAATGATAGGGTCATTTTACTTGTAAACAACTTGTGGACTTTATATCGACAGTGAACACATGCTTTCACTATTTCTGTTTCGGAAAGACTTTTCAGTTTCAGATTTTTCTTTGGGTTGAATGTTGCGTTTGCTCCCAGGCTAGTACGGAAATTTTTATTTAGTAGTATTTTGTGTGTTTTAAATTTAATATGTATATATATATATATTTTATCGAAAATAGTATTTACGTAAAAGTTTTATTTAAATTTAAAATAATTAATAGCAATATATTTTAACTGTGTGTAAATATTTTCTTCTACTGTTCAAATTGAAAATGCCTCGCAAAGAGCTAGGAATAGCTGAGGCATTGGCTTTGTTTGAAGAACTTCCTTCAGATCCAGAATCAGAAATCTCAGTTGATGATAGTGACCAAGAAGAAAATGTGTCATTCACTGCTAATGATAATCTTCAGGTGGAAAGTGATGAAGGATCAGAAGATGAAGACAATATCGATATAAATTTACCTGGTCCTTCCCAAGTAACTCAAATAAATTGGAATAGGAGACAGAAAGTCAAAAAAATCGTGCTTTTATAGCAGCAAAATTATATAAATGTAAATTTTTCATTTTTCCACTTCTTTAGTTTGTAAAATACTGTAAAAAAATAATGTACTGCATTTTAAATACAAATTATATAAGAAGTTTGCAATAATCTTCATTTATTGAAAGCGCGCACGAAACAAGGTAAGTTTTTTCCCCTGGACGCGCGCTGGTTGCGCCTTGCGACCACCACCCACAGATAAATGGGTGGATGTAGATTTTTTTAAATTCATATATTATTTGTCTGTGGGTTCATAACATTCAATTTTTAGAGTTCTTTGGTTTAAAATTTAAAAAAAAATATTGCACGCGTCAAAGGGTTAAGTAATTTTAAGTTAATAATCCTTTGCTGGGAATATGCATCCAGATTTTTATTACAATTATAAGTTACTATATAGTTTTAGAAAATAGTATTATTCAATGCTCTCTACCCCTACAATAAAATATCTGAGGCACAGATGCAATAAACTTTTTTTCTATTTTATAATGTTCCAGGAATTAATTTCATCAAACTGATGCAATTGCCTCCTTTAAATTAGGGTTACAAAATAGAATATTGTTGAATATCCCTGGTGTTCTTTATCTTTTCGATCTAATTAAAAGTTTAGTTTTCCAAAAAAAATTAAAATCCTGTAAAATATTAAAAAATTTTTAAAAAATTTGCTAATAAAATTGTGTAGCATTGCCTGATCATATATGTATATTAAATGTATAATCTATATATGTAACTAATGACTAGGTATAATTGTTGGTCATAATCACCTCTAAACTTGGTAGGTGTGGTAAATTATTGAATATTTATCATATTTGACTATTAGTATATTAACTCTCTAATTCATAATGAGGAATGCAATAAAAGTATATATAACTATTCAAAATTTGTTCGATTTGCCTTGTTGTTCTTGGTTATTTGCAATATCTATTCATGTTGTATGATCAGATATACATTATTTCAGTAGTATTTCTAAATCCCTTCTGGATAGATTTATTACTCTGCTTTTGGTTTTTTTTATACAAAATATTAAATGATGGGGCATATGCTGCATGAGTTTTAATATTAAATGTTGTGGAACACTGAGAATGTGAACAGCAGTTCTCTGACAAAGGAAAGACATCACTTACTAATAAAAGTGCATAATAGAAGTATAAATAGCAGGTAAAAACTGATAGATTGTCAAAGAATAAAAAAAGATGTGGCATATAATAAAAATAGACAATGTTGAAAATTTCATCTTTTCCATAAGTAAAGATAGTTCTAAAGCATGATTTATTGTATCCTTTGAAGGATTTCTTGCCATAAGTTGCGAAGAACATTTATCAATAGGCCTTAGTGGTGAACAGAATGTTAAAGAACTTAAAAAAAGTACAAAATGTTTACTATGGAAGCAGTGATGATTCATTTAAATGTGTAAAAGTTTTCAAAAGAAAATAAAAGTATTCCAAGAAAAGACAAGTTAAACCAATGATCTTCAAAGAGATGATTTGAAGATGGCATGTATATCTGCAAACAGATGATAATTTAAAAAAATATCTATCAAAACTGCTTGACGAAATTTGTATAGTTTTGAGATCTACTATGCTACCTTGCAGATGGTCAGTATAATTTAACTATCAATTTTTCTATATGTGGCCCCCCACAATGCAATCAAAACGACAGTAGTTGTGAATTCAGTTATCAGGTCGCAGAAGCTTGTGCAATATAACCAGATATAAAAATTGAGTTTGAAGAACCTAAGTAAACCTGGTTGGAAATATGCAAATTTTGAAAAATTGCATTTAATGAAGTTTTTATGTTACTCCTTACAAAGCTATGCTTGAAATTTCTTTAAAAGTTGCAAGGTTCGTACAGCTCCGGAAATTTGCAAATTTTTTGAAACTTGACAAATTTTAACATCACTCCTTGAAAATCATTAATTATTCCTAGAATTTCTACTTATCTTGATACATTTATCGTTTGCTTTGAAGATATAATTTTTTTGAGTTTTTGGTTTTAATATTTTAAAATTTTCAATGAAATTGTCTGAAAACCTAATTTAGTATTAACCTTTAAAGTTGCTGCTGCTAGATGGCTGCATGATCAATATTAGATTGTTGTATTCACAACTATTGAGTTAAATAAAGATTCTGTGCGGCCAGGATAATTTCATGATAATCCAGTTTAATCAGCACCTACCTAATAACCATTCATATTTACATATGTGAAAAGTGAAGTAATCAACAAGATTGTCATGGTGTGTTATTAGATGGGCAATTTAAATTTATTTGTATGTTTTCTTTTTATATAAAATTCACTGAATATTAATATTTAAATATAAAATTTTAAAGTTAAAATATATTTTCTACATCTTCCTTGGTAAAAATTACAAAGAAATTTCAGTGAATTGTTATGAATTTGTTTATCAATGAAATAAAAGCTAAAAGAAATTATTTAATATGCCTAATTGAAAGTATCCTTTTAATGACCAGTTCAATGACTTTTTGTATATAGATATATCATACTTACATCAGATATTTATATACCCCACTTTATATACATGGTTGTTATTTTTTCTTATGTAGTGTTAGGCCTAGTAATGCGAAATCGGGGAAAATCCCAGTTTCTAACGCCAATTGATACCCATTCTGGGTTGCAACTGTTTTCGTCGCCACTTGGGGACCAAAAAAGTCAATGATCGCCAATAGAGGGGAATACTCTACTAGTTCTGAAATAGTTAATAATGTGTCTCAAAAAAATCATAAACAAATTAGAAAGTTATTCAAATGTAAAAGTTAATGATTTATTGCTAAATGTCTTGGACTTACAGACAAATATTTTAACTTGGCAAGAACAAGTAAGAAAATATAGAATAAGTACTAAAGGAAGTTAAGCAATTAAATTAAGACTTAATTTTTCTTCTGATGATATCGGTGACACAGTGAAACTGCAAGTACAAGTTGTAGACAGAGCACAGTGAAGGCAGCCAAATGGTAAACATGATTGTCTTCAGTTCAACAGTTTGTGGGTTTAAACCCCACCTGAGGCATTGATATTTGTAATGATTCGGAATGCACTTTAAACCCTAGGTCCCGGCCTAATTAGGGCTAACTAGGGTGTTGTGTGCAAAACATGACAGTTGAACGACAAATAAACCAAACTTGTAGACAGCAAGAAATTTATCAGCTGTAATAGTGAAAGCTCAAGTGGACAATTTTATGTTTTGGCAATAAAAATAGGTAATTTTCACAATGGTATCCATAAAAATTTAGTGCCCAATGTGTGAAATCTTGCTGTTTTGCTCCAAGATATTCCATTTGAAGCAATATTTTGAGTAGATGTTAATAAATTGTCTATTTCTGAAGGTTATGGATATCCTTGATGTGTTTGCAAGGTTTTACTGTTTGCATTAACCTTCCAAATCTGATAAGATCAGGCGCAAAAAAGCAGGAAAACGAATTTTAATTAGACTACTATGTTAATGTGTAGCTAAATGAGTAAACTTACAAATAAATGCATTTTTTAAGTATAGCTTTAATTTGTTTTTGATATAGAAGTATTTTCTATCAGTTTTAATAATCTTAATTGTTTTGTTTATTTAGGTTTTTATAAGACAAGGTATAAAAATTATCTAGAAATATTGATTGTTTATTCAAAGTTCTATTTACATAAAAATAAAGTATTTATTGAAATAAAAAGCTAAGTTTTATTCAGTAATTTTGATCATTTCATATTTTTTACATATTTAACATAATCACAGAATTAATCAATTTTACCATAACATATATATTTTTAAATCTAGCTACCAAAACTCATGAAAGGAAAAATGTTGATAAACATGTAACACTTAAAACTTCTATTTGATAAATCACAAATTGTAATATTTTTTCAATTTAAACATTGTAATGAAATATCCTGAAGCCTCTGGATTTATCTAATTGATGAAGATGTAATTTTTTCCTGGGGAAATGTGTATTATTCCAAAATTAAATATTCCTAAATGGTCACAATATAAAATTTTACGTCAACAGAAGTGTGTGAGGATGCAACACAAAAAGTTTTAAGTAAATAAAAGTATTTGAAAAAATTTGCCACGTCTTGCGAAATTTATGTGATGAAAATTCCATAGAAAAATATTTTTGATTCTTTATAAAAAGAAGGGATAATAGAAGCCACTGATAAAAAGTAAATTGTTTTAACTTGCTTATAATCTTAGCATTATTTTATAACTGGAATCATGAACCGCAAGTTATATTCTGAAAATGTATTTTTTTTACTTAGTTCTTATATGTCAAAAAATATTAAACTTCACTCTCTCACTCTTAAGTACTAAATAATCCTTTTGTTTTCATGAGACAAACTTGTATTTCCTTATTTAATATCTCACTGTATATTTTTTAGCACCAGCAAAATTGGTTATTTTTTTTGTTGCATATCAAAACTACATATATTATTCAAAAGTTTTTTCTCTTTGTTTTCAAATAGAATTAGATAATAGGTTGTCAGAATATTGAAATTGAAAATAATGATATAAAAGAAAAATTTTCAAAATTTATTTTGGTTAAATTATGATAAATGTTAAACTTATATATTAATGAATATATGCAAAATATTTGCAAAACATAAATTAGAAATAAAGTTTATGATAAATTTTGAAATCAAGTTCAAAGCAAAATTCTACCTTGTAACCTTTGCATCAGATTCATGTTTCTTTTTGAATTTTTTCCCACGTTCATCAGTTTTACTATAACTATCTTGAATATACTTGAAATCAGAACTACTGCCAGTGTCAGAAATTTTGTTAAAAATATGGATTATGTCACTCGCGCGTGAAGCTCTTTTTGCCAGTCATCTTTAAGCTTTGAATAGTATTTTATTTAAATTGCAGAATAGGAAACATCTAACGCCACCTGTTAGTGCTTATCAAAATAAACAATTAAAAATTGCAGAAAAACTGCATGAGCACAGTTAAATAGACAGTAAAAATTTATCCCCATGGAAATCACAGTTTGCTCAAATTTTGCTACTTCTACATTGCCCATGCAATTGTGGGATGCACAGCAAGAGGACAAACAGCAAGTGAAAACAAATATATAAAATTTTTATTTTATTTGACTAGATTGTCTAATTGATCCTCTAATGACATGTTCATTCAAAATTTCTCTATGAACAGTGTTATTTTCAACCATCTCTTTTAGTGGTTATATAATAATATGATGCTTTCTTTAAATAAACAATTGAGGCTATAATTTTAAGATAAACCATTATCATTTTTAATTATGTAAGGTACTTTCTTAACTATGCTTGTAATGAAAAATAAATTGCTACGTGTATAAATAATTTATAAGGAATACTGACAATATAGTTTAAAAAATGAGGAAGACACTTCAGACTTGAAATTATTTGATTAGTGCTCATGACTTTCTTTTCAACATTTCTGGATTCAATTTACACTTCAATATTGAAGGCATTTTGTGATTAGCAAACCACTTTAAACTCTACATTCCGGTCTAAGCCTTTGTATGCAAAAATGAGCATTGTGTGTGTGTGAGAGAGAGCTACAAGCAGTCAAATTTCTGAGTTCACTCTTTATGTGAATATTTGGTAAAAATATATTTTAGGGTGCCTCTTGGCGAGATAGGCGATTTTTGTTTGGCGCCAATCCTGTTCACGCGGAATGCTGTGCAAACAGTAATGGCGGCCAAAACACAATGAAATTTCAAAATTAATGCAGTAAGCACATAAAACAAGAAAAAATGTACTCACTTTATTTTGCTGGAATATCCTCACTTTGAGGTACACAGAATTCTCTAATAGCACCTAGATATTGCTTAAATTTATTCTGAGAAGAAAACCAATCAGAACTGTGAATGGATTTCAGAATAACATTTAGGGTTACCATAAATAGAACAACATCGCCCAGCTTGGCGATAAACTTGGCGAGAATTCAAGGGGCACCCTCAAGCATAGTCTAACCGAATATTTTAAGTAAATGAAGCAATTTGTCTAAATTTCCAGTGAAGTAAGCATTGAATGGTACTTTTTCATTATACCCCTGCTTATGATCATAAAGAAATAGCATGTCTCTTATGGGGAAGCAAAAATAATATAATGTAGAAGTGCTAATTTTGTTGGCTCAATATTTTAATTGACATCTAATATACATCAATTGAATATTTTTGTGCAAAAATTGACTAAAAAATGATAAATGGTAAAAAAACTAAATGCTGACCAAAGATTGTTTGGCGAAAATTTTTTAGGTTAAAAGGAGCATTACGGTCACAAATCACTAGGGACAAAAATACATCAAAATTTCATTTTGTTTCATTGATAAAAGGTACTATTACATTATACTTATGCAATCAATCACTGATGTGATTGCTAATCCGTTTTTGCCGGAAATAAACATTGGCTTTTATATAATTTTTGTCAATAAGTGATAATTATTTAGTTTATTAAATGTAAGTATAATAACGTGTATTAGTTTTTAGTATCTGAAAATATCAACCTTAAAACAATATACAATGCATGCAAATGGAATATTTACTGGTTTTTTTTTTTTTCTTTCCTGCTTTAGCATTTATCATATGAGGTATGATACAAAAGTACCAATTGAATTTATTCAATGTCTTAAAAGTCCAATTACTTTTTAAGTATGAAGAGAAGGTGACTAGATTTACAAATAAACTAAACTAGTAAATGCTGAGAAAAGTAGTAATAAAATGTATTCTAGTTAAACCATTTAACTAAGCTTTCACTAATTTGTAAATATTAAAACAAATATTGGTAGGCATGAGAAATATTAAATGATATTAATTATAATTAAAAATAAATAACATTCCATATTTTTTTTCCACAAGTAATAATTTTTATGCATGATGAAAAGCGTTAACTTTTTCAAAGATAAATGATAAGACTGTTTAGCTTTTTTACAAAAACTTCAAAAATTTATATAAAGAACCAATTAATCCTCAGTTTTACAGGATTTCCAAAATTTCATACGTATGTTAAAAAATTTAAGTAAACTTTTAATGGATAATAATTTTTAAAACAGCTTATATATGGTTATGTATACTAATCTCATTTGATTAACTCATATTATGTGGTGACTAAATTGCTAGCTATTTTTCATCAGCTTAGATTCTTTTTGTGACAGATTTTTGCTTCATTTCTAAGAGCTGTTTAAAGCGATAATAATAATAATGTTAGTTTTAATTTTGAAAATTTATTAATTGCAAAATTCAGAATATGAAATCAATCCTGCACCCTTGTTAGGTATGCCAAATTAGTCTATAATTGTTTGCTTTAAAGTTGCATTTGGTTAGCATTGACGTCAGTATAAAATTATTTGATGAAGGGAATAAATCTTAATTAATTTATTAATATTAATAATGTATTAATTCATATTAATAAATCAGTTTTATTTTACTTATTAAAAGTATAAACATATAAAAACATGCTTATGATCATAAGTATGAAAATTGCTGTAGCATTATTTATAATGTAATAAATCTTCTCCGATTTTTTCAAAATTAATACAAATGGGACCATTTTTTTCCTAAGTTTACAAAAGATTAACAAATGTATATAATTTGTCTTATAATTTATAGATTATTGAAAATTTTTTAAATTATTAACAATAGGAAAATAATTATAAATTATCAAGCATTAATATAGTTTGAAAAAATTTTTTAAATAACTTAAAAAAAAAAAGATTTGCAAATGTAATTTTTTGTTTTTATTTGGTTGGCAAATTATACAAGGATTTTAATCTAATGAGTGTTCTTGAACAATGTGGGAAATTACTTTTTTAATAGTAATTTCTATGCTTTTACACCACAGAATCATTTTGTTGGATTTTATTCATGAAACCTAATTTCTGATTGTGTAAGGCATAATTAATTTACTTAATATATTGAATCCATATGAAGGTGTTTAACAAACTTGAATAAAATAATCATTTTAATTTTTTGCGATTAATTATTTTGAAATTTTTTCTTAATATAAATTTACAAATTGTAATTCCTAATTAATAATAAATATTTATTACATTAACACTAAGTGAATTTTTTGCTAATTAATTTTGCTGATGAATAAATTTTATTTTATACAGGACAACATGGAGAACAGAATCCGTTATTACCGAAATCTGCTCCACTTACACCCTCTAGTCATACGCTGTCATCTTTTCGACCTTCTTCATCACCATCATCGCAGCGGTCAGTAAATACTTCACCTTCATCAACACCTACCAAGGGTGCTCGACAGTCTGCAATCTCTCACAAGCAATCTTTGAAGCATAATTCTATTTCATCTGTTTATGATTCTCAGATTGGATCACAAGAAGAAATTGTTGAAAGAGCAAAACAGGTATTAAGAGTTTTTGTGCTAGAAGTGATATTTTACCTGTGATTCCAAATAGTGATCCAAAACATGTTGTTTTTCTTGCCTTTTAATTGAAAAGATTTTACTTTTTTGAAATGGTTTCAATTTATTTCTAAATTTTTAATAGCATTCATATTTTCTTTACTTGAAACTTTTTTTTTTCAAATATATGTATGTTAATTTACTTTTGAAATTTAAATTTTTGTGTAGTGATGTTTTGTTAGAAAAGTATCTTTCAATATGCCTTTTTATAGTTTAAGCATTCATTATATTTATAAATCCAGAATGGTCATCAACTATTTATGATTTTCTAAATAATTAGTTTATACTTCAGTTATGATTATTTATGAAGAAGCAATGTCAAATGTGAGATTTTTCAGGTTCAAAAATTAATTATATATATTTTCCCTTTTTGCTAAAATAAAAGTTAATTGCTTTAGTTTTATTAACACCATAAATGATGTTCAGATAATGCTACTGTAAGAAACATTAAAGCAAAAAAAGGCGTTAATAGGTTATTGCAATATTGAACCTAACTTTGAAAATCATTGAAACTACCACTTTAATTATAAAAAAGCAAGTTATTTATATTATTTATTGACTCTTTTATTTATATTGTTCCTTATATAAATGATTCTAATCTAATCTAAAGTGTAAGCTCTCTTGAGTAAAAAGGATATTAGTCATTATGTTTCAATTATCTTTGACAGAACTCGTGGAAAACATTAGAAGTTCTAAGGAAAAGATTTGTTCTCTTAGTTATCAAGTAGGAATGTTTAAATTACTTGGCACCTTTCAACTGATAATCAAAATGCATAAATATTAGAGACAACAGTTAGGAGTATATGTATAACTTGCCTGTTTTAAAAGAGCTTAATTTTTTAATCATCCATAAGCATTGAAACTACCTTAAATATATGATTTTCAGTCTTTATTAATTTTTTTATCAGACTTCCATGTGTGCTTTACAGAAATGGGAAATGCTTTGCAGAAATATATATATATATATATATATATATATATATATATATATATGCAGAGGTGTTTGTGCTCCGGGGAAACCCCGGAATTCTGGGGATTTTGAACTCTGATACCCGGAAATTCCGGGGATCGTCGTTCAAAAGGAAGTAAGAATAATAAATTATTTATTTTGATCTGGGTAATTTATTTTGCTTTGAAAGCAGAAAACGCAATAATTAGTTCATTCAATACTTCATAATTGTAATTTTTCATTTCCCCCCCTTCTCGGAACTCCAAAATGTCGGTAGTAAGTCCGTAATAGTTTCCGGGGATTTTTTGGGGTCCCACAATAACCCCTGTATATGTATGTATATATAATTAACAATGTATAAAGAAGATCATTGCTGTACATTGTATTTATTAAAAAAATATTATCTTTTATAATTTCCTTTGTGTTACATTTAATTGAGATACTTTCAGATATTTACTTGATGCATTAAATTTAAGGAAAACAAATGATTTGTGTTTTAAATTTACTTTTTAATTAAAATTTGATGTTAATTTTTAGGAAGCTTATGTTATGCAAAGAGTTGGAGAATTGAGAAAAGATGGTTTATGGTCTTTAAAGAGGTTACCAAAAGTTGCTGAAGCTCCTCGTATTAAAGCTCATTATGATTATCTTCTTGAAGAAATGGTTTGGTTAGCTACTGATTTTGCTCAAGAAAGAAAATGGAAGAAAGCAGCAGCAAAGAAGGTTTATCATATTTTTGATAATTTGACAATGCTTATTTCTAAACTGTTAAATGACTTAAAAGTTTAGTAAATTTTTTTGTAGCATATTATATGCTATGTACAAGGTATCTTAAAAACAGTCATATTTGTCAATTTCATATGTAGAAAATAAAATCTTGCGTTTCCAAAACTTCTGTTTATTTTTGCTTCATTTCATTATTTTTTCCTTTTAAATTGATATAATACATGTATTGCTTTGTCTTTTCAAAACTATACACAATTTCTGTCAAAGAGTGAATGAGGAAATTTTTATATTGTGAACCATTATTTTTAACTTGTTTCTCATTTTTTTATTTTAATTTATTTGTAACAAATGATCTTTCTCAGTTAATATTAAACTGGTGTTCCAAAATGAAGAGAATTTTCAGATTTAATCGACCATCTCCAGAATTACAAGTTGGGAATTGCAATCTCCTTTCCCAGATGTGCTTTATAGGGTTGAAGTGTGGTGATCTTCTTGGGCAATCTATTTGGTGAATAACCCCACTTCCCAGAAATGTGTCAACCAGAAGGGCTTTAAATGCCTTTATGTTACTGTCCATTTAAATGAATTCGGCATCAACTGTGCCCTTGAAAAGGCAAACAGGGCTGCGAGTATGTTGACCATTCCATTAAACTTCTTTCGCCCTGATGGTCAATATCGTGGATATTGGAAGTCTGGTAAGCAGATCTGATTCTCTCCATATGACTGGTGGGAACTTGATAATAGGCTGAACCAGGACTCATCCACGATGAGAATGGCCCCCCATTGATATATATTGTAGTCGTTATGTTCACTGTTCCATGCTAAGCAAATTCTATTGTTATTGGAGTAATCAGAGCACAAATCACAGATCTTCCTCCAAACCCTCTCTTATAAAGTCTTCTTTAAACTGTCTAGTGGTTCGGAATCCACTTTAAACCGTAGGTCCCGGTCTAAATAGCCCTCGTGTGCAAAAAATGACCGTTGAGCGACAAATAAACCAAACCAAATCTGGAAACTGTCATCCTTTAAATATGGGTTATCATAAATAAGTCAAAAGAGCTGAGAAGCTGTAACATCCCTATTATGTTTCACTAGAAAGAACAAATGATAATCAACTCCAGCATCATGGCTTTCTCAATCCAGCCCTTTGGAACTGTTTCCATGAGTTACAAATGATGCTGGGCATTATATTAAATCTAACATATCTGGATTTGAGACTGGCTTGCCTTAAGCCCTCTCCCCCATTTGCCATCTTATTTCATCATCTAAACATTGGTGATTACTTATTGTAACTGTTGTAAATTGAATTCAATTGATTGCTACACAAAAACAAACAATTCGGCCATGTGTTAGTTTATGAGAAGTGCATTTTGTGATGTGTACTTATGAAGCCTATTCCTCTACTTGTTATTTTATGGATTTGTCTTTTAATTTATTGTGTTTTATGATAGAAAATATTTCAGTTACATGAGATCTGATTTATATGGGAATTTTATTCTTTTAAAAAGTAATTATTAAGCTTTATATTTCTTATTTTTTACAAGAGTTAAAATGAATTTCATCCGCTTCCATTTCTAACTTTATATTGAGCAGTCTAAAAGATTCTGCCATATAATATGGGACTAAAATAATAAGGATCCAAATAGAAGATATCAAATAGTAACTTATTTTTACTTCAAAAGAGTTGATAGTAATTAGATGTTAGGTTTAGCATTATCTCCATGTTTGATCTTTAAAGTTATAATCAATGATAATATTCTAATCATTAAATAATATTAATAGTTATCTGTTTCTTTTACTTTCCAGATACTTTGATTGAAAATTAAACTGCACTTAAATTGATGATTAATGTAGTATAAGCATATTAGCTTTATGGGTATGAAATCAAATATACTGTTCTATGAATGTTTATGCAAGCAAATGTTTTCCTTGTAATGAAAAATTGAACGACTCTTAATAAATTTTAACTATAATTGTAAATATTGAATTTGATTTATTGTTGAAAATATTTCTAGATAATCTCTAATGAATGATTATGAAAAACAAAAATCATATTTAAATTTCTATTTTGAAGAAGCTATAGCTTTTATTACATTTTTTTAGTAGACATGCAATTCAGTTAACAATTGTTAAGCTTATATTGTTAATATTGATAAGTTTTATTCTTATTTGACAATGCTTCCTATAAAAAAAAGTATCATTAATTAAAATCTGACCAAAATTGAGAGAGAGAGAAGCAGTCATTTTAACATCTAGGTTTTTATTCTTGATTTAATTCTCGTGGCAGACTAGATGCTCATATATTTGTTTTTATTTCTATAATTTTAAGTTATGCTACTGTCTGTTTTTTATGAAAACTTATATTTATTTTGATTCAGTATTTATTAATCATTGTTACTATAAGTGTGCCAATTAAATTTATATTCCAGTAAGTTAAAATAGTTAATATAAGGATTTCCATTTAGCATAAAAAGTTCTGTTATTTATTGCGATCTCTCAAAATTGCTCCTTGATTGTTCTTAAAAATCTAAATTTATTGGTTACCGTTATTTCCAATACTTTAATCATTGTATAAATCATATATTTAAATAAGATTAATCTAGTCTCATTTAGGTAAAACTGGACCATTTTTTTCAAATTGGACATTTCTGTTTTGTATTGTCTCAAATATTGAAAAATACTTCTCTGTGAGTAATTCTTTGAGATCAGTCTATATTATCATCTTTAAGTGATTCCTAGACACTCAATTATTCAGTTCAATAAACGATTGCTTATTTTTATTTTAAAATTGTTTATAAAAATAAGAGCAATTTTTCTAGTAATCATTGGTCTATTTTACATTAAAATCTTTAAATAATAAAAAAAATTAGTGCATAAATGTTTTCTCAGGATAGTTAGTTAATTTTTAATCTATGTATAAAATATCCTTTTGATAAAAAAGGGAAATCTTCCGAAACCTTATGGTGTATCCAAATTTGTAGACGTAAAAAGACTGCATAGTTCTTTTATAATTTACCATCATGCTGTTTATTTTTTTTGAAATTCATTGACACTTTTTTAAAGACCTAAATAAATTAATTTTTATCAGTTATAATTAGTGTTGGTACTCTTATTTGTAAAGAACCCTGTTTATCCTTTGCTTCTTTCCATCCTTGATTATTTTATTTTTATAACTAGGCTGTTATAACTAAGCTTATTTTTATAACTGGCCTAAGTAAAAAGTTTTAGTGTATCATGATTCTGTTATTAGGCTCTGTATATTTGATGTTAATCTTGGATAATTTAATGAATTTAGTTATTTATTCTAGTTTTTTTTATAAGGGAGTGGAATTTAATGAGGATTTTATTCCCAAAGCCCCTAATTACATATTTTTTAATGTTATCCTATCTTCTAATAAGTGCCAGCTCTACTTTTCAGCTGCAAGTTCTACTTTTAACTTATGCGTGACTGCAAAGCGTCTTATGTTCAAAAAAATGCTGTTAAGCTTTTTTTTCCCCTCCTTTTTCTTCCAAATTTTCTAACATAAGTGGTTTTAACTTTTGAAATTTTTAGAAATGCATTTTTTATTGAAAGCATCCGTTTTAGTTTTTACTGTTGAATGAAAATAAAGATTTGCAAATCTAGGATTATGTAACCATCAAAAATGCTTGAGATTAATGTTTGACCAATGTGACATTTGAAACATGGGAATAACGAAGCTAGCAACAAAATCATTAGTTGTTCTGGCTTTCAATTTAAAAGAAATCCTCTATAAATTGTAGGCTTTGTATGAATGAATCATTGTGTACAAAAAATGGCAATAAAGCGACAAACAAACCGATCCTAAGATAAAAAAAATCCCTCCATCATTTGCAATTTACAAATAGTCGTAACTATTCTGAGTAAATTGACAAAGAGGTCAATATTTGAAATTTGCAATACTGCTAATTTCAAACTACTGCCTTTGAATTTGCGATTTTCAAAAAAAAAAATTATATTGAAACACAATGGAGAACTTTTTATCATCATTATATATATATACACTGCTAGACAATTGCTAAGGACGAATAACACTATGATCCATAGCAACCACAAAATGAAAGGAAGCAAAATGTGGAAAATTAGAATAAGTGCGGGATATAGTAAGAAGTATGAGTATGCAAATTTTTTTTCCACGTCTGTTCATCACCTCATAGCGTTCGTAAAAGCTTTAAAGGTTTTGACGCGTGTGGACAGTTGTTGTTTCAAGTCAAAGTTTTACAGGAAAGATTTAATAGACGAACTTGAAATTTATGGCATGTCTTCCCTACATCACTTAGATAATTTTATGCGTGGTCGAATTATTGGAAAGATCAAAGAAGGCGTAAAATAACAGATGTTGCCAGGGAGTTCGACATCGCTCACAGCGTTGTTTCACGGCAGTGGAAGTCATTTAAAACTACTGGAATGTGTAGTAGGCGGCACAGCGTTGTTTCATGTTAGAAGTACGACACCTGCAGAAGACAGATATATCATCCTATCAGTAAAAAGGAACAGGTGCACCACAGCTCAGCAGGTGGCAAATCAGTTTCTTGCTGCCTCAGGATAACAGATCTCCCGAAAAACTGTTGCCAAACGTTTGAGGGGAGGAGGACTATACGCCCGCAGACCTGTTGTGTATGTCCCATTGACCAGACGGCACAGTACTGCCCATTTGCAATGGTGTCGTGAGCATCGCAGTTGGACTGAACAGGATGCGTACTATTCTCAGATGAGAGTAGGCTCAGTCTGTCATCGGATTTTAGACACCAACTGATCTGGCACGAGAGTAGTACTGATTATTGTCCAGAAAATATCCAGGAAAGGGACCGATATCCGACATGCAGTCATGGTGTGGGCCGACATCATGATCAATGGCCGCACGCCCCTACATGTGGTTGCAAATGGGACTATGACGGGCCAACGATACATTAATGAAGTTCTACTTCCTCATGTTCATCTTTTCTGTGGTGCTGTCGGTGATAAATTTGTTTTTATGGACGACAATGCAACCTGTCATCGTACACTCGCTGTTCAGGATTCTATAGACAGCGAGGGAATTCAACGCCTCATATGGCCATCACGTTCTCCAGATATAAATCCCATTGAAAATGTGTGGGATACTTTGGGGAGGCAAGTCACTGGTCAAGACAAACAAGGACACCCTTATCCGTGCACTCCCAGAGGAATGGAATAAATTGCCTCAACAGCTGCTGGATAATGTTGTGCAAAATATGATACGATGTGTGGAATGTTGCATCACACTCCACGGTGGACATACCCCGTACTGATATCTTTCTTCAAGGTGCCTGCTGGCATTGTTCCATTTTTCCATATGCACAGCGTCAAATGAACATTTTTTTCTTTCAGATGTTTCACAGCTTTTGTACTTTCCAGAAAAATAAACATTCTTTATTCTAATGTGTGAACAGTGTGGCAACTATATTTTCTCCTACTAAGCCTCATATCTCGCTTAATGTTATGCTACATTGCAATTTGTTATCTGTCCTTAGAAATTGTCCATCAGTGTGTATATATATATTGATTTAGAAAAAATATATAGAACTCTTACTTTTGAGAATAATTATTAGTCTTTTTTCGACATCTATGAAAGACAAGTATTGTTAGAACAATTTAAATGATAGAATGACTAGAAAGATGGTTGATAAATTAAGTAGTGTCAAAATGTTTTATAATCTTGATTTTTAAGGCAATAATATACTAGTAGCAACATGAAATTTTAATTGGAACTGTGTTTGCTGTGCTACTTTCAAAATAACAGTGCTTTTAATAACAACTGGTTAAAGATTTTCATATTCATGCAAAGAAAGATTTAGAAGGAAGCAATCTTGTGTTCAATTTTTTTGTGTGTATTTATTTGGGTGAAATTATTTTAGGGTTTTTTGATTTCCTTTTATTTGTAGGTAAGGTAAAATGGCACCCACACTAATTACTTATTTAGTTATAACAAAACATTTGAACATGAAACGAAAAGGGGTACAGCTTCTGATGGTAGTAGCTACCCTGAGCACCTAAGAAAGACAGAAGTCCAACTTTGCTCGTTCACTATGATATCGCCGATGGCCTTGCTAAGGATGGATCATCGCTGCCTCTTGGTTCTGCTGATCCCCTGACTTTCTAAGAAATTTTCTCTAGGAGTAGGGTTCTTGCCAACTCATCATGGAAAATTCCGCCGTCTCATCATTGGTCTGTGGCTCTGATCCTTGGGGATCTTTGAGTTTCGACGGTGAAAGACGTGATCAGACGCAGATCAGGCCATCTTCGGACTCTATGGTTCTCCCAGAGCAAATAAGTCTTTCCCAACTGCACTTCGTGCAATACTAATAAAGCCAGTCCTGAACACCTACTGAACTGCATTGTCTTTCCAAAGCGTGTCTTTTCAAGGCGAGGGATGTCATAGACCTGGTCTGATTCAGACCAGGGGATAAGAAAGAAGAAGACAAACCATTTGAATAACTAAAATAATTATTTAAATGGCATATAAGGAATTCAAATTAATTTCATTTAAAACTGACATGAATTTGAAATCTGTTGCTTATTTGAAAATTTAGCCAATATCATATTTCTTTTTAATGAGTATTATGAAATCATTTATTTTATAGTATCATGAAGAATTAAAAAAAAATTGTTTTGCTATTTTTTAGAATTGTTACATTTAGTGAATTCTGTTCCTTAAAAAATTTATGAAATATGTGAAACTTCTAAAACCCGTTTTTTAGTGGGAGAGGTTGTTGTCAAGCAACCAGACGACTATTTAAATGCTAAAAGAACAAAATTGGTTACCTGATTTTGATCTTACAGATATCCTAACAATAATATTGAGTAATCTAAATACTATTGAGTTGTTATAGCATATAATTTCTTACCAAACATTTCTGTATAAGAAAGATGGAAATTCATTATTTGTCATACGAGTTATGTGAATTCCTTAAAAGTCTTTTGAATTATGTGAAACTTGTAAAACCCTTTTTTATGTGATGTTTATTTTTTATAAGAAAGATGGAAATTCATTATTTGTCATACGAGTTATGTGAATTCCTTATAAGTCTTTTGAATTATGTGAAACTTGTAAAACCCTTTTTTATGTGAGAGGTTTATACTATATTAAAAAGAGCAATTTATTTAGAAAATCCCTAAACTCAATTTATATTTAAATTAAATAATTGCAATGAATTTACTACTACTTTAAATTTAATGTAGATTCAGTCTATTTACTTTAAATTATTATTTTGGAACTAAATATGTATATTAATCACATTTGATTAATGTGTGGATTTTAAATTTCATGTATTAAGCAACCTTGCTATAATTAAATTATTTCCTTAAAGTTAAATGAGTCAATTAAGCGTAACTTCAATTTAAGACAAAACTATGCTTATCTTTATTAGAAAGAAAGTTATCTACTTGCAGAACAGTTAGTGTGTTCAATAATCTTCAGTTTAATTGTTTATGTTTGTGATTCTCTTCCTCAGCATTGAAATTTGTAGTAGTTTGCAATCCATTTTAAACTGTAAGGATAAAATCAATACAAGATTTCAGAATTCAATTTATTAAAAAAAATTTTAAATTAATAACTGTATCCTTTAAAAGTGTCTTTTAACATAATAAATTTACTTTTATTGGTGTTACATGGAATTCTCTTTTATAGTGTGCTCGTATGATTACTAAATATTTTCAAGAAAAGGAAATCAAAGCAGAAAAGGCTGAAAAAGAGGAACAAATGAAATTACGCAAAATTGCTTCTACTATTGCTAGAGAAATCAAACAATTTTGGGGCAATATTGAAAAGGTATCTTGTTTTGTGGTGTAGCTTTTGTTTAATTTCAGTTAATTTGACGATTACATTTTTGAAATTCATAGTGCTTTTTTTGCGTTTTACTAAGAAGATTTATTTAAAAGCTTGTAGAATATAAACATCAAACATGGTTGGAGGAAAAGAGGAAGAAAGTATTAGATGTACATTTAAATTTCATTGTTGACCAAACTGAAAAGTATTCATCGTGGCTCACTCAGGGAATGAATCGGGGTAATAAGGAAAGCACAGAGTCAAGTAGGGGGTCATCTCCTCTTCCTGGTTCTGCACCCTCTACTCCTCGTAGAAAACAGAAAATTTTGGGTCAGTGTTTTACTATTTATTCTTATGCTTTATATCTATGCATCACATGTAACTGTCAAATATATTATCTGCCAATATTAATATATGTATCATGAATTAATAAATTTCTTTCTTTCAAAATCTGAGGAGAAAATTTGGCTTAAAATTTTTTTACATTAAAGAACATACATGGTAAAAATTTTGTATATTCATATAGTATCTGAATGTCTGAAAAATAATTAGTTCAATGTTATTCTGCTATGATTTTGAATTATGAAGTATTTTATTGTATTGAATGTTTTATCATTTGACATGCCTGGTATTTGGTGACCCATAAACTTAATATTTTATCATTCTGGAGTTCTATTTAATATTATGTATGTAATTTAGTTGAAGAGAATATTTAATCTTACTAATATAAATCTAAACTAAGGTTATATAATCTTAATTTGGTTTTGAATTTGTTGGTATAATGTTTCATTTTTAGGAATACTGTTTTTTTCTAAAAAAAGTTTTAAAGTAATCTTTTTTATGTACTAAGTTTAATATATTTTTTTTGTAGCTTTCTCCTCATCCTACATTTTTACCACATTAGTTAATTTTTAGTAAATATCAATGTTGCCACCACATTTTTTTACACCTTTTGTAATTATTTTGTTAAAACCAAAATATTTAATTAATCTTAATTGTGTTTGAAATATATTTCATTTGGTATAGGTACTTTTTGTTTCAGGAAATGTCCTTTAATGTATAATGCTATATGAATACTTTCACATTAAAATGTTAGCTATAAAGATTGGAATTAAAATTTTACACACATTTAGATTGAAAATATTTGTTCGATAATTTCCTTTCTTTTAAATAGAAAATAACATAATTCTTGTGAACCATTTTTCCTATAAATTCCATGATTTTTTCAATATTATGGTTTTATAATTTTCTTTAAAATTCTACTTTTTTAGATAATAATTTATTTTCTTATTTTTTTAATGTTTTTGTTATTATTTATTGAATCAACTTATGATTACATTTTTATATTATTGTAATCTTCCTTATATCACTTGTTTTTCATCATTTTTCATTTGTCCTGAAATGAGTATAATAAATATATGAAAAGTAATTTAGTAAACCTTGATTTTTTTTAATTTGGCAAGGTAAGATATATTTAAATGTATTATAGTAGTTAAACTGTAAGTAGTTTTTAGTAATATGTTTCTAGCAGTTCCTCTTTAAATTTTTTAATTCTGCATTATTGTTCTTATGTATATTCATTATGAAATTTAATTTTATGAAGATGCATTAAAAACTATTTTAGCTTGTGATAAAATTTACAGTCATAGTTTTATCACATAATTATTTTTTTGAAATTTAAATTGTTACTTTGATGTCATGATTTTTTTACTTTTTATTTATTTATTTTTTATTTTTTCCAAAATAACTTTATTGAAGTTTTAAATAATTCCATTAAAAGTACTGCAAGTATAATTTTAATTTTTACATATTGAATTTATTCCTTTTATAATTGAAAGTCTTAATTTTCTCTACTATTGATTAATGTTTATTAATTTAATTTTAGATTTTGAACCTTCTGAGAGTGAAGATGATGATGAAGAAACAATCAAGAAAGAAGAGGAAAATGTAGATGAAGGTGAACAAAATGAAGAAATCAAATTGTTACAACAAGAAAGTGAAATGCCTTTTGAAGATTTTCTAGACACATTACCTCCAGAAATTTTAAATACACATGTATCTGCTGAAGACACTAAAGATAAAAGTGATATGGCTTCTGTTAAATCTGCTGGAAAAGTTGAAAAGGTACTGTTACTCTTTTATGCAGTTCCTACTAATATTACAAATACATTGAATTGCTGTTCTATATGAGCAATTCCTTGTTATTTGTATATTAATTAATTGCAGTATACTTGCATATAAAAATGTAAGCCATTTTGGGGGGGGGGTGTAATTTGTATTTGAAATGTGTGTAAAATGTACTAACTTTTACAAGTCATTAAAAATCATCAAAATTAATATTAGTTTTAAGTTAATTAAAATTACAATATATGTACTGTATTTAACAAATATAGTGCATAGTTAAATTTTATAAGTTTCGTGCTTAAAATTTAAATACACTGTTCATAATAATAAGGGAAAAGAAAATCATTGTAATGTGTATAGGCCTAGAAGGTCAAGTGAGAACATATAACTAAGACAAATATATATATATAGGTTGTTTTTTAGAGTGATGCAAAAACATGAGGATTTAGATCAGAAAAGTTACATGCACACACACACACACGCTCAGTGATACCACTTAAAAAATTACCCAGACTAAAAATGTCAGCTTTAAAATATTTATTGATCATTGTATGCAGCTTTACATAATTAATTTACAAGTATTTTGCATTGCAAATTCATTTTTCCCTCTTGAAAGAAGTTTTTTATTTATTTATTTTTTGGATAATTATCTTTCATATCATTGGACTCTAATGATTTTCATATGCTTTACAGTCCATTGTTAATTTACATTTGTATTTGAAATAAGGTATAGACTGATCTTTAAGAATAATATCTTTGCTATTCAAGTTTTAGCATTGCAAATAATTCTTGATTTTGATAAAACTTACATATTTTTCCCATTTAACATAGCCCTTTCATCAGTATGGCAGCTATAATATTGAAAAAACCTCTTATAAGTTAAACTAAAGACTAGCACAATCTATTGGGATCAATGAAATATTTAGGATTTCTTGAATAAAGATGTGGCTTTCACCATTGTCATGCAAAATCTCTGCAGCTGATTGGCATTGGTTATCCTACCTCGAGGAATTGCTAACAATATATATTAGTTATAATTTGCTATTGTGCTAGAATGATAACTTTTCTTTTCTATCATCGAAATTTATTTCTCAAATTTGAAATGACATCTTTTGCCATCATTCTTAGTTTACAATACTGCTGATAATGTGTCAAACCATGTATTCAAATATATCACATTGTACAATTTTCAAATCACAAATTGGAAGAATAAATTTTACAAAAGAAGTCTTAAAAAATTTCCTATAAAAATTTCTTGTTTTTCTATTTTAGGAATATTGATTTAAATGGTTTAATTTTTATTGTGAATTGAAATGTGGATTCTTAATTGCTAATTTATAAAATTTTACATAAACAATAAGATTCCCTAACATTGTAATAGACTAATTTGTGTGTATGAATAATTGGAATCCTGTGACTTTGAATCCAATTATTTATGCATTTCTAAATACAGCACTTAAATAACCATAAAAATTATTGAAACTTTGAATTTTAATTTAATAAAAATTTATTTTTTAGGATTTTATTTATTTGCCAGAAAATAGCTTGTGTTTTTATATTAAATTTTTACTAAGCTAAAAATTTTTTTATAATATATATCTGAATAATGCAGGCTAGTGATGATGATGACTTTGAAGTGTCTGAGGAGGAAGATGATGATGAGCAAACTCTTTTAGAACAAGAAGAAAATGAAGAAAATGTTAACCATGAAGAAGAATTAAAGGATTTAGAGGCTGAAAGTAAGGTGTAATTTGCTGAGTATAATTTTGCTGTAAATAGTGTTGCTGTATATATATTGTCTTAACTCCTCCCATCTTTTTTTATATATAGATGAAATGTCAATTGAAGAACTAAGAGAGAAATATTCAGCTGCTTATGCTAGTGATTTTGAAATGGAAACATCAGAACTAATGAGTGATGATAATAGTATGTTATAACTAAAATGCTTCCTGTGTAATTTTATTATTAATTCATATTGAAAAGATTAATTTTTTTATGATTCCATTGAATCTAAGTTGCATAGAAAAGAACTTAATGTAATTCCTGGAAATTTACTATTTATTTCAGGGTCTTTTATTTGTTTATTTATTAAAGGAATATAATGAGTAATTCTCTGAAATGTTTTATTTTTTTGGAAATTTTAATTTTTCATTAGAATTATGAATTATTATTTTTGTGTCTGTTTTATTCATTTCAGTTTAATTTTTGAAATTTTCATTACATCAACTAAATGTAAGCAAAAATGGCCATTGTGCAATATCCTATATTTTGCAGTATGAAATTAATGTTTAGATCATTGAACAATGCTTAGTAACTAAGCAAGTAATTTAAATTCAGTTTGCTTTTGATATTATTGAATTGAGAATTATTCAGAATGTGCTGGTGTTTTCAAAATAATTATGTTGGTATAAAAAGTTAAAATCATTAAAACTATGAATAATATTTCAAAGCTAACCACACCCATTTTGCTTGTATTTGCATACATTTTGATTACTTTAACTTAATTGTAAATAGGCTAAATGTTAATTTTGGAAAATAATTTACTTTTTCCACCTCTTGAAAGATCTTAAAAGTTTATTCATTTTTAAAGATTTGATTTCAATGTAACTTTAAAAAAATTAACTAATAAGACAAATTTTAAATTTGGTAATAAATATATACACATATGATACTAATTTTGAAGTAAATTCTGTAAAAACTTTGATTTAAAATATTAATTGGACCTTATAAATTAGTTTTTTTAATATTTGAGTTGTTGTATTTTCAGAATCAGATAATAGTAGTGATGAAAACTCTGAGGAGGATCTTTCTCCAGAAAATAGCCATACTCAAGAAGATTCTCTTTTAAAATCTCTCACAAGTGAAGCTGATAATGTTAGTATATTAAGAATTGTATTTTCCACTTAAGATTTCTTTTATCTAAAACTTGTTCATTTTTAATTAGAAATTTTCAAGTAAAGTTTTATTCTCAAGTAATTACTAGTTTTTAAAAATGGTCTGAATCAGCTGACATTAACTAAGCATGGCATAGTTTGTTATGTATTTAAATATTCTATTATTTATGTAATAGAAAATTAATATTATACTCCTCACTTAATATAATGCTTCTTAGTTAATTAATTCTTATTTTGTCTTGTCTGACACAAATTTTCAAGTTTCCTTTCCAATTAAATATTTAATGCTATTAATAAAATATTCAATATTTTTACAGAGATTTAATTATATACAATAATTTCTGTGTATATAAATTATATTTTAATTTCTCTTCTTAAGATGCTTTTGTTTCTGATTTAGCAATACTATTAAATAGTTTGAAATATTTGTTTATAATATTGATAAGTATGTTAGAATATTTTTCGTGACTGAACAATCAATTCAAAGATAAGGTTTTGACATTATCTAAATTTTATTTATTCAAAAGTTTTCAGTAGATTTTATATAAATTTTTAGCAATATTTAAATTAATCAACTCTTGAGTCCTAAGTTATGATTATAAAGATTTTTAAGAATTAATTATTAAGATTTTTAAGGATTAGAGTAATTACAATAATAATGAATATAAAGTAAACTTAAAAAATTATGTAACAAATTTTAAATTAGTTTTACATCATTAAAATAATGCTATCATTGCATTTTAATATTTGAAATTTTGACGGATACTTTTTTGGGAAGAATATTTTTTAACTTATATACATACTTTAACTTGAAATTTAATATTATAGGATGACTCTTCAACAAATCCTTCAAAAGAAATAACTGATATTGCAGCTACTGCTGAGAGCTTCCAACCAAAAGGAAATACTTTATCAACAACACAGGTAGGAAACATATTTTGATATTTTCACAATCTATTTATGTTTAAAATTTAAGAAATTTTTTCAGTATTCTTTGTAATAGTTTAAAGTTTAATATTTATTAATGATATAAAACAGGTAATTGTAATATAATGTGGTATGTCTGTTGGTCTGTGGTCATAAATGGTTAATTAAAAATATTTTAAAACCACACTAATAATTTCCTTAATGAGATATTTTTGAATCATTTTTTTAACATTTTAAAGATACTATTTTTATATAAAAAATTATGCAGGAAATGCATACAGAAATCAAGACAATAAGTGATTTTTCAAATTGTGCTTTTTATAGACATTTGGATATCTTAGACTGTTTAATATTTTTTTATGTTAATAATATAACATTACTACTATATAATGTTAAACATAAGTTTGTTAACACTGGTCCACACCTTTTCTTTCACTGAGCTAAATAAACAGAATCTTATTAATTTGTCTCCACTGAGTTCAAACATGTTCTCAGATTTTCTCCATCAGGCAGAGTTTTTCTCAAACATTTTTTAAATTCTTAAAGAATATATACTTAAAAATACTTAATGGTAAATATTCAGGGAATTCTAGTTTCATAGCAGCCAACTCTACTGTTTATATCGGGAAGCTCCTGATTTTTCATCGCTACTCCTAATTTCCTGATAAAGTATGAAAATTTACTGATTTTTGGCAATTTTAGCAAAATACTTAAAAACAGCCAAAATTTTGGCAGAAAAAAGTGTTATTGGATTTTAGTAGCTTAAATAGTTAAAACAAATGGCACATTAATATAATTATTTTATTGTTATGATAATATCATGAAAATATGCTATGGATTCAACAGTTGCACAAAATGTTCGCATATGATATTATTGATTACATTTGCAGCACTATAAATATTCCTTATTTAAATTTTGCATGAATTATTTTAAAAAGTTAAGATTTCAGTTACAAACATAGAGGCAGAAGAATAGTTACCATAATTTTTATTTCCTTGAATAATTGATTTAAATTCAGGCTGTTTCCTTTTATAATGAGACTTCCTATCCCTGCTCATTCATAACAATAAATAAATAAATTGTGTCTCAATGCAAACCTAAAAATAAAGATTTTATTTTTAAGTCACCCTAACTGCGATTTCATATTTTTATGTTTCCTTCATATCACTGGCATGCAGGACTGGTATTGATGGTAATTCACATTCATTGTACTGTAATACTGCCTTCAAACTAACTTTAGTTTAGTTTATGAAAAATCAATACTTATGTTGCTGGTGTTCATATCCATGGGCCTCCATTATTCTGCAAACATTATTACAAAAAACTACATTGCGTTCTATAGAGAAGTTTTTGAAATCACTATGTCAGTTACCTAAATTAACAAATTTTTTTCAAATGATGTGAAATTCCTTCTTTGAGACTCGATTGTCATTTTAACAGAAATTGTTTGGTAATTTCAAACACTTTGTAGGCACAATGAAAAGTTTATAAAGGATAAATAAAAATAATACAAAACCACAACAGAAATAAAAACAGCAATCACTGCATATGTGTTGCCAGGCTCACTACTATTTAAATATATCCTCAATTTGCGAGAATGAAAGAAAATACAAATACCACTCACAAGAAAACTGCCTGATTAAAGGAATCTGATTATATATTTGGATTCAGTATGTAAAATTATATTAGAATCGCTATTTAATTTTCTTGTGAAAAAATCTAATTAATAACTAATTTAAAATATAACAAGTTATTGTTCTTTATATTACATCAATAATGATACTGTTCATTTTTATTGAATATATTCTGATTGTTTGTTGTAATCAATATTCAGTTCTCATAAATGAGTTGTGATTGAATGTGTTGAATACAATATAAAAATTAATCCAATGTCACCATTTGTTTATTATGGATTGATTTATTCAGGAAAATATATTTGTGTTTCAATGATTATAAAGGGTATAGTGATCCTAAATTTTTGCGATATATCATTAAAACATGTGTGTTTAATTATTTATTGCAAGTAATATTTAATTATCTATAAGTTATTATCTGATCAAGAAGTTACATAATTTCTTTAGTTTGAGTTTTATATGAATTCCCAAAAATATTTCTTATTGATTATTTATAATAGAACATTGTAAAACTTCTTTTTTAATTAATTTAATAACAATCTGAATTTCCAAAAAATATAAACCTGAATTAAATTGATTTTATTCATTGATTGAAATTTCATTGATATTAAATTACTAACTTTAAAATCTAATGATTAACTGTCCTCTTTGCATAGGTATATAATTCCAATCTCCTTTAATTTACTAATAGGTAAACATACTTTTTACTCTTATGTGTTTTCTCTCTTATTGACTTACACTATATTAATTTGTCTAATAAAAAATCGGTAATGCTTTTCATGTCATTAAATATTTTATATGAATGTGCTTTCTAAGTGTAAATTAAAAATGATAATAAAATATAAATATTGTTATGTTATACTTTGTCTCCTTTCATTGTGAAAAGCATTTCTAAACATAAAATTAAATTTATGATAAAGTAACCAAAGCAATTAATGATTTCATAAATTACTTTCATCATTTAAAATGTTTATTTATGAAATTTTATAGTGAATTAGTGTTATATTTTCTAGGTTTGCACTAAAGTTCCTTTTTTATTGAAACATCAGCTTCGAGAATACCAACATATAGGATTAGACTGGTTAAATGCCATGTATGATAAGAAACTAAATGGCATTCTTGCAGATGAAATGGGACTTGGAAAAACAATCCAGACAATTTCAATATTAGCTCATCTAGCTTGTGAAAAGGGTAATTTTTGAGCACATATATTTGCCCTGAAATAAAAGTATCATTTTATCTTCCCTATATTCTATCTTCATTGTAGTTAAGTTATTGTGAATTTTTAGTTAACATCAATTAAATAGCACATAATACTTAATTAAAATTATTCTCAGATTAAGGAAAACTTAACTGAAATTAAAATTATTAGAAATCAAATATGTCAATATTCCTTAATTAAATTTTAAAATATTTCTTGTAAGTATTATCTTATCTAAACTAAATAATGCAGTATCAAAGTCTGTTTATGATTTATATCAGACTGGTTTTGTTTTAGGTATATGGGGCCCACATTTAATAGTTGTACCAACTAGTGTAATGCTCAACTGGGAAATGGAATTTAAGAAATGGTGTCCAGCATTTAAAATTCTTACTTATTATGGAACACCGAAGGAGCGAAAGCAAAAGCGAGTGGTAAATATTAAATAATTCTGGTGTATAAAGTATTATTTATTTTAGATCTTGCTTTGTTTTGAATAAATTTAATTTTTTAATTATTTTTTTAAATAAACTATTAGGGATGGACTAAGTTTAATGCATTTCATGTTTGCATAACATCATACAAGTTAGTTGTTCAAGACCACCAGTCGTTCAGAAGAAAGAAATGGAAATACTTAATTTTAGATGAGGTATCAGTATTTTCTAATTTAAATATTTTTTAATGTTTGCTTATTTTTATGTATTTTAGTGTTATGTACTTTATGTATTTTTTGTACTTTAGTATTGTTACTGATTTATATTTTATAATTTGTGTTGTTAATTTTAAATTAGATTTTAGGAGAGTCATCTTAAAATACACTTAACCATCAAACTTGTAATATTTATTATTTTTTTAACCAAGTTATATGTTTATTTTATAATTTTTTGTAATAATTTAAATAATGGTTTGACTCTTGTACATTTAATACAATCTTTAAAAAGTTTAAAATCAACAAAAATTTGTGATGTAAAGCTTAGCAAAAAAGTATAATTCAATGAATCTACAATTTATATCTAAGTATGTGGTCTAATTTCCTTAAAGTATTATAAATTCTATATCAAGGTAATTAGTTAAAGCAATATTTAATATGGATATTTTTATGTTTTATATTTCTCAAATATATTATTTATGTATATTTTTAAAAATTGTTCTCACAATTGTGAAAGAGTAAATTTCACTAATATTTTTATATATATTCTACTTTTCTAATGAAGAAATCATTTTAATCCATTTAATTAAAGTTAAAAAATCTTTTTTATATGTTATCCATTTTTTCTTAATTTTAACCCTTTAACGCGTGGTGGTCACGCCATGAAACCACAAATTTTCGATTTTTTTTCTTAATTCCTTTTCACGATTTTTTACTTAAATTTTATAGATTTCATATCTTTTACTTTTAAATAACACTAACAGATGGCAGCACCAATATGGCGTTATTTAATGTTCATTTTTAACAACACAAAATAACCTACTTTTTTAATATAAATCATGATTAATATTAGAAATTTTTTCTTCCTATATTGTCATGTCTGTCATAAACAATATAAATGCAGCAGTAATTTGAACTAGATACGTAAAAAAAACTTTCATTTTTTGAGGGAAATTCCTGGTGGTTCCACTGCGAAACCAGCGCGCAGCTAGAACACATGACTTACGGGAAGAGCAAACTATATAAACATGGCCGGCGCTCACTGGTTGTCAAAGGACGGAGTATTTATTATGACTATGGCTGGGAATTAGAGTGTTTAGTAGTGTGGGAGAGGGGGGTTTAAATCATAGGGTCATTTTACTTGTAAACAACATGTGGACTTTATATCGACAGTGAACACATGCTTTCACTATTTCTGTTTCGGAAAGACTTTTCAGTTTCAGATTTTTCTTTGCGTTGAATATTGCGTTTGCTCCCAGGCTAGTACGGAAATTTTTATTTAGTAGTATTTTGTGTGTTTTAAATTTAATATGTATATATATATATATTTTATCGAAAATAGTATTTACGTAAAAGTTTTATTTAAATTTAAAATAATTAATAGCAATATATTTTAACTGTGTGTAAATATTTTCTTCTACTGTTCAAATTGAAAATGCCTCGCAAAGAGCTAGGAATAGCTGAGGCATTGGCTTTGTTTGAAGAACTTCCTTCAGATCCAGAATCAGAAATCTCAGTTGATGATAGTGACCAAGAAGAAAATGTGTCATTCACTGCTAATGATAATCTTCAGGTGGAAAGTGATGAAGGATCAGAAGATGAAGACAATATCGATATAAATTTACCTGGTCCTTCCCAAGTAACTCAAATAAATTGGAATAGGAGACAGAAAGTGAAAAAAATCGTGCTTTTCTAGCAGCAAAATTATATAAATGTTAATTTTTCATTTTTCCAGTTCTTTAGTTTGTAAAATACTGTAAAAAAATAATGTACTGCATTTTAAATACAAATTATGTAAGAAGTTTGCAATAATCTTCATTTATTGAAAGCGCGCACGAAACAAGGTAAGTTTTTTCCCCTATACGTGCGCTGGTTGCGCCTTGCGACCACCACCCACAGATAAATGGGTGGATGTAGATTTTTTTACTTCATATATTTGTCTGTGGGATCATAACCTTCACTTTTTAGAGTTCTTTGGTTTAAAATTAAAAAAAAAATATTGCACGCATCAAAGGGTTAAAAGAAAAGTAAGATTTTTTAATGAATTTTAGAATATTTATAAAATTTAAATCATACCATCAAGAATCCTTAAGAAGTAACCTAATTGTATCAAATGAAACTTTTTATTATTTTTTACTATAATTGATATCTATGAAACAGTGACTATAAATTGTAAAATTCTTTGCATAGTATAATTTGATGTTGTTCTTTATGTTTTAGGCTCACCATATAAAAAACTTTAAATCACAAAGGTGGCAGATGTTGCTCAACTTTCAAAGCTCACATAGATTACTTCTTACTGGAACTCCTCTTCAAAATAACTTAATGGAACTGTGGTCTCTAATGCATTTTTTAATGCCAAATGTCTTCCAATCGCATCGTGAGTTCAGAGAATGGTTTGTAAATCCTTTCACAGGAATGATTGAAGGGAGCCATGAATACAATGATAGTCTAATTAAAAGGTTACATAAGGTATATTTTTGTTTTATTTTTGTATTTGTGACTTGGTTTATACCTGATTGTAAATATCTTGCTTATATTAAAAAAATTCATTTATGTAAGCTTGAATCTTTTCTCGAACTCATTCAGACTAACTTTATAAATTAGATAAACTTTATATATAAATCATGTTTTCAGTCATAAATTTCTAATTGAAAGTTAAAATAAGTTTTGATGTCATTCTTCTTCTATATACAATTTAATAAGTATATCTGTAAATTTACATTGTTGTAAATTTACTGGTATTATGAATTTAAAATTAGCATTTATACAGTAATTAATTTTAAATAAGTGTTATGCAAAACATTATGAACAATGATAATATTTTTTACTTCTGGGAACACTTATTTGCAGTGATTATATTTGAAACTGACTCAAGATTGCTGCCTGTAATCATGGTTCCATCCATATTTAATTTTTAAAATATTTCCTAATAGTAATTATTAATATAGTATAAAATACTTTTATGATACTACATTAGTTTAACTGAATTCTTCCTTAAATCTGAATCACACTATATTTCTATCTTGAAATAAAAATGTATTTCTTAATGTTAAGTTTCTATCTATGATGAATTATTCTTAATGAAAAGATATGAATTTGGAAAACTGAATTGTTGAAAAAATTAAAACTGGAAATGAATTTCATTACATATTCTGCTTTATTGAAAACATACAGATTACTAAAACAATCTCTAATTCTGCAGGTACTCAGGCCATTTCTACTGCGCAGATTGAAATGTGAGGTAGAAAAGCAACTTCCTAAAAAATATGAGCATGTTGTTATGTGCAGACTTTCCAATAGACAACGATATCTTTATGATGATTTTATGTCCCAAACTAAGTAAGCAATGATTTTGTCTCTTTCTGTAATTCTTGTGTCAAATTATCTATTTTCTATTTATTTTTTTAATTTGTTAAATAATTTATTTTTTAAATATATCAAAACAAGTGGATTTTTTTTCTTATTTTCATTGACAAAAAGATATTCAGTCAAAATGGTTAAGAAAAACATAACGCTGAGCCATATTTGAATGAGTATAATACAGTAAAATTCATTAAAAGAAATTGAATAAGTACTAAGCTTTTCTTAAAAATGTTGTTTAAGCAAAGTGAATGGCCAGTAGTGTTATTATTAAGCAGCAGTGTTTAAAAATTTCTTTCACAATTAAATCAGCTTAGTTTCAGTTACTTTTTAAAATATTATATAAAGAGTTACAACAAAAGATTTTAGAAATGCATTCTAATGTTTGATTACAAAAAAGTCATAATTTTTTTTTTACCTAATTTAACTTCATGTGATTTGTAAATCTATTTTTATTTGCATCTATTGAGCCATGAATTATTTTTAGTAATAATTGGCTAGATTTATCCTTTTGAAAGTGAGCACGTAGCCTTGATCATTGAAAATGTAATCCATTAGTATCATAATTCTTTGTTTTATAATTTTAAATTCCTGATTTATTCATTTTTCAATTCTTTAATATTCCTTAAGAATGTTCTAAGAAATGGTGGCATTCATATTATTTCATCTTCCCATTATAAAAATAAATATAAATTTCTAACAATTAATTTTGTTTATTGGACTGCATAATTTTTTAAAGTTTCCTACTTGAAGTATTTGTGGTGTGTTATTTATGCATTTTTATTAAATTGTTATTAAAAAGTGCTCTACTTTCTGTCAACTAAAATATTTCTGGGATTTCCTAATTATTTAAAGAATAACATTTGAATTTATATATTTTACTGAATATCTATGAAAGGTAGCAATTTTTTGTGATAGTACTTAATGTTATATGTTCTAATACTTAACTATAAATTTTTTTTATGAAAATAAGTTGAAAACGTGAAGAAATTATAAAGTAACTTTTGTTATATTGCATTATAGAAATTTCTCCATGTATTACAGATTTCCATCAATAGTATTTATATCCTTCACCCTTTTGAATTCTGTCTAGAAAAATTCTTATTAAGACCACAGTCATGTAATATTTTTTAATCCGCCCTTTTCCTAAGATTAATAATGCAACATACAAGTATTTAAATCGCTCAAATGTAATTGATATATTTTTTCATCTTTTGAAATGGGAATATTATTTTTAACTAATACATTGTTCTATGTCTAGGACCAAGGAAACACTTGCTACTGGAAATTTTATGAGTGTAATAAATATTTTAATGCAACTTAGAAAAGTTTGCAACCATCCAAATATGTTTGAAGAAAGACCTACTGTTTCTCCATTTTTAATGGAAGGTGTTACATTTCACACTTCATCCTTAGCATACAAGGCTTTAGAGTATGATCCATTTAGGGTATGTTGCTATGTCATTAATATTTGAAACTATCTTTACCCTCTTAATATATTATAACTTGAAATTTTGATTTCCATTTGCACTTTAAGGTAGTAAATATTTTTTGCAATTTTATACTAATATTATTATAAATATACATAAATACTCTTTTGATAATGAAAAGTGTAATGAAATTTCGTAATCAGCAATTTTCTTTTTATTTACTTTGGTTTATAAAAATGGAAACCCACAAAGTAAAGTTGAGAGGGATATTAAAATTTTTTAAATCAAAATGTTGAACAGACAATAAAACATTAGTCTTCAGAGAAAAATTATGCTTTCAAATTTTTTTAAATTGTTAGGTGGCTGAATGAAGTGAATAAAAATATGTTAAGGATAGGACAACTTAATAAATAGCAGTTGAAAATAAAACTTAAAAATCAGTTAAGATTTAAAATAAATTAGCATTCTTTGATTTGAATATAGTTGTTTTGATTTACAATGAAATTATTTAGAATTTTTTCCCAACATAAATGCAATGGAGAAAAAAATATCAGCAGCTATCTATATATTTGTTGTTGTCAAGTTTGGATTTTTATATCTTCTATAAAATTAAACACAATAATAGCATAAAATTTACATACATAAGAACACTGCTAGCTTTAAAAATAATGCCATTTTGATCATAGTTAGAAAATTTGTTTTTTAATGTATATTTGCTGAGACTTTCATTTAGCAAAATTTTTTTGTATGTATTAAATGTTACTGGAAAAATTCTTATGAAGTTAATTGTTGATGGAGGTGTTAAAAAGTAGCTCCATTTAATCAAAAATTTAAGCTGTCACAAAATGTAATCAAATTTAATTTGTTAAATTTTTTTAAATTCTACAGTAAAATAAATATTTAAGCTTCATTGATAAAATTGAAAATTAAAAATATATTAAAAATATTTTAGTTAAAATCTTTTTACACTTAATATATATTAATAGATATATATATAATCAATGTCTACTTAAATATTTTTAATCTTTGAATGGTTCAAGTTTCAAATTTGATACCAGCCTTAAAAATGGAATTGTATACATCCAATATTGTTTTGTTACTTGAAAATATGTATGTTATCATTCCATGGTGTTATTTTGAACAAAATCTAAATATATAAATGCCAGGTATTGTTTTTCTGCTATATTTAATGAATGACATATTTAGAAAAAGTTAATAATAAATTTTTGACACATCAATTTTCCAAAAATTAAAAATATTTTTAGGTAAGTGAACATATTATTATTACTGAAATATAATTTATATTTCTTATATTACCATTTTCCTGTGTACTAACCACATTAAAATTTTTTATATTTAATATGAAAAATTGTCTTCAAAAGGTTATCATGAAACTTGTGATAATTTTAAAGTTGTAGAGGTTTAATATATATCATATGTTAGTGTGAATTTTAGCAATTATTAAAATGAATACAAAGGTGTAGTTTCATTATTTTAGTCCCATTTAGCTTTTATATTTTAATTCTGAAAATTTTTGGAATAATTCATTTTAATAATAAAAAAACATTTATACATTTAGTGTCAAAATTAGTTAAATCTGTTGTAAACTAAATATAGTAACTTCTGTTTTCGCTTTTGTGTCAACTGTTTGTAGGTTTGATTTTCATCATGGGCGTTTGTATTTATAGTGGTTTGAAGTACAGCTTAATTTATGCACTTATTCAAATACGAATATCTGCAGACCAGATGTATTTCGTGTCTTTACTACTCAATCACAATGTTTGAAACAGCATTGGCATTTGTTGCATAAAAGATGTCAAAAAATTTTAAACTATCTGACTTCAAGAAAGGTGTAACTTTCAGATATTTTAATTGTGAGCCAAGCATTCTTAACAAACAAACTTAAGAGAGATCTAGTGAGTTAAACATGCCAAAATTGACTGTGGTTTTTAAATTAAGAATAAATGGTAAGCATTGTTTGTTAGTCAGAATGGGCTTTAACCCAACGTAACAAAAAAATTCCAAATGTCTTCACCAAACTGATAGCCCATACATTTCAAGAATTCCAGCAAGCATCCAGGACTGTTGATTCTATAAATACCGCCAGCAAGAAAGCACATTTGTTTACCCTGGTCCTGCAACCACCTAAGCATAAAAAATCCAGCTGTTCTATTAGTCATGAGGCATGGCACACTGAAATCTAACTGTAGATGAGTGAAAACAGGATGATAAATCCAGACTTGAGTCCAAGCTGCCAGTTAACAGTTTGTGGGTTCGAATCCCATCTTGGGTATAGATGTTTGTAGTGGTTCAAAATCCACTTTAAACCATAGGTCCTGGTCTAATTAGCCCTCGTGTGCAAAAAATGATCGTTGAGCGACAAACAAGCCAAACCAGACTTGAGCTCTACCAATCCGATTTATAAATCTAGATTTTGCTTATCCTGTAGAATGCCTTTTGTCAGAAAATATTGTGCCTGCAGTAAAGTTTGATAATGATGAAATTATGGTCGTTAGATATTTCTTGTGGTTTGGACTGGGGCATTTAATTCCAGGTTGTAGTAAATTCAATACAAACTTCTGCTCCACTGTTTTAGACAACACTGTATTCCTTACCTTATGGTACTTTTGCAAGTTGGATCATTATTACTTCCCAAATGAAAATTCCACTTGTCATGTTGTGGCATCAACCATAGATTGATATGCTGATAAAAGGTGCCACTGATTGGACTGGCCTACCTAAACTTGAATCCTGTGGAACACTTTTGGGATGACAGGGTTGATCAAATTAAGGGGTTAGACATCCATCAGAAATCGATAAAAGAATTTACATGTCTTCTCAAATACAGATGAAAAGAAATACCATTTCCATCATCCAAATACTTATGAAAGGCATGCCCCGGAAGATTAAGGCTGTAATTGCCTTATGTGGAGGTTCTACCAACTATTGAATATGAGTAAAATGTATCTTTTTTATCACAGGTGTCCAGATTCTTATTGGTAGATAGTGTATGTTAAGAAAAACCTTATTAAATAAAATACATTATTTATAGCTGCAGTAATTTTATTAAACATACATGGAAAAAAGTTCTAGTTATTATGTTTATAATCATCTGACTAAACTTTATATCATAAAAAAAAAACTCTTAAGGGAAGTAAAAGTTGAATACTTTTTTCTAATAACATGTTGCATTTTTCATATATTTTTTTATATCTCTGATTTTTAACCTCATTAATAATATAAAAATTGCTTCAAAATATTTATCAATAATTCTTTTATAAATTTAATTTAAAATGCATTTTACTCTTTCCTTATTATTATTTGCTAATTTGATCTGAGTATTTAGGTGATTGTTATAATATTCACTTTTTTACATAGTGAGCTTTAACCTTTTATTTTTATTTTTTTGTAGCAAGTTAGCTTACAATCCTTGAATCTTCTACTTGCGGATCTTGAACTGTCCTTAACTGCTTTTGCTGCTCATCGTGTGAAAAAGTTCCAGACTCCACCGAAATTAATTGTTGAAATAGATAACTTACCAGAACCACCACCTGCTTGTCCTGCAGTCAAAATGAAAGTGAATTTTTGTAATTCTCAGGTAAGTCAGTTTTTTTTCCCATTGTGTCACAAAATTGACATTTCCTTTCTCTATATGATATTTAGAAATTATAAAGAACTGATTATATTTTTAAAAAATTAATATTTAATGCGAATTTTTTTAAATGTTAAATTTTTCAAAATTTGCTATACAAATAGACAAATTTAATTTTGTGTCAGATTAGTTTGGAAGTAGCTGTTAATATTTTCCAGTAAGTTTTCTTCATATCTAAAATACTTTTTATTTGCCAGCAATAATTTATGTTATAACCATATTTACTGTTTTATTTTGAAAAAGTCTCCTGTTTATACAAATGAATGCATGCAGCAATCTCTTTATGAATTTTACTAAGTTTACTTTATTTAAATGTGTGAATTACTGTTGCATAAAATATATTCCCTAAATAAGTTACAATTTTTAAATATTGTAATTTTTATGTCTTAGGTAATGTACTATATATTTCTAATAAGTTGAAAAATTATTTCTAAGAATATCAATATACATGCTTGAAAAGAACAGTTTATATTTAAAATTGATGTAAAAATATTATATCCCAATGTTTCTTGAGATCATTGTTATCAAAATTATTAAATAATTTTTCTCCTTTAATACTAAATTTTTCAAAGTAGAAAATATTTTTCTTATTAAAAATATATTAGTTGTAAGGGTATGAGAAATATAATGCATTGAAAGTATGTGTCATCTTTTGTTAGTTCAAATAGTAAATCTGGGTTCGTACAACTCCTGGAATTTTTAATTACCATGATGCAATTATTTTATTTGAAAATATTATAATTCTTTTAGTTTTTTGTTTTAAAATTTGCAATGAATTTGTGCAAAAAATAAGTTGAGTATTGGCTCTTTACTAGATGATGGTACAATTGATATTAGATGGCATTCATAACTGTTCAATAAAATAAAAATCTAGTTCAGCCACAATAGTTTCATGGTAATCCAATTCAGTTATGACTGAAAGTAGTATTTAGAGTTGTGTCTGTGAAATGAAGTGAAGAGTTATCACCAAAAGATTTCATGTGATGCTGTCAGTGGACGATTTTAATTGATTATTTTTCCATTTTCTATATATTTTATGAAATACATTTAATATTTAAATATAAAATTTTTGCAAATATACTTTCCATGTCTTCCTTGCTGAAAATTGTGTACAATTATTGTAAATCAGATTGAAATTGATTGTTTATCTATGAAATAAATTATTTGATATCCCTGGTTCAAAGTGTCTTTTCAATGACCAGTGGACTCTGGAAAAGCCTTACAAATATTGGCTTTTGTATGATTCAGAAAAAGAAGCAAGAAAGAATTTCAAAATTTTTTAAAGAGTTGAAATCATTAAAACCAACTGCAAAATTTAAAGATTGTAGTGATAAAAAATTTGATCCTCTTAAAGGTAGAATAGATAATTTTTATTTTAATATACTCTCAAATAGGCAAAATTATTGTGACTTATTTCCATAAATGACAATAGTAGTTAATTTGCTTTTACTACTATCTCATTGTCATGCATGTGTTTTTTCTATGATGTATGTACATAGTTATGCATATTCTTGGTGATGATGCATATACTTGGTGAAAATATTTTATTATTTTAGTGAATATTTTTGATTTTGTTTATCAATAAAGTGAAGGGTAAAATAAATTATTTAATATGCCTAATGAAAAGTATTTTTTCAATGATTTCTTATATTTGTATATATAAATAACTGAGAAATATGAAAATCTATTGAAGGATTAAAGAAATAGAAAAGTCTTGTATATGAATGTGAAGTTGTAGTTTTAAGAAAGTTTGAGAGTAAACAGAAAAATAATTTAGAAGTGCTGAAGAATTTAGAAGGAAAGGTCATCTTTAAAGTTTTATGTTATAATTGAATTTTTTTTTCAGCAATTATATTTATATTTTAAAAGAAGTTGTTATACACATCTTGAAATGCTCAATCAATCAATAGATAGGGATCTAATGTAGATGTTTCAAACTTTAGAATTACCTATTACTTTATACAATGTATTATTCAGTTATGTAAGGGTAATGATTATTGAAGTAAAACATTTTCTGTTATTGCTGCAAAATCATTGATAGTTTTGAAGTTATTGTTAAATTTATTTCTAAGTTAAATTAATATTCTCATTAATTTTTGGAATTATTTATTTCTATTTTTACAAATGTAATTGAAAAATGTTGCATTTACATGATTATATGTATATTTGGTTAAGAACAATTTTTAAAAGAAACACTTATTTGACATGAATGCTCTTGAAAATCCTTAGTTTGATTCTTTGAAATCTTTACAAAACCCGCTTAATTGTTTTACGTTATTACATCATCTGGTAATGAAAATTGTCTGTAAATATAGCAGTAGTCCTGCAAATAGTAATGAGATGAAAAGAAAAGTTAATAGTTTGTAAGAATTCAGAGAAACTGGTCTGCTTTCGTATTTTGTTACTAATGTAAAACTCCTCCCCCAAACCTATTATAAGTTTTTTATGAAATTATTATTTCTTTTAAGTTATATGTATATTTCTTTTTCCAGATTGTGTTATAATATTTTTATTAATGGTCAGTTATCATTGGTGATATTGGACTGTTTATTTATTTATTTTACTGTGAATTTCTTATATTTTCCAATGCAAATACTTTTTGAAAGAGAATATATATTAAATATTTTAGCCCATCTGTCATATATATTTTATTTTAGAAGTGTTTAATAATATATATTACATTTATTTTTTTATTTAAAAGGCAAATTATTACTAAGTAATTTTTATTAAATTTTAAATTTGCTGCTCTGAATAAATGAATATACATAGTGAGTCTTCATTTTTTTTATTAATTTCTCTCTTACAAGATTGGCTTTTGTGTGGTTCAAAAAAAATGCATGCTCATAGTTTGTTTTGCAAGTAAGACTTCTGTATTTCAAATAAAGGCGAATCGGCAATTAAATCCCATATGAAAAGGAAAAAGCATATATATTTATTAGAACAAGCTGTATCTGCTAAAAATTATACTCATATAAAAGATTTTTCACTTCTGCTTATCCATTACTTCTGCGTTTGCAATTATATATTTTTATAATTTACAGAAATGATTGAAAAATATTACTTGTACATAATTATATGCATATTTGGTTATGAACAATTTTTAAAATAAAGAAAATTATTCAACCTGAATGTCGATACTTCCTGGAAAATTTTTATTTGACTCCTGGAAAACTCCTTACAGCCCCTGGAATTTGATTTTTGGAAATCTGTACAAACCCTGAAAGCTTAAGTTTGTATGTTATTATAACCGCTTTATGTGTTTTCATTGTTATACTTATAAATATATTAAAACGTAAATATGTATAATTTACTAAAATTTCGTAAACCTTTTGGCACTAGATGATCATTAAGTTTAAAAAATCCTGGTTAAGTTTGTAAAGTCTTTTTTTCTTCAAGATAAGTATGTTTTATCTAATTTTTTAATCAAGTTTCAAAGCAAGCAAAAATCAGTTCATACTGTGTATTAGCCTCCTCTTAAAAAAAAAAAAAAATTCCAGTATTTTATAAATATGTTGTGTGTGTTTATAAATTATTGTTCCTTTAGATTAGATCCATAACAAGCATAGAATAAGCAAAATGAGACTCTAATCTTTAGAATAGAATGGTATTTTATGTACATAATTTATTAATAAATTTTTGGAAGGATGAAAGCCAAAACATTTACTCTAAACCCAGAATAATCAGGAAATTGTATTGTTGTTTAGCACCTAGTTGTGTGTGTAATGTATAAAATTTTCTTCACTTTCAGGGATCATCAAATTCTTCATCAGCCTCAGTTCAATCTCGACCTCCAGCTGCTACTGCAGCTCGTTTACCTTTGACAACTCCTAATAGAGTTACTGTGCCTGTCGGACCAACATTATCTCAACCGCAAAGATTGATGGTTATACCTGGTCAACAGGGAACACCTTCACGTGCTGTTAGTCCAGTAGCTGCTGTTGGTTCTCAACCAGTAAGCCAGCCAGAACAGTACACATTGCAGCTTGTACAGTCTGGCAGTGGTGGTAAGATCTCTTCAGAGATTAAAAATTATCAAAAACTTCTTTACAATGTAAAGTCTATTACATGTTCAAAAAATCAATTTCGTAATTTATCATTTTTAAATTTGTCAATTTAACAGGGTTTATGTAGCTCCTTAAGATTGCTGGAAATTGATGCTATTATGATTTCCAATTAAGTTTGGGAAACATTTGGAATTTTGAATTAACTCTTGAAAAAAAATGAAAGACTCTTAAAAATATTTAGTTTTTTCATTGCATATTTTCTTGCTATAAAATTTAATCAATTCGATAAGTTTTTAAGTCATTATATAAAATGTATCAGAAAGAGTTATAATGTTAGGTGTCACCACTATGTAGTGCATAATCCATTATATTTCATAATTTGATCTTGTTGTTAAATCATATTATAAATTGCTGATATTATCAAATTAGTCAAAAAAAATTTGAAAACTTTCTCCACAATTTCTTCTGTGTGAGGGAATTCCATTCATTAAATTGCAATTCCCATATTTTTTAATTTAATTTGTCTGTTTCATTTTTGTAATCCTATTTGTGTAAAATTGTATTTTAATGTATTTTAAAATCACTTATTATATACAATATTTATATAAATTTAGATTGTTTAAATGAAATCTTAATTAACCAGGCAGTGGCAGCCACCTTAAAAACTTCATAAATATTATCTAGAACAAGAAACAAACTGGCAACAACATAATTACATAAATAATATACATCTCAAATATTTCCACAGATTTAATAAATACATAAATTTTTACAACTGCAGTTTAAAGGAAATAACGTAGAAAAGGAATGTAGTAGGTTTATAATCGCTTAAGAAAAAATGGCTGGCACTGGCTGGACAATATTCGCACGCAAATTTAAGGAAAAGCACAATTAAATTTATCAATTTTCATATATATAACATAAACATCCAAAAATGTAAAAATTTGAAAATTTGAATCAGCTTCTAAAAAAAAAAAACTTTTCCATTCTAATTCATCTAAAATTAAATGTTTTCATTCTTCGAAAAATAAGAGTGTTTGGTTCAGTTTTGAATGAATAATTTTCTTAGATTAATTTTATTCTTTCTTTTTTAATTGGTATACATAACCAGCATATACAATAAGAGCAATAAGTTGAGAACAATGAGCACATTGTCATCATATCCATCGTCAACAAGGCATCTGAGAATCATGTTCATGATTATGGGAATTATGTGTACCCTTGTTACTTGATGCTTACCATTCACAATTTGCACTTGCCTTTGCAATAATTTAAAAATTATATTTATTTACTCAACATAATAATCTTCTTTAATTATTCATATATCTTTTAACATTGTTTTTGTAAGATTTCGTCTGTTGTCTTGAAGAATAAATTTCAAACCAAAAATGCCCTTTTAACACTAACTTATGTAGCTGGAGCTGCCAAAGCATCCATTCCAGTCTTAATCAAGTGCAGATGGGTAATTTTAGTCTCTTCCTATAAATCTAGAATGATAATGCTTAATATCAAAGCATCCATTCATTGTCAATATTGGTAGTAATAGGGAATTTATGTGTTTTATTGCCTATTATTTACATTTAAACAAATGTCTAAATAATTTTCAATGCTTTCAGTAGAAGACGGAAGTGTATTTTCCTAAAAATTATAATTTATTCCAAATATTCTTTAAATATAAATAAGCTTGTAACTTTTATGATACAAAAAGTAAAATATAACAATGCTGGTCCAAATAAACTATAATTTTCTATTAACAATTATTTCACTGTTAGATAACTAATGAAAAAAATTTTAACATGTTATAACTTTATTTTACAATGGAATTAAAGTTAATTCTTCGCTTTATGATATCAAAGATGCTTCCTTTAGGTGTTGCAAGGTCGGCAATTTCACCCATTTACTGTCTGCAAAATAAATGAACTTTCTGCTAAAGATGTGTTAAAACATTAGCTTTTCAATAAAGATTTTAGATTGTATAAAAATCTTTATTCGAATGCCATAGACACAACTAAGTTAGATGCATAAAATAAAATAATAGAGAGTTAGTTGTGAGTTAAATGCGATTAATAGTTTATTCTCTTTATTGACTATTTGTATTTGTAATAGCCCTACTCAGGGCTAGACACACAGAAACATGCCAATGCAACAACTATTTGATTCTCATTTTACATAATTTCCCATGAGTTAATTCTTATTACTAGCGTTCCTATGCTTCTATTTAATTAGACTTATTACGCATCATTAGACATAATTACAATCCTTTTCTTAAGATAGCATTGCACTTTATATTTCCTGTTGTGCAGCTGTATTTTCAATCTAAGCAGTCCATGCAAACATCTGTTGATAATCACATGATTCTGAGATGCAAAAAATATGACTCAGATTAAATTTTTAAAAAAAAAACTATATTTCCGGTTTATTGAATTAAAATTTATTTTGCTTTGTGTACAAGTAGCATTATGTGAAACTGAAACAAAATAGTATCACTAAACATCGAAATAATAATAAATTGAAAAGCAATGCTTGTGTAATAATTATATGGTTAATGTTAAAGTAAGAAATATTTATAAGTTGGTTACTGCGATAAAATGACTGAAGATGCATTGTACTGAAATTAACTAATGTTTTTGCACTTGGATTAAATCACATGTTACGTCATATAAAATTGGAAGAATGCGTTCTGATGCTGTAATCTACGTTTGGCACCCATACCTTTACAATAATTAACTGTGAAGAATGTAGAGTAATTAATAAAGATCTTGTGTTCAGTATTGCTGCTGCTGGCAAACAAAAATTAAAAACTTTTATTTTCTTTGTTTTTGATTTCTAAAATACATTTATGATCGTTGAAAATGCAAAGTTTTGCTTTATTTGTGAAAATGTGTTGAAAATTAAGTATATTTAACTTGAAAATATATGATAGACAATACAAAAAAGTTTTAAAAACTCCATTTCAAATCTGTATCACCAAACTTTGGTGGAACCAAAATTATACCATATTATTAATAAAATAAGAGTGAAATATTTTAAATAATTTATACTTTTCTGAAGAAGCATAATTTATATGCTTATAATATCCATGAATTATTAAATTAATATAATTATTCAATATGTTCTGTTGAATAATTAAATAAATAGAATGGATATGGATGGTATACAAATAAACCCAAAAAAAGACTTAATATTAATTTATAGAAAGTTACTATTCTATAAATTAAGAATAGAAAACTTTAAAAATAATTGGATTAGAATTATAAAAAAGTTATAACAATTTATTTAAATTTTTTTCATCAGAATTTTATTAATATATTTTAACAAATATTTGTTATGTATCAAACGCAAATCTTTTCGTCTAAGCATTTTAAATTTTTACATTATTATTTATATTAAATTTTCTAATTATATATTATTATTTTTACTAATATTGTTTTTGCTTTTATACTGAAATTTTAATTTTACTCTGCAAATATTTTTGTTTTATATTGATATTTTCAGGTTACTTAGGTTTTAACAAAAAGAGTGTAAAAATATTACTTATATAAAATGTAAGTTTTGGCACAGCTTTTATTTTTTAGAATCTTGCATCATAAAATCCAATTAACTTTGCGCGCACTAAAAATTTATCAAAGGTGAGAAAATTTTAAAAAATATGTGTACTTGAAATCTTAAATTAGTTGTAGTCCATTTAATAGTTTTGAAATAATAATTTTTTAAATTATACAAAGATGTGTATAATGGAAAAAATTTGTTTCGAGGAACTTTTATTCATATGAAAATATTGAGACTTACAAAAATTTAATAGGACTTCTGGAATTAGAACACACATACACAAGCTGTAATTTGCTATGTTTGATAACTCATTCCAAATTGCATGAGAGTTTATTTCATTTATTATTAAATTATCTTTGATTTTTTATTGATAAATTTTTCACAACATGCTTTCAATCAATATTTTTGCTATACTTATTCAATGTTAAATGTGAAAAAAAATTAACATTTGTTTTTTACAAAATAACAATTTTTTTCACAAAAATAATATAAATCTTTCAATGGCATATTTTTAATTCAGGAACTAAAATCAGTAATTATTCATTAAGTTACGAAAAACAAGATGTTTAAATAAAACATTATGAAAAATACGATAATCTATGATTTTTATCTTCTTAACATTAATTTCTATTTTATGTATCATTTGTAAATAATAAGCCATATTTACTGTCAAGACTTCTAACTCCAAAGAAAGAAAAAATCGATTTTGTTTGCAAAATTTTTCATTTATAATGAAGTAATTACGACAATTAATTTTATGCTATATTTTAATGAACAGTAAAATATTAATGAAAACATTTGCTAATCTTAAAAAAATAGTTTTTCAATTTTATAAAAGAAAGAGGAAATAGTTTATATCTATAAATTAATTTTTTACAATGATACATTGAAGTCCTTTATGAATTGTTACTGGGAAATATAAACAGTTAATGCATTTATTATGATACATTTTGTTTATTATAATATTCTTATATACTTACTAAATTACTTTGTTATGAAATGTATTTTAAATCTGATTTTTTGTATGACTTTTTCCATTTCAGAAATAACCAGTAAAACCCCTTTAAAAAAATATTTTTATTCTAATTTCAATTAAAAAAACTATTAATCTCAAATTTGATTTTGGCATAGTTAAATGCCATTTTTAAGAGACTAGTACACTCTTAATTTACAAGAGTATTATTCGGGCCTGGTCTTCTATATATGCTAAGCTTTGAAATTAGTTCATTTTGATTCATTGCTTATTCGTTTTAATGCTATTCTACTTTTCTCGTTTAACTTATGCTGCTATAATTGTTGCATGAAAATTAAATTTGTATTTTTCTTAAATTTCTGTAATATCTCTCTCATTAGCTGTTGCTTCACTTGCACCACTTGGCGGTCTAACTCTGCAATTACAACCAGGCCCTCAAGCTGGTAATCGTGTTCAGTGCATTCAGTCTCTGATTGGTGGCATTGGCCGTGTTGTACAGACTGCGGCTGGTGCTCATTTTGTGATAACATCTGTTGCAAACTCCATTTCGGAGCAGCCACAGATACAGCCAGCACTGACTACTACTATTGCGCAACCTTCTGTAAACATTTCTGCTACAAATACCCAGCCTCTTGTATTAGGAACAAACATTTCCACTGCAACTGGTAATGGGTGTTACCTTTTCCTTACTATAAATTGCTTTTTAAATTACTAATATTTTCTTTTTAATATTGCGTTTTTATATGCTTTAATATTATATTGTTGAATTAAGTCTTATCGCTTTTAAGATCTGTTTTATTAACTTTAGTTATTATCTTCAGTGTTTAGTTTTTCTTTTTCCTGTCAAGTTATTTCTAATTTTAATTCTGTAGCAGTAATATGAAATAATAAAAAAAATATAGATGACAATATTTAAATCATAATAAGGATCAGTGTTTTCAAAATGGCTTAAATTTAAATTTTTAATACAATAAAATTCATACAGTTGTAGCAAATTAGGGAAACGACTTTCCTTTAAAAATGAGCTATTTTTATATGGAATTATTGTGTGATTGTCAAGTTTAAAAAATAAAGATCAGTTTAATATAAGATGTTTATAAAAGTAGTCATCTGAATTAAATATGTGTTGAAGATATTTTACACGATCAATTTAAATATTATCTAACCAAACATTACACCAACAGTGGAAGAAATGTTTTATCGAACTAATATAAAACCATTTTCTTTAATGGATATTTGAGAGTTAAAATGAGCCAATGTGGTTTGTTAAAATCTTTAAATATTCAAATGAAAATGTTGTAATTCAGGATAATTGAACTGCAGTTATTGCATTCTCTCTTTTACGTTACAAGATTCTTTCTGCTATTCCATAATATTTAGCTTTTAAAAACTATAACAAATAAAACATTTAACATGATAATTTTTTATCATATTTAATTTTAATGATTCTTGTAATATTCCTGCTCAAAGCATAATTTAAAAACAAGAAAATAATTTTCAGTTTTATAAAATTATTAAAAGTTGCTTTACTTTTAAATAATTTTTTAAGTTCTTTTATATTTTAAACTTTCAATTATGTCTCATTAATGTAACTTGTGAATATAATTTCTCTGCAAATAAATTATAGCTAAAAAAATTCTTGATTGATATTATTTTAACCTGGTCTCACTTATGAACTGCTCTTTAATTTATACTTTAAATTTTATTATTTCATTGATATGTACTTTGATTAGTATTTGAGTTAGCCAATAATTTATAGTTGTAGGGGTTGAATATTCAATTAATATTATTCATATTTGTAATGTTTGCGTAATATTCTCTTAGACAAAATTATGTATGAATTTGTTTTGATATATTTTTGTTTTTCTAAACAGGTAATTTATGTGAACCAAATTAACTTCTATATTTATGATTGTTAAGATAAATTGATTGAATTTTCCAATTCCTATGCTAATGGGACTTGTTATGTGTTAAAAAATATAAAATTACTATGTGGATGAACATCTTCTATTATTTGTATTTATAGCTATTGTATTTATAATAAAATAAACCAAATGCAATGCTTCATTGAACCAAATCATGTATGGTAACTAGATTTTTGAAATTCTCTAGAGGTGGAAATTGTTGGTGCATCACATGCCTTAGTTTGTCTCAATTCCTTTATATTTGAATAATTTGTTTGCTATTATATAAGAGTTAATTGTAATGAGAAGTGTATTTTGTACATTTGCTTTATCATAAAAAAACATTATATACCAGTTGTGCATATATTAAAAATTTTATTATAAGAGTTACATTGACATATATGGCAATTTTATACACTATATGTGTCAAGTTAAAATATGATTATTCATGGACATAACATTTCCATCTTTGGAGACAAGTAGTCCTAATAAAAATATTTTTAACAAAATATTATAAAGCAAAATTATTTCAGGCTTGTTAATATTTCCAATTATTCAAGATTGTTTATCTTATTTTGTGATTATTTGCTTGCCTTTTATGAAAAAAATTAATCTGTTGTTAATGCACAATTTATGGTGGTAAAGGATTATAGTGAAATAAGGATTATAATGAATTATAATTAGAATAGAATAATTTGTTTCGAATTTCAAATTGGTTAAAGTCAATAATAATATAATGTGAATACTATTTTTTAAGATAGCTGTATAATTATAATAGTAATAAACACTGCTGATTAAATTTTTTCATTCATATTATTTATCTTCAATTAAATTTGGAGATTTAGTTATTTTCTATTAAAGAATAGATTTACTAGTCAAATATCCTTGAATTCAATTCTTAAATAAAGATAATTTTTGTCACTTACACACTATGTTCACTAAACAAATCTGTTGTATATAATTATTCTTAGTGAACAAAGGACATCAAATATCGTTATTTGTTAATAGATCAGCTCCTTTATATTACTAGACTATGAATAAAATCTATTTTAATTATATTTTGTGAAGGAAAAAATATGTAGCAAATTTACTTGCATAGTTTTAAAAAATAAAGCAATCAATTCTGCATTTTTTAAACATCTATACACTCTTTAATTGCTCATGTTTTAGTATTCATAGTATAAATTTCACTCTTTGCACTAAGATTATTGATTACCTTTTTAAAAATTTTGTTCATAAATCTGATTTTTTTTCTTTAGTTTTACCTCAAGTACAAAAAATTACTGGTTCTGCTGTTACTCCACCTGCATTATCTTCCTTTAATAGACCACAAAACAATTCATCTACACTTAATAATCCAAATCTACACAATAAACCAGTTGGTAGAGTTGCACCCTTGAATGTTCATCCACCATCAAGTTCAGCTAGTTTTGGTAAAAATTCTTCCTTAATTATATAGTTATTTAAATTATTTATATTTTATGATCTTGCCAGATGACTAAAATAAAAAAATCTACACCATCAAGCCCAACCTATTGATATTTTATTCAAAAGTTATTATTACTATTATTTGTACAAGCTTTAATTTTAGAGTTTTTTAGCTTTGACTCCTGAGTTTGTTAATTTTTTTTATTAGTTAGAATTTCTGTTAATTCTTGGTTATGTTGGAAAACTTTTTTTATTCAAAAATCAATTATTGAGATAAACTTTATAAACTCACTATAGATAATGCGTAAAATGTTACAGTATTTTAAGTATAAATGCAGGTAAGTCAAATTTTTAATTTTGAAGTTTAATGATTATGTTTTAACTAAACATAACTTACAATATTTAGATTTTATTTATTTTACTTAGCTGAGAAAGAGGGAAAACTTAAAGACAGGCGGTGGAAGAGTTCTGTTCACTTCCTGTTTTTGATCCTCTTTTTCTTCTCACTGTAAGAGATCTTTTAAATTTTGCTGCCATATATGTAAACCTTTACATGATTTTTAATGAAAATCACACACACACACACAGACAGCAAAGGCAAACTAAACCAACTTTTGGCTGAAGAAAATTGCGATTTTCTAATCATTCTGATTCTGAAAAAGAACACATTTTATTCTTGTCTTTTCTTTCTTTTCTTTAAGTTTAGTTTAGATATTTTCCATATTCAATCTGGTTTTTAAATTTTGTTTTATGTACTAATACTTTTTATCATTGATTTATTTTAAAATATTAATAAAGTAAACCTTCAAAGTATATTTATTTTTTCATGTAAACAAAAAGAAAATATTTCTAAATGTTAAGTGTGGCAATAATAAAATTAATAATTTCTTGTTTAAATGAATGCGAATTATGGGATTGCAATGCAAAACCCGTTTTATGGGGAACGTGTTCTCCATGGAAATGTGTTTTTACACACAGTGCCATGTCTTCCTGACAAGATAAATAATAAAGATTATTTAAAGAAAAATCCAATTATTTTATTGAATTCTCAACATTATTTATGTTTACTAATATTTTTTCACCAAATAAATAGGTTCTATAAATCAGAACCATGTGCAAAATGCCAAAAGTCCAGTAGTTCATTCCTTATCTAAACCTTTACCTAAATTAGAGGTGTCGTCAAATAATATTTCTGACAAGAAAAATTCCTTATTTTATCTAGTAAGTATATTTTATGTCAAATTCTATTTTGACATATTTTTCAGTTTTATATGATATTTAAAATAAAATTTTATTTTATAGGAATCATTAGCTTTAGCAAAGGAAGAAGAGAGAAAAAATTCTCTGAGACTTCTTGCTAAAATTAACAATAGAAGGTGTGCAGCATGTCCTATTTATGGTGATGATTTAGTGGAAGCTGTTACTATAGTAAATAATTTAAAGCATCCAAAAACAGGTTCTTTATGGTATGGTAAAGGATATGTAAATTGCCTAAATGCAATAACTGCTCAAAACGATCCTTCATTGTATTGGGATCATACTTCTTTATTATCCAATATTATAAAAACTCCTGAAGAAAGAGTATTAGAACTTTCTGATATAATTAATAGGTAAGTTAGATGAACTCAATCAGTATTTCAATTATTTGATATTTATAAAATTTGTTATAATTTGTACAAACTTGATTACATTTTTTTTTCTTTTTGATTAATTGATTAAACCAAATGAGAAGAAAATTAATTGTTTATAAAGCTAATGTTTTATTATTATTATGTAAGAGAGGGAAGCAGAAAATCAATAAAATTTAGTTTAAAAAAAATAATTCACTTTATTTTATATGTTTGTATCCATAGCATTAAAGGGCATAGGAAAAATATACATTTCTTATGTAACTTTTTTTTATTTAAAGAATTTAATTTGAAGAATAAATAATTCTGAAATTCACCTTGTTATATGTGAGAAAATACCTACTGCTTAATTTATAACTATTTCACTTTTGTTTACCTTTCATATGAGATTTTTTATGTGTAATAGATAGGCATAATTTTTTTAAAGGATTGTGAATACGAGAAAGGAAAACAAATTTATCTTTCAAAATAACTAAATGATTTCTTAAATTCTTATTTGTACTTTATATATTTAATTTAGTAATAAATGGAGCAATAAACTTAAGAATGATTAACAGATTGAAGAATTTGTTTTGATACAGTACTATATCTTTAGTTCTTAATGTTTTTTATTTTGAAGTTGAAACATATGATGCATGGTATTTGAGCTTAACTCAATCATGTTTCTTGTGTGATAATAGGCTATTTTGCAATGTGTTCAAATTTAAATATAATATATTTTTTTATTTGTTTAATGTCTTATACAAATAATAAATGTATATCAAATTAATAAAATATACATATTATACAATATTTTCTCTCCATTTTTTACAAAGAAAAAAGATTCAATTTTGTTCTTTGTTATTAGGTAATTTTCTAAATGTAACTTTGCTAGGTTTAAAATAAAATTAATCAATTTATTATATTTATTAAAGAGTTGAAAAGGTTGATTAGGTTTAGTGCTTGAATTAAAATATTTTATATTTATTTAAAATGAATCTTCTGCATGTTATATTTATAACTCTTAATAATCTTACTTTGTAATTTTCCATAGGTTTGTTTTTGTTATTCCTGCTGTATCTGCTCCAACTATAAAATTGCATGTATCTCATCCATCTCCTTGGCGAATGAATGAAGAGAAAATAACTGAAGATCGATTGACTGATTATTTATCACCAGCTAGTGCCTTCTTACACCCTATTGTTAGTAGAATGAAAACTCAGTTCCCAGAACTCCGTCTAATACAATATGATTGTGGTAAGTTTACATAAAAATTTAATAAAGTAAATTAAGCTAAAAATGCAAAATCAATTATTGAAAAAACTATTTATGGAAAACTCTAAATATCCTGAAAAATACCAACTCTTTATTTTTAGTGTAGATTACTTCTGTACTAAAATAAAGGTAAATAATAATCTTACCTCATTGTCAAATTAATCTTATTTATAACAACAATCACAACACTCAAGATTTACTTGCTGGCAAGGGATGTGAAAGTGTATTCTGATGGGTACCAAGCTATGTAGGTCTTGATTGGAATGAAAAAGCTGATGTTTTCACTAACCTTTCATCTGAATTAGTACAGCCATTAGCCCTGATTACTGATGTGAGAAAAGGCTTTAAAAAATATACTGACATATTTTTTATTCGTCTGTTAATTGGGTTGCTTAAATTTAAAATAGAAGAAAAATAAATATAAAAAATTGATATGATTGTAATTCTTTTTGTACTTTGTGCCGTAAAACCCTCACAACACTCCTTTTGAAGAAATATTTTGCAGTTCAGAATCACAGCAAATTTATTTGTTTAGTTATTAAATAACTGAGACTATAAATAAGTATTAATTTTTTTCTAATAAAATGTGCTTGCTCAATTGTAAATTATGTGTGTACTCAATTTATGAGTACAAATGTAAGATAATTATTTTTCATTATTTTATCTACAGTAATGCAATGATTTCTGTAGTACATAAAAGAAATTACTTTTTTTTCCTCAAAATTTATTTGCCTAGTTAAATTATGAATGATATAGTTTTATCTTCTAGCAACCTGAAAAAGGCATACATTTCTTGTATTAGTCATTCTAATTAAATTTTACACTATTCAATGCATGATTCAAGTAAATAGTAAAATTATTTTATATTATATTTTCTTATTTTCATGAATGTTTTCAAATAGTTGTTGAATAAATATAAAAATAACTATCTTTTACAAAAATTAAGTAATATTTCTTGCTAAGTATTTTTGCATATAATTTTGTCACTTTTAACTTTTATTCTGTTTGATCACTGCTTTTAAATTTATTTTAATGCATTATTTTACTTAGGTAAACTACAAAGACTGGCTCATTTACTGTGGGAATTGAAGAGTGAACATCATAGAGTACTCATTTTTACACAAATGACTCGAATGCTTGATATCCTAGAACAATTTTTAAATTACCATGGACACACTTATCTTCGCTTAGACGGGAATACCAAAGTAGAGCAAAGACAGGTATTTTTATTTCGTTATAGTTGATATTGATTAGTTAATTGTGGATAGTTCTAAATTTTGTTTAACTTGATGAAATTTTTAATCAAGTTACGATTTGTATTTGAGTATTATATTTGATACTAAATTACTTTTGCATTTGCTAGTCTTTTGTTGTTACGCAATAATCGCTAACTTTAAAATCTTTTTATTTCAAACAAGCCTTTCTATCTGAATGGATTAATAGACATTTTATACATATTCCTCTTTAAATGTTGTTAAAACTTCAGTTTATTTCTAAAGATTTCTGAATTTTCTTTACTAAAATCTTTCTAAACTGTTGTTGTAGTATATGGCAGCTGGTTCACAATCAACAAAGCATGTTGGTTGTGGTTGGTATCTTTCCCGAGGAAGATTGACACATTTAACACAACCTCTGTTGTCACTACATTTTAAAAGAGTTAAAAGTTCCCAACTGTTCTGTTTTCTTTCAACTTCTGTAGTTAAATTTTGAGTTTTCATTAGAAATAGTTATTTAGTTGAATCAAAGCCTTACTGCATTCCTTTTTTTCCTTTCCAAATTCTCCTTATAACCAGAAAACTTTTCATTGCAGCATTGATATCTTGCATTTGGCATAAATTTATGACTCAATTAAAAACTAATATTGGATTCCTTAGTTGATACCATTGTTTTGGTATCTGCCTTTTCAAAATAGGAGATGATTTATTTTTAATGGGATACTTTTTTATGTTGATCACATTTTGACGATAACTGTTCATCAATGTTTGTGTAAATGTATTAAGACTTCTTTTCTGCACCATTTTTAATGGTTTTTTAATACAATTTCAGGGTGGTAAAATTATACTAATTTTGGAGTGTTTTTCCCAATTTAAAAATGTTTTGAAAATTAAGAGACATTGATAGATTTTTAAAGCTTTAAAATTTTTTCCAAAAAGGCCAAATTTATGTATGACATTTTTTTAAAATTTTCAGTTAATATATCTTAATAATTCCTTTTTCAACTTATGCCTATATTTGTAATTTTGCCCAGGCTGCTTTTGAAATGTAACTAGTGGGTGGAATTAGTCTGTCAGTTTGTGAATTCATTCTGCCTTCATTCCAAATTTTTTAACTGTATAAATATATAGGAAAATGAATGTAAAATTCATCAAATTCTCTTTACAAGTATGAGACATTTAAAATTGAGCTCCTTTTATTGTTTGAGTGATGTTTGTAACATCCGATTCAAACTCTTGTAACGTGTTTATTATTGATTTAGGCTTTAATGGAACGCTTTAATGCAGACACACGAATCTTTTGCTTCATTTTATCTACTCGGTCAGGAGGAATTGGGGTTAACCTAACTGGCGCTGATACCGTGATATTTTACGACAGTGATTGGAATCCAACAATGGATGCCCAAGCTCAGGATAGATGTCACCGAATTGGCCAAACAAGAGACGTCCACATTTATAGGTAACAATCTCTCACAATTTGAATTTTAAGAATTACTGTTCTTATGCTTATCTGTTTTCTTCTGAAATTTTTATTAGATAAACATTTCTTTTTCTTAAGTATGTAAAGTACATTCTTTTATTGCTATTGAAAGGATTTTTGTAGTAGTCAGTTGTAATGTTTTCAAGGGAAGGTACATGAATGATTTGAACCAAGACTTTAAATTTTCCATATTCGGAAATTTGATATAATCAAACTGAGAGCATGCAAACAGTGCAGATTGTAATACAAATAATTATGTTCTTCAAAAACTTAAATCTAATTAATAAATAAAAATTAGCAAAATAGCCTTTTCTTGAACAGTATTCAGGTTGAAGATCTGGTTGGCGCAAAGTCACGACTTGAATATTAGTGAGACATCTTTTGTTGGTTGGAGTGCCATTTCACTCACAGTTTACCATAATTTTTTAGCAATTTAGATGAATAACTGCTGTAACATAGAAAACAAAACCTGTGGCCAAACTGCCCTTGTGGATAAGGTTTACATTGCCTAAATCTGTTTTCTGAACCGATGGCTCTTGGGTGCGAAGCATATGTCAGTTAGGTGATCTGTCTAAGGCAAACCTCCAGTGTTTAGTTCCCATGCATGCTTGGTACTCAGTTTATCAACCCTCTGAAGGGATGACCGCCTGAGTCAACCCTGTCCAACCTGAAAAACAGACCTGTGACTTGGGAGCATGAAACGATACCACTAAGCCAGTCGGCTTCGCTATAATGTTATAAAATCAATTTAATCCTGATTTTTCCCCCATCTAGAGTTTTCCAAAACTACAGTACACAAATGACTTATAGCCATATAATTTACTGTATCTGTGTACTGTTTTTTTATCTTTCTTTGTATCTTCAAAAAGTTGATATATTTTTTAACTTTATTGAAATTTTTAGTCTAAAAATGGGACAATTTTTTTAATGTGAAAGGAAAAGAAGGGTAACAAATATTTGGTAAAATTAAATAAAATATTTGAATACCCTTTTGAAATACTTCATAAATATTTTAAACTTATAACATCACGATTTTTCTATTATAGAAATAAATATTCTTTATATACTTCAAATTAAAAATTTCAAGTTTTATTATTCGTAAATATTAACAATCTTTTAACTAATTGGAGTTATTTAATAACTTTGAAATAGTATTTTCATTAGTATTTAAAATAGTAATCTTCAAGTATTATGCTTTTAGCAGTAATTAAGCATTTACAAATGGTTGCTTTAATTAAAAATAAATATTTTGTTTATTTTCTTTTCATTGAAATGAATAATATTTGGAAACTGATATGATTGTAACTCTTAATTAAGTAATTGTGTCTTAAATTTGTGTCGTTGAATATTAAAAAGTGCGTCATGATATTTGGAAAAAATAAGATTTTGGATAAAATTCCTTAAAAATAAGCATCTTTGCATTTTTTATGTTAAAGGTAATACTTAATCCTGTATTAGACTTACAATGATTAAATAAAAAAGAAAAATGGCAATCTTAATATATTCTCATTTGGGGATCACCCTGCTGTAGTAAACAGTTTTAAGAATTCCCGGAAGTTATTCAATTTTTTCAGACTCATGCCATTTCAAGAATTATTAAAATAATCATTTCACTAGGCAGTGTAGCTTTGAATATGTGCTCTGAATAAATACTAGAAAAACTGCTTTAGAAATGTTTTAATTTTTAAAGATATGAATGTAAGAATGATGCAAATGAATATATTATGGATTCCTAAATATGTCCCAGAAAGTTCCTATTGTACAAAAGTAAGAATATTTTATAATTGAAATAAAAGGGAATATATATAGACTTTTTATTAATATAAATTAAAATGAATGTAATGATTAAAGAAAATTAAAGTCTTAAAAATTGTATTTGGGAATGTTATTTGATCGAACTTCTGTTTAGAATGATAATTAAAAATGTTAGTTCCTATTTACTGTGTCAAAGAGAATAGTAAATTAAGTATTATACTTAGCTTAGTGTTACTGAATTTTTTTAACTTTATATGTTATTTTATTATTATAAATCCCTTTGTTATTATAAATTCAATAATAAAAATGGTGATTATTTACTTATTTTAACTGAAATACTAGACATTTTGTCTGTGAGCTTAAACTTTTTTTTGTATATGTATATTTAATTAAAATATGGTTTCAAGAAAACCTGAATGTTAATAACATATTTAATAAACATGCTTGTTTTATATTAGTATATGAGAAATGTTTTATTTATGTCTAATATTTCAAAATTTTATAATTTTTTTAGGCTTATTAGTGAAAGGACAATTGAAGAAAATATTTTGAGAAAAGCAAATCAAAAAAGAATATTGGGAGACTTAGCTATTGAAGGAGGCAATTTCAATACTGCTTTCTTCAAAAAGGTATACCTTCACTAAATATTCAAAAATTTTACTTATTCTTGATTTTTAGATGACAATACTATTTTTTTCCCCCAGAATACTTTACATGAGCTTTTTGGATTGAGTGTGTTAGAAGATTTTAACAAAACACATGAACAGAAAAAAGTGGAAGAAATACCTGAAACAATTCCTAGTGAACAATTTTCTCAAACACAACTAGAGCAGGTAATAAAATATTTTTGCAATCCTGTTTATATAGGTCGTAATATTGATATAAATTTACAGTATTTTCGAAAATTCATTCAAATATTTTTACTTTAAACACAATATGATAATTATATTTATGTAAATATGTTTTATTGTTTCTAACTTCGTTCAGGCTCTTGGAATGGCTGAAGAAGAATCTGATATACAAGCTGCACAAACTGCTAGAGCTGAAGCAGTAGCAGAACTTGCTGAATTTGATGAATCTATTCCATTAGATAGTGAAAGTCGAGATATGGAAGAAAAATCTCCTGCTGAAGAAGAATTTGATAAATTGATGAAACAAGTAAAGTGTCTATTTTTTATAAGATAACTTTTCAGATTTGCTTCAGTTTCAGTTTTGCTCATAGTTCTTAAAAATTACTCTCATACTGAGAGTAATTTCTTTGAAAATATTGAGATATCTTTTATTTAGTTCTTTATTTAAAGTTGAGTTTCTTTTCAAATTTTATTAAAATATTTTAAAGATTATATGGTTTGGAAATTATTTAACGTAATTATTTTAAATATTAATCTCTTAGAACAGTTATTTTTAAATTAAAAAACTTCACTAAGTGGTAACATCTTGTTACATTACATATATCTTCTGTTGATTCTGAAGAATGCCACAAATCAATAGCTTTCACAATTGCTCTTTCTTCATAAATAACATACTATTAAAAAATTTATTTAAAACACACTATATAATATTCATATTTAAGAACAATTCTTTCATTTGGTTGATAAATAAAATCAGGCAAAGGAATCATTTATCTTTCTCTTAAAGATAAAATTCTTCATCATAGAAAAGCATTTCGCTGTTATTTTCCTTAAAAAAAATTATGCTAGTTTTGTCAGCCATTCTACTGCTTGCTTTGAAGGCAATCTGCACTGCATCATTATCTGAAAGCTCTTCCATTCTCATTCATTTTAGTATGAATAATTTCATCTGAAATTATTTCTATGTGTTACATTTGAGTAATCTTATTTATTAAATTAAGAAATAAAATATAATATTGAATGCTATATATTAGGTCTACAGGAAAGTTCTGTCCGCTCCGGTTACAATCAGTTTCAACAAGCATTCAGCTCAACAAACCATTTCCGACAATATTCAGAAACTAGGGTTTGTGTGGAAGTATTCAAGATGGGTGCCACAGAAGTTAAGTGAGAAGAATTTGAATGATCGAATCATCATATGCACATCTCTGCTTGCACGCAACAAAATCGAACCCTTCTTGGACCGGATCATAACTGGGGATGAAAAGTGGATTACCTATGAAAATATCATAAGAAAAAGGGCATATTGTGAACCCGGAAAACCTGCCCCCTCTACCTCTAAACTTAAGTTGAGCCTGAACAAGAGAATGTTGTGTATATGGTGGGACATTCGAGGACCAATACATTTTGAGCTGTTGAAACCAAACGAAAGACTAAATTTGGAGAGGTACTGTCAGCAATTGGATAAATTAAAAACAGCTTTTCAAGAAAAGAGGCCAGTGATGTTCAATAGGAAGGACATCATACTGCTTCATGACAATGCCAGGCCACATGCTGCTATAGGGACTCGTCAGAAAATTGCAGAGCTAGGCTGGGAAATTCTGCCGCATCCACCATACTCCCCGGACCTTGCACCATCAGATTATTACTTGTTTCTGTCCTTACAAAATTTCTTGCAGGGCAAACAATTCAAGAACAAAGAAGATATCAGACAAGCACTGGTTCAATTTTTGGCCTCTAGTGATAAGACATTTTTTTAAATTGGGATATACAAATTGCCATCATGCTGGCAAGAAGTCATAAATAATGGTGGCAATTATATTATTCAATAAAGTTTATCCAAAGTATGAAAAAATTTATTCCTTTGTTTCTTTCTAAAACAAACGGAACTTTCTGGTACACCTAATAATTCTGATTGCATCATAGATTAAATTTTGTATGCTAGCTATTATTTTCTGATGCATGATGATATAGCACATTCATTTTAAAAAATTTATGTTATAAATTCATATTGTACCAATATTAGTGTTTGCATCCTTTTGTGTTGCTTATAAGCTTCTTTTTCTCACTTCAGTTTAAAATTATTTCATTCATAAATGTTACTTTTTGTTTTATTTTATTTTTTTAAATTTAGCAACATTAATGGATCAGTTTTTATAAGAAGGAATCAAATGAAATATGTTATTTTGATGGTCAACAAACAATTTCCATAATATTTTTTCTATATTTTTAGAAAATGTATTTTTACCCTCTCACTCATAATTGAGTTGTAATTTTTAACTTAAACATTTTTGTATCTTATTCATTGATCATTTTATATAGTTCATATTAGTTTTTCAAACAAAACATAAAATTATTTTCTGTTATTGTAAAGATAAAAATGATTCAATTAATGCAGTATTTGATATAAAATAAGACCTGCATTTTTTATTATTTTCTTTTTCTTAGCTCACACCAGTTGAAAAATATGCTGTGCAATTTTTAGAGTCTTTGCAGGAGCCAGTTGGATTAGAGCAGTTAAAACTAGCAGAGGTAAATTTATTGAGAAATTTATTTTTATTCAATATAAAAATAACTAATTGATACCTTGATGATTCATTTTTGACTATAGTCAAATATTATTTCCCCCTTTTTATTTCATTTGGATTAGTTATCTAAAAAATATTTTAATAGTTGGAATTCTAATAAATATATGTGCATTGATTATGTTCTAATGATAATTAAATTTGTGCCACATTTCCTTAAAAAAATTAGAGCTTTTTTCTTGTTTTTCTTCTGTAACATATACTGTTGGTCATTGAAACTGCTATAACATGAAGAAATCCAAATAACATGTTTATTGAACAAATATATTATATTCGAAATAACAAGAGATTATATTTTCGAGAAATTTGAAGTCAGTTCTTAGAAATTACTATGCTTGGCTATTGACTCAAGTGAAGATAACAGGGCCTGCACTGAGTATAACTGCACATGCAGCTTTTTAACAGTCTACAATCTATTGGTGTGGTCTTCTTGGCTGCTAATGATTGGCTACTGAGATCACAGCATTTTTTGTGATGGTCTTGAGTCCATTGTTTCCATATTATGTGAACATTTATAGAATTTTGATGGGAGCAACCAATGAATTTATTATGGTAAATTAGGCAATAATATGACCTCTATCAAAATCAGAAAATCCTTGTTATAATTTTCCCTTCTTACACCAGTGATCAACAGTTTTTTACTCATCAGAATTATTCAAATGAAATTAGTTTTTAAAGAAATTAGTGTACAATTTTTGCATGTAGATACTGTATGTATGGCATATTTTACTTTTTTACCTAAATGTGTCAAAAAACAAATAATTTATTTACCAAAGTATCTTCCATTTACAAAAAATTTATATGTGTATCATGTTTCCTTCTTGTTGTAGCAGTTTTAATATCCATCTGATGTTTTTTCTTGTCATTTTAAAAATATTTATTTTTTAAAATTGATATGCTATTTTCTTTTTATAATGAAAAATTCTTTTATTGAATTTTAAGTTTGTTATAATATTTTCTAGGAGGAAATTGAGGCACAAAAAAAAGACTGGGAGTTAGGACATCTGAAAGCTCTCAAAGAAGAAGAAGAACGACGTTCTGGTCAATTTGGTGATGATGATTCACCCTTGTTTTATAGCAGAGAAGCAGCAAATCAGGTTTCTAGATCTTCTAGATCTAAACGCAGTAAAGCAAGGGATTCCTTTAATAAATCACAAACTACTAAATCTCCTCCTAAGAGGAGAAGCAGGCGAATAATTATAAAAAAGGAAAAATTAGATGGTAATATGGCTGAAAGTGAAGAATCAAATGATTGTGAGCCCAAGGATAATCTTAAAAGTGTAAATAAATCTGAACGTCTTGTTAGTATGCATGGTTTAATTAATGGTCCAAGGAATGGAGACCTAGATGCAAAAACTCATATTTCAATTCCTAAAAATGGCACTTTGAGTAGCAATAAAAACTGTTTATCAAAAATTACTCAAAATCCTCTTATCCTGAAACCGTTTTCCAATCCTAATTTAGTGATACGAACTAGGAGAGCATCTGCTATCGAAGCAGAGGAGCGTTCTAAAAGTGAGAGTGAATCTGAATTATCAGTACCTAGCCCTAAAATTGTAAATAATGTTTTAAATGCTCATAAGAATGACTCGTTGAAAGACACATTAGCATACTCATCTACATCCTTGTCCCCATCTAGCTGCTTAATAAAAAAAGATAAAACTAACAGTTCCTTAAACCATGATAATATTTCCACAGAATTGGATGAAACTTTGGATGTATAATACACATTATAAGTTTTATGTTTATTTAAAGTGTACATAGAATCAAAATTGTGTGTTTAAACCAATGAATTTTGAATCATGCAGCTGTGTTGTACATTTGCAAGAAATGTTTTTATGAAAGGTTCGCATGTCTGCTTATGAAAATAGTTATTTGTTACATGTTTATTTCGACTTTAGGAAGGAAAAATATTTTAGTGACCAATTCATTTTGTTTTTCAAAATTGTGATCTATGAACTCAAATTGTCTATAGATAATGTTATTTAATATATTGTATAACTATTTTGAAACTGTCCAAAGTTCAATAAATCTGCAACTTGCTGTGTTTCTGTGTCTCATTTTTCTTGGTGTAGTCACATCATTTCGCGTTGTCCGAGGCTCTGTTTTGGTGTCAATATGGTGAAGTATTGTTAACCTCACTGATAAATAAATTATCAAAAATTATTTTTCTTTTCTCCCTCATTTATTGCTTTTGCAAATAACAAGCTTTATTCAGAATCATTTAAAAAATGATCAGTTGCTTAAATGAAAAAAAAATAACTTCTGGGTTTGCTTTTTTGGCACTTTCTAGGGTAGAAATAATTGTTCTTGCTCGAAAATGCTGTTTTCATGGTAGATCCACCTTTATTCTTATATTATTTTTGTGCCATCCTAATTTTTGAATGAAATTTTTCTGTTTATTTTCACTTTCATAATTCCATATAAATAATTAGTAATATTAACTTCTATCTATCACTCTCTTTTGTAATTACAAATTGGCACCAAAACATGTCTTCAGACTTCTAGCCATGTGGCTCTACCAAGAAAAATGAGATGCATTTAAGAGCAAGATCAGATAAATCATCCTAGATGTTGCTCAAAATTGGCCACAAAAAATATTTTTAAATTTAAAATTATCTAAAAAAACGTTTTCACTTATCAAAATATTATTTTAATAACTTTTTTATCTTTATGTTACATTGACAAATTAGACCTCTTTTTAAAAAATTTTGTAAAGTATTAAGTAAAGAAAATTAGGATTTCAAAGCATTCATGTATTTACATTTTAAAAATGATAATTTTATAAATGATAAACCAAAAACTGAGGAGCGTTATCTTATTAGAGAACCATTAAAAATAAAGTACTTTTAATAAATATTTTTACTTCTGTTCATGTTCTGGAAACTAATTTTCACTTTAACCATAGAAAACTGATTATTTGCCTCTTGTGTTCTTTGGTGTTTTCGTAGCTGTTAAAAAAAAATTTATTTTTCTGAAATTCTTTTGTGAAGTACAGCCATACTCAAATTTCTCCTTTTGAAAAATTATTAGATTTGGTTTAAAAAGTGAATAAATAAAATTAATAATTCAATAACATTCTTAAAATAATAATAATTAAAGAATGCCAATATCATTATAAATAATCTTAATAATACTTAAGATTAATTATTAATGAAAAAATAATTTCAAATTTTTTTTGACTTAACAGTATTAAAACTAAACTTTATCAAATAAATATACATCAGTGTCACACATAAACGCAATAATTTATTCTTTGATTATATTTAAATTAGCTTTTTTAATCTTGCCTTATGCGAGTATAAATTCAAATATTTGAAAAAATTTCTTCATGTCATATCATAAAGTAACAGAAACGGGTATACAATATATTCTCTCTAATATAAATATAAAACCAGGTTACATTGCCTTAACAAAACCAGTTCTGAAATTTTGTCAAAAATATTGGACAACAAATAATTTGATTCAAAACAACAAAGAACTTAGTTACTTCATTATTTATTTAAAAAAAGCATTTATCAAGTTAGTATTATACATTTTAAAAAGGTTATTTTTAATAAAATTAAATATTCCTGTGAATGGAAGTTAAAAATAAAATTTAATATACAGTGTAATGTATTTTTTTTCTGCAGTCATTTTTATAAGTCTAAATTGTCAGTGTTTTTAGCAGCTTACACTTTTCTTCATTAAGTAACCATTTTTATGCAATATATTGCATTAATTTTATTCCTGTAAATGAAAGATAAAAATATATTTAATATACGGCATATAATATTGTATTTTTAGGCTTAAAAAAACTGGGTGTGTCAAAAATTGTTTACACTTTGATCTATCATAGAAACCATATTTCTTGTGCTACAAGGTTCCACTTTGTATGTTACTCTACATAATTTGGATGGTTAAAGCCCAATTCTATCTGCCAATCGACACAAATATGTATACTGAGCTAGAAAGATTCTTCACATTACTGTTGAAAGATAGAATTTGCCTTTCATAAATGTTTGGTGTCATTTGTTTCCAAAGGGATTTATTGGACATTTCACTTTAGAAAATTACTTAACCGTAGAAGAGTACCTAACATTGTTTGCTGATTCCATATTCCCTGACATCTATATATTATATGGTAATGACAAGTTTTTTTAAAAAAAATCTAAATAAGATAGCACCACTCCTCTATCATGAGCATACATAATGTGATATTTGCCAGGCCTGTTGTGCTCTCTCTACACTCTGCAAATCTTACACTCCTGAATTTTTTTTTTGAGGCGTAGTAAAAAAACAAAAGTAAACTTAGTAACCTTGACACTTGTAAATGAGATACAAACAGCATGTACAGAAATCCCATCGGTATGATGTATGAAATTAGAGAGGACTCATACTCACAGAAATGTATTGATGCTGAAGGCAGCTATTTTGAACATTATGCATGAGAAAGTATGTGTTGAATTGAACTTTAAGCTTTTCACCTCCAACAATTGAATCTTATAAAAAGGAACAAATTTTCTATGATGATTCAAAGTGAGTAAATATTTTTAATGCACCATGTATTTTTATAAGCCTTAGTTCCAAGAAGCTTATATTTTCCTTAATTAGTCAATGTTATGGTGCAATAAATTGCAATTTTTTTAAATCTGATTTTCAAGATTATTTTAAATTCATTCTAAATTGTTGAGTGTCAAATATCAAAACTTTTTTGGCGACCCTAAATTTACTCTGTGATAATCAATTCAATTTTCTTACATTTGAAAGTGTTTGTGTATTATTATTTTCAGAATATGGCAACAAAATTAGGAAATATCAAAACAAAAATATTTTTTAACTAATTTTTATTTTTGAATGTTTTTTGAAAAAAGAACTATCTAAAAATGTGATGAAAAATTCACTAATCTGAAATAAAGGTTGTCATGTTGACACAGGAACTATTTGATATTCCCTTCCTTCTGAAAGACCAAGTTTGTGTATAAGTATATGCGTGTATAATTTTGAAAAATCGCTTAAATCTTTAAAATAAAGACTTGTGTATACTAGATATCATTCAAGAAAGATGTCTAAAATGAATTATTTGAATATTGAAATGAAAATTTTACACTTTATTCAAATGTTTCATGACTCGCACAAGTTCTGTGTGTGTCAAATTTATTTTATTGCTAAAATAATCTGAAATAGAGGTACATGCATAGTGATAAATTATATCAGTGAAAGCCAATAATATCCTAATTTATTACACCTGCAAATAAGGTAGTTATTCCTATATTTTGAATTCGAACAGTTTTGAAATCTGTCAAATATTTAATTTTGTTCACTTAATTTTGATGCATTTGACCTTGTTTTGTCAATTGCATGTTATTTTCAATTTTAGCTGCCAATATTTCTAAAGAGAGAATTTCGGATTTTGTTACACACACATATATAGATAATATTTTTTAAAAAAATGTAAATAACAAATAATACAAGAATCATGACAAATAAGTTATACAAATTTAATAATTTTATATGGTGTTACACATTTTAAAGTGAATTCTTTTGTGTCATTGCATTAGAATACCATCATTTGATCCTTGTTGGTGAAGCTTTCACTTTTAATGCAAAATATTATGAAAGTTAACTTTTTGTGATACTAAGTAAAATATCTATGGAAGTAAATAAAAAGTTACATTTCGTAAGTTCCATTGTTAGATGCAACTTTTTGCTCTATTGTCATGAATATCTGTTTCTACAACTCTTAATTTAGTTTATTTTTGTCTAGTTAGCCTTTATTTTGAAAATAATAACTAATTTCTCACTTTTGAATTTTATTTTTCTTTATCAATTCTAAATTCATCTGTTTTATTTTCACATACAAAATTAGAACACTAGTAGCAATTAATTATATTTTTAATGAGACAAATTCTGATTGAATATAAAAATATTGTTTTCAAATCTGTTTCATTTATTGCATTGTCTCTGGTATTAAAATGCCAAATTTGCATCTTTAAATTTATACAAAAAAAACTGTTAAAGACTAAATTTAACGAAGTACATATATAATTATTATAAATGCATAGTAAATTTATTAGAAGCTTTGCAGAAAATGGAATAAACAGAGTAGAGATTTTTTAAAATTTAACTTCTACTGATATCTCTTTCCAATTAAGTGTAAAATATATCGTTAATGAGAAATCAATTTTATGCTTCAAACTTTACTTACGTTTGGTAATATGAATTTTTTGGAAAACAAGTTTTATATGCCTAAATTTTTTTCTCTTAAAAAATAACATTTCAAACTTATTCATTTTTCAATACAGAATGTATTTTGCCAAGGGGAAACATCCAGTCACTGTTTTTCTCTTAAAACCAGTTTGATTCAGCATGTTAATCTGCATAATGATGACGTTCATTGCCAGTGAACTTGTTGATCGATAAATTTGATCGAATGTATCTTCCTAATCTTTGTTTTTTATTGTGAACATATCAATTACAGTGTTTTAATGTTGAGCCTTGTACACTTAAATTAGAAATTGAAATTTTTTTTATAAAACATTAAGAATGGAAATGTTGTGAAGTTTCTTTGTGTATAAATTTATCTTACATGAATGATTAAAAATTTGCCTCTGCTGTACACTAACATATAAGTTTCAATGAAAGCACTTCGACAATAAATGTGTTTAAAAATACCTTGATATTTGCTACAAGCTATATTTTCTTTCTAACATTCGATTCTTGTTATGAAGAACTAGAAATATTTTAGGCTGAGAGAGAGAGAACTCCTGTACGATCTAGATCCTAAAATTGTAAAGATATTATAAAACTAACTAGGAATTTTAAATACTATAAAAGAATTTTTTTTCCTTGTGCCTTTTTGCTTTCCTGATTAAATAGTTTATATAAAATTAAAGTAAAAACATTGTTTTCTCACTTTCTAAAATATTGCTTTTTAATATTATGCACTAATAAGTCCATCAATATTTCAAATGTTAGGATAACTAATTTCTGGTTTTAAAACCAACAAGAATTATCTTTCTTGGATTGTTTTTCCCCATCTAACAGAAAGCTACTAAAAATGTATTTTTCTAAAGGATGGTGAGACTTTGTTTGGACTTAGTGTAAATTTTAAAAAATGTAAGGATTTGATTTTTTTTTTTTTTTATGAATTATGATTCAGTGGAGAGATGAAAAATAAAACTTAATTATAGATTTCCAGAATTATTTTCATTAAAAGATCATGTAAAACATCAGCAAGGATCATTTTATGATTACAAAATGAATCTAATGTAAAAAAAAATGCTTATAATAACAAAAATTCATTACTTATTAAACATTTCTGTTTTACTTCAAATTTTCAATGGTTTTTGAATTTTATTATAATACCCTAAATTAATTGGAGGGAATTATTTTGCTATTTGAGTTTAAGATCTTTAATTAAATATATTATTCAAATGACAAAAAAATATTACAATTTTATTTTACAGCATTTATAATTTTAATTTCTTTTCCTTACAAAAAGAACAAATCAGACTGATTTTTAATTTACCACTAAAGTTATATGGAACCTGAATGATAAATTTGAGTAAAAATAATTTTTGTATATACATATAACTCTTTATAATGATAAAATAATTGTGTTATTTTTGTAATACTCTTAATTATATGTGTGTGTGTGTGTATATATATATATATATGATCACACTTACATGTAGAAATCTTGGTATGAAAGCATTTGCATTCATGTTTGAAATTTTCCTATTTAAATTCGAAGGTTAAAGAAAAAATGTTCTTTGTGTTGATTTGATCTAAATGCGGAAGTTAAATAAAACTAGTAATTAACAAGTTTTATAAATTGTAAACATTAATTTCTTCTGAACTACTTTGTAAGGATTAACAGTATTTTCTTTTGGATTCCATCAATACTTGAATTGAACGATTTTATTGCTTTTTGTGTTGTTCTTGAACAATGCTTTTGTTATTTATTGGTAAAAGAAATATCAGTTTGTAAGAAGGAAATTAATAAACAGTGTTGTTCTTTGACATTGGGAGGACTCCTGTGTGTGGAAGTGTTTCCTGATAGAAGTTTAGAATTCAAGTGACCAATTTTATTTGTCCACCAAATTTGCAGTAAAAAATTCGTTTGAAGTTTATTGAAATTTCCTTATGTAAAACTCTGTTTGAAGAGATATGGGATAGTATAATTAATAAGGAATTTATAAAAAAATCTATGTCCTTATATTAAAACCTCATCAGCTTTACTTAGTACATATGGTTATTTAATATTTTTATCGTTAAAATATAGAAAAACAATCACTTATGGCGCTCTTTAATGTTTACAAACATAAAGTTGGGAAATTAAAGATTTGCTGCAGTAAAATCTAATTTAAAACTTTTTTTATAGAAAAAAGATAAGACTTGTCATTCATTTTGTAAAACTTTCCTAACATTTTAGTTATAAAGACCTTTATCTTAATAAATCTGTAATAGTATTAAAATTCACTTTTGAATTTCCATTTACCAAATGCTTCATAACAATTCAGATTAATTTATAATCTGAATTGTAATAATAATAATTGTGTAATAAATACAGAAAAATTCACAGTAAATTTATGCCTCACCACTTCACTTACAAAAGCAAATTACTAGTTAGAAATAGTTTATTGGTTATTTCTAAACATCATTAAAATACACATCAAACATGTGGTCCTGATAAAATTAGTTATCTGCACTCTAAATCGATTTTTATAATCAAAATCGGTTTATTTACTTTTAAAAAATAAAAGAGAAACATTTTTACAGAAAATAGCAATTATATATGAGAAGTTGATGTATGATTTCAAGGATTTGAAATAAAAGATACCTCTAAAACTTCTTTCTCTCTTTCTGATACACTTCTTCATCTAAATAATTTATTAATAATTCTAAGTTGGTTTCTGCGATGTTATTTTTATCAGAAATAATAAAGTTTGTCTTAATATAGGAACATGGTGCTTAACTACATACAGCAATATTAATGATGGAAACTTATTTTTTTGGTGCCAGCTGATGGCTGAATGATTAGCATTCCCGACTCTAAGACTATTGGTCCTGGGATTGAATACCGGTTCGGGCAAGAATGCTCCCTTCTGTATGTATGTTTAACCTCATCCTTTCTGCTGAGATGAGGAATGAATATGTGGCCCACCTTATAAAGAGTTTATGGAAGGGGTGATGTGGGTAAAGCCACTCACCCCCATGACTTGGTTCACATGTCCACCATCTAACAATGAATGAATAACAATTTTTAGCTTTGTTGTGGTGAAAGGTTAGTCACTTAGGGCCTGCAATTAGGAGAAAAAAAAATTTTTGTAGTGAAGCACAATCTTCTAGAATAATACGAAGTCCAGTATTAAAAAAAATTAATCACATTCACTTGTTAACTACAGTCTATTAAAGTTATTAGAAATTGCAAAATTACTTTAAGTATTCATTTTTTCTTAAACAACTCTGCAAATTATGCTGTCTCATTTGTAAATATCAACTATTAATATTTTATAAAAATTAATATGAAGTAATGGCATATATATTTGTCTTATGTGAATTTATTTAATATTCTGATGCATTTTAAGTGTTTCCTGATAATAAAACTTGCTGATGCTGCTATTCCTAAAATGAATATCTGCAAACCATTTCTATAAACGCACATATATTTGTGTGTTCTGCAAAAAAATAACAAGCCCATTAATATTCCTGAATTATGTTGATTGTTGAAGTACATATACAACAGTCATTTAATATGTGAAAACTCACTTATAAATAAATCATTGCATTTCAAGCTTCATTAATAACATTAATCATCTTTAATACTATTCCAATTTTATAAGCTTTTCTTTTAAATAAAAATTTGTTTGATATTAATTTTTAGGAATCGGTATCATTGTTTATAGATTAATTATCATTTTGACCAAAGAAAAAAGCAATAATTTCTCAAACATGAATGGATCAGTTAATTGTGCTTGTGTTTTCAGTATAGTTTTGGTTCTAAATCATGTATTTAAAAGTAAATGCTTTTTTTTGTGGATTTGTTTATTACTGCTTCTGTAATTTCTATCTATATGATAGTAATAGAATTATGTATTTCATACTCTTGTATTTTAAAATATAGTCATTTAAAATAAAATAGATAAACAGTATCTTTATTGTGAAAAAGGATTATATATACTTTAAAAGAAAGATAATTAAATATACTAAATTTTGCCTTTAAAATTAAACAAATAAAGACAATTTTTTTTATAAATATGCATGTAATTTAAAACTTTATCTCGCATAAATATTTTTATTAAAGATGCTTAACTTGATTTACTGTTTTTATTTTTTGCAATTTATTTTGTAAATACATTTCTCCATAATTTCCTTGCAACAAATTATTTAATTATAATAGAATATAATAAAACAATTGAGTAATATTAAATTTCTTTATTCATATTGAAATAATTCAGATTTTTTGACAAGAAAATTACCTCTTAAATGCTTATATAAGCAGAAAGTTTGTTGAATATTTATCGTTATCCTTTTTTGTGCAGTTTGGTCATTTACTCTTGGGTACTATTTTTACAAAGAATTAATAAGAAATGGTTCGTTAGGTTAATAATAAACAAATTTTTATTGTGTAGAAGCTCAGATTCATGTTGTCATATGTAAATCATGTGTTCATTTGTATAATCTTGAAAAACTATAGATTTTTTTCTCATAAAGAGAAAAGAGCATTAAATAATAAATATGTAGTAAAAACTGCACCAATTTTTAAGTTTTACATTTTTAGCTCCCCTGTACAATAGGTGATGAATTATAAATTTATATTATTTTTTCAATAACTATTATTTTTAAAATGTGTTTATTGTAAAATAATTATGCTCAGCTGCTCCATGTTGCTTGTGTTTGAGGAATGTGTACAAAAATTTTACATAAAATCCCTTGCTTTACGTTTATTAACTATTGTCTGAATATTAATTATGTTAAAACTTAAAATTTGTTTCTCCTTTTACAGATTTATTTTTCAGTCAATGGTCAAGAAGAAATGCCTGTAAGTAATTATATAAAATTTGTTTAAAGTAATTTTATACTTTTACAAGTATTCAATCTTTTCTTAAAATATTTTTGATAGTTAATGAAATTTTTATACTACTTTGGAAACAAATAATGATGTTTAAAGAATGATGCTTAAGCATTCTATTTTTCGTTTGATGTTTTCACTAAATCAATACAAAAATGTAATAAAAGATAAAAATGTGCATAAAGATCTTTAATATTTTTATGTGTATGAACTTTTTTAAGAGCTATTTATGAAAAAATTTTCTATAAGGTAATGTGAAAAAAGCTGAAAATCATAGTAAATCAATTTTTGTTTATTCTTGTAGAAATTATTTAGATTAACTAGAAAGATAAAACTTCTTTCAACATTGATTTTTGCAATTTTGATGCATTCAAACAAGAACATGATTTAATTCTATTTTATTATCAATTAAGGAATAATTATATTTATGCTTATTCAGTTCTTATTTTCTAAATTTTTATCGTTAGGTTAGCTGAAATATTCAAGCGGTTATATCATTTGTAAGTCATATATTCTGGTTATCAAGAAAAAATTAAAAATGATAAATTGTTAAAAATCTGAAATTTGTAAGACTACTAAAAAACAGGAACAATAATTTTTTAAGGTATTCTGTTTAATTTCTGTATTAAATTATAAAGGCATGCTTAGTTTTAAAATCACTATGGCACATGCACTTGGTGCCCCACTGCATAATGAGATGGCAGCCAAATTACTTGCACTCTTGCCTTCAGTTCAACAGCTCATGAGTTCAAATACCACCCTAGGCTTGGCTGTTTGTAGTGATTTGAAATTTATTTTCATTTATAGTCCTAGTCCTGGTTTAATTAGGCCCCATGAGCAAAAAATGAGCAACAAGCATACCAAAGTATTACATAAAGTAGTAGGGCATCTAATAGGTGTGCCCCTTTTAGCCAGTAATTATAACAATTCTTAGTAGTTGGGCATTATAGATAAAAGAAAAATCTCTTAAAGTTTTAATTATTTAGAACTAATAGTATTTTATAAAATATGTACTTAGAATAATAATATATAATGAACATTCCAATCATTTTTATGAGAAAAAATTGTTAATTAAAATATTTTTCAGGTATGGGCTCCTCCTACTCCACCTACTAATGAAAATGATATTTACATTGACTACAGTGTTGCATTTTTGTATGAGCCATCACTAATGCATGAAGCACGCTTACCACCAGTTTTTATTAAGAAAGAAGCAAAAAGACAAAAAATTGATCCAGTAGTATCGGGTAAGTTTTTCAAAATTAATTATGTCTTATAAAATGCTGGTGTTTATAAAATATTTTATTATTTATTTTTTCTTGTTAATATAATAAATCTTATTAGAAATATGTGTGTATATTTCCTTTATAATAATGGCATTTGCATTTTTTTAATTTATTTTCCAGCAGTAGCTACTACTCGAAAACAGAAAGTTAGAAAAGATGATATGGTGAATATTCCCAGATCTTTATTTGATCGACCTTCTGCAGCTATTTTAAAAATGCGAAGGGAAGTCAAATTGCAAAAAGTGAAAGGGCTAATGGTTGGAACTAGTAGTTTGGCCAAACCTTTGACATCTTTCTCAAGTCTAAAACAATCTCCTATTGTTGTAAATAAGCCTGCTCTTGAAACTCATAATGAAAAACTTGACTGGTTGGTGCAAGAAGATTGGGCTATATTACAAGTAAATCTTTCAATTACTCAAAACTTATTAATGTTTAAATAAAATTATACTTAATAAATTGGCATAAATCCAACTCTAACTCAAAGCATAAAATAATGTAATTGTGAACTTTCATTAATAAATTTCATTCATATGCTATTTTGTTTAAATAAAATATCAGTGAGAGGCTCTTAATTATTTCTAAACTCAATTATTTTAAATGATAAAATATCAATGTTATGAGATAAAGAAAGAAAAAAAAACACAATTTATTAAGGATTTTGACAAGTCAACATAATTTTCTGAATTTATGAATTATCTTACATAATTTATATTTAATTTATGAATTATCTTACATAATACCTTTTAACTTAATAGCATATTATTTACTTTTAATACAAGTTTATTCTCCTCGTTTCTGACTTATTTAAATTACTGTTTCTGACTTGTAATGGATTTTTTGGTATGGTCTGACTCTGTCAGATCTTTGGAGATAAGAACCAACCAATATAAATTTATTCAGAGAAAAGTGTGTATTACTGTGGTCTGTTAATCTGAATCTTTAATATTATAATGGAAGTTATTTTTAACTTGATTTTCTACTTTTTTGAGAAATAACTAAAAAAGATACACAATAAATATAGATTAAAATTAATTTAAAAAAAACTTAAGTTTACAACAAAACAACAAATTACAAAAGTTTTCCCATTTAATCACTTCCAAAAAGACAAGAAACCTTTATGAAACAGTTGTGCCAAAAATTAGTTCAAAAATTGGTTTTAATATGTTTTTCTTACTATAGAATGAACTAATTCTCTGTGAAATCAGACTTTTTTCTGTTTATATTCTGAATATTTACATTACAACATTCTTTTTGGATGTACTCAGATATATACATATATAATTCAATTTAAAAGATAAACTTAATAATTTAGAACAAATAATTTTATATCTTTGATTTTCTTTTAAGCATTTTAGATGTTATTTACCTGCAGTTATAGGTATCTTATTTTATAGTAAGGAAAGTAATTATTACATTTTAAAAATTATTTCTTGTTATTATCAGTTGAGTAAATATATAGTCATAGTATTCTATGATCCAATGATTTTACTAGTTTCTTATATGGAGATAAATAGTTTTTTTATTTCAACCTTAATATTCTTTCAATTTATTTCATTTTCCTTTATTTTAAATTCTACATCCTCTCCAAAATAACATATTTTTTATTTGAAAATACAATTATTTTGCAACATTAATACAGTTTTTTTATGTGAAATATTTTCTGTAATCATATCTAATGTTTACTGTATTTCTTGCTTTTAGGTTATACAGGATATTCAGAGTATTCCTTTGAATTTAACAGTACTATTACCAGGACATATTCCCAATTGGGATATGGCATGTGAGGCTGTGTTTGCTGTATGCCAAAATTACCGATCATCAAAATCATGTAAATATAGATATGAAAATATAGTTGTGCCCAGAGAGGAAGGTAAAATATTATATGACACAAATCCTAAAAAGCAGAAAAAAACTAAAGGAATTTATAAGGTAATATTTCTAATATATTTAATTTTATAAAATTATTTATTAATCAGAATATTATATTGTAAAATTTAAAAAAAAAAATTCTAAATGAGGACAATTTGTTTTAACTGTAAAAATGGGTTTAACTGAATTATTGTATGTATTTTTAATTACAATAAATGAAATGTATTCATTATTTTTTGTTAAATTTGACATTTTTACAACGGTATTTTGATTAAAATGAAAATTCTTGTTCACTTCCATCAAAGAGCAAAATTAAGATTCTTATAGTGCATCAGTTTTTCTTTTTTTTAAATTTTTGACAGAATTTGATCACTTACTTACCTGTATTCTCACAAAACAAAAAAGATTTTTTAGCTTTTCTAATCCATTAGGGCCAAACATTCTTTGGATTTTTTAGTGTTAACTTTTAAAAAAAAATCATGATTTGTTCAGTAATAAACTTAGTACATAGTAATTATTTACCATATTTTGCCACTTTTAATTTTTTTGTTTAAGTATTGTTAAATGTTTTTAAAAACTTGTGTGTTTGATGTAATTTTTTTTTTAACATTTTCAGACAAAGAATAATAGACCAATGAAAACAAGTCAACTTTATATTCAAGATAACAATGCAACTTTTTCGAAAATAATCAACAAACGTTTTAAATTACTAGCAGAATCAGCAGTGAAAAGAAAACCGATTGAACGACCTTCATTCTTACAAGCACCCAAAAATCCAAAGCCACCAGACAACCCTGCTATAAATTATGATGTGCCTCTAAGTCCTAAAAAGATTGCATGTAACAGAGCTGAGCGGCTTGCAAGGGATAAACAGAAGTCTGTTCCTACTCCTGTAAGTGTCTTATTATTTTGTATATATTATAAGCAAAATTATATTTTAAATTTCTTTCAATGAACTTAGATCCTTTCTCCTCCGCTTCTAAGTTCATATGTATGAAAAGAATTGTAAAAAAATTTTATTATATATACATTTTTTTCTCTAATTATCTCAAACAAGTTTGTGTTAATGCTAAGAATTTTTAAAAATAAAATTCCACAGTTAATTTATATTGGGGTTTTCCTCCCCATCGAATCCTAACATTATCTTAGTGCACAATATGTTTACTATAAGCAAAAGAATATTTTTAATTATTACTTGTCTAATCACATTTTAAATATTCCTTGAGCAATTTGCTATGATTTGTAACAATAAAATTACTGTTTTTGTCTTATTGTCTTCTACAGAGCATTTACATTAAAAAAATATTTAATATTGTAAATTATTTCTTATGGCATTAAAAAATCAACTTTTTATTTTTAATTCTGATGATCCCAAGCTTACATTGTTGGGTTTCCAATATTTATTATAATTTCATATTAATAAAATCAATATAAATTTAATAAGCACAGGTACTATATTATTCCAAATTCATTTTAATGAATTTTTCTGAGAATTTATTTTATTTGGTTATTTAAAGGGGGAAGTTTCATTAATGTATATGTTATATTAATGCTAAAGCAATTGCTTATGCGTTTTATGTTTATTAAAGGAATGATTATATATATAGTAACCAAAAAATTGCCAGCCATCTGCATTTTTGCAACCCATTTATCATAGATATATACTTCTGGATTTGATTTAAAAATCAGTTTGAAAGCCTTTTGGATTATTTAATTTTTTATTAACTTTTACCCAAAGAAATCTTACTAGCATTTTATGGATTAATAATATTATTTTCATGAAAATAATAACATTGAAAATAAAAATTACTTCAATAAAATTAAGAAACTGGTTAAATAAGAGTAGGCATATAAAGCCTGTATAAACTCTTCTCATTGTTTCAACTACTGTTCATTCAATTACAACAAAGATCGTTTTTGTTTGAAAATTTATAAAAGTTTTTCATATATTGCTGAAATATTTTTAATTTTCCATTGTAAAATAATTGGTGTGGTGTAGTTCGGCAAATTTTAAATAAATAAATATTCATATATTTTAAAAAGTTTAGCAATGGAGATCTGAAATTGCACATAGTTTGAGGGTGGGAACAGTCTTTTATTATTTGCTGCTATATGCACTTATAATTTTATAGCTATTTTTTTAATATAATTTATAGTGTGCCTTTTTATAGCTATTTGTACCATCAAATAGCTATAAGATGTGATTAACTAAAAACCATAATCATGGTTATTAGTTTCTTAAATACAGTCGTGGCATAATTGGAAATTAGTGTTCATAATAAAATACCATATTATGTTTTTTGAAAACCTGAAAAAAAGACTAGAGAAATATGAGCATGCAAAAATTTATTTAAAAAATTACATTTTATTCAAAACCAGTAATTGTTTTAGTATTGTAACATTGATTGATTGTGACTAACCTCTTAAAAAACATGTAATGGGCATGCAAACAGCTGATTGAAAAATCAGCAAGTTCATGATTTTCTCTAAACCATTTGGTTATAATCATTTAATTAAGTAAAGTAAGAAATATTTATAAATTTTTTTGTATAAACCTAATTTTATAAAAAAAAATTCTCTTGCCTGATTATTTTATAAATTTTTGATAAATTTCAAACGATGTATGCATTGAAATGTACAAAAATCCTGAGAATTTTGAAAATCTACATGCTGACAGATATGTTGATATCTAGTAGCTAATTCTCTTGAAATGAAAAACTTTTTTTGTGTATGTGTTTCTATATATGGTTAAAAGGGAATGAACTTTTAGTTTTATAAGAAAATCGAAATATTTTAATGGATTAGTCATACACCTTAGATAACTAATTTGGCAGCCAAATGAAATAATGTTTTGATTTTCCGTTCAACAGTTTTTTTATTTGAATCCATTCTCAGTTAAGGGTATTTGTAGAGACTTAGAATCCACTTCGAATTGTATATCTTGATCTAATTAGTTTTAGTGAGCAATAATTTATCAACAAATAAATTTACTCTATTATCAGTGATAACCATGAATTAAATATCTTTTTGAGGCGAAAATATTATTTCAAATATAAAATCATCTGTTATTTTCCTAATAATGTGGTAGATATTTGCTTAAATTATTAATTTGTGTTCATCTTGTATATAAAATTTTCATTTATATTTACCAAAGTTTTTGCATTTTTTAAATTTTCAGATATTATCTAATCAAGTAGTATCAAATCCCTCCCAAACACAAGCTACTGTTCAAACAATTGAACAACAAATTGCAGTTCAACGACAAGTATCTCAACAAACTACTGTAACTGTTGCTGCTACAAATATAATTCCACATCAGGCTCCTGCAGTTATTGCTAATCTAACACAAGCCCAGCAAATTCAGGTAAGTCATGCTGTTATGTAAATTCTTTTGGAGAAATAATGAATTGTAATGAACATAATGATAATACTTATAGTTCTATTTTCATTGGAAATGTTAGTTATAACAATATGATTGTATGATAAAATTATTCTTATAGTTCATTATTTACTAAATTCTTCCTTGATAATTTTGTATTACATTATGACTTGTCTACTGTAATTTCATTGCATAATTATAGGAGTATTTTATTATTGAAATGTTAAAATTTGCTATATATTTATTATTTTTCATTTATTTGCATAGCAAGTACAATTGAGTAAAGCAAATATACAGCAAGGAAATGTTACATCTGTTTCTCTTCCAAAATCTTTGACAAGTGGAATTATGGTGAATGCTGTTGCTGGATCTACTACAGCTAGTACATTAGCTACAATAACTAAAGCTTTGGGTCAAGCTGGTGTTTCATCCTTAACCTCTCAAAGTGCTGCCCAGGTAGCATTCAGTTTGTTTTCTTTATTTGCTATCTTTTAAAGTTATTTTTAAATTAAATAGTTTATTAGCTATTTTTTTCATTTAAAATTTATAATATTAAACAATAAAAGACTTATTGCAATATTTGTTTTCAATTTTTTATTAAATATTGGAATTATATATAAAAAGTAAATTAATCCTGGCTCAAATGAATTTTTAGCTTATGAACTATATTTCATTTTGTGTACAAATTTAAATTCATTTGTATGGTTTTATAATTTGCTGTCTTTGTTTTAAGAAAGTAATTTTCTCAAAGTTTTACATTATTTTAATTTGGTCATATTTTTATTGATAAAAATACATTTTTCATCAGTTTTTAAAAAAATTATAGAAGTATAAAAGATAATAATGCAAATCCAATAAAATAACTGTTAAAAAATAAAATTTTGGAATTATTAAAAGTAACTTTTCACTGATTTAACATGAATGAGAAAAAAGTAAATGTAAAAGAAATTTTTCTTTTTTCCCACAGAATGCTGCTATTGCTGCAGCACTTTCAAATGCAAATCTTCGCAACCAGCGTGCTTCTGTTACAGCAGCCGGATCTACTACCACTATATCTGTGCAGGAAATGGTAGCTGCAGCTACAGCACGAGGTTTAACTACTGCTGCTGGAACTACATCAACAGCTCCAGCTGTTGTCTCTGTTGCTAATCTTACTGCTGTACAGCTAGCAGCATCACAGAGATTGACTGGTACAACCTTATCACCAGCTACTACAATTGCAGCAGGTTAGTTAATTTTTTATATTGACTGCAGTTTATCTAGTGAGAACATGCATACTATTGCTTAAGTGTGGAAATCGTATTAATGTAATGATAAATATGTTATTAAGTAGGTTATTGATTTAGATACAGTTCTGAAAGATCTGACAGATCTGAAAAGTTACTATTTAAAATTTTAAGATAGTTTAGGCAGTATTTTCTGTCATTTGACAATATTTTAACTAAATCTCATTGTAACAGGCACAATCTTAATGTTAATACAGTGTTTTTAATATATATACATATATGATCTATAGAACGCTTATCCGTCCCGTTTTGACCTATGCCTCGGAAACTTGGACTTTGACTGTAAGAGAGGAGAGGCTGTTGGGCCTATTTGAACGCAGGATTTTAAGAAGTATCTTTGGAGGTACGAAGGAAAATGGTGTCTGGCGCAGAAGATACAATACAGAAATTATCGAATGTACAAGGAGCCAGACTTTGTACATCACATTAAGGTAAGCCGTCTCAATTGGGTTGGACATGTTATTAGAATGAAGGACAATAAAACACTAAGGGAAATTTTTTTTGCAAAACCCATCAGCGTAAGAAGAGGAAGACCAAAGCTGAGATGGGTGGATGCAGTTGAAGAAGACTGTAGGGTCCTTGGGGAAAAAAAATTGGAGGAGTTTGGCTGCCAGTAGAGGTGGCTAGAAGAAACTTATTCAGAAGGCCTTGGCCCATCCTGGGCTGGCACGCCATGAATGATGATGATGATATATACATATATAATTCTTGATATAAAGAGTTAGTGCCAGTTAATATTTCTGCCATTCATCTACATTATTTCCCATGGTTTTCTCATCCATCTTGATAAAGATCTCAGGCAGTAAGAAGGTGATATCCACCTTAATGAGATAGACAGATGGAAATTATCCTTCACAGTGACTGTTTTAATAGATTTAGTGTACTGAGCATAAGTTCCAGATAGACCTCCTTGGGCTTCTTGGTGGTGGTGGTGGTGCTGCCTCTGCTACCAAGAAGCCCTGCAATTACTAATAGAAAGAATTGAAACTTCAAACCTAAGTTTTTTGGCTCCTTCCACCTCCTGTACATTCTCAAATTTCTCATTTTGGCATTATACTTTTGAATCATAAAACCTGCTGTTTAACTGTGATCTCTGTGTGCTGCTTAGTAGCCTCTCCACTTTCCTCCGCAGCTAGATTGCAGATGTTCTTCTTTCTGCTATGATTCTTAGTGACCTTCTCACCAAGCTGATTGCTTAAGTATTAACAGAAAATGTAACTATTTTTTAGTCATCCTTATGTTGATCTGGGAGTTGGAAGGAGTTTTGCAGTCATTATTTTCATTTTCCTTGTGCAGAAAAAAGGATAACATTAAATGAGATTTTGCATGGTTTTATAAAGGTTCAACTGGTGATACCTAACACGTTGGAATGAATTGCTTTTTTGTATTGGCCAGGTATATCGGAACACCCTTCTCACTATTTGTGACTCTATAAGGAACCTAAAATAAGACTTTGGTCACAGATTTACATCACCTGTACTACCTATTTACACCACTTGCCTATTTAAGACTGGAACAGGATTTGAAAGGGAAAAATAAGTATTAACTCTTTAAACTAATTCTATTTATTTTTTTTTATTTTCATTTTATTTTTTTTATCAGCTTGCTATCTTTTCATAAAAAAATTAATATTAGAAAAAATATTTAGTATCCATTATGTTAGAAACACTTTCAAACTAAAATTCATTTTAAAATACAGTTCTTAATTTCAATTGATGAAAAATGAGTTAAAATAATTTCTTATGTTTTTTGTTTCAAAGCAGCATTTTTATAACATTTTTTCCCATTTTTTCCATATAGCAATCATTTCAATGTTGTTTTTTTTTCCAAAATGTGCCTCAATATTGTTAGCCATTTTTCAGCTTATTTCTTACAGTACCACATCATTTTTCATTTGATATCCGAAAGTTCGTATATCTGAATCCACATTTTAAATGTCTTAAAAAAAATTTCTTGGACTCGGAGGAGTTTTTTATTGAAATTAATGTTTACTTACAAAAGCCCTTTCCATATAATTTATATATATTAAGAAGAGTTTACTCTTGAACTTTTCTCATTGCTAATGTAACTGTGCCTATTTTCAGTTCATATTTTCTTCATTCTTGGCTTAATTCTCGTTCTATGAAACAAATTTTTAAAATTTAAAAACAAAATTTCAATCAAATTGGATTGTTAAAGAAATATGTTTATATGCCCAAAATAATATAAGGAAATTCTGTATATCATACATTAATAGATTAAAAAATAGCTTAAGCGAAGTCTCATAACAAGTTCCAGAGGGGATTTATAATACTGTTACAAAACAATTATGCATCCTCACTACTCATAGTGCCCAAAAAGTAAACTGAAGTGAGGACTTAGGGAGATTGCTGTTCTTCGAAAGAGTTAGTCATAAAAGATGAATATCCACTTCCATGTATAGCTAATTTCTCAATCCAATTTCATTGTGTGCAAAAGCATTTTGTCACATAGACGCAATTAAGTGTGTCATCAAATATCTTGTGTGCAAACTGAGAATTTACAATACACTCATACTACCCATGCTGCTATATGCAAGCAAAACGTGGACATTAAATGCTGATATGCAATGAACCCATTTAAAATAATTATTTCAGATTACTATGGTTATCAATATTTCCAATAAACAAAAATACTGTAGAATTTCATTTTTTATGATAAAATGTTTCTATCGAATTTGTAATATTTCAGTTATGAAATTCTCTCTTAATAATCACATCGCTTTATTGATAATAAAATAAAATTGAATTATTGTAAGTTTTATAAAGATCATTAGGAAGAAACAAATATAATTTAGGATACATAATGTATAATTCAACTCACCTGATAAAAAAAAATTCTTTTTAATTTGATCCCATCTTACTGCAAAATTATATTACTAAATATAATACTCATTAGTAATCTTGCTAAAGTAGCATGAAAAATACTACATTAAATGCAATTGAAGTATTACTAACAAAATTTTTTACATTTGCCCAATTTAATTCGAATTCTTTCTATGAACTATATCAGGGGTGTTAGTGCTCCGGGGGAAACCCCGGATTTTGGACTTTGATACCCGGAAATGCCTGGGATCGTCGTTCAAAAGGAAGTAGGAATAATAATGAATTATTTGTTTTGATCTGGGTAATTTTGTTTGCTTTGAAAGCAGATAATGCAGTAATTAGGTCATTCAATACTTCATAATTGTAATTTTTCATTTCTCCCCTCCTTTCTCGAAACTCCAAAATGTCGGTAGTAAGTCCGTAAATGTTTCTGGGGAATTTTTGGGGTCCCACAAACACCCCTGACTATATTTTAATGCTTTATTTTTCAAATAAATATTGTTATTTTATTTCAATTAATTCACTATGTGGAGTATACTTAAAAGGATAGCATATACTTAGAAGCAGGTTAAGTAATAAAATACTTTTTAATGAGATTGTTTTTCTTTAGTGAATCAACTTAGTCAACAAGTTGCAGCTACTCAAAGAAACATTGCTCAATTGAATCAATTGCAAACAATGAGGCAAAATGCTTATATCAGACAAAGGGTGAGTATTTCTCAACAGTTTAATTAATTGATTCATTTTTAAAAATAATTAATTGAACTGTAAAATGTAACATCAATCACTGTTTAAATCAAATAAGTTTTATTCATGAGATTTTGAAAAGCTAAAAGTTTTTAGATCTTTTTTTATTATTATTATTCTTTTCCTCCAATAATTATGTTTAAAAAAATTTAATTTATTTTGTGCAGCTATTTGAAATAAAATTGTAATCTCTTTACAATTGAAATAGATATATGAGTAATTCTTAACCAGTGTGTCCTTGACACTTTTATGTGATGCCAAGTTTTAAAAATGCATAAAAATTATGATTCTTTTTTTATTATGAATAAAATTCCTTTAAATTAAGGAAAAAATATATTGTAAAAAAACTTTATCTTCAATAATTGTAATCTTTCATAAAGTGAACTATATATTTGCCCCACATGAAGAGATTTTAAACATTTCTAATATATATGATTACTATTTTTCTACATCTTATTTGTGTGAATTCAGATTTTCTGTGTTAACCAACATAAAAACTAAAAGAAAGATTGAGATTTTTAAATGTAGAAAATAATATAAGAGTAGTGTTGTCATTTTTTAGACCAAATGTAAATGAAATTTTCAAAAAACATTGAGCTCAAATTATTCATTAAAAGTATTATTATTTTTTGCAATTAATCCCTTGATAAACATACTGATGTTTTTGTAGTTTATATTATGTATTTTATTTTGCATTCAATTTTTAATTCATTATATTTATTCAATCATAAACTATTTTACACAGTGTATTATAGATTAGTAAACAACTTTTAAACTTTTCTTTTTTTGTGCCGCCAAATTTTGAAATATTTAAAAGTGTGCTGCGAGAAAATAAAAAGGTTGAGAATCACTGAGATACATATTGTGCATATAATAGTATATTTTCTACCTTTTCCTTTTCCATCCTTATATGTAAGTGATGTTACTGACATTTTCTCAATCTTTTGGTCAGGTGTTTCTAATTGGTAAACATTATTTGCAAAATGCAAGAATTATATTCAAGTTTATATCTGCTGTATTCAGTAGTGCTTAAAATGCTACTAAAGGCCATTTTAAAGTTTTTCAACTCCCCTTTTGTAAAAGTGTCCGAAAATAGCTCTTGATATTTTGCCCTTTGAACAATCGTCTAATAAAAGTAAGGACGAATCAATCCTATTTTTCAATATTGTATCACTAATATGGACTTTTTTTCCTCTTTTTTTTTTAATTTTTTCAAAGTATTAAACCTAAGCATAAGGCTAATCATCCATAATTATATTAAAAAAAAAATTTTATGTAAACATTTAAACCATTTGCTTGTAGAATTATTTTTCTAGTTTGATTTTGAAAATTGTTTTAAAGAAGTGATCAGCCAACGGTAAATTATTGAAGTTGGTTGCCTTCACAATGTGAGAAATCTATTGTGTAACCAAGTGTTTATATTTTATACAGATTCATACATTCAGATTATATAGATTTGAATTCGACAAAAGCACTAATTTAGTTCCACTTTTATCCAGTTTGTTATCTTATATATGAATATTATCCAAAATAATGGAAAAGCTCGGCTGAAAACCGATATTTTTTGTATCAGTAATATTGTGTGAGTGTATTCTACATTTTTATTTGCTTAATTCTATTTAAAATTTCTACTTCCTTTGTCCCTGAAAAATTATGTTAAGCCAGTGTAAGCTTTGGGTTCAATAACACATATGTATTTTACGTATTTATACCTACTTTTATTTTTTAATACATACATTAATGACTTCTGATATGATGCCAGACTTAAGAAGAATGCTAGTGGTGCAATTTTCACTGGCATTCTTCTTTATTTAATACATCATACTAAATTCTGCATTAAATTAGCAAAAAAATATTTTTCTGTGATAATGTTATTTCATTTGACATATATAATTACATGAAAATTCAGTTTTACCTAAAACTTGAATTTTTAATTATATTTTAAAAAAATTTGCATGGGTATAATTTTTATGTATATTTTTTAAAGAAATTTTAAGGGTTTAGTAACATAGATACTAAAATTATTAATATTTGTAAATGTCTAGAATATTCCTTCTTGTTTATTCAACAGTGGGATGAAGATTAAATTCGATGTAAAATTTTGAGTGTAAATTGAACATTTTGTTTTGTATGCTATAACTTGAAGAGCCATTGTTTCAGTGCTGCAAATATCATTTCTTGTCTCCCCCTCCCTATAGATTTTCTTACGAGTAAATAATTTTTTTATTTTTACTTACCTCTTTTCAATGTTGTTGAATTTTATAAAATTAACTGTAATGTAAAAAGTTGCATAAACTTGAAACTACTAATATTTACAAGAAAAATATTTCAGAAGAAATTTGTTTTAATGTAAGCCTGTATTTTTTTTTTTTTTTTTGTATTTTTCTCTAACCTTTGTTAAAATAATATCTTTTTAGACATTTTCAAAATAAAAAT